>CM041297.1:142706839-143345418 GCA_023052935.1 Piezodorus guildinii | reverse complement strand
TTGAAAACCTTCCGGATTTTTAACTATACCTAGCAATTAAAATTTACATCATAAGGATATTTTAACATATTTCAACTGAAGTATTTATTTCCTCACGTACTCCTTTCCAACCACATGGATACGTTTCTCCTCTTCCCTCTCATTCTTACCCTGTTAAAGTAAGCAGAAACTAGACTCTGTTGGAACAGAAAACAGTCAGAGAGGTCTGGCTTAGGCGATGTTTCGCCTCAGCTGAATATAAACTTGGCCGCGCTCGTATATTCGCATTTATATTCGCATCCCTGCGTTTTCGGATAGTAAATACAGTTTCATTTTCAAAATAAGCTTTCCTATCTTTCAGATAATACATCATATCATTGTACCTTACTTATTACCCAGAGAGTTTATAATTATATTAAATATTTGATTTGGAGAACAAATTTAGTAATGGTATATTATTTTTTAATATACCTAAAGATTCCAGAAAAAATATTATCTCATACACAAGCATGTAAAAGTTAATAAGGGGTGACGAAAAGCCGATAAAACTTTTTTATCATATTTTTTTAGATAATAATATGATAGAATACTAGATGTAACCTGCGACTTTGCTCGCGAATATGTCATTTTGTCTTTATTTAAATTTGCATAAATACGTTTATGACTATTAAATGCATATGATGGAGCAGTTGTTTGAGGATGTGTTAACAAAGAAACTACTAATAAAACACACTTATTTTTTTTTTTTTTCTTGGTTTATCTTATTGGTTTATTTATTTTTTTTTTCGTGTTTTTTTTCTAGGCGGCTGCGCCCTCAACCAACTTCTCCAATATACAGTCAAAACAGTCAACAACTACTCCATTGTTATAAGACGTATAAATTTTCAAGAAATATAAATATTATATTTTAACAATTACTTTTATCAAAGTTGTTTTTAAGAGAAAATATTCCCATTCGTTAGATCAATGTATATTAATCACATTTATGTTGCAAACGTGACTATATCCCATGATTACGTTACAGCTAAAATATATTGAGTAATTTTTGGTATTCCTCCTTCTACTGGATTGCTATTGTATATTTAACAGAATAAAATGGCAACTTATTAGACTAAAGATAGAATTATGGTTGATGAGGAAAGTGATTTAAAAACAACTCAAACTATTACTATAATTAATCTAATATAACTATAAATATCTTGTTTCTAATATCGAGACACATTGAAATAATAGAACAAAAACTACACTTCATTATCTTTGTTTGCGGGTTGACCAATTCGATTTGGTAAATAAAATAAGTAAAATTAAAATTGCTACAAATTACGAAAGATGTTGATAGTGAGTATGTTGAATGAGATTATATAAAAGAAATACAGGTGAATAGCAACTCTGTTTATGATAAATAAAAGATTATTATTTCATGTCAGGTATCAATTTTATTTACTGAGTGTTACAATTACATACCAGTACTAAGTAGCCGCATCCAAATTATTCAATAACATCGTTATATCTTTTAAACATAACCGTTGTATATCATCACAACTTCTTTGCAACTCATAAATCATTGCAAGACATTCAAATAAGTAATTATAATTTTTCTGAAAACGTATAGTAATATGTATTTTATTATAAATGGAAACTATGGAGTGAATTTATATTTTATCCCATTCTCGTCGCCAACAAATATGTATTTTATTATAACTGGAAACTATAATGTGAATATATATTTTTCACAGAAGGACAAATCTGACAGCTATACATATTATATTTGTATTTGTATTTTGTTCGAAAATAAAACCAGAGGGTAAGAAAAAAAAAAAAAAAAAAAAAAAAAAAAAAAATATATATATTTTTTCGAACTTCCGACCGTGACAGAGTTCATCTCCCGGAGACATATCAAATTTTTTGATAGTCCCCGGTACTGCACGAACCCACTGTTTAACACACTGACTCCGACAGGACGGCCACAGCGCTGGCAAGACCCTCAGACTAGACTGAGAAACCATAACTTGACTAACTGACTCAGAAAGACTAGTGAGCCCCACCACTAGACGTGACTCCCATTCTTTGTATCCTCTCTCCCCTCTTATAATGCATGTAATGCAGAAAAAGAGATCCCATATTCCTTCCTCTATTTCCCGATTTCCAACCCCCAACACCCATGGGGCTTAGAAAAAAAAAAAAAAAAAAAAAAAAAAAAAAATATATATATATATATATATATATAATATATATATATTTTATAAATAAGAACGCCTAGAAACTACCAATACACACTTATATTTGAATTAATAATCACATATGTGAAGAGCTGGGAAGGTTACTTGGTTCCCAGTGTTGCCACAGTTAAACCAATTTTGTTTTACGTTTTAGAAAAATATATTTTTCAACCATTTAAAATAGCAATAAAAACTATCCTATCATTTAAGTTGGACCAAATCACAGATACGAAGTTGATCAAAGTCGGTTCAGTAATTTCGGAGTTTATCGCGACCAAACATTGTGATACGAGATTTATATATATATATATATAAGTTAAATAAAACACGCATTTCTATGGAAATTCAATTTAATTAATTCTTTATTAGTTTCCCTCGTTTTTATCTTAAACCCTTATCGAAAATTCTTTAATAGATTTTAACAACAGAGGTAAATGAAAGTCGTGTGTTGCCCGCACTAGATTTTTTCTTTTGTATACCATTATTTTGGTTGATCGTATTAAATAAAATGCAATATTATGTAGTATTGACCCTGAGAAATAGTTTTAAATAAAAATTATTTCTGAAAGTAGCTGGTCGGATCCGACTTCACCTTACCATGTACAAGTCTGAAACTCACCTTTCACACGGAGGGTTAATATTGCAGAATAAATAAATAAAATCATATTAAATTTAATATATTTTTGATAATACAATAAATGAAACAGAAGGAAGATGCTAAGTGGGAGCAGAGGTGGCTGGTATTGGCATATCTGTCCTCCCTCCCGCCATGTTGACAGCTCTCAGCTCAGATTCTTCTGGTATTTTCACTTTTGTTTGCCTCTACCTAACACAGGATCCGTTTTCAACAAAGCCGATGTTTCGTTCCTGCAATGGGATTAATTAATATCCGAGATATCACCTGGCTTTGGAATGCGGTAACTGACACTGTTTTCCTTGGGACTTGTGGTATTGTGATATTATATTACACTATTGTCAGGTTCTATAATATCTATAATGTATATGTAGAGTAGTAGAGTAATAGATACTAAAAAACATATTAAAACCAATATTAAAAAAAATTATTGAAGAAAACAAATTCTGAAGCATATATGATCTTACAAGAGAAGGATCCCAAATATACCTCACATATTTCGTTGAATTTTTTTAAAGGTAGAACTAGACATTAAACACTTATATTTAGCAACATATTAGGGCCCAAAGCTTCCCAGGATTCGTTCAAAAAAGTCGGAAAGGATGTGTGAAAAAAAAAAAAAATTTAATATCTCAGGTTCTAATAATAGTAGAAAAAATCTGGTATGCACAACACACAACTTTCCCTTAACTCTGTTGTTAAAATCGATTAAAGATTCTTTAAATACAGTTAGAGATAGAAAACAAAAAAAAAATCCATATATTATTATCTAAAATAATAGTTCTAATAATAGTTAGTTTTATTCATCACACTTATTTATAGTTGCACATTCATCACTGTTAATATTATAATTTTATTTGACATTATTCTATTGAGATAATTTTGGTAATCTATTGTGTTGTTTCACATGAAATGTCCGTTTTTATAGCTTTTAAAATACATAAAGGATTTCGCAGGTCTCTGTGGTTTTCTTCCGAATGTTTACATATTTAAAGTAAACAGTTACTAATCCTCTACCTTTGTGTTATAAACATTAGCTTCCCAATCAATTACCTACTTTTTAGTATACCTCCAAATATGAACATGGAAACACGCGATTTTCGAGTAATATATTTGTACGAGTTTAAACTCGGCCATTCAGCAGCTGAGGCCGCTGGAAATATTTGCAAGGCGTTTGGGAAAGGGAGTGTTGATAAACGGATCATTCGCCGTTGGTTTGCTAAGTGTTCAGCTGGGGATACCGACTTGAAAAAATACCCCGAGAAAGACCTCCGTCCTCATGATTTTGTCTCTTCCCTTTTAAAAGGAATAGATATTAAAACTTGATAATATAATTAGAGGTTGAAGTTGAGGCAGATGCTGAGTATGAGTGAGAATGTAGGTTCCTGAGAAGACAGGTTGTCCATACCCCGGAGTATATCGTGGTCGAGGTTGGCAGCTCCCTATCGCTGGCTCCGGGCCAGCACCATGCATTAGTTCCCCAATTAGGCCCCAGGGGTCGCAGGTATCTAGAGATTTATTGCCGACACTAATTTATCGCCTTTTTTTTTTCTCTTCTTTTTAATTAAAATTCCGTTTAATGTTTGAATATAAAAGAATAAAATTCTTTTTACTTTTCATTCAAGGCTCAGAGAATAATTTAAGCAGAAAGAATGAAGTTTCTAAGAACAATAGAAAGCTAGTGAATAAATTAAGATTAAAGGCAGATATATTTCATAGATTATCGAATTCTCTTCGCTTTTATTTTATTTTTTTTTTTTTTTTTTTTAGAAAATAAAACATGGAAAAGGTTTAGATTCCTTCTTCACTTGAACGCGATTAAATGACTTTCTTTATTTTTTTCCTCTTGAAACGCCTAAGTCCCTGGTCTCCAACCCACACATTCAGTTATTGCAGTTCGGTGTTTGGGGAAATCTATCGACATGTTGAGGAAAAACTAAAACGTATATATGATTGCATTATTCCATTCATCTTTGGGATATCCAGAGACCCACCTGGCACTCGATCTCACGAACCGTTAAAGTGGTTTTATCCTTCCAACCGTCGCAAGTACTTACTAGACATCTTCCTTTACCTATTTATTCGATTCCGTCCGACATCATCCTAGATCTCTTAATACTTAATCTATTCCACGCCCTTCTAATGTGTATATTACATTTTATGTAACCAATTTCATAAACCTATCCTCTTCCACATGAAACTCTATTCCTTCTCATATACGTAACTTTAATACCCTTCCAACTACTAAATCCCTATTCCATTTCTTCTAGTATTTTCCATTTCCTAAGATTCCAAACAAGATCCAGTTTTTAATTAAAATGATTAATCAGAAAAAAATATACCTCAGAAGTATTTAGTTTTTACTTTCACTTACTATATACAGTAAAAGAAAGTATTCCGATCCTAAAAATTTTTGAATTCAAGTTTTCAACGGAAATACACATTTTAGGGTCCCCTGAGTCTAAATAACCAAGTCCTGCAAAAAGGTCTGTGTGTGTGCGTGTGCTAACTCACGGGCGGAAACGGTAAGTCCTATGAAACTGAAATTTCATATTTAAGACAAATATACGCCCGAGACATTATAAAACCTTTTTCATCAAATAAACTTACCAGAAGAGCCACTTTATACTCATGCATTTTGCACCTTTTTTCGATTTTCTCAAAAACGGTTCCGACGATTTTGATTAAACTCGCTATATCGATGTAAAATGCAATGGGCTTTAATATCGTTTAGGTTTCATTCTGATAAGAATGGTCTGACATGGATTAAATGCCGATATTTTACATTTTTTTTTCCTGTAAAGTACCTTTAATTTTGTTGATTCTATACAAATAACTATATTATCTCGTTACCATTGACGAAAAACAGGAAAATATATAAATTGAATGAATTCAATACCCAACTAAAGGAGAAAACAGAAAAAATATTTTTTGTTAATGCAATATTTTTGTTTTTGAACATAAGAGCAGTAATATACATGTATGATATACCGTTGGAAAGCTAAATCTTTTAGAATCAATATTATCTCATAAACAAGCTTTTAAAAGTTAATAAACAGTGATGAAATGAAGACAAAACGAACTGATTGTTTTAGATAATAATGTAATAGATTTTTTAAATAAAACACATGTTTCTATATAAATTCAATTTAATTAATTCTTTAATAGTTTTACGTATTTTTATCTCTAACTGTATTTGAAAATTCTTTCATTGATTTTAAAAATGGAGGTAAGTGAAGATTGTGTGTTGCCCGCACCAGATTTTTCATCTCTGTATTTGAAAAATCTTAATTTTATCTTAACAAAAAATGTAAATAAAAGTCGTGTGTTGTACCCACTTGATTTCAATCCATTCAAAATCGTCCAGACCTTGGCGATATCAAAAATCAAAAAGATGTGATGAGGAAACCATTCTAATTCCTGTAATTTTTTACATATAAAAAAAATAAAATTAACAATAAGATAAGGACATGATTTTTTTTTTGTTTTTTTTTTTTGTCCCCATTACTTATTCCCTAAATAGTGAAGAAAGTTGTTTAAACAATTCTTGAAAATTAGAAAAAAAAACAAGACTTTTAGCGAGATAAAAGCATATATCTCATATGATCTATAATCTAAAAATTAAAAAAATTGGTATCTAAAAAATTAAAGGAAATAGAAAGATTTTCCCATCACATGTTTTTGATTTTTGATATCTTTTTCAAATGCAGAGATGAAAAAATATTAAAGAATTAATTACGTTGAGTTTCTTTAGAAACTTGTGTTTTATTTAATAATATTTTATATTATTATCCACAATACTCAAAAAGTTTAATTTTCAGCTTTGTATCACTCTCCATTTACTTTTCAATTTTTTTTTTTTTAATAAGATAATATTTACATTTCATATTTCGCTACCATTTGGTCGAAGGCGAGTCAGTTTCCATAATGATAGACCAAACAGTTTCTATTGTTAGTATATCGGTGTAGTAGGAACCCGGAAACAAAGCTCTATTTAATTAAGGTCTCATTGCGTCCAGTGGTAACTTGGTTCCGTGGTAATTACCAGCGCCTAAAACCTGTCAGAATTGGTGTCAGGATCTCAGTGCTCTAAACTTGTCCCCTTTTTAAGGCTGCACTACAAAGCGAGAGAACAGATTGGTGAAAATTGGTGAGATTTAATGAAAGTGAATTATCATACAATTTCACATACTTTCAACGTATTATGATAAATATACACTTACTGTATTCTCTATAAAACTTCATCATTAATTTGTTCGATAAATATTAGGCCGTTCTTGGAAGAAGAAGTCATTGATATATATATATATATATATATATATATATATATATATATATATATATATATATATTTTTTTTTTTTTTTTTTTTTTTTTTAATTTTTATTTTATTTCCAGACATTACAACGTTTCAGCCTCTAGGACCATTTTCAAGCTTCTGTAATCAATTAAAGTTTTTATGGCATTTATACATTTTTAACATCTAATATCAACATAGCATTTAAGGTGAACGAAAGCAAATGCACTCACGTCACCTTCACCCTTCGACGCAAATCCTGTCCAACGGTTAATTTCAATTCTATACCGCTTCCTTCCTCAGACACAGTCCGGTATCTCGGCTTTTTACTAGACAAAAGACTGACGTGGAACCCACATACAAGACTAAAAAGAAAAGAACTCAACCGCAGATTCGGCCAGTTATACAGACTACTAAACAGAAAATCTCATCTTACAGTTGACAACAAATTACTAATATACAAGACAGTACTGAAACCTATATGGACCTACGGACTTGAACTGTGGGGGACAGCTAAACATTCTAACATCAAACGCATCCAATCCTTCCAATCCAAAGTCCTCCGAACAATAGTTAATGCTCCTTATTACGTTACCAACTGTACCCTACACCATGACCTTAATATTCCGTTTGTTTTAGACCTGGTACCATCCAAATTTTCCAAATTTCATCAGAACCTTAGTCATCATCCTAACCCTCTAGCGCAATCCCTATCCAGCACCACCCATCCCTACAATCCTCCTCGAAGATTGAAACGGCAGTGGCCACGAGACCTATTGTAAACATTTAAACTGGAGTTCTGACAATGGTCAGATCCTCCACTCATGTACGGTATGTTTGTGGCTCAGCGCCCCAACTCAGCCTCCACTTGCTCAGACCAGTGATGCGGCTGAGATAGAGGCGCTGGGATCTCTTGGGTTCCGCTTTTTCCTCCACAAGTGGAGGGAAAAGCGCTTGCTGGGGTCCCTTTAGCAATTGTATACATTGTATATAGTTATGATTGTGTGTAAGATGTTTATTTATTTGCCAACATTTTATTTATCTCAATAATAGGTTTTTGTTTCGATTTGTTTTGTTTTTTATTTATTATTATTATTTTATTGTATATATATGAATTTATTTATGTTCTATTTTATGTAATTTGACCATTATTATTATTTTCTGTATATATAGTATGAATGTGGTCTCTTATCAATATTATTATTGTTCATTTTTTAACAAATTGTAATATATCTCAATAAAAATAATATAAAAAAATATCAACATATAATACAGGCGTTGATGACCTTGAGGTTTTACGCCTTAAAGCCCTAACAAACAATCAACACATAACAAATTATTCCAAAATAAATACGTTACCTACCATGCATATCCGTGTTACATATAAATTTTTTTTTACCGCTTATCAGCAGCGTCGTCATAATTTTTTTAAAGTATCATTTTTCAAAAATACCGTTCTCAAAAATATCGTATTATATTTCATCATCAATTCAAAAAAGGAAATCATTTTATGCAGAAAGAAAAGAAACATTTTTATTAACTTACTCAACAGTTTTCGGCCGCCTTATAGATGTTCTCGTGCGCGACTAAACTTGGGGTGGGGATGCCAAAGGATTTATATATTTACTCTGTCAATAGCACTTGCATAAAAGGTGTTCAGGTTGACAACGTCTGTTTGTTGGTTAACTGATTTTTCTAAATTTTTTGTTATATAAATCGATTCAATGATCCTCCTTTTATTTATGTTTTCTTCCTTATGTAGGACCGAGATATTATCAAAATCAAAAACATGTTTATGTTTATCGCAGTGTTGTGACAGACCTGTAGCCAATTTTGATTTTGTGCCTTTCGAGTTACAGTTTTGTCGATGTTGTTGTATTCTCTTATGAAGCCATTGTGACGTTTGTCCATAATATGAATTATTTTCAGAGTTTTCACAATTTATTTTATATACGACATTTGTCATCTTTTGTTTTGGTATATCATCTTTGGTTTTAGTATAAATGTTTTTCAATTTGATTTACAGTTTTTTTCCTGAATTTAATTTCGGAAACATCATATTTTTATCCGTTCTACAGTCTTATATTTATCCAAAAGAACACTGATGAGATTCATCATTAATATTTTTTTTTAAATTATGATAAATAATGTTTAATTTCTTAAAATGGTGTTTCTAGATATAAAAAAACAACATGTTTTAATGATGCTTAATTACACTTTTTAGCTTTGACATAACATACCATTATCATTCAGTTTTTTTTTGTTTGTTTTTTAAATGATATAGAGGATTTTTTAAAAAAAAAGAAATATTTGATGTTATTATCGGAATTAATTTGTTTAAAATATGCCTTCCCCCTCTCCTTCCACTTTCGTGAACTCTAACTATACCTTTCTCCCACGATTTTACACTTACCTCCTCTCCCACTGGAGCTAAACCCGCTTATGATAGCGACATTTTCTCACAGATTTTAGACGCTATTGTTGTCATACCCCGACTATCTTTTACACAGAAAATTAAAAGTGATGAAGAAATCCTAAGATATTCTCTTAGAATGTGGCTTTAAAAGAGATAAAACGGGCAGTGATATCAGTTATGTATGAGCCGATCCAAGACATAACTTCCCGGCTATAACCCTCTCTTCCTTACCCTGACCAAGACAAGGCAGTACCACTGTCGCTGTTAAGAAGCCTTTCCTGATTTTACTGCTTATCGGAGCTAGTCCCATCGCCTGTTTTATTGCCTATTTTCGGTTTATTAGTGTGATAAAACAAAAGTCAATCTGAAGGACATAGCTATTATTTAAAACTATATTTATGAATCAAAGCGTATAAATGAAACTAAAAAAAAAAATCTGGTGTGCTATACGCACGACTTTTACTTACCTCCGTTAATAAAATCAATTTAATTATTTTTAAGTACATTTTTTTTTCTCTCTCCTAGAAAAATATTGTTACCACGTTTCTGGATAAAATTTTATAAGGTAGGGTTATCACTTCCTACGCCTATTTTTCTGAGTGGCCACCAGCAGGCTGACGGGTCTCACATACCCAGGGGGACTGTGAGTGAATCTCTATTTAATTATATCCTTACATAAGTCCTGCCGGGATTGGGATTCGAACTGACAACCTTTGACGTGACAGATTAGCGCGCTAACAACTCAGCCAATGGCTTCCCTAATGTGCTGTTACAGATAAGAAAAAAAGTTAGGGAATTATTAAATTGACTTTTGATAGAAATTTATGTTTTATTAAATAATCTATTTTTTTTTCTGCACGAATTGGCCATCAATGACCACGTGAATATCATTCTGTCTTCTTCACATCTTTCATCTTCCTGGACTGTTCCTCCCGCTCTTCCTTTGTCCATTTTCTTCCCTGTTTCTTTGTTTTTCCTGTAAGAACCCCAACTTCTTTTATTTTCTTCCCGAAAAGCTCTCTATCTAAGCATTCTATTTTCTTGATTTTTAACCTATCGAGCTCCTCTTTTATTTGCTTTGCATATTCTTATAGCCTAGAACTTTGTCAAAAATCTGCTTGTTCAGCCTCTGATTGTTCATTCTTACCATACGGCCATAAAATATTAGTCTCCTAGTTCTGATGACTACTTCAAGGTTTTCCGAATTTCTATATATTTCTTCATTGGATTTTAGCCTGTTGCCCTCTTGTGTTATTTTGGGTCCATTAAGCCTCCTAACAATTTTGTTCTCAATCTTGAGAAATTTCTCAAGACTCGGAAGGCAAACTGTTTCCATACCATACAATATTGTTGGTCTTACTACTGTACAGTAGTGCCTTATTTTTGCATTGGAGGATAAACTTTTCTTACTGTGCATGCTTCTAGTTGCAAAGTACAGTCTTTCTAGTTTGGCTAATCTTTCATCTGGGCCTGCTTTATCTACCCCGTTGTTGCATATTATTATATAATCTATTATATTATTAACCAAAAAATATGTGAGTTGTATCAAATTTTTATCACTCTTCGTTATTTTTTACAATTTAGTATTGAAGATAATATTTGTTTATTAAATATTTAGCTTTATAACGGTATAATATGCATCTACTGCAATATTTTTACGTTCAAAAACATAAAAATTACCAATAAAACATTATTTTGCTCGTTTCTACCTTAGTTAGATACCGACGTTTGTATTTCGATTCGTTCCACTTAAATATTTATATCTTTTAAATCAATGCTAAAAAGATTATATGGTTAATTTTTTTAAGTCTACAAAATTGAAGATGCTTTAGAGGAAGGAAATTTAAAATATAGGCATTTAATCCCGGTTAGAGAATCTCAATCAGGATGAAACCTACGTGATATTAAAGCCCATTAAAATTTACATTGATACAGGGACTTTAATCAAAATCGTTAAAGCCGTTTTTTTAAAATCATAAAATAATGCTAAATATATAAACTGGCTCTTCTGGTCAGCTTATTAAGATGAAAAAGTTACTGTAAAATCTACAATTTATAGTGGTATTAAATATGAAACTTCAGTTTAGTACGGCTTTTCGTTTTTGTGTTAGACGTACCACACACACACATACACACAGACCCTTTTGGGATGAATTGATTATTTGGACTTAAGGGACTCTAAAATGTGTATTTCTGTTAAAAATGTATATTCAAAAATGTTCACGATCGTAATAATTTCTCTTACTATACGTTTTATGTATAGGTTAACAAAAACAATTTCGTGTTATTAACTGTCAAACATTTATACTGGAGTTCTGACACTGGTCAGATCCTCCACTCATGTACTGTATGTTTGTGGCTATTGCGCCCTAACTCAGCCTCTACTGGCTAAAACCAGTGACGCGGCTGAGAGAGAGGCGCTGGAATCTCTTGGATTCCGCTTTTTTCCTCCACAAGTGGAGGGAAAAGCCCATCTGGGGTCCCCTTAGCAGTTGTATATAGTTACACTTGTTTCTAAGATGTTTATTTATTTCCCAACTTTGTATTTAACTCAATTATAGGGCCCGTGGCTGAGTGGCTAGTGCGCAAGTCTCTCATGCTACAGGTTCTGCGTTCGAATCCCAGTCCCGGCGGGGCTTTTATAAGGATGTAAAGAAATGGAGATTCACTCACAACCTCTCTCCCGGGTGTGTGAAACCCGTCAGCCAAAGGGTAGCCACTCACAAAATTAGTCGTAGGGAGTGATGACCCTACACTAAAAATAGCATCGTGGAACGTGAGAGTTTACACCGCGAGGCCTAGGGCCTACACGGCCTGTCGGGCCACTGAAAGAAATATATATATATATATATATATATATATATATATATATATATATATATATATATAATGCAATTCTTCTTCTAATTTAAATGAATCAGGAGTTAAAAGATGCTAAAATAAAGTTTTAATTATTACAATTTGTATGAAATAAAATAATCAATTGGATAACGTACATAATTAACAATGAACCTACCTAAAATAATGAATTGTTTAACAGTCCTTTAATTAATACAATTAACTATCATAACAGAGATATAACCTCCCTTGGCAAAATATTAATATATGATAATGAAATCAAGAATAATAAAATTCTTGATTTTACACCTCCGCTGGTCGAGACTCTTTTGTCCAGGGGAAAAAGAGTAAGGAACCAACTTGCTAGAGTGGAACACATTCGCTTCCTTCCGTTTTTTGTTAGACTCCACTTCATATATAGATTTGGAAATGCGTTTTCTAATTTTGAGTGGCCCTATTCTGACTTGGTCCAGCTTTCTCCTGTTCAAACTATTACCATTCGTTACATAAACCAAATCTCCTTCTTTAAACTCGTGATCAATTCTTTTCTGGTCTACTCTGCTCTTGTTCCGTTCAAAACTTCTTTGTGAATTCTTGAACGCTTCTGCTCTATCTGTCTGTAAATTATGTTCCTTTTCCAACTCTTTTGGAACGATTTCAGAGGCACGCCCATATAGTAAATAAGCCAGTGAAAACTTTGTTGAGCCATGAACTGTGTTGTTATATTCTTCAACACAGATTTTAGCAATTGTTGTCCACGGCCTTCTTCTGAAGTTTTCGTTCAATCGACATCGTATGCGGTTTACTAATTCTGATTTAGACGTTCATTTAAGCCATTGGATTGTGGATTGTCAACGGCTGTAAAGATTAGCTGAGCACCTATTTTTTTCATAAACGTTTTAAATTTAGAAGAATTTAGAGCACTGTATTGATCTGCCAAAATTATTTTGACATTTTCTTCAGAAATTGGTTCCAATAATTTAATGAAATCATTAGCGATTTGTCCTCTTGAAGTTGATATCCATGCATATCGTGTAAAGTGGTCCACCAATACATGCATGTATTTGTGCCCAGACCTGTTTCTACCGAAGCCTCCTATTGTATCAATTGACATAATTTGAAAAGGGTACTCTGGTGGTCCTAACTTTGACAATAACCCGATCGGTCGCCTTGATCTCGATTTATTTCTAGCGCACACTTCACACTGTTTACAATAACTATTTATGATGACATCCATATTTTTGAAGTAATAAAAAGATCGGAGCTTTTCTGCTATTTGTTAACTTCCAATATGACCATAAAAATTATGGATCTTATCGACTAAATGCCAGCCAAAAGTTTTGGAAACGTAAATCCGTTTTCTATTATTTAATAACTTAAAATATATTTCTCCATCTCGAATAGATTTCTCCGACGTTTTTAACTCCTCTTCATGAGCTTTCTGATCTTTTTTAATTTCTTCAATTTGTATAATATTCACCAATTTTATACAATCATCTTCATTATGAAAACTTTCCAAAACCGGATTTCGAGATAATGAATCAGCTTCTATATTATCTCTCCCTTCCTTGTAAACTACTTTAAAGTTGTATTGGGATAAATACAACATTAAATCACCTATTGCCTCATCGGTTCTCGCTTTTGATTTTAAATTGACGAGTGGTTTATGATCAGATGTTACAGTGAATTCTCTACCTATCAAATAGTGTTGTCAATATAAAATTGCTTCTTTAATAGCCAGACATTCCAGATACATTATTTCCCTTTTACTCTGACCTGAGGTTAACTTTTTTGAAAAATATCCCACTGGGTGCAGAATTCCGTCTTCTTGAGGCTGTTTCAGGACCGCTCCTAAACCTACTCGGGTAGCATCTACTTAAATTACAATACCTTTATCCGGATCATAAATGGCCCAAATCGGTTTGGAACACAAATATTCCTTAATTTCTTTAAAACTCTTCTCACATTCTTCTGTCCAATTAAATTTCACGCCTTTTTTCAATAATCCGTGAACAATGATCAACAAATTTGTGATAAAAATTAATTTTCCCTAACCATTGCCGAACCATTTTTCTTGTTTCAGGACGCCTGAAATTTTTTATAGCAGCTAGATTATCACTAACAGGATAGACTTTTCCTCTTTCTATCACATGACCTAAGTACTTAACCGAATGTTTTGCAAAACCACATTTCGCCAATTTCAATTTAAAGCCCTCTTGCCTAGTCGCTTCAAAAAATTGTTTGATATGAGTTAAGATTTGGAAAATATCATCTATATAATTGACACAAAATTTGTCTAAATGATACCTTCTAATTATGTTTGCCAAAACTCTCTGGAAAACAGCTGATGAATTTTTGAAGCCAAAAGGAAGAACTTTCCATTGCCAGTAACCTTTTTGGGTAATGAAGGCAGTTTTCTTTCGATCCTTTTCCCTAATTGGAATAGCCCAAAAAGCTGAGTTGATATCCAACGCCGTGAACCATCGGCAGGCTCCTACATTGACAACAAGATCATCTATCCTAGGGAAAGGGTGAGATTCAGGGATTACTGTCCTATTCAATTCTCTATAATCCACACACAATCGCGTTCTTTTTCCATCTTCTTTTTTGTAAGCCAATGTCACTGGACTAGCAAAAGGTGAATCTGATTCCTCAATTAGATCATTATCCATCAATTTAGAAATCTGGGCTTCTATTTCTGCTTGATCTGGAATCGAGCACCTATATGGCTTTTTAGATACATATCGATCTTCTTCTTTTTTTTGATTTGGGCTTCACAAGATTTAACTGTGACATCAAATTTGTTTTTAGCAAAACATGTTTGATATTCATTAAGTAAATTAAAAATTTTCTTCTTCTTATCTTCTGGCAGATAATTCAGGTCTAATTTTTCATTTGGGTCTTCATAAAGTTTATTAAACTCTGATTTACAAAATTCATTTTCAACCTTTAATTTTTCTTTCTCTACATCCCCAGCAAAACTATTCCTCTTTATCATATGTTTTTTAATGTTGCTGTCTATCGGTATGTTATCAGCTACCTTCTCAATGGTTATCCATTTATGATTTACTTTTGGTTTAATTTGTAAATTTTCATCTTGTAGTAATTTGAATTTTTTTATTGCATCTAAACCTAATAATAAATCATAATCAAAGTTACTATTTTCGACAACAATCAGATCTAATTTGTCTTCTATCTCACCGATTTTGATATGTAAATTAGCCCGGTTCTGAGAAAAATTTACACCAGTTATTGTCTTTAAAACACATCTGTTACTAATTAATTTTGCTTTGAGTAAATTAATGAATTTTCATTAATTAAAGAGCAAGTAGAGCCATTATCATATATCGCTTTAATTACTTTACGCTTATCTACTATTACTTTAATTCTTATCAGTGAAAATGGTGTAGACTTTTCCGGGCATACTAGTTTTTTGGATTAAGGTCATCCTGTCTCCTCTCAATGTTAAATTTGTCTTTCTCTTCCTCATCATCTTCTTTTTCGGTTAAATTAATTTTCCTATGTTGCGATGCCTTGATCTAATTCCAACAGACATTTGTAGGATGATACCGATTTCTATAACCTAGTGCTTCACATATTGGACATGGTTTTTTCTTAAATTCCGTTGAGTTGACAATTATCTTTTTATCATCGTGTTTCTTATTTCCCCCCTCTTTCCTTTCATCTAATTTTCTACTGATAACATATGAATCATCAATTTTTTTTAGCTCTCTTATTAAATCATCTACAGTTTTTATTGTGTCTCTGTCTAATCTATCCTGTATGTCTATCAGTAGATTACAAAATATTTGATAAAGTCTAAATTTCTCTGGAATATCTTTGCCTGCTTCGAGCAATAAGCGTTCTTTTTTCAGAACATATTCAATCAAAGAGCCAAACATGTGTTTATAATGAAATGCTGATCAAATGGCCGACCAACCCTTCTTACTATAAACTAATAAAAACGATTTTTTCCAGTCTTCCCAACGAGTTAATGACAATTTATTTAGATTAGCACTATACCATTCTTGCGCACTGTCATCAATAAAAAGTCTTAAAACTTCTATTTCTTCTATTTCTTCTATTTTTTTTACATCATCTGTGATACTGAACCTAACACATTCTTTTTCAAATTCATTTATCCAAGACGCATTTTTCTTACTGTCGTATTTAGATATTAAGAATTTGAGTTCAATTTCTCTTAAACTGATCTCATTAGCTGCTAAAATACGGTTTTCTAACTCTTTAATTCGTTCTATAAAAAAAAATTCATTAGATTTTAATTCGTTGTTACATGATATTTTTTCGTCATTATATTCTTCTAGGTAATTCTCGTCTATACAAAAATTTTCTTCTTCATCCCAATACTTTTTTTGCAACGCCGTACTGAATGGAACTGCAATTTTACGATAACCCCCTATTCTAGTAATGGAATTCATACTACCTGTAACGGTTTTTATGGCCAACAATTCCTTATGTAAGGTTAAATTCTTCAATTGAGGAGGGAGCGCATACCATAGCACATTATCGCTAGACAAAGCTACCAATTCAAACAAATCCTCAACTCCCTTTATAATGTGCAGATAGAACCTCTTCTTTTCGACGGCCATCGTTACTGACAGTTAAACAATTTGTAATTCTTCTTCTAATTTAAATGAATCAGGAGTTAAACGATGCTAAAATAAAGTTTTAATTATTACAATTTGTATGACATAAAATAATCAATTGGATAACGTACATAATTAACAATGAACCTACCTAAAATAAAGAATTGTTTAACAGTCCTTTAATTAATACAATTAACTATCATAACAGAGATATAACCTCCCTTGGCAAAATATTAACATATGATAATGAAATCAAGAATAATAAAATTTTTATATATATATATATATATATATATATATATATATATATATATATATATATATATATATATATATATATATATATGAATTTATTTTTCTATTTTATGTAATTTGACTTTATCATTATTTTCTGTATATATTGTATGAATGTGGTCTCATATCAGTATTACTAATGTTCATTCTGAAACAGATTGTAATAATTCTCAATAAATAAAAAAATTAAAAAAAACTGTCTTAATTATCAACAATCCTGTTCTTATATTTTTTCTATTTCTCAAGAAACCTCGTTATCCTTTAATTCATAATTTTTGAGACAACCGCACCAAGCAATCAAACAAGTTAGGAATTACGATTTTCAGTTTGAGTTATAAAGATCCTAGCGCTGAAGATGAGAAGATCAACTAAATCCTACCGAAAATATCTTGCTCCGGTTATCCCGATCCATCGAGACATCTCTCTCCCTCCCCCCCTACCACAGGATATAATGGACCTCTGTCCAAATCCTTTTTTCTGGAATAATCCTTCTCCTAGATCCTGGTCAGATAGAGAGTATTATTGGGGGAAAAGCAATCCAAAACCCATCCATCAGAAAGATGTTTGATATAGCTCATGAACCCTAGCTCCAAACTCTATTCTCAATCTTGTTTATGATTAAGTAGTAATAGAATTGTGCTAGAGTGTCAATACGAAACAATAAAGAGAAACAATGAAATTTTAAAATCTATTCGTTTCTTTCCATAAATTCTAAATAAATGAGAACAAAAACTTCAGAATTATTCTCAATACTATGTAATAAAAGTGGTAGCTTTAAAAGTGAACCTTGTGCACCATATGTAGAAATTTTACTTTCATTTACTTTATATTTATTATATTTATATGTTTATTTATAATCAGATATATTGATAGCGATATATAATAATAATTTTTATTTATTTATCTTTAGGCTAATCCCCATACAAATAGAGCTGGCTGGCACAGCACAAATAATAAATTTATCACCAGCAAATATACGATATTAATAACAAATCGAATAAATATTTAAAACATAAACAACAAAATACATATACAACACTAAGTATAAATGTGCTGCTATTTTTATGATTACTTTCATCCAACATACACATAAATAAAATAAATTTAATATAATAATATCAATAAATAATGTAATAATAATAGTACTATAGCAAATACTTAATACCTACAAAAACTAATAAGTCTCGAAACGTTAAACAGTGATTAACATTCTGAGAAGAAAGATGTTGAAATCTTATTTTAAGATTTTCTCTGACAAAAATAAATAATGATTTCAGGTCTATTACGTGGGGTTCCGCAAGAATTTCATGAAAGCCTTCAATATTCACATCATTTAATACGGGCATGAAACGGGTTCTATTGTCATGGTATGCGGGACATCGAGCAAAAAAAATGGAAACAATCTTCCAATGCGTCTCCATCACAAACTGGGCATGTGATCACTTGTAGCTGGGTGGCTAGCGTAACAGCCTTCCATGCTAAAGGTCACGGGTTCAAACCCGCAGGTGGTCCTAGGATTTTTTAATGGGAGTAAAAAATCCTTAGTTACGCCGTCCTTCGGAGGGGACTTTAAAAGGTGGTCCCGAGCCTGTGCCTGTCAGCCTGTCAGGTACTCGTTAAAGATCCCTATCCTAATAAAACCTGGATAGGCAAAATTTAGGACTCCCACTGTAGCATCGTCCGATTAGCCACAGCAGCAAAAAGTGACGTTAAATAAATAAACACTGTGGCGCCCTCACTTAGCTTCCGCTGGCTCTCACCAGTGATGCGGCTGAGAGGGAGGCGCTGGGATCCTTTGGGCTCTGCTTGTCCTCCCACAAGTGGGGGGACAAGCCCCGTCCGGGGTTCCCGAGCTGATTGTAAATATTGTACTTATGTATGAATGTGACATGTTTTGTTTATTTTTTTGTATTTATTTTGTCTATAAATTTTGTTATTGTATACGTTTATTTATTTTGATTTTATTTTATGTAATTTGACATTCCTTTTGTTTATATTGTAAATATTGTATGAATGAGATCCTGTAGCACTATTATTATTGTCTATTATGACAAATTGTAATATATACGAATAAAAAAAAATAAATAAATAAAAAATAAATAAATAAACAAACAAACAAACTGGGCACGGCTTCTGTGGGTCCAGACTATACTATATATGAAAATATATATTATAAATTTTCCTATATATGAAATATATAGTAATGGAAAGTATTGCGATCGTGAAAATTTTCGTAATCCAGTTATCAACGGAAATATATGTTTAAGGGTCCCCTGAGTCTAAAGGACCAAGTCTCGCAAAAAATACCTGTGTGTGTATGTGGGGGTGTGTGTGTGTGGTAACTCCCGCGCGTAAACGATACGTCCTATGAAACTGAAATTTCATATTCAAGACAAATATACGCCCCAGACGTTTCAAAACATTTTTTACTTAAAAAACCAGAAGAGCCACTCTACACCAAGCATTTTGCACATTTTTACGATTTTCTCAAAAACGGCTCTAACGATTTTGATTAAACTCGCTATATCGATGTGAAATTTTATGGCCTTTAATATGATGTAAGGTAAATGTTTTAGGAAATATATTATATTTTATACGAAGCCGTTTAAATAGAATGATGAAAAGCCGATAAAAATTATCGATTCTTCTAGTTAATAATATAATATATTTTTTAATAAAACACAGGAAACTCAACGTAATTAATTCATTGATTTTTTTTATTTTTTTATTTCCGTATTTAAATTTTTTAAATTTATGTAAACAACGGAGTTGAGTGAAAGTCGTGCGTTCCGCGCAACAGATTTTTTAGAAACTAACTTTAACTCGGTAACAATAATCATTGTTATATTATTATTATTATTATTATTATAGTTTTCTAACATGATAATATTTATAATTACTACGAATAATTCAACAAGTGAATCACGTAAATTATGTAGAAAAAATATTAAAATTTTTAATCCTATTATTCCGCCGAATAAAGCAGATCTCCATAGAATCATCCCAAGAAACTAGAGACCACTAGAAAGCAGCGTTTAGAGTCAACAACCAAGGCTCATACAGTTCATATCGTGTTACACTCTTCGCTCATTTTACCTGGGAAGTTTATGTAGATATTATATTAAATTAATAATATAAGCTAAGTTAATTACATTTCATTTTGGAAAATAATTAACATTTTTCAGAATCTGTAAAACAGTGGAATATTGTTTAGATATTAATATTGAACTTGGAGTGTTGTTTGTTATTTTATCTTTAATTTCATTGGTTTAATTAAATGGCATCAAGGCTAATTGGTATCTTCTTCATTAAGAGCTCTAAATGATATAAATTAGTTTGGGTTGTTTCAACTCATGCTAAAATAATTCTAATTTACCTTCCATTAACTACCCTGTAAATCCTGTATTAATTTAGGTTTTACCTTGTATGTAACACAGATAAATCCTATTTAATATATTTAACTACATTTCGACAAGTAACGTTTAATTTAATATTGTTGCATTTTAAAACTATATCTGAAAAATCTGGTGCGCGCCACACACGACTCTCAATTTTCTCCGCAGTTAAAACTGTCCCTCATTAAAAATTTATATAAAAAAAGGCCTGTGCTCACACGATCGTCTCTAATTCAAGTAGTGCAATGGAAAAACTATACAAAAAAATAATAATAATAAAAGTTAGCTTAAGACTTCTTTCTAACATTCCTTGTTATAGCGGATTAGAAGTCTTAGTTTATGTAAATGTTCCTGATTTTTTTGTTTTAATCTATTTTAAGAAATTTAAATTGTATTAAATTAATACAACAAGTAAATAGGCTTGATATATGGTTAGAACACGTGGTAATTCTGTGAATAAATTACCCATTGGTAGCACTCCAATGTCTAATTTATGTTAGAATAGAATAGAATAGAATAGAAAATAATTTTTATTCTGGGACTGGGCCCCCTAAGAATAACAGAATTGTACAATTTAAATATACAACATGTCTGGCCAACAGACAGAAGGAACAGAATTAATTACTTATTACACAGATGGGTTAATTCCAGTGTTCATATCACACACGAATGTCCACACATACAGTTAGGAGGTCTCTTGGCCATCTTCTTTTAAGGCGCCGCGGTGGATTGTCGGGAATAGATATGGAGGAGAGGTCGCAGAGAAGCGAGTTTAAAATGAAAAGAAGTATATCTGGATCGGGCCAAGCCTTCAACAAATGGGATATTTAGGTCTTTATGTATGGTTTTATTGGTAACAAGGTAAGGTGCATTAAGGATTTTGGATTGCAAATATTAGATTAACGGTTTAGTATACCCTTATAGCTCAATGCCGTAGGTCCAAATAGGCCTGGTAATGGTTATATAAATGACTTTTTCGTAGTAAATATGAAATATTGAGCGTTTGTCGAGTAAGTATTGTAGTAATCTGTACCCATGACCAGTTTCCTTTCGTTTCAGTAAATTATGAGGATTCCATGTTAGGTGTTTGTCGGGAATTAAAAAAAAAAAAATTAAAACCATGTTCTCAAAATTGAAATTTTTACGGAAAGTAGTCCTAATGCTAAGCTTTTTTTCCTCTAGTAGTCCTATTTGTTTCTCTATCTTTAAAAATAACTGAATTATTGAATTGAATTATTTTTAATCGGCCGCCATTTTCAAAATATCGAGCTCATATCAACGTCAAATGTTAGGATCATCGTTGAATGCGCTAATTTTTTTTTAGGGCGAATTTCAAAAATATTGGTACAGTGGTTTCGGAAAAATGCCGCGTACGGCGTACAAATGGATATTTTATAATTAGTTATGCGGGTTCTGCGCATTTTGAAACGTAAGCCCTCAAATTTTAAAGGGAATATATTTTTTTTTTTGTCAATTACAAAGGTTTTTTACTTTCACTTACTATATATATAGTAAGGGGAAGTATTGCGATCATGAAAATTTTCGAATTCCAGTTTTCAACAGAAATACACGTTTTAGGGTCCCCTGAGTCCAAATAACCAAGTGTCTGTGTATGTGTGTGTGTGTGTGGTAACTCCCGGGCGGAAACGGTAAGTCCTATGAAACTGAAATTTCGTATTTAAGACAACTATACGCCCGAGACGTGACAAAACTATTTTCATCAAAATGAGCTTACCAGAAGAGGCACTTTATATCATGCATTTTGCACCTTTTTTCGATTTTCTCGAAAACAGTTCCGACGATTTTGATTAAACTCGCTATATCAATATAAAATTTAATGAGCTTTAATATCATGTAGGTTTTATTTGGATAAAAATGGTCTGACAGGGCTTAAATGCCGATATTTGAACAGGTAAATACATAAATTGAATAAATTCGATACCCAACTAAAGGAGAAAACATAAAAAATATTTTTTTAATGCAATTTTTCGTTTTTGATCATAAGAGCAGTAATATACATGTATGATATACCGATGGAAAGCTAAAGATTTTAGAAAAAATATCATCTCATACACAAGCTTTTAAAAGTTACTAGAAAGTTGCGAAATGAACATAAAACTAACTGATTATTTTAGATAATAATATAATATATTTTTTAATAAAACACATGTTTCTATATAAATTCAATTTAATTAATTATTTAATAGTTTCACGTATTTTTATCTCTAATCGATTTTTAAAAATGGAGATAAGTGAAAGTCGTGTGTTGCCCGCACTAGATTTTTATTTAAAATAATAAACCTATAAACGAAGCTTAAATAAAGGAAATTAAGAGATAAGCACAGAACGCCTAAATACGTGGCTATCTGATCCTAGGACAACTTCTTAAGGTAATTCAAGCTACGAGATTGAACTCAAAATTAGAAAAAAAGAAAAGGATTAAATTGAAGAGAAATCCTTTAGTCCTGAAAATGGTGGAGCTTATCTCCCTGCCCCTGGAGTGTAATATCCAACAAGTCCTGGGTCTACTACAACACAACTTGTTCTAGCGATCTCCTTCCCTCGAGGGGACCGAGATCTCATCTTACCATAATTGCGGCCTCTTACTATCAACCGAATCTCTCTTACAGTTCTCAATTAGTTCAACTGCTTCAGTTATATTGTATATTTTGAATGAGGAAAACAGTTGTAGGTTTTCTTATGTCATATCATAACTACCTTACTGTATGTTATTAAATTCTATTAACGTCTCTTTATGCAATTTATAATCATAAGATGCAGTGGCGGTTTTATTAGCCAACGGTGAACTTTCAGAGTGGTTATGCTTATTTTAAATAATAATAATAAACTAGTTATTTATTCCGGGACAAGTCCCTTCAGAATAATATTACAGACAAATTAAATTAAAACTTTAGTATCTTACTGTAAAAATATAAACAGAAAACAACAGAAATGACAGAAATTAAATTATACACTCAACAACAAAATTTTTATTGAGTAAAATTACAATCTGTCCCAATTTGGACATTAATAGTAGTGCTGAAAGATATCATACATACAATATTTACACAGCATAAAATTACAATAAAATATATACACAATAATGAATCAATACAATAAAGTCAAGAAATCGCTTATACCTATATACACATACACACACTCATACATACATCACATTGAGAGGAGAATCTAGCCAGTGCTAGAACTCCAATATATTTACAAAAGGTCGCGGGGCCACTGCCGTTTCAACCTTCTAGGTGGGTTGTATGGATCAGTGGAGCTGGATAGGGATTGAGCTAGAGGATTAGGATGATGAATGAGATTCTGGTGGAATTTGGAAAATTTGGTTGGAATTAGGTCTGAAATAAAAGGAACATTAAGGTCGTGGTGCAAGGTATAGTTGGAAACATAATTAGGAGCATTTACTATTGTACGGAGGACTTTGGATTGAAAGGATTGTATGCGTTTGATATTAATACGTTTAGCTGTTCCCCACAGTTGAGGTCCGTAGGTCCAGATGGGCTTCAGTATTGTCTTGTAGATTAATGATTTGTTGTCAACTGTAAGTTCAGATTTTCTGTTGAGTAGTCGGTATAACTGTCCGAACCGTCGGTTGAGTTCTTGTCTTTTAAGTCTTGTATGTGGGTTCCAAGTCAATCTTTTGTCTAACAGTAAGCCAAGATACCGGACTGTATCTGAAGGAGGAATTGGAATGGAATTGAAGTAAACTGGCGGACAGGAGTTTCGTCGAAGAGTGAAGGTTACGTGTTTGCATTTTCTTCGTTCATCTTTATGCGCCAAGCATTACACCAGTCTTCGATAAGAGAAAGGTGTCTTTGCAGGTTTAAGTATGCTGTTTCAGGATTGGAATTGGATGATAGGATGGCGGTGTCGTCTGCAAAAGTTGCCAGAAAGGTATCAGGAATTAAATAATATTAATAAATTAACAGGTTGCATCTACTAATAATAATAATTTAGAAAAACCAACAAGACAAAAAATAAAATAAAATATTTATACATTCATATATACAGGGCCAATTAAAATAAATTTACTATGCCTATGAAAAGTGTAAAATAAAATACACACATAAAATACAAAGCTGCCGCTCAGTGAGATCATGAGGTACCCATGTATTGAGGTTTTTTACTTTCCCAATACACCTTAAATGTCTTGAAACGGTAGATGCACTTGCATTTAGTTGTGCTGAGAGTCTTTTAACTGTTTGGTAGGGGTTTCCTTTTACTGTATGTTTGAGGACATCGTTGTCTATTACGGACGGAGGTCTTCCTCGGGGCAAGTTTTCCAAGTCGGTATCCCCAGCTGAAAACTTAGCAAACCAACGGCGAATGGTCCGTTCATTAACACTCCCTTCCCCAAACGTCTTGCAAATATTTCTAGCTTTCTCAGCTGCTGAATGGCCGAGTTTAAACTCGTACAAAAATATTACTCGAAAATCGCGTGTTTTCATGTTCATATTTGATGGTATACTAAAAAGTGGGTAATTGATTGGGAAACTAATGTTTATAATACAAAGGTAGAGGATTAGTAACTGTTTACTTTAAATATGTAAACATTCGGAAGAAAAAAACAGAGACCTGCAAAATCCTTTATGTATTTCAGAAACTATAAAAACGGACATTTCATGTGAAACAACCCAAAATATTACTTCATCATTTATTATTATTTTTTACTTTTTATTATAAATAATGTTTAATTTCATAAAATAGAGTTTCTACTTTAACAAAAATCGTGTTTTCATGATTTGTATATAACACTTGTTTGTTTCGATATAACTTTATCATTCAGTTTTTTTATCTTTTTTTTTTTTATTTTTTTTTTTAAATCTCCTATCTACATTCACGCCTGTTAGAATGTATCTGACAATCAGCAAATGTCCTGTACAAATTGAAAGTGGCCAAAAATAATAGTTATAGATATTATATGATTTTTCCTAAAATGAAATCCAGGAAGAAATAAAGTCCCGATCAAAGGTGGGAAATGCGTGTTATTATTCAGTTGCTAAGTTACTTAGTTCGCGGCTTCTATCTAAAAACTTAAAGGTTAGAATTTTTAAAACTATTATTCTTCCGACGGTTCTTTACGGATGTGAAACGAGGCCGCTTACTTTAAAGGATGAACAAAGGCTTAAGGTTTTCGAAAATAAGGTATTGCGTAAAATATTTGGTCCGAAGAGAGATGAGGCCACTGGGGAGTTTAGAAGATTGCACAACGCGGAATTGCGGAACTCGTATCCTGTGAATATAATTGAGTTGATAGCATCGCGGAGACTCAAATGGTCGATCAAAGTTGTTGGCCTTGATGAGGTGCGGATTCCGAGAAAGTTGGTATTCTCTGATCTGACTGGTAGGCGTCCGAAAGGTAGGCCGAAGCGTCGATGAAAGGATTGCTTCAAGGCTAGTCTCGGGCTTGGGCTTGAACGGTGAACATTGGACGAGTCTGTGTAGACAGAATTTTGTGGTATCGGCATCGAACCTTCGGGTTCGGTAAGCCTATTATTATTATTATAGGATTTTTTAAAAATTAGTATTTGATATTATTATCGAAATTTATTTAAAAAAAAAATAAATAAGCTTTCTACCTCTCTCGCAACTTTCGTGAACTCTCAGAAGAACCCCTTTTTCCTCACCTACACATACCCTATTTCTCTCCGTGTAGCGCTGCCTTAAAGTGAGACCCAGAAGCTTAAGGTGTGACGAGTAGCAGAAGCAGACCCTATTTCAGGTGGCCAAGAAGCGCAGCCCGTACCCCGCTACATCGTCCTAGGGCGGGGATAAATAAGGAAGTAGAGAGGAAGAGGCGTGCATTAGGAGGCAGTATATCCTCTGATGGGACCACTCCACTCCACCTCTCCGGCCCATTTCGGTCAGCTCTCTGATTTACAACGCTCAGGCCTAGGTGCCTCTGTATCTTCAAGGGGAGATTTACTGTAAGCGTCTTGTTTTCTTGTAGGAGTGTTCTGTCTCATCTATACTTCCAAGTCCTAAGTCAAAAAAGATTTGTTGAAAGGTCTCCATTCGGCACTAAGAAGCAATTTTAGATATTTTTTCTTGTACATACCTTTATACAAAATATATGTTATGGAGGGGGACACAGTGGGGTCGAATGAACAAAACGCGTAAAAAATTTAATATCTCCAAAAAGGATTAACACAGAAAGCTGGGATTGGTCTCATTCGACTCAGATAGAAAAATACATCAAGTTTGGCGATCTTTATTGAAATTTTGAAGAAAATAACTAATTAGAAAATTAAAGCCTATTGGCAAGATAAAAATTTCAGAAATTTTCGTAACTTGTTGCACTATTAAAACCAGTTCAAACAAGTATTTTAAGTGTATATTGAAATTAAATAATACTTACGAATATAAATTCAAGGAAGTTTAAAATACTGGAGAATTTCTTAAATAATTAGGGTAGAGATTCAAATACAAAGCTTGCTCAAATTCAAAAGAAACTTCAAATTCAAGGAAATTATATTAACAGTTGCTGAGCTGTATTACTGATATCAAGGTGCTTTTTCTTTGGTCGGGTTTCATGTTCATGATAAAAGGATCTGAAGTCTCCAGTAGCTGCATTCGTTGTATGGTATGTGGGAAATATATTCATTTTCCACCCACTCGCTGAATATTTTTCTAAACTTCGTCCGGTCCCGATTTACCTTTTTTTTTTTTTTTTTTTTATTAAAGTGAGGCAAAATAACTCTTACTTAAAGCTGCCACCATTGTAGAAATGTTTTCCTTGTTAAGTTCATTGTGATTTCGTCGAATAAATACGTCGAAGTTTGTACCACCCCACAAGCATTCACACAAATCGCGGTGTTTAATTGTGAATGAGCTCATGGCTAGACAACGTTAGCAACTAGACTGAACTGGAATTAAAAGTGTTTTGGCGTGGGGACATGTATTACCTGAGCCAATTGGGTAAACAAAATACTGCAACAATCAAAGGGGTACTCTAATTCTTTCTTTTCTATGCGGTGTTATGATCGGATAGGCAGATAAAGGCAGATGATTTTTGTTTTAATCTTTATTCTAACACGTCTATTTTGAGAAAATATCTTCCCCATCCTGGAGGAAGGTGGAGCTTTTTTTGTTGCATTACCTTTTCAAAATGTTTACGGTAGTTCCTAACTTTGGTGTGGTTACGTGATCAAAAATATTGTTTTGACCAATTCGTCTTATGTGTGGCATATTTAAACATCCATTTTAACATTAGATTTAAACATTAGCATATTTAAACATTAGAATTACTTTACAATTTTTCCCAGTTATATAGCAAATTCTGAATGTTAGGTGTAATTTAAGTAAAACTTCCACTATCAAGATAGTCAAGACTTTAAGCCTCAATAAATGGGGCTAAACAATAGTCTGGATAAAATCTGTGCTATGTCTAGATGCAGTGGCTAATGTACAACAGAAACACGAGCCAGATGATCAAAATTAAAAAAATTGAAAAATCTAATTTTTTCCGCACTTGCCCCACTGTGCGGCGTGGTATAGTGGATAGAAAAACAAAAAAAAAACTGTACCACTACAACCCATGAAGGGTCTTGGGATTCGGCCGAGATCACGCCCAGCCTCCAGGTTTTTCCCCCATTTTTGGGTACCCACTTTATAGAGGCTGGGTCTGCCCTAGGAGGGTATCCATACCCCAGGATCGCCCCCCCCCCGGCTGAAAAAACAGAATAAATAATATTCCGCCACAGCCGGGATTCGAACCCAGGACCCGGAGCACTGTAGACTAGCGCTCTATCCACTAGACCATGCCGCTCCCCAAGGTATAGTAGGTATAGTGGATAGAGTACAAGAAAGTCATAGGTTCGAAATCCGTCTCTGAAATAATATTATTCAGTCTGTTTTTCAGCCCTAAGACGATCCTGGGGTATGGAGACCCTTCTGGGGCACACCTATACACAACCTATATAAAGTGGGTACCCAAAAATGGGGGATATCTCTATGATCACGGCCGAATCACCTTATTGCAGTATGGCCTAGAAACAGTATGATTCTCTGTATAACATTTTCTTATAAAGTGAGATTAATACATGAGGAAATTCATAGAATTTTCATTTTATAGTTTGTTTTTTTTTGTTTGTTTTCCTTTATCCCTTAAAAAAATATAGTAAAAAGATGTCTTAACCGCTATATTAATAAATATCACTATTTTTTTTCTTCGGTTTAAAACTAAATTTTCAGGTCTGTGTTATTTTTCCAAGTCATTAAACTTTTATGTCCATATTTTCTCTACGTTTTCTGGGATATACCGATAATAGGATAACAGTCCTAAAGCCCTATTGAACTTAAATTAGTTCATTATTTTATTAATTTAATGAAATCCACAATTATATTGAATCTAATATAATACAATTGAATAAGATAAAAAATTTAGTACACATGATAAAGTCTTCTGAAGAAACAACCCATTGGTAGCCACTCCTATGGCTGATTTAAGAAGTCCTTTCCTTTCAGTTGCCTTGGCGGTTTGTCGGAGAGTTTACGGACATATCATAAAGATCTATTTCTGACCTTATGAGTCATCAACCAATGGGATAGTCTGAAAATTATAGATGATCTTACAGTATTAGTTAATTTAGGGACATTTTTTTTTAAATATATTTTTATTGAAATTTACAACTGTACAAAAAATACATCAAGTAAATATGCTGAAATGTTATATCACATGAAAAGAAACTGCCCATTGGCAGCACTCTTTGATAGTGAGTATAAACAAGAAGGTCTCTAGGCCATCTTCTTTACAGACGTCTCGGATGATTATCAGGAATGGAAGAGGAAGAAAGGATTGAAACTAATGGATTAGAGTGGGAGTGGAGTTTTTCATGGAAGGTGTGATACCTGGTACGGGCCAAATCAGAAACATATGGAACATCAAGATCATTGTGGATGATTTTATTCGTGACAAAGTAAGGAGCGTTAAGGATTTTGGATTGTAAGGATTGGATACGGGAAGAGTTTGATGGTTTAGTAGAGCCCCAAAGCTCTACTCCGTAGGTCCAGATAGGCCTTATGATGGTCATGTAAATGAGTCTTTTGTAGTTAAGTGAAAGGTTAGACCGTCTGTCTGGTAAGTGTTGGAGTAGCCGAAATCGTCCTGCAGTTTCTTGTCTCTTCAGTCTTTTATGCGGATTCCATGTAAGTCGTTTGTCAAGCAGGAGTCCTAAATATCGGATCTGTTCAACCGGGACAAGCGGAATATCATTAAAGGACACTTTAGGGCAGGATGTCATAGGTTTTCGACGAAGGGTAAAGGTAATTTGTTGGGATTTATTGGAATTTATTTTAATTCTCCAATTCTGACACATACCTCAAGGTCTCTGATGTGGGATTGGAGAGTTTGAGAGGCAATTGTAGGATCGCTATTAACCGATAACACGCAAGTATCATCGGCATAGGTTTAAGGGCATTTACAATTTTTTTGTAAGCTTAACATCGTGTGTTTAATAGTATTTTAATTAAATTTGCCTGCTTGTTGACCTGACAGTGTACGTTTTTAAGTTGCTTTGGCAAGCATAAAATGTTTTGCAAAGGCTAGCAAAAACGATATGACTTAGATACGAAGCATAATAATCAAAGCAAGTTGGTATTGTTAAAGTTCGAGTATTTCGTGAACTTAGGTGGAATATTAATTTAATCATCGGGACTCGGAATGTCGACGGTAGCGAACTGTTTTTTGTCCCGACCACAAGGTTCCTCTCTGGAATCTCCAGCCTCTGGAGAAAGTATGGAAATAATTGGAATTCCTTCTGCCCTTGCTAATTAATTAATAGCGTCGTCTGCAATAATGGTCTTCGCCTTTCTTAATAAGCTGCGTACACTGCAATTAATTACCTTATTCATTAACATACCCACGCAATATTAAGTGAAATATTCACTAAAATAGAAAAATTTCTTAACCCATTTTAATATTTTTTTTTATTATAATTTCTTTTATTACTTTCACTTACCTATATGTATATATTTCACATTGGTTGATGACTTATAAGGTCCGAAATAAATCTTTATGATATGACCGTAAACTCTCCGACAAACCGCCGAGGCGACTGAAAGGAAAGGACTTCTTATCTTAAATCAGCCATAGGAGCGGCTTCCAATGGGTTGTTTCTTCATCAAAAGACTTTATCATGCGTACTAAATTTCTTATTCAATTGCTGTATTATCATATTATCTTCAATACAATTGTGGATTGCATTGAATTAATAAAATATTATCGAATTAGTTCAATAAAGCTTTGAAAATTAGGACTTGTATCCTATTTTCGGTATATCCCAGAAAACTTTGAGAAAATATGGACATAAAAGTTTAATGACTTGGAAAAATAACACAGACCTGAAAATTTAGTTTTAAACAAAATAGTGATATTTATTAATATAGCTGTTTATACATATTTTTACTATATTTTTTTAAAGAATAAGGGAAAAAATAAATAAATAACTATAAAATGAAAATTCCACGAATTTTCTCATGTATTAATATCACCTTATTAACTTGAAAATGTTATACTGAGAATCGTACTGTTTCTAGGCCAAAAGCCGTGCAATATGGTGACTAGTTGCTAACCTGGTCTAGCCATAAGCTCTATCAATATTAAACACCGCGATTTGCGTGAATGCTTGTGGGGTGGTACAAACTTCGAAGTATTTCTTCGACGAAATCACCCTGAACTTGACCAGGAAACCATTTCTACAATGGTACAGCTCTAAGTAAGAGTTTTTGCCTCATTTTAATTTTTTTTATTATAATTTGTTTTATTACTTTCACTTACCTATATGTGAAATATATAGTAAGAGAAAGTATTGCGATATTAAAAATTTTCGAATTCCAGTTTTATGGGGAAATGCACTTTTTAGGGTCTCCTGAGCCCAAATAACCAAGGCCAGAAAAAAAGGTATGTGTGTTGAAACTCCAGCACGTAAACGAAAAGTCCTATGAAACTGAAATTTCAAATATACAATTATACAAATATATGCCTGAGACGTGGTTTTAATAAAACCTTTTTCATTATAATCAGCTTACCAGGCCACTTTATACCAAGCATTTTGCACCTTTTTACGATTTTCTCGAAATCAGCTCTAACGATTTTGATTAAACTCGCTGTATCGATGTAAAATTTAATGGGCTTTAATATCATGTGGTTTTCATTCTGATTGAAATAGTCTGATGGGGCTTAAATGCCGATATTTTAAATTTTCTTCTTCTTAACTACCTTTAATTTTGTAGATTTTATCAAAAATAACCTTTTTATCTTGTTAGCATTGATAAAAAACAGGTAAATATATAAGTTGAACGAATTCGATTTCCAATAAAAGGAGAAAACTGAAAACATATTTTAATGCATTTTTTTTTATTTGAACATGAGAACAGTAACATAAAATATTATTTTATTCAATTTTTGTGTTTTTGTACATAAAAATAGTAATATAGACGTATAATATAGCGTTGATAAGCTAAAGATTTTGGAAAGAATATTATTTGATACACATGATTCTAAAAGTTAATAGAGAGTGATGAAAAGCCGATAAAACAAACTGATGTTTATACATAAATTCAATTTAATTAATTGTAAATAGTTTCACTCATTTTTATCTCTAACTGTATTTAAAAATTCTCCAATCGATTTTAAAAATGGAAGAAATTAAAAGCTGTTTTTTGCAAGCAGCAGATTTTTTTTTATATGTCTGCAGGGAATTCTAATAATTAGTATCACTAACGAGGACTTGGTGTTTTTTTTATTCGTTTTTCGAGTTCTAGTTGTTCTGAAACTTAAGGCCTTAAATTTGGAAAGAGGGAGATTTTTTCTAGGTCGATTACAAAGGTTCGATATTGAAAATATGGAATAAAAAAATCTGATGCGGGCAACACACGACTTTCACTTACCTCCGTTTTTTTTTGTTTTCTCCTTTAGTTGGGTATCGAATTCATTCATTTGATATATTTACCTGTTTTTCATCAGTGGTAGCAATATAATATAGTTATTTTTATAGAATCAACAAAATTAAAGGTACTTTAAAAAAAGAAAATTTAAAATATCGGCATTTAAGAACTATCAGACCATTTTATTCCAAATGAAACCTAAATTATATTAAAGCCCATTAAACGTTACATCCATATAGCGAGTTTAAACAAAATCGTCCGAACCGTTTTTGAGAAAATCGGAAAAAGGTGCAAAATGCATCGTATAAAGTGGCTCTTCTGGTAAGCTCATTTTGATGAAAAAGGTTTTGTAACGTCTCGGGCGTATATTTGTCTTAAATATGAAATTTCAGTTTCAAAGGACTTTTCGTTTCCGTCCGGGAGTTACCACAAACAGACTTTTTTGCGGGACTTGATTATTTAGACTCAGGGGACCCTACAACGTGAATTTCCGTTGAAAACTGAAATTCCAAAATTTTTACGATCGCAATACTTTCCCTTACTATTGTATATATAATAAGTGAAAGTAAAAACGATAAAAAGACTCACCATACCTTTGGAATCTAATACCTATTGTTGTTTGCACATAAGTCGATTTTCGGGTCCAACCTTTATTAACGCCAAAGGGGTTTAGAGAACTCAAGATTAATCAATTACAATAAGGACAATCTTTTTAAAAGCGATGAAACGATAGATAGCATTAGTAATAATATTGTTTTTTCTGGTAATGCTTCGTTCACTACGTATATTATTTATAGAAACGTTTAATGGATTTCGATTGCATAATGTCATGCCTTTATATGTTCATGTTGGAGCGACCTTACAAAGAGACCACACTGAGCCAACCTCGTCAATTACAGAAGCATCGGATAGAGCACCATAACTCAAAGCTGTTCCTAGAGGCACTATATATATCTATATTGGAGCTGGAGCAGGATATTGCTTCGGCCGACAGAGGGCAGCGCTGTCGGCGGGCAATTATAGAGGCCGTGGGGGCATCTGTTATTGTCGAGAGGGTGCCTACTTGATCCATTGACTTAGATCTATTAGCTGCCTTCGATCCTCTATGGCTGTCCCGCTCAATCCACGCTCTACTTTCATTAATTTAACTAACTCGCTTTGTTTTTCTAATTGGAAGAATAAGAAGATAAACTAAATATAATAATATTAAATAATACATAATAAATAATGAAGATTTATTATTTATATACTGACTTTGACCAATACCATCTCAAAAGCAAAATTCCAGGGATTAATAAGTAAACAATTCCAAATAAACACAGGGCTTAGACACCGATTCTGTTTGATGTTGTGCTGGATAAGATAATGAGGATCTTACAGGAAAATGATGATGCAGGTGCAGTAATTGGAACAAAAAAAGACAATGTGAGAGTAAAGTGTCTGTCCTTTGCAGATGATCTAGCCCTGCTAGCGGAAACAGAGGAGGAAGCTATAAAACAGATAAACACCCTAAAAGAAATAGCTGAGAAAACAGGTCTCCAAATTTCCTACGAAAATACGGAGATAATGACAACAAATGCAAGTTATGACAAGAAAATTTTGGCCACAAAATATGGACAAATAAAAGTGACCAAAAAGTTCAGATACCTAGGGGAGATTATATGCAACAACGGGATAGATAAAGAAAGACTGTACTTTGCAACTAGAAGCATGTACAGTAAGAAAAGTTTATCCTCCAATGCAAAAATAAGGCACTACTGTACAGTAAGCCTTCCGAGTCTTGAGAAATTTCTCAAGATTGAGAGAAAAATTCTTAGAAGGCTTCATGGACGCAAAATAACACAAGAGGGCTACAGGCTAAAATCCAATGAAGATATATAGAAATTTGGAAAACCTTGAAGTGGTCATCAGAACTAGGAGACTGAGGTTTTATGGCCATATGGTAAGAATGAACAATCAGAGCCTGAACAATCAGATTTTTGACAATGTTCTAGGCTATAAGAATATGGGTGGTTATGCAAAGCAAATAAAAGAGGAGCTCGATAGGTTAAAAATCAAGAAAATAGACTGCTTAAATAGAGAGCTTTTCGGGAAGAAAATAAAAGAAGTTAGGGTTCTTACAGGAAAAACAAAGAGAGAGGGGAGGGGGAGAAAATGGGAGAAAATGGACAAAGGAAGAGCGGAAGGAACAGTCCAGGAAGATGAAAGAATATTGGAGAAAAAGGAAGATGAAAGATGTGAAGAAGACAGAATGATATTCACGTGGTCAATTCGTGCAAAAAAAAAAAAAAAAAAAAAAAAAAAAAAAAAAAAGAGGCTGACGGTTTATATACTTATAAGAAAAATAATCGGGAATCACTCATGAAAGATTAAATTTTAATTCCTAAAATTTTAAAAATTTTATTTTTATTGTTCTTGTATTCAATTTATCTGTTTTTCAAATCGTATTTAAGTATACCCTTTTTTCTGAAGTTTTTTTTTTCCAATTTAGTACATATAAATTAGAACAAAACTGTTTTATTTGTTTAAATTTAATAGATTATTATTTTTTTTAATTTATTATTGCCGATGACACTTTCGTGCTATCAGTTAATAACGATCCTAGTATTGCCTCTCAAAACCTCCAATCCCACATCAGAGACCTTGAGGTATGGTGTCAGAATTGGAGAATTAAAATCAACTCCAATAAATCCCACCAGATTACTTTTACCCTTCGTCGTAAACCTAAGACATCCTGCCCTACAGTGTCCTTTAATGATATTCCGCTTGTCCCTGTTGAACAGATCCGTTATTTAGGCCTCCTGCTTGACAAACGTCTTACATGGAATCCGCATACAAGACTGAAAAGACAAGAGACTGCTCGCCGATTTCGGTTACTTCAACATTTACTTGACAGACGCTTTAACATTTCTCTTTACTACAAAAGACTAATTTACATGACAATCATAAGGCCTATCTGGACTTACGGAGTTGAGCTTTGGGGCTCTACTAAACCATCTAACTCTTCCCGTATCCAATCCTTACAATCCAAAATCCTTCGCAAAATCCTTAACGCTCCTTACTTTGTCACCAACAAAATCATCCACAAAGACCTTAATGTTCCATATGTTGCTGATTTGGCCTGTACCAGGTATCACTCCTTCCATGAAAAACTCCACTCCCACTCTAATCCACTAGTTTCAATCCTTGCTTCCACTTCAATTCCTGACAATCCGCCGAGGCGTCTGAAAAGAAGATGGCCTCGAGACCTTCTTGTGTAGATTCACCATTAGAGTGCTGCCAATGGGCAGTTTCTCTTCATGTTTTTTTTCATGTGTATTATCATTGTAGCCGATTTACTTGATGTATGAACATACAGTTGTAAATTTCAATAAATGAATTAAAAAAAAAAAATTATTATTTATGTTATTGTTCAATTGATATATTTTATAGATAGATTTATTCTTCAATTCGTTTCATCTCTTTACCTTTTATAATTAATTTATTCCCTCTTATATAGATGAAAAAAATGTTTCCTTCTCTTCAGTATTTTTGATTATTTTTACCCATCAGATAGGGCGAAACTTCGACAGAGTTAATAAATCTATTATATTTATATTATATAAATTTATTGTTTTGTATATATCGTGTGAATGCAGTATGAATGTTGTACTTTATCCCTTTTAAACATGACCTAAATTGGACAGATTGTAATATTGCTCAATAAAAAATTGTTTCTTATTGAGATTTAAAAATAAATCTATTAAGAATTATTCCCTATTTTTCTACCTTTTAAACTTTATCTGCTTGGGATCACTTGTAGCTGGGTGGCTAGCGTAACAGCCTCCCATGCTAAAGGTCACGGGTTCAAACCCGCTGGTGGTCCTAGGATTTTTTAATGGGAGTAAAAAATCCTTAGTTACGCCGTCCTTCGGAGGGGACGTTAAAAGGTGGTCCCGAGCCTGTTCGATGTCAGGTACTCGTTAAAGATCCCTATCCTAATAAAACCTGGATAGGCAAAATTAAGGACTCCCACTGTAGCATCGTCCGATTAGCCACAGCAGCATAAAGGGACGTTAAATAAATAAACAATAAACAAACTTTATCTGCTTTATCAGTATTCCTAATACGTATACGTTCTTGAGGAATATTAAAGTATGGTAATATTTAATCTTAGAGATTTTGTAGTAACTTTTTATTCTTTATTTATTTTTTTTTTCATATACTTTTTTTCCTCTATTTTATGTAATTTGACTTTATCTTTATTTTCTGTATATATTGTATGAATGTGGTCTCATATCACTATTACTATTGTTCATTCTGAAACAGATAGTAATATTTCTCAATAAATAAATATTTAAAAAAAAAATAATTGTTTTAGATTTTGTGAGTATGGTTTTAGAAATTCCATTGACTGTTTTTTTACTACCTTGGGAAATGGTAAACTTATAGCACTCACAGATAACAATTCTTCTTAATAAAGAATTACAAAAAATAATTTAAGAGAACTTATTATTGTTGCTAAGTACCGTCCATTTTTTCGTTTGTATCTTATACTCTCTCTCTCTCTCTCTATATATATTATATATATATATATATATATATATATATATATATATATATATATATATATATATATTTAATTTTGTAGATTTTTTTAAATATGACTATATCATCTTTTTAGTATTAATGAAAAATTCGATATACAACTAAAGAAGAAAAGTGCAAATATATGCTTTAGTACAATTTGTGATTTTTCAACACAAAAACAGTAATTTAGATGTATAACATACCGTTGGAGAGCTATAGATTTTAGAAAAAAAAAATGTATGTACAATCAATTACATGTTAATAGAGTGATGAAAAGCCGATTATACTAACTGATTGTTTTAGATAATTACATAATAAATTGTAAAATAAAACACGTGTTTCTACATTAATTTAATTTAACATATTTATTTCATTCATTTCACTTATTTTTGTCTTTAAGTGTATTTGAAAATTCTTTTCATTCAACGGAGGTAAGTGTAAGTCATTTGTTGTCTGCTCCAGATTTTTTTTATTTAAAAAAAATGTTTATCATTTTAATTTAAAACATAAATAAAAAAGGTTTTAGATAAACATTAAAAAGCAGAATCCTCTATACACAGCTCTAAGCTCGGAGCTGGAAGTGATGGAAGTTTTATATATAAGTTTTATCCCTTTAAGCTCAAGGGCCCGTCATCTTTACGCCAGGCTAGGGTTTTTACTTTAACAACATCAAACTAACGTTTTTCAAAGGAAACTAAGCATTTTTGTTTATTTAGTCTTTAACATTTTATTGACTGATTAAATTATAGATTTTATGCCTTACAAGAAGGTAGCGGCGTGTTGAGTAAAAATTCTTCGAATTTTTTTTCCCCGAAATTATTATTGGATTTTTTTTCTTTTACTTACCTAGTAAAAGTGTTAATTAATTAGTGAAAAAATTGAATTAGACTTTTTTTTGGAAATGCGCGTTTTAGGATGCCTTAATTCCAAATGATCATGTCCCACCGAATGGTATGTGTGAGTGTATGTAGCAAATCTAACGCGAAAACAATAGTTTGTATACAAGTGAAATTTCATGTTTAAGAGCGCATATGCCTGAGATGTTTCAGTAACTTTTTGAACCATATTGGGGCCCGAGAAGAGTTACATAATACTATGCGATTTGCATGGATTTTTGATCAGACTTGCTATATTGAAGTAAAATTTAATGAATTTTAATGTCTTGAAGGTTGTATTCTGGTTGAAATAATATGACGTGGCTTCAATGCACATTTTTTTAATGGTCTTCGAAATTAATTTTAACGGCTAAATATGCAAGTTTAACGAATTCGATAACGAACTAAAAAGGAGAAAAGTTTTTCTAAACCTTAGAATTGTATTGGGTTGTGTCACATGAAATGTCCGTTTTCGAGGATTTTTATTAAAAATACGATTTGAAAACAAGATAATTATATTCGAAGTATTTACCTTCTTTTTCTACACATTTTTCCCAACGTGACACCAACATTTTATCTCAGAACTGAAAAACTTTGAGCTTTGAAGTGAAACAAAATCTAAAAACGCACTTTTCACTTGATCATCATTTTCAAAATGTTTTCCTTTGACGAATTTGTCTAAATTCCTGAACAGGTGGTAATCTGTTGGAGACAAGTAACCCAGTTCTTTCAATTTTTGCACGGTATGTTTTGAAACATGCCGCTCAGTGAGATCATGAGGTACCCATGTGTCGAGATTTTTTACTTTCCCAATACACTTTAAATGTCTGGAAACGGTAAATGCACTTGCATTTAGTTGTGCTGAGAGTCCTTTAACTGTTTGGTAGGGATTTACTTCTACTGTATGTTTGAGGACATCGTTGTCTATTACGGACGGAGGTCTTCCTCGGGGCAACTTTTCTAAGCCGGTATCCTCAGCTGAAAACTTAGCAAACCAACGACGAATGGTCCGTTCATTAACACTCCCTTCCCCGAACGCCTTGCAAATATTTCTAGCGGCCTCAGCTGCTGAATGGCCGAGTTTAAATTCGTACAAAAATATTACTCGAAAATCGCGTGTTTCCACGTTCATATTTGGAGGTATACTAAAAAGTGTGTAATTGATTGGGAAGCTAATGTTTATAATACAAAGGTAGAGGATTAGTAACTGTTTACTTTAAATATGTAAAGATTTGGAAGAAAACAACAGAGACCTACAAAATCCTTTATGTATTTCAGAAACTATAAAAACGGACATTTCATGTGAAACAACCCAATAATATGTGCAATATATCGCTGGAAAGCTGAAGGTTCCAAAAAAAATGTTACCTAGTTCACTCAGTTGTAAAAGGTAATGTAAAGTCACGAATAGGGCATACACTTCTGTGCTTATTTTAATTAAAATGTTTATAATATTATATTATTTAATCTAAAACATATGTTTCCACAGAAATTGGATATATTTCTTTAAAATATTTTCACTCTATCTTCATTTCATAGTTCTTAAATTAATTTTAATTTTGTAGATTCGAAATTCATATTGTTAAACAAAAATTTGTTAAATGTACTTCATGAAAAAACCGGACGAAAAAAAAATTGTGAATTTTTTTTTTTGTTTACACTTATAATTAACTTTGGAAAACTAAAGACTCGACAAGAAATTTGCTCTTTACCATATCTTGACAACATCCGAAATGCAGGTCGTGGCTGGGCCCCTGTCTGGCTCCAACAGACTTAGCTCATCTACTGTTAAAAAAATTATTGAAGATATCCAAGCTTGCTCAAAGCGATTTAGAAATAGGTAAAACTTTGGAAAACCTCTAGTCGCATCAACCGCAGAGAGGAGATGGTTCCGACCCGCCTGAGAATAGGACACACAAGACTTAAACATGAGCAAATAATATCAAAAGATTTGCTCCCAAGATGCCATCATTTTAAGGGAACCTTGAAAATTACTAATATTTTTGAAGTGTCCCTTCTTCACCAGACAGCTGGACAAAAAGTGAATGCCAAGCCATGTCGCAGTTCCTTTGGGAAACAATGGAAAAAGGATTAATAAATTTATGTTTCTCTTATCTCAAATGCATTTTTACAGGCAGATTTGAACGAACTATTGTGATTTTTCACTTGATAAATTTCTTTTTTTTCTTTTTTTTTATATTTACTATTAGTATTTTTTTCTAAATATTATATATATTTTTTTTTAATTAATATTAATTTATTATTATTTTTTTCCCTTGAATATTATCTAGCATTCATTTATCTCCAATAAACTTATACCTATATTATTCAATTTGGCTAATATTGATAATTTAAATTTATATCAATATACCCTATTATAACTAATAATATTTTGTTTTTTTAATTAATCTTCTACAATAACTATATCTGCCTCTGATGACCACGATGTTTTGTACCATTAAAATATAAAAACCAACTAAACAATCCAAAATCTACAGACATACACAATAAGATATCTCTGTTTGACATTCGCTTGAAGAATAGCATTGGATCCACACATCTAAAACAAAAAGATAGAGGAAAAAAAAAGCCTAAAATTGCTCACTAGTAAACTGAAGAAGAAAAACAGTTCTTTATTAAGTAATATTACAATCAGTCCAATTTAGGACATTTTTAATAGTGATAAAGTACAACATTCATACTACATTCACACGATATATACAAAACAATAAATTTATATAATTACATCATACATGTATACAAAACAAAATAATAAAAATATTATACAAAACAAAATCAATAAAAATATTATTAAAAAAAAAATCAATAAAAATATTATACAAAACAAAATCAATAAAAATATATACAAAAGTCACTCATACCTATATACAATACTCAAGCATACAGCACGTGAGTGGAGAATCTAGCCAATGCTAGAACTCCAATATACATGTTACAAGAGGTCTCCAGGCCACTGCCGTTTCAACCTTCTAGGAGGATGGTAAGGATGTGTGGAGTGGATAGGGGTTGAGCTAGGGGATTAGGGTGATGGATAAGGTTCTGTTGGAATTTAGAGAATTTGGATGGTATAAGGTCAAAAATAAATGGAATATTTAGGTCGTGGTATAAGGGAAGGTTGGTGACATAATAAGGAGCATTGACTATCGTTCCGAGGACTTTGGATGGGAAGGATTGTTAGAAAATTTGGCGGTTCCCCACAGGTCAAGTCCGTAGATCCAGATAGGTTTCAGTACTGTATTGTACATTAGCAGTTTGTTTTCTATGGATAGTTTAGAATTTCTTTTCAGTAGTCTGTGTAATATCGCCAAGTCTAGTATGTGGGTTCCAAGTTATTCTTTTGCAATACTAAACTATTCGCTACTTTCAAGGCGTTCAAAATCATAACCTGAATAGAAATTGAATACTTGCAAATACTTGCTGAAGCCTATTTAGACCTCCCAGATATACGGGGCAGACAAAAAGACAAATATTCTTAAAACTTAAACTTTTAGAAAAAAGTTTAGGACTATTAATAAATACCAGCTTCACTAAGACCTTCACATGCCGATAGGTAATAAACAGACGGACCAACTACAAAAGTTTTCCCGACAACTTACACGATCATGCCAACTCACTTATCACTGATTCTACCCCCAGGAAGGTGTGGTTGAAAAGAAGATATATAAACAAATATTAAAATAAAAGTTTAATTTGACTAAGGCATTCCGTGGTGGGGTTCAAATCTCATTCGCTTCCCATCATTCTAGATTGAGGGTCATTATTAAAACAAACCAAAACTTCGGTTTTACTGCAATTTTTAGAATCTTTTTTCATTTTTTCAGCTTCAAATTTTTTCAACTCTTTAATTGTCATTCGTTCGTAATCATTATTACTTTTTTTTATCATAATAAACATTAAAATATAAGACTTTGATTATTGCTGATAATTTTTTACAGTAAATTTTTAAAAAAATTTCGTTATTTTACCGTAACAGCTGATGCGCTCGATGATAACAGTCATACGTTACATCGTCTCTCAGATTTTTGCTTTTTTCAGTAGGAATTCGCTAAAATTCAGTCTGGAGAACATCACTAGACCTCAGGAATATTACGGCAGTGAATATTGGAGAAGTTTCGGTAAGCAAAGTTATAATTTACTTTGTACAATCACGAAAAAGTGAAAGAAGGGTCACTGATCAGCTGATTGCCGCTAGCTCGGCAAGCTCGGGCTTGCTTTTCTTTTAATTATCTTTCTTTTATCTTTAATTCTTATCTCATTATTTATTTATTATTATTATTTTCTTAATCAATGAGATATTTTCATCAAGTCATGTCCTCAAAGTCTGCAAGTAAAAGATCTAGATCTGCAGGTTCTAACTCGTCTCCCACAAAACAGAGACCCCGCCGTGAACAAAATAAAAAAATGATTCCACCAGCGACCGCGTCAGCTACCTCATTAGGTTCTGAACCACAGCCCAGCACATCATCACAAGGAATAACTGATGAATCTCCGTTTTTTACACCGAATCCATTTCAGATCCTCCAAAATGAAAAAGAAACCATGGAATCTTCTCCTATACCCAGAGAACCACTACCTCCACCAATATTTGTTAAAAATATTAAAAATTTTAAACTGATGTGTGCGCATTTAAACAAAGTAACAGATCCTAATAGTTATTATTGTATAAGTAGAACCAATGATACTAAAATATCTCCGACTACTGCTGAAACCTACAGAAAGATTGTAAAATATCTGACTGAGACCAAAGCTGACTTTCATACTTATCAGCTGCGCCAGGAGAGAGCATTAAGGGTCGTTATCAGAAACCTACATTCCTCAACACCCGTTGAAGCAATCAAAGAAGAACTGACAGAATTAGGATTCCAAGTGAGGCAAGTCACCAACGTTCTAAAAGATAAAAGTCCACTGCCTCTATTCTTCGTGGACTTGGAACCATCAGCAGGAGTCGAAAAAATCTATGACCTCAGCAGACTGTACTATACCCGTGTAAAAGTTGAAAAACCTTACACAAAGAAAGAAATAGTCCAGTGCCATAACTGTCAGGCATATGGTCATACCAAAAGTTATTGCCATCACATACCACGCTGTGTGAAATGCGGTGAACAGCATAAAACAGAAGAATGTACAAGATCAAGATCAGCACCCGCTGTATGTGCTCTGTGCCTCAAGGACCACCCGGCTAACTACAAGGGATGTGAAATCTACAAGAAACTCAGAACCAGATACCAAAAACCTCAGGATCCGAATGAAACAGCTGTACCAACCAGAAGCAGAAGAGAACCATCAAAACTTGTAAATTCTAACGTGTCATTTGCCCACTTGCTTGGAGGTGGTAACCAGAATCATGAAGTCGAGGCACTGCCGGAACAACATTTTCCTCAACATTCTCAATCTATTGTACAAGAATCTATCCCTCAAAGTTTACCTAATCTTCAAAAAACTCCTCAACATCAAATTTCTCATATCCCTCCACCATCAAACGTCACAGATCTTACCAGTCTAATGACATCGTTCATCTCCGAAATCAAATCTCTTGTTATGCCGCTTATATCACTCCTTACAAATCTAGTATCGAATCTAATCCCTGCCTTGAAAAATCCTTAAATGACTTCACCTAACTCCTTATCCATTCTCCTTTGGAATGCGAATGGTGTTAGAAATCATACTGACGAACTGACAGCGTTGTTGCAAGACAAAACAATCGATGTTGCACTTATAACTGAAACAAGACTAACGACTAAACAGTACTTCAAAATACCGCAATACATGACATACCGTACTGACCACCCAGACGGTAAAGCCCATGCCGGTTCTGCTATCATTGTCCACCAATCCCTCTCTCATCATTTACTCCCACTTCCCACCTATGATTTCCTACAAGCCACATCCATAGTAATCAAGACTTTTTCCTTTCCGGTAACCCTCACATCTGCATATTGCCCTCCTAAACATTCCATTTCCAATTCTGAATTTGTATCCTTCCTGGATTCCTTAGGAAATCGTTTCATTCTGGGTGCAGACTTAAACGCCAAGCATCAGCAGTGGGGTTCCAGAACCACGAATTCTCGGGGACGAAATTTGCTGTCTGCACTCAACTCCCGAAATTTTAATATCCTGCCTCCTGACTCCCCTACCTACTGGCCAACCGATCCTAACCGCAATCCTGACATCCTCGACTTCTTTATCCACAGCGGATTAGGCTCTCTCAACTTGTCTTTAACTCGCCTTGATGAACTATCCTCAGACCATAGTCCACTGATCCTAAAAGTATCTCTCACTCCAATTCCAAAACCCATTCCACCATCATTCATCCGAGGCCCTGTCAACTGGAACCTTTTCCGCCAAATCCTGACCGATAATATTGACCTCAGAGTAACCCTCAAAACCCAAGATGACCTAGATAATTCCGTCTATTCCTTTACCACCGCCATCCAACAAGCTGTCTGGACTGCTTCCTCTCCTAAACACTCCAATATAAATCCAGACCAAAATCATTTTCCACAACCTATTATAGACCTTATCCACACCAAACGCCGAGCAAGATCATTATGGCAGCGCACCCGACACCCAACAGATCGCCGCTCCTATAACTTCTATTGTAGACAATTGAAGAGGGAGTTGGCGAACTTCCGTTCCCAGTCCTTTAATTCCTACCTCTCCTCTCTATCAGCTCGTGATAATTCCCTGTGGAATGTCACGAAAAAGATCCTAAAATACCATCATGTTTCCCATCCTCTCCGACGTGGTGATGACTCCTGGGCTGCGTCTGATGAAGATAAAGCCGAGGAATTCGCCACACACCTCTCCAAAGTATTCACTCCTCACCCGGAATCCCACATCAATCACACCGCAAAAGTGCAAGACTTTCTTATGTCACCGATTCCACTTTCCCTACCTCCTAAAGCTATTAATCCCTCTGAGGTCAAATATCTTCTCCAAAAACTGACTCTCCGTAAATCTCCTGGACACGACCTCCTTACTCCCCAGATCCTCCGACAACTTCCGCAGAAAGCTATTATATTCCTTACTTATATTTATAACTGCATCCTCCGCACCACCTATTTTCCTCTGTTATGGAAACATTCCACCATCATCCTTTTTTTAAAACCAGGTAAACCTTCCAACAACACTTCATCCTACAGGCCTATTAGTCTACTCCCCATCCTCTCAAAAATCTTCGAAAGGCTTCTTCTTAAACGTATCCTACCCATATTAGAATCTCAAAATCTTCCTTCCCATCAGTTTGGATTCCGTCCTCAGCATTCCACAGTTCAACAGGGGCTCCGAGTTGTAGACCATATTTCCTCAGCTCTTGAATGCAAAGAGTATTGTTCTGGTGCGTTTCTGGACATTGCGCAAGCTTTTGACCGGGTATGGCACACTGGATTACTCTTCAAGCTGAAAACCCATTTACCCCAGTCCCTATACCTCATTCTCCGATCCTATCTCTCGAACCGTTCCTTCCGAGTTCGCTGTGGTGAAGAATTTTCTAACCTTTATCCCGTTGAGGCCGGTGTTCCTCAAGGCAGCGTCTTGGGACCCATCCTCTACATCCTTTACACTGCTGATATTCCTACACATCCTGATACCTTTCTGGCAACTTTTGCAGACGACACCGCCATCCTATCATCCAGTTCCAATCCTGAAACAGCATCCTTAAACCTTCAGAGACACCTTTTCCTTATCGAACACTGGTGTAATAACTGGCGTGTAAAGGTGAACGAAGCCAAATGTAAACACATAACCTTTACTCTTAGACGAAAATTCTGTCCGCCAGTTTATTTCAACTCATTACCGATTCCTCTCTCAGATACAGTCCGGTATCTTGGCTTACTGTTAGACAAAAGATTGACTTGGAACCCACATACAAGACTTAAAAGACAAGAACTCAACCGACGATTCGGACAGTTATACCGACTACTCAACAGAAAATCTGAACTTACAGTTGAAAACAAATTATTAATCTACAAGACAATACTGAAGCCCATCTGGACCTACGGACTTGAACTGTGGGGGACAGCTAAACGTTCTAACATCAAACGCATTCAATCCTTTCAATCCAAAGTCCTCCGTACAATAGTAAATGCTCCTTATTATGTCTCCAATTATACCTTGCACCACGACCTTAATGTTCCATTTATTTCAGACCTAATTCCATCCAAATTTTCCAAATTCCACCAGAACCTCATTCATCATCCTAATCCTTTAGCTCAATCCCTATCCAGCTCCACTCATCCATACAACCCACCTAGAAGGTTGAAACGGCAGTGGCCCCGCGACCTTTTGTAAATATATTGGAGTTCTAGCACTGGCTAGATTCTCCACTCAATGTGATGTATGTATGAGTGTGTGTATGTGTATATAGGTATAAGTGAATTATTGACTTTTGTATTGATTCATTATTGTGTATATATTTTATTGTAATTTTATGTTGTGTAAATATTGTATGAATGTAGTATGTTTGATATCATTCAGCAATACTATTAATGTCCAAATTGGGACAGATTGTAAAATTTTCTCAATAAAAAATTGTTATTACTAAAAAAAAAAAAAAAATTTTACCGTACAGCCCAATTTATTTTGTATTGATATTACTTAAAAGGTACTTGTTGCATAATATAGATTTTTTTTCAGGAAAATTCATAATTTTTTCCATCCAATTTATAACTTTCTCAATCGAATTCATAAATTTTTTAACCAAATTCTTAATTTTTATAATCAAATTCATACTTTTTCAATCAATTTCATAATTATATTTGGAGCAATAAAACACTAAGGAAAGCCTGATTAAATTAATTCTCTTTCATAGGATTTTCTTTGGCCGAAAATGAAAAAAACAATTACTTATGTTTATTGTTATAAATATTATTAAACTGTGTAAATATTGTATGAAGATATTGGGTTGTGTCACATGAAATGTCCGTTTTCAAGGTAAAGGATTTTTATTAAAATACGATATGAAAACAAGATAATTTTATTCGAAGTATATACCTTCTTTTTCTACATATTTTTCCCAACGTGACACCAACATTTTTTATCCGCGAACTGAAAAACTCTGAGCTTTGAAGTGAAACAAAATTTGAAAACGCACTTTTCACTTGATCATCATTTTTAAAACGTTTTTCTTTGACGAAGTTGTCTAAATTCCTGAACAGGTGGTAATCTGTTGGAGACAAGTCGGGAAAATATGGTGGGAGCACAAGAACTTCGTAGCCCAGTTCTCCCAATTTTTGCACGGTATGATTTGAGACATGGGTCTGGAAACGGTAGATGCACTTGCATTTAGTTGTGCTGAGAGTCCTTTAACTGTTTGGTAGGGGTTTCCTTCTACTGTATGTTTGAGGACATCGTTGTCTATTACGGACGGAGCTCTTCCTCGGGGAAAAACTTAACAAACCAACGGCGAATCGTCCGTTCATTAACACTTCCTATCCCAAACGCCTTGCAAATATTTCTAGCGGCCTCAGCTGCTGAATGGCCGAGTTTAAACTCGTACAAAAATATTACTTGAAAATCGGGTGTTTCTATGTTATTTTTGGAGGTATTCTAAATAGTGGGTAATTGATTGGGAAGCTAATGATTACAATACAGAGGTAGAGGATTAGTAACTGTTTACTTTAAATATGTAAACATTCGAAAGAAAACAACTAAGACCTGAAAATTCCTTTATGTATTTCAGAAACTATAAAAACGGACATTTCATGTGAAACAACCCAATAGTATGAATGCTATCTTTCATCACTATTATTAATATCCAAATTAGGACAGATTGTAATATTACTCAATAAAAAATTGTTTATGTTGAATTGTTATATTGTTTGTTATATAAATCGATGATTAAAAAAAAATTCGTAATTTGATCAAAAGTTATAAAATTCTGACCTCTTAATAGCTATGTTTACCATTGTGTTTCCACTCCCCGCAATTTAAAATTATAATATAAATTTATATAATATAATTTATAAATGTGATTATAATAAAATTTTCTGATAATTTTTACGGACCTTCTTAAGAAATATTACATTAAAATGAATTGTATGTCACGATGTTTTTTTTTTCAAGTTGATATAAAAATAGATAAATAAACCAAATGGAATATTATTAATATTAAATAAAAATATACTGTTTCAAAAAAAATTTAAGGAGGAATTTCGAAAGACTATAACCTATTCGTGATGTTATTTACTGAAAGGGGTGAATAAAAAAAATGAAATTTGTGTGAAATAGGATTTTCAGTAACGAATTTAGGAAGAGAAGACAGAAATAAGAAAAGTAGAAGAAGGATATAAGGAGATAATTTAAAAAAGGAAGGAGCGGTGAGGAAACAAGATCTGGAGGACCTTCCAGCGCTAATTTCCTCCAGCACCTCCTGGACAATTTCCTCCAGCACCTCCTGGACAATTTCCCCAGCACCTCCTCTACAATTTCCTTCGCCTCCAAGAGTCGCCCCTGGAGCCGCTACCATTTATCAGATCTAGGTCGGTCCCGTGTCTTAGCGAATTACCCTTCTCGGAGTGGAAGCCTTTAATATTTTATCAGGAAAATGGTTCACATCCTTGCTTATCCTCAGTCATCAAACTTGTATTTATTATTGTTATTTTTTAGATGGGAGACTGTAACAGTTCTTGGTTTATATTTTTGTTTGTTATTCAAAATATTGACCAATTTTAATAAAACGGAGAACAATAATCTAATACGCATAACAGTCGAATTTTACTACCTTAGGTACTAGTTAAAATCAATTTAATTTTTTTTTTAGAAAACATAATTTGGTCGTGTCACATAAAGTGTCCGTTTTCAATGTTAAAGGATTTTTGTTACAAATAAGATATGAAAACAAGATAGTTTTATTCGAAGTATTTAACTTCTTTTAGTACACATTTTTCCAACGTGACACCAACTGTTTTATCCCCGATCTGAAAACTCTGAGCTTTGAAGTGAAACAAAATCTGAAAACGAACTTTTCACTTGATCATCATTTTCAAAAGTTTTCCTTTGGCGAAGTTGTCTAAATTCCTGAACAGTGGTAATGTTGGAGACAAGTCGGGAAAAATATGCGGTTGCGGACTTGGGAACTTCGTAAGCACAGTTCTTTCAATTTTTGCACGATATTATTTGAAACATGGGTCTAGCGTTGTCGTTGTAAGAGTAGTAATGAACCCCTTCCGATTATACCAATCCAGGTTGTTTTTTTAATAATTTGTGTGCATTTGTCAACTTCATTGCAGTACGTTGTAGAGGTAATGGTTTCACACTCTAGGTAAAAAGGTAAATGAATTATCCCAGTCATGACCACCATACTGTAACCATCGTATCCCCAGCTGAAAACTTAGCAAACCAACGGTCCGTTCATTAACACTCTCTCCGAACGCCTTGCAAATATTTCTATCGGTCTCAGCTGCTGAATGGCCGAGTTTTAAACTCCTACAAAATATTACTCGAAAACCTCGTGTTTCCATGTTCATATTGTGAGTATACTAAAAAGTGGGTAATTGACTAAGAAGCTAATGTTTATTTAAAAGAAGGTTAGAGGATTAGTAACGTTTTACTTTAAATATGTAAAATTCGGAAGAAACATACAGAAACCTGCAAAATCCTTTATGTATTCAGAAATTATAAAAAACGGACATTTCGTGTGAAATATTTTTAACAGATTATTTGGCCTAGAAGCCGTATCTCAGTATATTTAGAAATTTTAGTTATCAAATTCGAAAATTGTCATCTGGGGGAGTGGCTAGCATAACACCTTTTCTGCCCTATGTCGCGTCTTCTAACCTTCAGGTTGGTTTCTAGGATTTTTTGAATTGAAGTATGAAAATCTTTTAGTTGTACTGTCCTACGGAGAAAGGCGTAAAACGTGGTTCTCCCGAGCCTTTGCGATGTCAGGTATCATTAAAGATTCCTATCCTATTTAAACCTAGAAAGTCAAAATTCAGGACTTCTTTTAAAATTTAACCACTGTAACATCGTCATATTAGCTACGGCAACATAAATGACGTTAAATAAATAATCAAAGAAACCAATATATCTTAAATCTACCTATATCCGTATTTCGGGATCTACAAAACATCGAAAATTTATTGAAAATTAAATTTTTGTTCAATTCAACAGACTATTTATTTAATATTGTTACAATGCGTAATAAGTTTGATTTTGTATGTAAATCATAAATAACAGTATATAGAATAATTTAAATAATAATATGTAATCATTTTCGATGCCAATTAAAATCTGTACTTATATTTCGCTTTCGTTTATTTAAAATAATTCTCATTAACTTTTTTATTATTTAATAAGGAATATTATGGTAATAGTTTTGTATTATCCGGTTTGTTTTATTTTATGTTTATTTAGTATTTATTTATTTATTTATGACGCCTCTACCCTTGTGAGACATTGGCGTTCACACTTACATTTTATACTCTGTTATAATATAAACTTCTTTTTAAATACTTGAAGAGGATATTAGCTTTGTTTTCATCATCTTGTAATAATTCTTTTAGAGTTTTTTCCATTTTTAGTTCAATTCTTAATTTATTGGAAATTGGACAATCTAACAATATATGTTTCACTGTTCTCACTGTGTCACATTAAACATTTAAACCTCGCAGAAGGTAGCCGTGGTGAACTCACTATGTCCTATCTGAAGCATGCAGAGGATCACTTCTTCTCTTCTTGACTTCCTGTTGGAGGTCTTCCAACGGGCACAATCTTTTTTTATTTCACTTAATTTAGATGGATTTGCATTCCCTTCGACCTGTCACTTTGCCTTCTGTAAAGATCTGAACTGCCTTGTCCAGTCTTGCAGAGGGACTTTGAGCTTGAGGTGTTGTTAAACGACGAGCACAGTTTGCGGCGGCATCGGCCTTTTCATTGCCATATATGCCACTGTGAGCGGGAACCCATATTAGCACCACTTCTTTATTCTTCATCAGGATTTCACGGTATATATTATGGATTTCTGCCACTACCGGATGCCTAATCTTTGAGCTATGAATAGCTTTCAAAATGCTCTTTGAATTTGACAATGGCAAATTTTTGATAATGCTCTGAATCTCTTATATACAACAGAGCTTCTCTATTTAGTATTTGTTAAATCTTGTGTTAATTGTTTTTTTATTGGATCACTAGACTCATGTTTTGTTTAACATTAATATTTTATGTATTGAATATTAAAAGACTACAAAAAATAATAAAAATGAAAGTTTGTGAGAATATTTCAGGTATAAAAAATGTCTTCTTGTAACCGTTCGATTTTTTTACGACGTAGAGGAGATAGTTACCAAATCGTAAAGTTTTATCGCCAACCGCTGAAGTAAATCATGCCGGGTTTTCAACTTTACAACAACCCCTTGTCTCCGCATTTTATAGAAGGAAAATATAATATTTAGGATTTAAAAATATGTACTTGCAAATTTCACTCATATTTTATATATTTAACATCGGAAGCAGAAAACCAAGTGGGTGCTGCGCTTGATTAATGAACCCCGGGTTTGAACCCGACAGTTGCAGACTAATTAGTTATTCTTTTATTTTAGTTAATCATAGCGGTAAGATCATTCTTCCTTTAAATAACAGTTAGACTGTTACTAATGAATTCTCATTAGCTTCAATGCAACCAACACAACTGACATCGAATGTCCTAAAAAACGTGATGATAGCGCGATACCTATGAAAAAAAAAAAAAAAAAACCTTGAAGCTCTATAACACATGATAGGTCTTGGGTACCTATAGTACATATAGAGATTCCTACTCTTTCTAGGCGAACGGTAGTGCAATGCAGTGATTAGGCCTTGATAACGCTTAGCCGCCAAGTTTCTCCCCCAATTTGGGTACCCACATTAAAGAGGCTGGGTCTCTATACCCTAGGGTCGCCCCCTCCCCTTCCCCCCCCCAATAAGTAATAATCTGCCACAACTGGAATTCGAACCCAGGACCCTGAGAACAGTAAACTAGCTCTCTATCCACTAGACTACGCCGTGATAATGATAAGATGAAACCTTTATGCAATACGTTTTTATCAAAAGTGGTGCACACATCACACGACTTTTACTTACCTCCGTTGTTATAATCAGTTTAAGACTTTTTAAATACACTTCGAGATAAAAATAAATTATTAACGTTGCAAACTATTACAAAATGGTTTATTATTTCCAAATGACTATAATGCTGTATAACTTTTTATAAAGCTATTTATAGAAAGTTAACCATTTTGAAAAGCAATAAACATTTTTTTTTTTACTTTCACTTAATATCTTTAGTAAGGGAAAGTATTGCGATCGTGAAAATTTTCGAATTCAAGTTTTTAACGGAAATACATATTTTAGGGTCCCAAATAACCAAGTCCCGCAAAAAGGTGTGTGTGTGTGTGTTGTAACTCCCGGGCGGAAACGGTAAGGTCCGAATGAATGAAACTGAAATTTCATCTGGTATGAAACTGAAATTTCATATTTAAGACATGTATACGCCCGAAACGTCACAAAACTTTTTTCATCAAAATGAGCCTACCAGAAGAGGCACTTTATACTATGCATTTTGCTCCTTTTTTCGATTTTCTCGAAAACAGTTTCGACGATTTTGATTAAACTCGCTATATTGATGTAAAATTTAGTGGACTTTAATATCATTTAGGTTTCATTCGGATTAAAATGGTCTGATAGGGCTTAAATGCCAATATTTTAAATTTTCTTTTTCTAAAGTACCTTTAATTTTGTTGATTCTATAAAAATAACTATATTATCTTGTTACCACTTATGAAAAACTAGTAAATATATAAATTGAATGAATTCGATTCCCAACTAAAGGAGAAAACTGAAAAATATTTTTTTAATACTTTTTTTTTTGTTTTTGAACATAAGAGCAGTAATATACATGTATGATATACCGTTGGAAAGCTAAAGATATTAGAAAAATATTATCTTACACTCATGCTTTTAAAAGTTAATAGAGAGTGATGAAAAGAAGATGAAACTAACTGATTATTTGAGATAATATTATAATCGATTTTTTAATAAAACACATGTTTCTATATAAAGTCAATTTAATTAATTCCTTAATAGTTCCACGTATTTTTATCTTTAACTGTTTTTGAAAATTCTTTCATTGATTTTAAAAATAGAGGTAAGTGAAAGTCGTGTGTTGCCCGCACCAGATTTTTTTTTAAATTGTCTATTACTCTACTTCTAATTTTAAAACAAATTTAAACGATTTCAATGACTCTTTTTTGTTTTAAAGGACGACGACCCTCCTCTGGCCCATCAGTATCTATCTAACTGTCATTTAAAGGATAAATAACAGTTAGATAGATACACAGTAGCATAAACTTACGTTAAATGATAACAACAAAGACAGAAAAATATTTCTATCTACAAGAAAAGTTCAGATCTCACATGTAACAGAGATTGATAGGAAGAGCTGAAAGTGAAGAACCACTGTGGTGTAACAAATATAGCCTCAGCGACGGGACGGGAAAGGATTTCCAATCTCCGAAAGCGTTTATCGATCCTGGTGGGAAATAGAAGAAGAGTAGCTAGGACCCGGGTGGTAATATCCGACAGCCCCCTTCCCGATCTGAGGAGGAGGGTAGAGTATCGGGGTCGTTGGGATTCTCTCGCCGCTCCTTGTCATGTTCTCTCCCAGGGAGTGCTTTCCTAATTCGGGCGGTAGAGGCTGCGAGGAAAACGGATAGCTACTGTTTTATCTTTCTCGAGGAGTGATGTTTTTTCCTCTGGGCCTCTACACTAGGGTGTTGTGGAATAGAGGGATTCTAACTGTTTCTAGAACAATATATACGCAATGAGATAATCAAATATAGATCGCGCTTAGTTGGCAGTGATTGTATCTAAGGTAGGACTAAATTTACGATTTTTATATATAAATCCAACCAAATTACCTTTACCCTTCGTCACAAACCGATGACCTCCTGCCCCACTGTATCCTTTAATAATACCCCACCCATACCTGTTGAACAAATTCAATACCTAGGACTCCATATTGAGAAACGTCTTACATGGAATCCACATGAGACTAAAATGAGCCGGTAGATACCGATTACTACAACACTTACTCGACAAACGTTTAAAACTTCAAATTCATTGCAAAAAGCTCATTTATATTACTGTCATCAGACCCATCTGGACATATGGAATCGAGCTTTGGGGCTCTACTATGCCATCTAATTCCTTCCGCATCCAATCCTTACAATCCAAAATCATAAATGCTCCTTATTTCGTCACAAATAAAATCATCCATAACGACCTTAATATCCCATTTGTTGCAGACCATTTCTCGTACCAGATATACCACTTTTAATTCCAAACTCCCAGCCCATATAAACCCTCTTATCCGCAACCTATCAACCTCACATATTCCTGACAACCCTCCGAGGCGATTGAAAAGAAGATGGCCTCGGGATCTAATAATAAAATAAACATCGGTGTTCTACCACGGGTATTTTCTTCACAAGCCTTTACCACGCCCTTTATTGTATTGCAACACTTTTACTTGTATTTATTTTTTATACAGTTATAAAATTCAATAAAATATGAATATGAACAATTTGTATTTACACTTACTTATGTTATGAAATGTGTATTCAGTAAGACCATTGATTTTGAAAAATTTTAGAATTCCATCTTTTAACGAAAATACACGTTTTAGGGTCCCCTGAGTATAAATTACCAAGTCCCGCAAAAAGGCCTGTGTGTGTGTGTGTGTGTGTGTAGTAAGTCTATCGCTAACACGAAAAGTCGTACGAAACTGAAATTTTACATTTAATGTTATAAATCCGACAAGTTACAGCAACTTTTTCATTAAAATTAGTGAACCAGAAGAGCCACTTTAAACCATGTATTGTGTACGGTTTCTTTTACAAAATTTACAAAATACAATTTTTTTTTTCCAGAAACTGCACGAACGATTAGAAATAGTTTGACAGAATTTAAATGCCAATAGTTTCAATTGGTTTTCTCTAAATTACCCTTAATCCTGTAGATTTGAATAAATTATTCATATTATCCTTTAGCATCCATAAAAAAACTGGTAAATATATAAGTTGGGCAAATATGATTATCAAAAATAAAAAACAGCAAAAATATACTTTTATGTTTTTTTAAAGATAAGAACAGTAATATATATATATATATATATATATATATATATATACTGTTGGAAAGATAATGATTTGAGAAAAAAAAACAATATTATTTTATATAAAAAGTTGTAAAATGTAATAAAAAGTGATGAAACACGGATAATTTAATGATTGTTGAAAATAACAATGTCATATTGCTATATTCGTTTCAGGATCTTGCCCCCTTTTTTAAGCCATTCTTATATGCAATCTTGTAAGCATTATGCTATAAAATTATATATAAGACCCCGAAACTTCGAAACAAAATATGTAAAAAAGTTTATGGAGCTTATGTTTATTTTATAATGGCTTTTTATTATTACATTTAATTATAAGATCGAAATAAAAACATAAGTTGGTTTATATATCAAAATTATTTTAGTTAATTTTCAGTTATTCCAAAGTGCAAGGTAAACGAAAATTCATTCATGGCCTAGAACTTGAACTTAGAACCTTTGGGTGTTAAAGACGTAATTGTGATTTTTTTTTATCACTGTTATTAATTATGGACTTAACGTATAATATGTATAGCTGTATTCACATTCCAGAAAAATGCCATTTTTTTTTTTTCGATGTGACGCTAGAAAGTAAAATATATATATATATATATATTGGGTTGTTTCACATGAAATGTCCGTTTTTATAGTTTCTGAAATACATAAACGATTTTGCAGGTCTCTTTTGTTTTCTTCGGAATGTTTACATATTTAAAATAAACAGTTACTTATCATCTACCTTTGTATTATAAACATTAGCTTCCCAATCAATTGCCTACTATTTAGTATACCTCAAAATATGAACATGGAAAAACGGGATTTTCGAGTAATATTTTTGTACGAGTTTAAACTCGGCCATTTAGCAGCTGAGACAAATAGAAATATTTTCAAATCGTTTAGAGAAGGGGGTGTTAATGAACGGACCATTCGCCGTTGGTTTGCTAAGTTTTCAGCTGGGCTTACCGACTTGGAAAACTTGCCAAGAAGAAGACCTCCGTCCGTAATAGACAACGATGTCCTCAAACATACAGTTGAAGGAAATCCCTAACAAACAGTTAAAGGACTCTCAGCACAACTAAATGCAAGTGCATCTACCGTTTCCAGACCTTTAAAGTGTATTTGGAAAGTAAAAAAGCTCGATACATGGGTACATCATGATCTCACTGAGCTGCAGCTAGACCCCATGTTTCAAAACATACCGTGCAAACATTGAAAGAACTGGGCTAGGAAGTTCTTCCGCATCCACCATATTCTCCCGACTTGTCTCCAACAGATTACCACCTGTTCAGGAATTTAGACAACTTCGTCCAAGGAAAACTTTTTTAAAATGATGATTAAGTGAAACGTGTGGTTTTAGATTTTGTTTCACTTCAAAGCTCAGAGTTTTTCAATTCGGGGATAAAAAAGTTGGTGTCACTTTGGAAAAATGTGTAGAAAAGGAAGGTAAATAATTCGAATAAAATTGTCTTTTTTTCATATTGTATTTTTAATAAAAATCCTTTACCTTGAAAATGGACATTTCATGTGACACAACCCAATATATATATATATGCAATAGCATGTACTAGACTTGGAGGTAAGCTATGCTATAAATAATAGAGAAAATCGTATTAAAATCCATCGTGCGGTCTAGACTAGCAGTATATTACACGTATATGTTACTGCTCATATTTTATGAAAGATTTTGAGATGTCCTGATTTCAGAAAATTCGATTTTCCCGTATAAAACAAAATTTAAATCTAATTTAAATTTAAATCTTATGGATGAATACTATAAATGGCAGAGAAAACTTTATGAAAACACGTCGAGTGGTTTAGAAGACGTTAAATAATCGACATCATTTCATATATATGTATTCATATGTCGGGATAAAAAAAAGAAATAAATAAAGTCACAACAAATTAGCAGCCATTGAACCACGTCCTTTTCATGGATCATCCTTCCTTTGAAATATCAGATATTTCCTCAACCAATTATCCGTTTTCCATCTCCCACATCAAAGCTTCCCAATTTATGTTACATCAAAAAGATTATTTTGTTCGAGTAGCTTCATCCGAATATTTGGTTAGGTTATCCAGATCATAAGCTTTGAAAACGAGCTTTCATTCGAGATGGTTTGAATCTACAAGAACTCCGAGGAGGAAGCTGGGAGGGAAAGTCAAAGGGAGGAAACAGTATATACATGTAAAATATGTATTGTATATACCAGGTATTGGGTAAATACACCTTGGGAACTTAGCGAGCCAATAGTAAACCAGGTGTAAGGGAGGAGTTGTTCTCAGACTTTGTTATCTTTGATGTTACTTGGCTCGACTATATGCTGATATGCTGAATAGGCAACTAACAAGTTTATAATCAACTTTTAATAGAACATACTGTTAATTTCTGGTTAATGCATATTTAAGATTTTTATCATCGAAATCATTATAGAATAGCGTTGAAAATGGAGAATTAAAAATCAACCTTAATAAGAAGTCTATAATATTACCTTTACTCTTATATCGATTACTACAACACTTACTAGACAAACGTTCAAAACTTCCAATATATTACAAAAGACTCATCTACATCACAATTATCAGACCTATTTGGACGTATGGAATCGAGCTTTGGGGCTCTACGAATCCATCTAATTCCTCCCGCATCCAGTCCTTACAATCCAAAATCCTGAATGCCCCTTATTTTGTTACAAATCAACTCATTCATAATGACCTTAACATCCCATTTGTTGCAGACATAGCCCGTGATAGATACTCCTCTTTTCATTCTAAACTCTCTGCACATACAAATCCACTTGTCCGTAATTTATCTTACTTAGATATCCCTGATAACCTCCAAGGCGACTGAAAAGAAGGTAGCCTCAGGACCTACTGAGTTAAAATAGTTAGTGAAGTGCTACCACTGGGTAGTTCTATTCTCAAGACATTTTCATGACTTTTATTTTTCATTCCTCATATTTATTGGGTTGTTTCACATGAAATGTCCGTTTTTATAGTTTCTGAAATAAATAAAGGATTTTGCAGGTCTCTGTTGTTTTCTTCCGAATGTTTACATATTCAAAGTAAACAGTTACTAATCCTCTACCTTTGTATTATAAACATTAGCTCTCAATCAATTTCCCACTTTTTAGTATATCTCAAATATGAACATGGAAACACGCGATCTTCATGTAATATTTTTGTACGAGCTTCAACTCGGCCATTCAGCAGCTGAGGTGCTCTTAAACATACGGTAGAAGGAAACCCCTACCAAACAGTTAAAGGACTCTCGGCACAACTAAATGCATCTACCGTTTCTAGACATTTAACGTGTATTGAGAAAGTAAAAAAGCTCGATGCATGGATACCTCATGATCTCACTGAGCGGCATGTTTCAAAACATACCATGCAAAAATTGAAAGAACTGGGCTAAGAAGTTATGCACCCACCATATTCTCCCGACTTGTCTCCAACAGATTACCACCTTTTCAGGAATTTAGACAACTTCGTCCAAGGAAAACTTTTTGAAAATTATGATCAAGTGAAAAGGCGTTTTCAGAATTTTTTCACTTCAAAGCTCAGAGTTTTTCAGTTCGGGGATAAAAAAAGTTGGTGTCACGTTGGGAAAAATGTGTCGAAAAAGAAGGTAAATACTTGGAATAAAATTATCTTGTTTTCATATAGTATTTTTAATAAAAATCCTTTATCTTGAAAACGGACATTTTATGTGACACAACCCAATACTTATTGTGTTCTTTAATACTGTTTTAAATTACTATAAATACATTTTAAAAAAACCTTTACTCTTTGTGACCTAGGACTACTTCCTCCACTCTAACCTTTGGCTACATCCCACAATTCAGTGTTGAACAAATTCGTTACCTAGGTCTCATCTTGACAAAGTCTTACTCTATACCGATTAATAAAACATTCGCTTGACAAACGATCGAAACTTCTCATTAGCGACAGAAAAAAAAATATTACGATTATTACACCTGGCGTATAAGATTGAGCATTGGGAGATTCACTAAATCATATAATTCCTTCCCCAAATCAAATCCCAAATCCTTCGAAAAATCCTAAAGCTCCCTTATAATTATATATCCTGTAAAATTTTGTAAATTAATATATTCCGATTTTGACCTCGACTGTATGTTGTATCGAGCAAATTACACACTGGATAATTAGTATTTACTTAAGTATATGGAGCTAGTTATTGGGTTGTGAAGTTGTATTAATGAACATTACGTAGTATATGACGGATATCAAAAGGCAATGGGTTTATGCTATTATAATTAAAGCCTATTATCCTGCAAAGCCTCGGCATTGAGGGTACGTGGGTGCCCGTGCATTAGTGGTAGTGCTAAGCCAGCCAATCATAATCGCCTATTTGTTAGGATCAAGTCCCGGCGGCTTAGCGAAACCTCAGATAATGGCTAAGTACCTTCAGAGGTGCCATCACTCAAATTGGCTCCGATGTAGCTTATAATCCGTTTAGAAAGGGGGAAATTGTTTGGAAAAAAATTATTAAAAATAAGCAAGCTCAAAAAAAGATACATAAATTAATCGCTAGGATTAAATGCCAAGGTTTAAAATCTGGTGCGCGCAACTCACGACTTTCACTTAACCCCGTTATTTATATCAATTTAAGAATTTTTAAAAAAGAATTTGTAAATATAATTGTTAAAGAATTATTGACATTGGATTTTAAAAGAATCATTTGTTTTATTAAATAATCTATTATATTATTGGCTACGACAGTTAGTTTGTTTTATCGGCTTTTCATCACACTCCGATAACTTTTACAATAGAATGCATACGATAATATTTCTTCTAAATTTTTTATCATTCCAACGGCATATTATACATGTATATTACTATTCATAAGTTAAAAAACAAACAATTGCATTAAACAAATATTTTTGCAGTTATCTCCTTTAGTTGGTTATCTAATTCGTTCAACTTATATATTTATCTGTTTTTTAGATTAGCTAATCAGATGATATGGTAGATTTCATTAAAACTACAAAATTAAAGGTACTTTAGAAGAATAAATTTTTAAATATCCGCATTTAAACCCTGTCAACCTATTCCAATCCAAATGAAATCTACATGATATTAAAGCCCGTCCAATTTTACTCTGATATAGAGAGTTTAATCAAAATCGTTAGAGCAGTTTTTGAGAAAATCGTAAATAGGTGCAAAATGCATGCTATGAAGTGCTCTTCTGTTAGCTGATTTTGATGAAAATTTATCCACAGACCTTTTTGCAGGACTCATTTGGACTAAAGGTAACTTAAAACGTGTATTTCCGTTGAAAAATAGAATTCAAAAATGTTTACTATCGCAATACTTTCGCTTTCTGAATTGAAAGTACTTTAGAGAAAGTAAATTTGAAATATCGGCATTTAAACCCTGTCAGACTATTACAGTCAGAATTAAACCTAAAAATATTAAATCCGATTAATTTTTACATATATAGATATAATCTATACATAACGAGTTTAATCAAAATCGTTAGAGCCGTTTTTGAGATAATCGTAATAAATTAATAATTAATTTATTATTTATTAATTAATAATCGTAATAAATAAATGCATGGTATAAAGCGGTTTTTCTTGTCGGACGTTTTTTATGAAAATGTTGCAGTGACATCTCAGGCATATAGGCTGCATATATGTGAAATTTAAGTTTTATACTTATTAGTCCAACGTATTATTTAATTTTACATTCGTACAGTACTAATACTCCTTGACTAAAGCGTTTGATTCTCTGAACCACTATTCCTTCTCTTCCTAACCTATTACTAAATGATCATCCTATCACTTTCAGCTCCTCTGTAAAAAATGTAGGCATCCATTTTGACCAAACCTTATCCTAGAAACCACATGTGGCCCAAATTTCCCGAATGTCAACAAGCAGCCTCAAATTATTCTATCGTTCCCGTCATGTTCTCCCACAGTCCACCCGTAAGCTTCTTGTACCCTCTTTAATTTTCCCTCAATTTGATTATGGACGTGCGGTATATGGTGGCCTCTCGATGATGCTAGAGAAGAGGTTGAAGCAGATCATGAACAGCTCTTTAAGATTCGTTTATGGCACGTCGAGGCGGTCTCATGTATCCCATCTTTATACCGAATCAAATTGGCTTTTTCCCCACACCCGTAATACTTCCTTGGATCTTTACTATGCCAAACTATCAACTCCCAACATCCTTCCTATATCTATAATCTCCTGCAGTTCAAATCCTCAATTCATCCACTAGAGACTAGATCACGTATGTCCAACCTTTATATCCCTTCCCACGACACAAAAAAATATGAATGCTCCTTTCTGGCCCGTTCTACTAGTGTCTGGAATTCCCTCCCATCAAACATCCGTCATGCTCCATCCCTCTCCACATTCAAACATCTTTTCTTCCAGTACCTTCTAGCATCCCAAAATGACGCTGATTGACAATGTAAACATTTTTAGCAGAATTGTATTCATATTTTTTTTTTTTTTTTCCAAAAGTATCTATCTATTTTTTCAATATTTTATCTGGAAGATTTTTTTTTCTTTTCTTTTTAAATTGTTTATATTGTGATTATTTTGTCTGTTATGTGATTAGAAGACTTCGTTTCGTATCATTGTAGTATATTATTTTTATTTATGTTTAATTGGTTTATTATTCACTAATTCTTGCCCAGTTTAGTTCCTTATTATTTCAAAGCTCATGTTGTTCTTAAAAGACCAAGTAACAAAATAATGTAAACTTTTATTTTTCTTCTTTTTATTATATATTTAAACTCACTTATTTTTCATTTTGTCCAAACAACTATTTTCTGAGGATTGTTTACTATTTTAATTTTATTCATTTTATTTTTATATTTTACGTATATATTCACCCATAATTGTAAACATTAGTTAATTATGTTCATTTGTCTGTTGGCCAGACATACTGTATATTGTAAACTGTGCATATATGTTATTCTCAAGGACACAGTCCCAGAATAGAAATCAATTTCTATTCTATTCTATTCTATTCTACTTAAAAGATAGGTTTTTCCGTGTAAGAGTAGGTTCTGAGTTCTCTAATATTAAACAAATAAATGCAGGTTTACCTCAAGGCAGCGTTTTAGGTCCAACACTTTTTAATATATATATTGCTCTGACATCCCACAGCATCCAGAAACACTTATAGCAACCTTTGCCGACGATTCAGATATCCTGACATCCAACAAAGATGCCTCTAAGGCTTCTAAGGCACTCCAAGAACATCTGGACGACATGGCTTGCTGGGCAAAAACATGGAAAATAAAAATGAATCAATCAAAGAGCCTGTTCGTCACATTTTCTTTAAAACATAACTCCTGCCCCCAGGTCTTTTACGATACTATTCCTATACCAGTTTCAGACACAGTACGATATTTAGGACTTAACTTTGACAAACGACTAACATGGGCATACCACCTCCAGCGAAAAAGATAAGAACTAAATTAACGACTTTAGATAAATATGGACTTCTTTCAAGATTACTAGACAAACGTTCAAATCATCATTGACGAACAAATTAACTATTTATAAAGTACTAATAAAACCCAATTGGACTTATGGCATTGAGTTATGGAGAACAGCAAAAAAGTCAAACATCAAAATTATTCAATCATTTCAATTAAAATTACTTAGGAAAATTATAAATGCCCCTTTTTACGTATCTAACTAGACACTTCATACTGACCTAGACATTCCATTCGTCATTGCAACTGCCACTGATCGCTACAATACATTTCATGACAGATTGACCCTAAATTCAAACCCGCTGACTCAAAACCTATCAACTGCCACAAACCCATATAATCCGCCCAGAAGACTATCGAGGCGCTGGCCAAGAGACCTGAAATATTGAAAGTTATTAGTTTTTTTTTTATCTATCTCATGTAGTTTGTTACATCTTTTGTTAGCATATTTGCTTATTGCATAAAAAGCAGATAGCAAATCCAATTGTAATGCCAAAAACTTCTATGAATAATTAAATAAATAATTAAAAGTTTTATGCTACAAATTGTTTTTGATCTAAACTTTACCACACACATACACACAGACCATTTGGATTCAGATGACCCTAAAAAGTGTATTTCCTCTGAAAACTGAACTCCGAAAAATCGTTACGATCGCAATACTTCCCATTATTATATATTTAATACATACATATATGAAAGTAAAAAGTGATTACATGCTTCTATTCATAAAGTTATAAGTAGGAATTTCGATATTTAGGTACGACCGAACTTTTTCAATCCTAATTAAACCTAAATGAACATTAAACCCATTTAATTTCACATCAATATAGTGGTAAAATTAGAATGGTTTTAGGGAAAATCGTACAAAAAAATCTGGTGCGGGCAACACACGACTTTCACTTACCTCCATTTTTAAAATCAATGAAAGGATTTTCTAATACAGTTAGAGATTAAAATACGTGAAACCATTAAAGAAATATTTAAATTGAATTTCTATAGAAATATGTGTTTTATTAAAAAATCTATTATATTATTATTTAAAATAATTAGATTTATCGGCTTTTCATCACTCCTTATTAACATTTACAAGTTTGTTCATTAGACAATATTTATTCTAAAAGCTTTAACTTTCCAAAGGTACATAATACGTGTATATTTATGTTGCTATGTTCAAAATAAAAGAAATTGCATTAAAAAAATATTTTTTTTCAGTTTTCTCCTTTAGTTAGATATTGAATTCGTTCAACTTATATATTTATGTGTTTTTAAGTTATAACGAGATATCAAATTTTTTTTTACAAAATCTAAAAAATTAAAAGTACTTTAGAGAAAGAAAATTTAAAATATCGGCATTTAAGCCCTGTCAAGACCATTTTAATCAGAATGAAAACTACATGATATTAAAGCCCATTAAATTATATATCGATATAGCGAGTTTAATCAATATCGTCGGAACCGTTTTTGGGAAAATCGAAAAAAGGTGCAAAATGCATGGTATAAAGTGCCTCTTCTGGTAAGCTCATATTAATGAAAAAGGTTTTGTAACGTCTTGGGCGCATATTTGTCTTAAATATGAAATTTCAGTTTCTTAGGACTTACCGTTCCGCCCGGGAGTTACCACACACACACACACACACACACACACACACACACACAGACCTTTTTGCGGGACTTGGTTATTTGGACTCAGGGGACCCTAAAACGTGTATTTCCGTGGAAAACTGGAATTCGAAAATTTTCACGATCGCAATACTTCCCCTTACTATATATAGTAAGTGAAAGTAAAAAGTCAAAGTAGTATAATTTAGCACTTCTGTTTAGATAATTTCTATAAAAAGTTTTTGTAACATTCTAAGCACTGTCTGAAATACAAAATTTTAATTCTGTATGATTTTCCTCTTTTACAGCTAGACTTACCACAAACACACTCAGGCCTTTTTGTTTCCTACAATATTATTCCCATCTATCGATCAGCTCACTTTGCAGTCGTTATATTTGAAATTTATACATCTACTGAAGCTCCATACCCGGACCGTCCTTAATCCATTGTTGATGTTTAGATGGATCACCGCTGTCAGTATTTTGAAAGATAATGCATAATATTGAGATAGGATTTGAAAACGAAAATAAACAAGTAAAACATTAGATTTGTTCGGAAAAATAAACAATCAATACGCAAAGAATTTACTCTAAAAGAATTTTTTTTTCTATTCATTTATTGAGATATAATACAATTTGTTACAAAATGAACAATAATATTGATATGAGACCACATTCATACAATATATACATAAAATAATAATAATAATAGTCAAATTACGTAAAATAGAAAATAAATAAATTCATATATATATACAATAAAATAATAATAAATAAAAAAGAAAAACAAATCAAAACAACAACCTATAATAAGATAAATAAAAATTTGGCAAATAAATAAACATCATACAAACAATCATAACTACACTAAAAGAATGGTTTATTAGATAGAGCGCTAGGGTTCATCTCCCGGCAGAACAATTATATTTCTATTACTTCAACCGTCAAAAGAACAAGGAACAAGAATACCTTTCTAGGGGACACCTTTAAGAGAACATATAAAAATCTGATGGAATACTGGCTATGCGTCGTCCCAATATATTTTCTTGCATCTTTGGCATAAGGCACTTTATAGGTTGTTAGAGGTAATTTAAAAAACGCTGCAAATTATTACACAATGGTTTATTATTTCCAAATAACAATATTAGGGTATAACTGTTTACAAGGCTGTTGACAGGCAATTAAGTAATAAGAAAAGCACTAATTCAAAGCATCATATCATAACACTACCACTGATTTCAAAACGCAATATCTAAGCTAGTTGTAAACCAAATTCAACGATTCTTTTTTCACTTGGTCCGAAATTTCATTTTCTATCAAACGGCACTAATATCAAAAGTTTTTTTTTTTTTTTTTTTTTTTTTTTTGTATTTATTCATTTATTTATTAGGAGAAACGGATTTTTTTTTATTCGTTATTCGGATTCTATGCATTTTGAAACGTCGATTACAAAAGTTGATTATTGTATGATATATAAAGAACATCCTGATTCGCCAATAATGACCTACAATCGAGGTAGCTAGCCAATGAGGTGCGTTCTTTCATAACTCACCACCACACGATGGCTCCGCACTTACCATTCCTTCTGATATGAATAATGTATGAAACGGATCCGGCAAACTGTTCGTTAGATCTCTCCCTCCGGGATGGGTTTCCGATCGCCCGCCATCTTGAATCATATATCATATATTATGTTATATAATATATTTCGTTAGCTGGCTTGCAGAGCATTCCGATATACGCTGCCGCAAGTATTTATTTATTAAAATGTTTATTTCAAATAGAATATTCTTTAAGGGAAATATTTTAAGTCTATGTCTATCTGTTAAGTGACTCTTTTCCATTGATTAATCTACATGAATATATATACATATATACATATATAATTAATATAATATAGACATTTGCAAGTGCACGCGTGGTAGTAAATAAAGAAATAAAGTGATGACACTGTACTGTAGACTTGTTGTATTGCGGGTACTGTAGACACTCAGCGCCGGCTTTCGTCAGTTGACTAATTCCTACACTAGCTAGTAGTAAAATAATGTCCATATATTTTATTACATAATATTCGTTATAATATCACATAAATGATATTTGGATCGACTATTTAAAAATTTAGCACGAACATACAGTTTAAAAACTTAATCAATCTACAACACAAAATAAAATAAAAATAAAGTGTAAATATTCTATACTGGTGTAAGATACTTAAATTAATAGCAATTACTGATGTAATGAATAATTTATTCTATTACATGAAATGTTTCTATGAAAACTGAATAGAATTCTAATAAAACTAACTTTTACTAAACTAATTTTAAAATATAGAGAGTATTGCGTTTGTGAAATACTTTGAAATTAAAGAAAATTTCTCGAGTTTTCTACGTTATATGAGTTAACAATTACATAAATACGATAGTCAAAATTTCGCTGAATGAACAGTTCGCTAAATGAGTGTATATATCGTAAGAATAACTCAAAAACCAGGATTTTAGATGGTATTTTTCTTTTAACAAAAAATACAAAAAAACAATTTTAACAACATAAAATATTAACAAAATGTTAATTAAAAATGGATATTTTAATTTTTCAACGACTTTAAGGTAAATTTAATTTTTATGTAACATTGTTATATATATTTTTGATAATGTTTATAATTAGTATATAATACATTTTATATTACCCTTTTTATGTTAAAAAACACAAAAATTGCTTAAATTACTAAAGTTAATTGATAATTTTTCGATGTATTTTAGTGAGTCCTGATGATTGGGAAAGCCCCCGAAACTTGTTTTTAAGTTTATTGTTATAAACTGTTTTCGGAAGATTTAGAAACCTACTAACGCCAGAGTTATGAGTTCAAGTCCCAGTCCCAGCGGGACCTTTATAAGAATATAATTAAATAAGGACTTAATCACAGTCTCTTCCCCGGGTAGCCAGCCTACTGGTGGCAACTCGCAAAAATAGGCGTAAGGAGTGATGACCCTACCCTAAACATTTCATCGAGAAACGTGAGTATATTCTCCCAAGAAGTCTATACCACGCGGCCAAGGGCCTACTCGGCCTGTCGCGCCAGGGAAAAAAAAAAAAAAAAAAAACCTACTAATAATTTGTAATATTTTTATTTTTTCACTGTCTTAAATAATTGCCCAAGGCACCTCATATTTTAAACCTCTATTTTAAATAAATTAAACTATATCAACGTGAGCTAAATGCATGGCAAAACTTGGCGACAAAAATACTTTTTAATATTCAATTTATATTCATTAAAAAGTTTTAAAAGACCGGATTTTATTTTCCCGGTCTGTTTAGCATAGAGGTCGTTAGGGTTACTTGTGTCACTGAATTAATGTCAGGTCATTAAGAGAAAAGAATTAAGAAGGTGGTGGAGGGGTCTTCCGTTCGAAAAGATTGGAAGAGAGTCCCTTTGCATAACAAGCGGGACCCAACTTGCACAACTCTCATTAAAAGTTAACTCAAGCACAATGTGTCCGAAGATAATGAGGTTTTACTATTTAAGTCCGTCCAAAGTCTGCGGAGAACTTACTTTCCTACTTTTAGCAAAGTCCTGATTGCGGATGGGAAGGCATTAATAATTATTTAGAAGTAATTTGGATTCGCCATTAGAGTTTCTAGAGAAATCCAGGGTAAGTAATTTATGCATTCGTAAACTTCTGAGAAGAACCTCCGACTACAAGTTAGTTTATTGTTATTTCTAATTATTCATATACCAAAAGAAGAAACAAAAATCGTGTGCGTGCAACACACGACTTTTAACTCAGTTCTCAAAATCAATTCAAAAACTTTTAGATTAAGTTGGAGTTTAAAAAAGTATAAAAAATAACATAGGGTTTTGATAGCAAAATTTATTTTAGACTAAATACAATTTTTTTTTTAGAGATTTATTGAGATATATTACAATTTGTTTCAAAATGAACAGTAGTAATAGAGATATTAGGACATACAGTATTTACTTAGTACAAACAATGATAAAGTTGAATCACACAAAAATAGAAAAAAAAATCATATAAATACATATAAAGAAGAAAAACCATTAAAAAAAAAAACACAATAATTATTGGGTTGTTTCACATGAAATGTCCGTTTTTATAGTTTCTGAAATACATAAAGGATTTTGCAGGTCTCTGTAGTTTTCTTCCGAATTTTTACATATTTAAAGTAAACAGTTACTAATCCTCTACCTTTGTATTATAAACAATAGCTTCCCAATCAATTAACCCCTTTTTAGTATACCTCCAAATATAAACATGGAAACACGCGATTTTAAACTCGGTTATTCAGCAGCTGGGCACTTAATATCAAAGGATTTGCCCCCAAGATGTCAGCATTGTGGGGGAGCCCTGACAGTTACTCATATTTTCGAGGAATGTCCCTTCTACATAGGGAAATTGAACTAAAGGGGAATACCACTCAATGTCGCGGTTGCTTTGGGGAACGATATAAATAGAATTGACGAATTGATGTGCTTTCTTACGGAAATGGATTTTTACAAGCAGATTTAAAAATTGTAATTTACTATTATTATTCAGTTTCAAGTGTCATGGCTGCGAGTACAGTTCACTATACGTATAGCTCTATGTTTCTTACCTTCTCATCACTGTGTTACCGCATGAATATCCTTCAAACTTTGTGAATCGTGAGATATTGCACTGTTGAATATTTTACCGAACACAAAAGAGAGGTGAGTGGTGTTTTGTTCTCAAGACAATTACAGACTGGTGACCGCATGGGCTGGAGATAAGGGCCAGCTGTGCCGGCTAATCCTTCCCTAGTGTTGACAAGGTCTCGGCCAGGTCTGTTGTTCTAAGACGTAATCAAATAATATTTATAAACATTAGTTTTCTACGTCCATGAGTTTTTTAATTTTTTTCTCTAAGACATTTAATTTTTAATTTTATTTTTTTTTCATTAACTTAGAAATGTTTGCTTTGTTTTTTTATTGTATATGTATATAATTGTAAATAGTTTAGTTTTAAGATTTTTAAGGTTAATTTTCTTTTAATTGGTAATTTCTTTAAGTATATTTTTCTTTTCTAATAATTATATAAATATCTATTCTCTCTTTAATTTTTTATAGGTCTCTTTAATTTATTTAGGTTCATATATATGTTATTTTTTTTCTTTCTTATTAAATTAAGTCATGGATCTAGATAAGACCCAATCTTGTGACGACTCGGAAGAGGAGACTCCCTTTTCTGAAATAAGCGAGTCAGACTCACAGTATTTGAAGCCACGATCACGACAGAAACGCCAGAGAAAGAACACTGGTTCCGCTGGTAACTCGCCAAATAAAAAAAAAAATAAATCGGTTAAGGCCAAACAGCAACCAAAAGCAATGCCATCACCACCTAAAACTCGCAGTACCACTGCAGCCAACATAAATGAGTTAACGGCGCCATCTACATCAAAATCTACCGCTTCTTCTTCTACCTTTAGCACTTCAGCTAACGCCAACACTAAAAACCAGCTCCCGGAACCACAAGGATTTTCTGACCCCGAACCACCTCCAATATATGTATCAAATATTAATAATTTCCTGTCATTTGGTAAAGAAATCGCTGATCTAATAGGCCAGCCAAACTTCCAATGTTTCGCACGAATAAACGACATAAAAATTAATACCACCAATAAGGAGAGCTATAAGAAACTAATCAGCTATTTGAGTACGAACAATTATAATTTTCACTGTTACCAACTAAAAGAAGATAAATCATACAGGGTGGTTTTGAGAGGACTCCACTCATCCACCCCTACTGAAGCCATCAAAAGCGGCCTTGAAGAAATTGGCCATAACGTTAGGAACATATCCTCTGTAACACACCCTAAAGAAAAATATGCGCTGCCCCTGTTTTTCGTGGATTTGGAGCCAGCCAGGAATAACACGGAGATATTTCAGGTAAGACGGCTGGTATATTCGACAGTAAGGTTTGAAGAGCCAAGACAGAGAACAATAATCGTCCAGTGCACCAGATGTCAAACTTTAGGGCACACCAAGTCCTACTGCCATCACCCTGCTAGGTGTGTCAAGTGTGCCGGGCCACACACCTCTGATAGTTGCCTCAAATCCCCTAATGAGCCTGCAAAGTGTGCACTTTGTGGTGAAGGCCATCCGGCTAGCTATAGGGGCTGTGTCGTATATAAAACCCTTCTTCGGCAGAGGACGCAGTACCTAGCGGAACCACGAGTGGAACAGCAGATTCGCCCGCAGGCACCTGTTTTGGATTTGACTAACTTCCCGGAAATTCAGAAACATACAGGTGTCATCGTTCAACAGCCACCTACTACAACTGCCGCACCCTCCTCACAAGAATCCTTACCCAAGTCCCATTCAATCTTCCACGATGAGTGTTAAGCCCCTAGCAATCCTTTTGTGGAACGCTAACGGCCTACTCAACCACCGGGACGAACTGGACATATTTCTCCATGACAACCATATTGACATAGCACTCTTGACTGAAACTCACTTTACACAACGAACACGATTTCACATACGTGACTACATCACATACAGATCGGACCACCCAGACAACACTTCCCATGCCGGGTCATGCATCCTTATCCATAAATCCTTACCCCAGTCCCTTATTCCTTCTACTCCAACTGACACCATACAATCAACCTCAGTGACCATTTCAACTCGTCCTTTCCATCTCACCCTCTCAGCTGTATACTGTCCTCCTGGTGTTTCCCTTCTCTATAACCAACTTGAAACCCTTTTTCGATCCCTTGGACCGCGCTTTATCGCTGGAGGAGACTATAATGCTAAGCACCAACGGTGGGGTTGCCGAACATCCAACTTCCGAGGTAATCTCCTTTCCAGTGTCTCGACTTCCCATAGCTATACTGTCCTCTCACCCCTGAATCCCACGTATTGGCCTACATCCCTAAAAAAGAAACCTGATATCCTGGATATATTTATCACCTCTCAAATTTCTTCCTCCCAAACCATAATCAGATCTCTGAATGACCTTTCCTCAGACCATAGCCCGGTTTTACTTTCCTTGCATTCCAGTTTTGTTCCTAAACCCCTTCCTTCTACATTGATCAAAAGACGAGTAAACTGGGACGTATTTCGACAGGACTTGGAAAGCAAAATAGACTTGAACACTCCACTCAAGACAAACGATGATATTGATACAGCTGTTAAAAAACTGACTGACTCTATAACTTGCAGTATAATTGACAACACAAGGACCACCAACATTAATGACACTCAACATACTGACTTGCCACAGCACATTCGATTTTTAATAAAGGAAAAACGCAGAGCGAGATCGAAGTGGCATAAGACTCGATACCCAGCTGACAAAACTTACTATACCAAACTAACTAACAAATTCAAGTCAGAAATAAAAACATACAAAATTCAACATTTACTGAGCTTTACTGAAAATCTTACTACAACAGACAAATCATTATGGACAACCACAAAAAAATTCTTAAGTTCAAAGACTGTAACCACCCACTCCTGACTGAAAACTAAACCTGGACAAGAACTGACAAAGAGAAAGCGCAGTTATTCGGACAACATCTTTACAATACTTATACTCCACATCCAGATATCCTTAATCCCAATCACCTCGAAAGGATAGAAGAAGACTTATTTATTCCCCTCCAAATGACCCTTCCACCTAAAGCTTTCCATCCTTCAGAAATATCCAATATCATTCATAGATTACCTGCTCGAAAAGCTCCTGGCCATGACCAAATCACTTCCCATATCTTAAAACATCTCCCTCAAAAAGCCATCCTATTCCTCACCTACATCTACAATGCCGTTCTCCGTACTACTTATTTTCCTGCCTCCTGGAAATTATCCATAGTAAAAATGATTCCTAAACCCAAAAAGCCACCTGAAAATCCATCTTCCTACCGTCCCATATCTCTTTTATGTATTATGGGTAAAATTATGGAAAAACTCCTTCTGAAACGTATATACCCAATCCTTGATTCCCATCATATTATTCCAGATCACCAATTCGGATTCCGTACATCTCACTCCACTATCCAGCAATGCCATCGTGTGGTGGACGTTGTCTCCTCTGCGTTGGAGCTCGGATTGTACTGCACGGGAGCCTTTCTCGATGTAGAACAGGCCTTTGACCGAGTCTGGCACCCGGGATTGCTTTACAAGCTCCGTCTATTCCTCCCTCCTACCTATTTTCTAATTATCCAATCCTACCTCGCTGATAATCTTTTAAAATAAATCACAATAGTTCCTATTCCTCTCTGTTTTCTCAATCTGCTGGTGTTCCTCAAGGCAGCATCCTAGGACCCGTTCTTTATACAGTCTATACAGCTGATATCCAAACACTTTCCTTTCGACCTATGCTGATGACACGTGTGTGCTATCAGTAGATAATGATCCTGTTACAGCCTCCCACACTCTTCAATCCCACATCCGAGACCTTGAAGTATGGTGTCAGAATTGGAGGATTAAAATTAATTCTAACAAATCCCACCAGATAACATTTACCCTTCGTCGTAAACCCATGACTTCCTGCCCTACAGTATCCTTTAATGACACTCCACTAGCCCCTGTTGAACAGATTCGATATCTAGGACTCCACCTTGACAAACGTCTAACTTGGAATCCCCATACAAGACTGAAACGACAAGAAACTGCCCGACGTTTTCGACTACTTCAACACTTACTGGATAAACGTTCCAACCTACCACTTAATTACAAAAGACTTATTTATATGACCATCATAAGACCGATATGGACTTACGGAATAGAGCTATGGGGCTCTACTAAACCATCGAATTCTTCTCGTATCCAATCCTTACAATCCAAAATCCTTCGTAAAATCCTTAACGCTCTTACTTTGTCACGAATAAGCTCATCCATAAAGACCTTAATGTCCCATATGTTTCTGAATTAGCACGAACCAGGTATCAATCATTCCATGAAAAACTCCATTTCCACTCTAATCCACTAGTTTCTATTCTGTCATCCTCTTCCATTCCTGACAATCCCCCGAGGCGTCTGAAAAGAAGATGGCCTCGAAACCTTCTAGTTTAAAATACTTTTAGAGTGCTGCCAATGGGTAGCGTCTCTTCATGTAACTCATGTCAGTTTACTATGTCCATCACATTTACTTGTTGTATATAATAATACAGTTGTAAATATCAATAAATATGTTTAAACAAACAAAAACTATTATTATTATTATTATTTTTAAAATTATTATAATTATTATTATTTTATTTTCTAAATTAATTAATTAATTTTTAACTTTATTTATATACATACATATAAATATATATATATATATATATATATATATATATATATATATAATATATATATATATATAAATATAAATATATATATATATTTATTTTTTTTTTTAATTTAACCTATATATGTTTATCTTTTGCTAATGCTGTTACATTTTTTCTTACTAGTGATTATCTTATTTGATTATTCTTATTAGTTAATTGTTTTCAACTATTTGTTGTTATTTGTTTTTTTAGTAAAACAATTATTCATTATTTAACCTTCAATTAGTTTCTAAAAATGAGTGTCTGACACTGATGACCGGGATGTTTTGTGCCAATAAAATATAACAACCAACCAACCAATTCAGCAGCTGAGGCCGCTAGAAATATTTGCAAGGTGTTTGGGGAAGGGAGTGTTAATGAACGGACCATTCACCGTTGGTTTGCTAAGTTTTCAGCTGGGGATACCGACTTGGAAAACTTGCCCCGAGGAAGACCTCCGTCCGTAATAGAGAACGATGTCCTCAAACATACAGTAGAAGGTAACCCCTACCAAACAGTTAAAGGACTCTCAGCACAACTAAATGCAAGTGCATCTACCGTTTCCAGACCTCATGTTTCAAAATATACCGTGCAAAGATTGAAAGAACTGAGCTACGAAGTTCTTCCGCACCCACCATATTCTCCCTACTTGTCTCCAACAGATTACAGTTCAGGAATTTAGACAACTTCGTCAAAAGAAAACTTTTTGAAAATTATGATCAAGTGAAAAGTGCGTTTTCAGATTTTGTTTTACTTCAAATCTCTTTTTTCCGTTCAGGGATAAAAAAGTTGGTGTCACGTTGGGAAAAAATGTGTAAAAAAAGAAAGTAAATACTTAGAATAAAATTATCTTGTTTTCATATCGTATTTTTAATAAAAATCCTTTACCTTGAAAACGGACATTTCATGTGACAACCCAATATAATATATACAAAGATCATACACACAATTATAACTATGTACAATATTTAAAATCTGCTAACGGAACTCCGGATTAGACTTTTCCCTCCACTAGTGGTGTGAAAAGCAGAACCCAAGAGATCCCAGCGCCTCTTTCTCAGGTGCGGCACTGATATGAGCCAGTAGAGGCTGAGTTATATAATAAAAATATTTTATTCACAGTGATGTAAATACTTTATTTACAGTTAGTTCTTCAAATCCCAAGGGTAAAAAATTGCCATACCAATATCGAAAAATAATCTGTTTGTGGAAAATCCAACTCACAATCATTCTTTTAAAACTGAAACTTTATATTTAATGAAAACTAATGTGAATTTAATGGAACAGCAAACTTAAATATTTCTAATAGATGAAGCCATGTGAAAAATCTATGTCTTGAATGTAATGTGATATGCAAAGTACATTTTTTATCTGGGTTCGCATATTGGAGGATTAAAATAAACCCCAAGCAAACCTCACCAAATCACCTTTACCCTTCTTCGCAAACCGATGAGTTCCTGCCCCTGTATCCTTTAATTACATTACCCTTACTCCTGTTGAGCAAATCCGATACCTAGGTCTACATCTTGACAAGCGCCTTACTTGGAATCCTCACACACGACTGAAACGACAAGAAACTGCTCGAAGATATCGATTACTACAACACTTACTAGACAAACGTTTAGACAAAAGACTCATTTACATCACTATTATCAGACCTATTTTGACATACGGAATCGAGCTTTGGGGCACTAAGAAACTATCTAATTCCTCCCGCATCCAATCCTTACAATCCAAAATCCTTCGCAAAATCCTAAATGCTCCTTATTTTGTTTCAAATCAAATCATTCATAATGACTTAAACATCCCATTTGTTGCAGACATAGCCCGTGATAGATATTCCTCTTTTCAATCTAAACTCCCTGCCAATACAAATACACTAATTTATCTTCCTTGGATATCCCCGATCCTCGAGCGTCCCACGGGTGGCGGATGTGGGGATGGTCGGTGGAATTTCCTCGGAAGCTCCTCCCGGCTAAGTCCGATGGACTCGCTGACCAACAATGAACACGTAGAGAAATTCAAGTATTTAGGTTCAATGATAACAAGAAAAAATGAAATCCAGGAAGAAATAAAGTCCCGGTTAAAGGTGGGAAATGCGTGTTATTATTCGGTTGCTAAATTACTTAGCTCGCGGCTTCAGTCTAAAAATTTAAAGGTTAGAATTTATAAAACTATTATTCTTCCAACGGTTCTTTACGGATGCGAAACGTGGCCGCTTACTTTGAAGGATGAACAACGGCTTAAGGTTTTCGAGAATAAGGTACTGCGTAAAATATTTGCTCCGAAGAGAGATGATGCCACAAGGGAGTTTAGAAGGTTGCACAGCGCGGAATTGTACCCTGTGAATATAATTGAGTTGATAGCATCGCGGAGACTTAAATGGGCGAGTAAAGCTGTTGGGCTCGATGAGGTTTTTGAGATTCCGAGAAAGTTGGTATTCGCTGAACCGACTGGTAGGCGTCCGAAAGGTAGGCCGAAGCGGCGATGGAAGGATTGCATTAAGGCTGATCTCGGGGGCTTGGGCTTGACCGGTGAACATTGGACGAGTCTGTGCAGGCGAAGTTTGGTGGTATCGGCATCAAACCTTCGGGTTCGGTAAGCCTATATCATTATTATTATTATAGGATTTTTTAAAAATTAGTATTTGATATTATTATCGAAATTTATTAAAAAAAAAAAAATAAATAAATAAGCTTTCTACCTCTCCCGCAACATTCGTGAACTCTCAGAAGAAGATGGTCTCGGGACCAACTGAGTTAAAATAGTCAGTGAAGTGCTACCACTGGGTAGCTCTTTCTCAAGACATTTTCATGACTTTTTTTTTCATTCCTAATATTTCCTTATTGTGTTCTTTAATACAGTTGTAAATTACTATAAATAAATTTAAAAAAATGAATTTGCATACATTTAAATAATCATCATCGTCATTAACTGTTCATTTAGGATAAGAAAAGAGATTTGTTAGAATTATCCATCCATTTCAGTCGTTTGTTTTTATTAAAATTTTAGGTAATAATTGTCTTGTGACCTGTCGTTACGAAGTAGATTAGATAAGGGCGGTAGTTTTCTTCTTTTAACAAAGGTTTTTTTTGTTTATTAAAAACTGTTTTGATGATGACAGTGTAATCATCGATGACCCTTCAAGGAGTGATTTATTAATGGGTGATTGATGAGCCATCGGCCAAGAATTTTCCTTTAGGATTAATATTCATATAAGCAGATAAAGAAGGTTCTAATGTTTTTTCTCGAATTTTTTATATCGGCTCTTCACCGATAAATATTAACTTTTACAATTTCGTTAATAAGATAATATTTTTTTATAAAATCTTTAGCCTTTCAACGGTATATTATACATCTATATTACTGTCCCTATGTTAAAAAATCCAAAAATTGCATACAAAAAATATTTTTCATGTTTTATTTTTAGCAGCGTGTAGGTTGTAAAGGACGGGTCCTAAGACGCTGCCCTCAGAAACACCGGGCTCAACAGGGAAAAGATTGGAAAATACTGTAAACTTTATTCTTGTAGTAATAAAGTTTAAAAATGAGATAGATATAACTTCGTCTTTTTAATTTCAATCTATTTATAATATCAGTATAGTAAATGTTAATTATTTAAAAATATATTTCATAATTTACTTCTTTTTTTTGTCATATATATTGCTTCCAAAAATTTTCTGCTTTTGCTTTTTCGTTTAGTTTTTAAAATTTGTGCAATTGGAGAATTAAAATAAACTTCAACAAATCCCACTAAATTACCTTCACCCTACGTCGTAAACCTATGATCCTGCGCTACAGTATCCTTTAATAACATTCCGCTCGTTCCAGTTGAACAGATCCGCTACCTAGGGCTTCTACTTGACAAACGTTTAACATGGAATCCGCACACTAGACTGAAATGACAAGAAACTGCTCGCCGCTTTCGGTTACTTCAACACTTACTAGACAAACGCTCTAAACTTTCACTTAACTACAAAAGACTCATCTACATGACCATCATAAGACCTATCTGGACTTACGGAGTTGAGCTATGGGGCTCCATTAACCATCAAATTCTTCCCGTATCCAATCCTTTCAATCCAAAATCCTTCAAAAAATCCTAAACGCTTCTTTTTTTGTCACGAATAAGCTTATCGATAAAGACCTTAATATTCCTTTTGTAGCTGATTTGGCCCGAACCAGGTATCAATCCTTCCATGACAAACTCCAATCCCACTCTAACCCACTAGTTTCAATCCTTGCTTCCTCTTCAATTCCCGACAATCCTCCGAGGCGTCTAAAAAGAAGATGGCCTCGAGACCTTCTTGTTTAGATTATTTTCTAGAGTGCTGCCAATGGGCAGTTTCTCTTCGTGTTTTTCATGTACACTAACTTTAATCAGTACATTTACTTGAAGTATTCCTATACAGTTGTAAATTTCAATAAAATATAATTTAAAAAAATTGTGCGCCTTTGTAGTTAAAATTATGTTTTTTAACTATCCTATAATCGGATTAAGCTGTCCTATTTATATTTTTACAATTGTTTATGTTGTTTTATCCTTGTTTATTATTTTATTTTTTTTTTTTTTTATTCGTATATATTACAATTTGTCATAATAGACAATAATAATAGTGCTACAGGATCTCATTCATACAATATTTACAATATAAACAAAAGGAAAGTCAAATTACATAAAATAAAATCAAAATAAATAAACGTATACAATAACAAAATTAAGTAGACAAAATAAATACAAATAAATGAAGTTAACAAATAAATAAACAAAACATGTCACATTCATACCTATGTACAATATTTACAATCAGCTCGGGAACCCCGGACGGGGCTTGTCCCCCCACGTGTGGAAGGACAAGCAGAGCCCAAAGGATCCCAGCGCCTCCCTCTCAGCCGCATCACTGGTAAGAGCCAGCGGAAGCTAAGTGAGGGCGCCATAGCCACAATCACACCGCACTTGAGAGGAGAATCTGACCAGTGTCAGAACTCCAGCATACGTATTTACAATATATCTCGGGGCCACTGCCGTTTCAACCTTCTAGGTGGGTTGTATGGATGATTGGAGCTGAATAGGGATCGTGCTAAAGGATTAGGATGATGAATGAGGTTCTGATGGAATTTGGAAAATTTGGATGGAATTAGGTCTGAAATAAATGGAACATTAAGGTCGTGGTGCAAGGTATAGTTGGATACATAATAAGGAGCATTTACTATTATTCGGAGGACTTTGGATTGAAAGGATTGGATGCGTTTGATGTTAGAACGTTTAGCTGTCCCCCACAGTTCAAGTCCGTAGGTCCAGATGGGCTTCAGTATTGTCTTATAAATTAATAATTTGTTCTCAACTGTAAGTTCAGATTTTCTGTTTAATAGTCTGTATAACTGTCCGAATCGTCGATTGAGTTCTTTTCTTTTAAGTCTTGTATGTGGGTTCCACGTCAGTCTTTTGTCTAGTAGTAAGCCAAGATAGCGGACTGTTGTTTATTATTAAAAAAAAAAAAAAAAAAAGTTATGGAGCTGCAAACAGTATATTATACTTCAATATTGCAGCAATTATTTTTAAATATCTGATTTCAACATGCGAGATATACATGTATACAGAATTTTTTATATCCATTTCCTACTAGAGGTTACTAAACTAGCTCCCCGTTGCAGGTTCGAGCTGCGACGTGAAGCTGAGTAGCGACACGGGCAAGAACGGTAGCATCACCTCGCCCGGGTTCCCGGCGCCCTACCCGCCCAAGAGCAAGTGCCGCTACGAGTTCACCGGGAGCGGGAAGGAGAGGGTCCAGCTCGTCTTCAGCGACTTCTCCCTCTACCAGCCCAACGACCACAGTGCCAAGGAGTGAGTATCATACATGTTTATCACTTTGTATTTATGTTGGTGATCCGGTCTACACGGAATAGTGTGCTAATTAATGAACGCACAGTACAATGAAGCATTTAGATGTTACTTCTTATAATTGAAATAGTTATATTTTTATATTTTTCTCGTATGTTTGTTTATGTTATCGTGATTCATAATGTGCAAGCGCCAGAGTCAATCGTTATGCATTTTCGATCAGCTTTTACGTGACGGCTGGTCAGAATGCATTGTGGGATAGAGACTGAATTAATGTCGCTCGCTTTGTAGACAGTTTTAAGTTGGTTGTTGCAAAATGTCTCATATTCTCAAATAGCACGCCGTCGTAGAAAATAGTCACAGAAAATAGTAGATAATTGCCGCAAGGAGTAGAGGAAGCAAGCAGAAGAAGAATGAAAGGAAGTCATCACGGATAGAAGGAATCACAGCTTGTACATGTATAATCAGTATCTTGTCATCTCTTTAATAAATATAAGTTTGTTAATGTTCTCTCTATTATTATTTTATTTATTTAGCCTCGATAAAATTACACAGATCGACAAATAATTCGGCGACTCATAATAAAGAATGGGTTAAGGCTTAAAATTAATTCAATAAATTGGAATAAGTACATTGGAATACTATATAATTTTAGAAAATATTCAGATTTCGAACCAATGTACTTGTGTATTTTTTAATTGAACTACAGAATTTCTTTAGCGTTATGGAAGGAGATGCTTCGGTTTGAAATTAAATATTAACTTAGTAACTTTTGAAAAGAACTGCAAATTTTCTAAAGCGCGTTTTTCTTTTTTTTTAATTTTAGGGTCCATGCCATTTTATTAATTTTATGCAAATTTTTTGTTGGAACCATTGTCATAATTCATACGTGCTCAGTTAATCCTAGCTTTATCATTTAAGGGTATGCAGTAACCCTTTATAAGTACTTCATGTATAATTGTATTTAACTTCATATAAATGTGCAATACGATAATGGAACTGAAACGCGAGCCAATTTCCAACTAGCTCGCTCTCCTAAACCTGAGACAGATAGACAGAGAATGATATTAAGCCAACGCCCTGAGAGACAGCCTCCTGACACCCAACACCTCCCGGCTAATATCCCCGACGGGTGAGAGCAGTGGGGAGGCCCCTGACTGAGCAGATGGTAAGGTATTGCTCTCACCCCATGCCTTTAGCCTCCTATCTGCTGTCATCTATCCACTTAGAACAGTCACTTCTAGATATCCACCCTTTATCTCCAATAAAAAGGGATTGTTGCGAAAAATTCTCAAGAAATCTGGTGCAGGTAACACACGACTTTCACTTTACTCGAATTTTACAATCAATTCAAAAACTATTTAATATACTTCAATTTGAAAAATCTTAGAAGTTAATTTCAATTAAGCGTGTATTCATTTTCGTTGGAAACATATGATTTAGATTAAATAATATAACCATTTTAAATTGTTAATCAGTAATAAGTTTATTCTCTATTCCTCACTTTACATTAACTTTTACAACTTTGTGTATAAGATGGAGGTGGTGACAGATTTCACGTATCTAGGCACAGTGATCAGTAGATCTGGGAAATTGGATTCTGAAATCTCAAGTAGAATTTCCAAAGCTAATTCCGTCTATTACCATATCTGCAACACGGTTATCGGAAAAAGAGAAATAGCACGGAACGTGAAGTTACACCTGTTCAAGTCCATCTTTCTACCAGTGCTTCTATATGGAGCAGAGAGCTGGATTATGAATGAAAGGCTACAAAGTCGCATCACTGCCTCAGAAATGAAGTTTCTAAGGAGAATTGTGGGGAAGACACGGAGAGACTGTGTCCGAAATGAAAGGATCAGAGAAGAGCTTAATGTATGCTCTGTTCTGGAAGTCCTAGACAAGAAGCAACTGGGATGGTACGGGCATGTCTGCCGAATGGACCACAAACCGGAACCCAATTAAAACAATGGAGGAAGGCCCTAAGGACGAAGACCTAGAGGACGCCCTAGGATCTCCTATATCACCCACATGGAGCGAATAGGGATGCGTAGAGGGAAAAAAAAATCCTTGCCAGGAACAGAGACAGTTGGTACCAATGGCTGGGAGCTCGCCCACGCTGAAAGGCAAATGGGTCGAAGAGAAAGAAGAAGAAGTGTATATGATAATATTTTTTTCTTTTTTCAGAAACAATTTTTTATTGAGTAATACAGAAAAATCTCTTTTTAACGAACACCCGTTTATAACGAACTATCGTTGCGGTCCCTTGAAAAATTAATAGAAAACTATGCTTTATCCTCGTTTATAACGAAATATTCTCTTATAACGAATTAACGAAGTACTTTTGTGGACCTCAGAATTGAATTTGTTCGGTTATTACGAAAAATAAAGAAGAAAAAAATTACGAAACGTCTTAATTCCCAGTAAAGAGCGGCGCCTTTCTGTCCAAATCCTTACCTCTTCCTTCTATTCAGCTCAATTCTGTGATTCACAGTTTGTGACAGCTTCTGGTTTCTAGTGTTTCAGCTAGTTTTTCTGTTTTTCTGGCTTTTTTTACTTGCTTTAATTCCAGTTTCCTACGAGATCAAGGGAAAATCCATCGATTTAAATACAAGGTTGGCGATTCTCCAAGTAGTGAATAAAAACATTGAGTCAAAATCTAAAATACGGAAATATACGAGATATCAAAATCTCCTCTATCAACGAATATCGCTAATAAAGATAAAATCGATGCCATCGTTCATCGAATGTCTTCATCAGAATGCGCAAAAAAAAAAAAAAAATTTCATTTATACTCTATATGAATTGCTGTGATTTTGACATTGTAAGTTCCTTTTTAAGCTTTGTATTTTAAATAATGGTTAATGCTAATCTTAAAGTATTGGGTTGATGCAAAATTAATGCAGGTTTTTAGTAGGTATTGTAAATACGCCATATCTTTACTTTAACCATATATATTTAATCAAAATAATTTCCATCTGAATCAATGCACTTTCGCCAACGTTCAACAAGCTTTCTTATTCCACCTGAAAAAAAATTCGAATCCCTGGACTCAATGAAATCACAAAAAGAATTTTCAATGTCGTCCTGGTTTTGAAAATTTTTCTCCCTCAAAAAGTTGTCCAGATGCCTGAAAAAGTGGAAGTCTGTAGGAGAGAGGTCAGGTGAATAAGGCGGATGTTGGAGAACTTCGTAGCCCAACTCGTGCAGTCGTCGAAGCGTTGGTTGTACAACGTGTGGTCTGGCGTTATCGTGGAGCAGGATCGGCCCCTTCCGATTCATCAATGCTGGGCAAAGACGTTGCAATTTTTGAGTTCCGAGTTCCGCCGCCATTTCTCGTGTGGTTTTGGTTGGGTCTTCTTCCACTTTTGACCTCAGCTGGTCGTTGTCCAGAGCAAGATGACGGCCCCGACCTTCCTTGTCTTCGAGGTCGAAATCTCCCCTGCGAAACTTGTGGAACCAACGCTGCACCGTGCACTCATTAATAGCCCCCTGACCCCACACTTCATTAATATTACGAGCCGTTTGCGCAGCGCTGCGCCCTAATTTAAATTCGTAAAAATAAATTTGACGAAAATCGCACTTTGACATTTTCGATTCAAGACCTTTGAACACACTGAACAAAACGATTTTACTAAACAAATTCATGGTGAAAGAGAGGGTATTAGATAAGGTTTGTTTTGGTATAATAATGATCAATGTTAGGATTAGCTTTGTTTACACAATTGGAATTAAGATATTGCAATAGAGGAAACCTGCATTAATTTTGCATCAACCCAATATTATGTAAAATGTGAAATGAGATAGATATATGTACATAGTGCATAGTTTTAACTGCTTTTGTACTTTCTAAATAAACATGTGCTTGAAAGCGAATGCTGTATTGAAAACATTTCTTTTTAACTAAAGATTTTTAGCTTACGGTTAGTATTTTTATGCCGAGGTTTAGCCTTTTTGACTGAGCTGTAACTCATTCATATTCACCGGTGTAATGGCGTTTCGATAAGTCGGTTTGAGATCGTAGGATTAATTTAAAGGTTTTGGATTATGTTATCTTAGTTCTAACTAAAATTGGCGGCTTAAGTTCTTGACCTAACCCTACAGAACACGATGTTTGGATTAATATCTCGGAGAGAAAATTGTCTATAGCTAACACTTTGATTCGAACTTGGACACAGCCGTACTTGGACCATTGTCAGAAATTCAGTGCACTGTTCCATGGTCAATACACAGTCTGCATTAATTTCGTAGAAGCGAGAAGTTGTGTACCTTGTAGGGATATTGTTGATTGCACCGCCATAGCTGATCAGTCTCTCTGTACTATTAATAGAGCTCAAATTAAATCGATTAGGTTATCTTGATTGGAAATGTGTTGTTGAATGAGTCAATATATACACAACCTAAAACGTATTATACTGAATGGATTTCAAATTTCAATTGCTATTGTAATCTACTCTATAGCTTTATATTTAGTTTGATCTTTACTTGCACTATTTTGAATATATTGGGTTGTGTCACATGAAATGTCCGTTTTCAAGGTAAATACACTTTAAATGTCTGGAAACGGTAGATGCACTTGCATTTAGTTGTGCTGAGAGTCCTTTAACTGTTTGGTAGGGGTTTCCTTTTACTGTATGCTTGAGGACATCGTTGTCTATTACGGACGGAGGATTTCCTCGGGGCAAGTTTTTCAAGTCGGTATCCTCTGCTGAAAACTTAGCAAACCATGGTCCGCTCATTAACACTCCCTTCCCCAAACTTTCTAGCGGCCTCAGTTGCTGAATGGTCGAGTTTAAACTCGTACAAAAATGTAATAGGTAATACAAAAGGTATAGGATTAGTAACTGTTTACTTTAAATATGTAAACATTCGGAAGAAAACAACAGAGGCTTGCAAAATCCTTCATGTATTTCAGAAACTATAAAAACGGACATTTCATTTGAAACAACCGAATATTTGTGTTTTTTAAGACAAACTTTTCTGTTATTTATTTATTATTTATATATATATATATATATATATATATATATATATATATATATATATATATATATATATATATATATAAATTTTATTTCACATACAGATGGCATAATAGCCGAAACGTAATGCATTCCCTAAAAAAAGGTGGTAAAATAGTATTTCCGCCTAAAATTTTACGCAAAATAAATATTTATAAATTTTTTTTCCGAACATAACAATAAGTTATATTTTTTTCTAGAAGTATCATTTAAATATTTGTATATTAATTACATTTTAATGTACGTGCTATAATTAATAATAATATCAAGGAACATTGCAATGTCAATGCTAAATGTGAAGAAGCAAGCATTACAGCTTTCTATGACCAAGGTTACGGGCCCAAACCTCCAGATGATCCTAGGTTCTTTAATTGGAATAAAAAGCCTTTGTTACGTCCTTCAGAGGGGACATAAGAAGGTGGTCAACAGTCTGTGCGATACCAGGCACTCCCTAAAGTTCCCTGTCGTAATTAAACCTGGCTAGGCAAAATTTCTGACTCCCACTGTAGCATCGTACGATTAGCCACAGTGGCATGAAGTGGCGTTAAATAAATAAACAAACAAACAAAAGTTCTTAAATTAATTATATACAACGGAGGTAAGTGAAAGTGCGCACCTGATTTTCTGTTTAAAAAAATGAAGTATTAATTTATTTTTATAATGTTATAATTAATGATCAATAGAAAATATACATATCTTTATTATTATTATTATTATTAATTAAGGTAAATTACACCGAAAAACAGTATATACTTTATATTTCTTTATCAAGACGCAATGTACCTTTCGGCGTCTGAGCTCCATATTCATCTGTAACTTTTTTTTTTTTAATTTATACAATAGACATTTAGAGTACTTTTGCAAGCATACAATAGGTGGGTTTTGCCCATTTAGGTAAGTATATTTATTGTGTTTTGTTTTATATTTTTCATAAAATTACTAATAGAACAAATTTTGCCTGAAAACTGACTTGTCACTGGATTAATCTAGGTGTAATATAAAAATCTTAGGGGAGCCCGTGGCTGAGTGGCTAGCGCGCTAGTCTCTCATCCTAATGTTGCGAGTTCGAAGCCCAGTCCAGGACTTTTATAAGGATGTAATTAAATGGAGATTCACTCACAGCCTCTCCCCTGGGTATGTGAGACCCGTCAGCCGAATGGTAGCCACTCACAAAATTTGGCGTAGGGAGTGATGAACCTACTCTACAAATTACTGGAAGGAATTAGTCCGGGTGGCGGTCATTAAATGAAACAACTAAATAGTTTCAACTATTTCATTGTTTGCCAACGTTTCGACCCCCTTTGTGGGTCATTATTAGGGCTAAAGAGATACAAAAGAATATAATTTCAATGACATTACATACAATATTATATAACTTATTTAGCTAGAGAACGTCGGTATTAAAAAATAACAGAAGAACTGTATATGTAAAAAAACTTAATTAAAATACAATGACCATAGTACAATAATGAAAGTGTTATACAGAAAAAATAAAAATGTTCACTAAAAAAAAAAAATTACACAGGTATCAATAATTTACATGAAATATGAAATATAAAAATATGAAGTAGAGTGGAGATACGTACCGCATGGTGGGAGAATGGAAACTAGGTACTGTTTGTATACCCTACAAATTGCATCGAGAAACGCGAGTTCCGCGAGAGGCCCAGGGCCTGCACGGCCTGTCGCGCCACTGGAAAAAATATAAAAAATCTTAACTAATAGATACTCGTTATTTTTAGAAATTAGAAAAATAGATAGCAAGCTATTACTTGGATCAATTTTATTGTGGTAACTTTTAGTAAGAAAGCTAATAATGCTCAACATTTTTTTTTGTATTAATTTTTTTTAAACTTGTTTTACCAATTATATAAATTAAAAAAAAAAAAATTACATATGAATATGGCTCTATGACTCTGAAAGCTTCGTTGCGTCTTAATAAAGAAATATAAATTATAGGCTGTATTTTAGTGTAACTTACCTTAATTATTAAATTAAATAGTAGTATATTTATTGCAAAATATTTATTTTTCTAGAGACTTCAACAGTTCTGCTTTCTAACCATATTCTACAGAAATTTATTTTTTGTTGTTGTAAATACGATCTCCATCAAGGAATTTTGTAATTCCTTAATTGTTATTTTTAAAAAATAAGGGATTGCTTTTCTGTCTACAAGTGGAGGAATAGGCCCAGTCTGGGGTTCCTTTAGCAAATTGTAAATATTGTATATATATATAATATATAATATGATTGTGTGTATGATTTTAATGTATTTATTACTTCTTTGTTTCATTTATTTGTATTTATCTCAATTATAGGTTGTTTTTTAGGTTTTTTTTTTGTTTATATACTATATTTTATCATAGATAGAATAATCAGGAATCAGTCATTTTTTGAAAATTTTTAAATTTTGCCAACGTTTCAGCTCAAGCTTGTAAGCAATCATCAGAGTATTACTGGGTCATGTCCAAGCATAAACTGTGAGTTTACTCATCAACTCACAGTGTATGCTATGTCCATATATATGCCATGTCCAAGCATAAACTGTGAGTTGATGAGTAAACTCACAGTTTATGCTTGGACATGGCCCAGTAATACTCTGATGATTGCTTACAAGCTTGAGCCGAAACGTTGGCAAAATTAATAATTTTCAAAAAATTACTGATTCCTGATTATTCCTCCTATAATAGTTTCTACATTCGACTATAATTCCTCAATATTATATTTTATGTAATTTGACTTTATCATTGTTTTCTGTATATATTGTGTGTATGTGGTCTCATATCACTATTACTAATGTTCATTTAAAAACAAATTGTAATATATCTCAATAAATAAATATTAATAAAGAAAAAAAAAAATGTTTGGGATTAGCGGACTAACGAGTGACAAAAAACTTTTGAAAAATTCACCGTAGAGAGTCGTTTCAGGGTAAATATGGTAATATAAGGATATATAGGCACTTTGCTCTATGAAAAATGAGGGATGTCTTCGCTTTTCGGAATATAAATGACTCCTAGCTCGAGGATAAATCTTCTTCTTCTCTTGGAACCGAGAAGAAATGTTCCAGCTCCTTTGAAAAAATACTTCTTCAGCTATTCAATCTCCTGGCGGCTCATCTCTCTTTAAAATAATGGAAGCATTTCTTTCATTTTTTTTTTCAAACTTTGCTTATTATAAGCCACTGAAACGAGGGTCATTGGCTCGGTAATACTGTATCTCTGTCAACGGCAAATAATGACAGGAATATTTCAGTATTATATAGTCTCTCCTCTCTCTCTCTCTCTCTCTCTCTCTCTCTCTCTCTCTCTCTCCCTCTCTCTACCCATCTTTTTCTCAATTTTTTTTTTTTTTACTTTCACTTACCTATATATGAAATATATAGTAAGGGAAAGTATTGCGATCGTGAAAATTTTTGAATTCCAGGTTTCACTGGAAATACATGTTTTAGGGTCCCCTGGTCCAAATGACCAAGTCCCGCAAATAGATCTGTGTCTGTGTGTATGTAGTAACTCTCAGGCGAAAATTACTATATTTAGGACAACTGTAAGCCGGAGATGTTATAGAATCTTTTTTATTAAAATCAGCTAACCAGACGAGCCGCTTTATGCCTTGCATTTTAGCACCTTTTTTCAATTTAATCAAAAACGGATCTAACTATTTTGATTAAACTGTGTATAGCGATGTAAAATTTGATGAGCTTTGTTATGATGTAGTAGGGGTGGGCATAATCGATCGTCATAATCGGATGATCGGCCTTCGATGATTTAAATAATCGAATGATTTCATAGTCGAATGATCGAAAAATAAATATGCATTTTAAGAGACGATACTCCGAATTTCCGTCTCTGTTATGGCTGAGCCTAGGTGCAAATATGCATATAATTTATTATATGAGCAAAAAAAAAAAAAAAAAAAAAAAAGGAAGCCGTTTGATTATCCGAAGCTCCTTATAATTCCTCGATTATCGTTAAACAATTCAGTTCGAATGATAATTCCTTTCTCCAAACCGATTAATCTGATAAATTAATTAATTTGAATGATTGAAATAATCGAATGGTCCGATAATCGTCATTCGATTGTGCCTCCCCTGTGATGTAAGTTTCATTCTGATTGAAATAGTCTGACAGGGCTTAAATGCCGATATTTTAAATTTTCTTCCTCTGAAGTACCTTTGATTTCGTAGATTTCAAATTGTTTGCAACATAATCTTATTACCATTAATAAATAACGAGTAAATATGCAAGTTGAGCGAATTTGATAAACAAATCAAGGATAAAAGTACAGACATATTTTTTTATGCATTTTTTGTGTTTTTGAACACAAGAATAGTAATATAGATGTATAATATACCGTTGGATAGCTAAAGATTTTAGAAAAAATATCATCTAATATACGGAATGTTAAAGGTCAATGGAGAATTATTAAAAGCTGATACAACTAACTAATTGTTGTTGATAAAAATATAATAGATTATTTAATAAAACACGTGTTTAAAATAATTTATTTGCATCTTTAAATGTATTCAAAAATTCCTTATGTGATTCTAACAACGGAGGTAAGTGAAAGTCGTGTGTTGCGCGCACCAGATTTTTTTAGACGTCATAATTACACCGAGACCTAAATGGTCAATCGCGCGCAATAATCTAAGGTGAGTAGATGAAGCTGGAGCATGAGTTTTGTTTTCAGGACAAACTTAATAAGGCTATCAGGATCCTTTCTTACAGGTCCTTACAACCGGTCAGTTTAAAATGATTAAACCTGCGTCAGGAATAGCTATCGCACTAAAAAATTACCTGAAAATACGTTTCATCAACTCATTACAGAACCTAGCAGAACTCTCTGGTGTGCTTGAAAGTCCAAGTTTGTACATAATACGATTTTTCCTCTATCAGACAATCATAGTACAGCGCCGTAGCTATAGCTTCCTATTTTTTTTTTTTTTTTTAATGGAAATTTTCATGCCTTTGCCAGAATATTTACCTACCCGGACCAAAGTCAAGGGCTAGGCAAACAATGCTAAACTATATTTAACAATTTCCTGATGATACTGGCTGTACCGAGGAGAACTGCTTTCTGTCCTCTCAGAACTTTTTCGGGTTTTTACTTTCACTTACTATATATAGTAAGGGGAAGTATTGCGATCGTGAAAATTTTAGAATTCCAGTTTTCAACGGAAATACACGTTTTAGGGTCCCCTGAGTCCAAATAACCAAGCCCCGCAAAAAGGTCTGTGTATGTGTATTTGGTAACTCCTGGACGGAAACGGTAAGTCCTATGAAACTGAAATTTCATATTTGAGACGACTATACGCCCGAGACGTTACAAAACCTTTTTCATCAAAATGAGCTTACCAGAAAAGCCACTTTATACCATGCATTTTGCACCTTTTTTCGTTTTTCTCGAAAACGGTTTAGACGATTTTGATTAAACTCGCTATATCGATGTAAAATTTAATGGGCTTTAATATCATATAGGGTTTATTCTGACAGGGCTTAAATGCCGATATTTTCTTCTTCTAAAGTACCTTTAGTTTTGTAGATTCAATAAAAATAACTATATTATATTGTTAACGCTGATGAAAAACCGGTAAATATATAAATTGAATGAATTCGATATCCAATTAAAGTAGAAAACGGAAAAAATATTTTGTTAATGCAATTTTTCGTTTTTGAAAATAAGAGCAGTAATATACATGTATGATATACCGTTGGAAAGCTCAAGATTTTAGAAAAAAATATTATTCTATACACAAGCTTTTAAAATTTAAAAGAGAGTGATGAAATGAACATAAAACTAACTGTTTATTTTAGATAATAATATAATAGATTTTTTTATAAAACACATGTTTCTATATAAATTCAATTTAATTAATTCCTTAATCGTTTCACGTATTTATCTCTAACTGTTTTCGAAAATTCTTTCATGGAGTTCAGTGAAAGTCGTGTGTTGCCCGCACTAGATTTTTAATTGATAGATTGGTGTAGTCTGGAATGAGACCGTTGCTTGATATGATTATCGGGTATACCTTGATATGATCCAGCCTATAGAGTTGACATAGTTCCTTGCACAGATCTTGGTATTTTCGGATTTTCACTGCAACACATTTGTCGATATTGTCATCATTCGGGACAGCAATATCGATGACATAGCCGCATTTTACATTTTGATCCACAACCATTACATCCGGCTTGTTGTTTACTATCAACTGATCGGCAATTTTTTTTTTCTTACATCTTTATTAGATAATTTTTTTAATTGGCTTTATTAAGTAAGGTAAGTGGAAGTTGTATTTTTCGTGCACCACTTTTTTTTTTTTTTTTTTTTTTCTCGTGAACTTAAAGCCTCTTTAATTTACGGATACAAGTTGGGACAGGTGTAGGATTAAATATTAATCATTTTTAAGAGGCTAATAAATGAGAATCGACAGTTTTGAAGGATGATACATCAATAAAATGAGAAAGATATTAATCATAATATATATTAAGAAAGAAGGATGGAAGGAAGGATAGAAGATAAATAAGAGCATTAATACAAGCGCTAATGAAAAACAAAGAGTAATTATCCGTTCTGGGGTATCGCTTAATCAGGGAAAGGAGGGGGTTTGTCGGGGGAATTCGCCCCCCTCGTCCCCAGTCACATTTTTAATTTCCCTTTTATTAATAGCCTCCTCTGGAGGAATTAATATTAATAACGTCGTCCTGTTTACTCCGATCCAGAATAATCCGTCTCTGAGCCTTCGTCCATGAATAAGCTAATAGAATATTTTTAATTTTTTTTGTCATCCTTTTTGGTTGATAATAATACATTTGAAGAGAAACGGGAGGAAAATACAAATAGAAATAGAACCTATATTACGAATATTCTTCATATATATTTTTTCGTACCTTCGTTGACGAATTGACCGACAAACAAAACATAGCCAAAATATTGGGTTGTTTCCCATGAAATGCCCGTTTTTATAGTTTCTGAAATACATAAAGGATTTTGCAGGTCTCTGTTGCGTTCTTCCGAATGTTAACATATTTTAAGTAAACAGTTACTAATCATCTACCTTTGTATTATAATTATTAGCTTCCCAATCAATTACCCACTTTTTAGTATACCTCCAAATATGATCATGGAAACACGCAATTTTCGAGGATATTTTTGTACGAGTTAAAACTCGGCCATTCAGTAGCTGAGGCCGCTAGAAATATTTGCAAGGCGTTTGGGAAAGGGAGTGTTAATGAACGGACCATTCGCCGGTGGTTTGCTAAGTTTTCAGCTGAAAGTGTATTGGGAAAGTAAAAAAGCTCGATACATGGGTACCTCATGATCTCACTGAGCGGCAGCAAGACCCCATGTTTCAAAACATACCGTGCAAAGATTGAAAGAACTGGGGAAACGAAGTTCTTCCGCATCCACTATATTCTTCCGACTTGTCTCCAACAGATAACCACCTGTTCAGGAATTTAGACAACTTCGTCAAAGGAAAACTTTTTGAAAATGATGATTAAGTGAAAAGTGCGCTTTCAGATTTTGTTTCACTTCAAAGCTCAGAGTTTTTCAGTTCGGGGATAAAAAAGTTGGTGCCACATTGTGAAAAATGTGTATAAAAAGAAGTTAAATACTTCGAATAAAATTATCTTGTTTTCATATCGTATTTTTAATAAAAATCCTTTACCTTGAAAACGGACATTTCATGTGACACAACCAAATATATATGACTAAATATAATATAAAAAAATCTGGTGTGCGCTACACATGACTTTAACTTATCTTCTATTAAATATACTTCAATTTGAAAAATATTTATGTTGATTTTAACAAAACGTGTATTCATTTTCGTTAGAAACATCTGATTTAGATTTAATAGTATAACTATATTAAGATGTTAATCAGTAATCAGTTTATTTCCAATTCGTTACATTATATCACCTTTTACAACTTTGTGTATCAGATAATATTTTTTATAAAATCTTTCTCTTTCTTATTATATTACTGTTCTTATTACAAAAAAAATTAATAAATAAAAAAAAATACATCAAAATATATGTTGGCATTTTTCTCCTTTAGTTGGTCATCAAATTCGCTCAACTTGCATATTTAATGTTAATAAGATGATATGCCTATTTTTTTTAATTCTACAAAATCAAAGGTACTTCAGAGGAATAAAATTAAAATATTGGCATATATGCACTGTAAGACTATTACTACCAAAATGAAATGAAACTTTAAATTAAAGCCCAATACATTTTACATCCATACAGCGATTTTAATCAAAATCGTTAAAGCCGTTTTGGAGAAAATCGTAAAAAGGTACATGGCATAAAGTGGCCCTTTTGGTTAGCCGATTTTGATGAAAAAGTTGCTGTAACATCCCGAGATTTACACACACAAACAGACCTTTTTGCGGCACTTGTTCATTTGGACTCAGGAACCCTTAAACGTGTATTTCCGTTGAAAACTAGAATCCGAAAATGTTCACGATCACAATACTTTCCCGTATTATATATTTCACATATAGGTAAGTGAAAGTAAAAATTATAGTCAAACTATAGAGTTCCTCGCCTATGCGGATGATGTGGCTATTGTTGGAAGGTAGGTAGGTCCCTGAGCTCCATTAAAGAGGCCGATCTAAAACTTGAACTGAAGCAAGCAGGTTAGGGCTGGAAATCAATGACAAGAAAACCAAGATACTGGTTTTCAGAAGGAAGAGACATGCCCCAAAAGTCAGTATATAATTGAAAACCATAGTTTCCAAGTGGTTAAAAGCTTCCAGTATCTTGGATATACCATAAATAATCAACTGGATGAAAAGAAAAAGATATTTCAGCATGTCGAAAATTCTGATGTGTAGGCTGGTCAGCAATGCCACAAATTTCAGGATGTATAAAACTCTAATAAAACCTATTGTAATCTACGCTAGTGAAACCTGGACCATGGACAAAAATCTGGTGCGGGCAACACACGACTTTCACTTACCTCCGTTGGAGAAAAAAATGAGTGAAACTAATAAAGAATTAATTAAATTTAATTTCTATTGAAACATGCGTTACATTAAAAAATCTATTATATTATTATTTAAAATAATCAGTTAGTTTTATCGGCTTTTTATCGCTCTCTACTAACTTTTAAAATTTTGTGTGTAAGATAATATTTTTTCTAAACTCTCAAGCTTTCCAACGGTATATCATACATGTATATTCGTGTTCTTATGTTCAAAAAAAAAAAATTTGCATACAAAATATATTTTTTCAGTTTTCTCTTTTAGTTGGATATCGAATTCATTCAATTTATATATTTACCTGTTTTTTATCAGTGGTAACAAGATAATATAGTTATTTTTAGAGAATCAACAAAATTAAAGGTGCTTTAGAGAAAGACAATTTAAAATACCGGCATTTAAGCCCTGTCAGACTATATCAATCAGAATGAAGCCTACATCAAATTAAAGCCCATTAAATCCTACATCCATATAGCGAGTTTAATCAAAATCGTCAGAACCGTTTTTGAGAAAATCGAAAAAAGGTGCAAAATGCATAGTATAAAGTGCCTCTTCTGGTTAGCTGATATTGATGAAAAATATTTTGTAACGTCTCGGACGTATAGTTGTCTTAATTATGAAATTTCATTTTTATAGGACTTACCGTTTCCGCTCGGGAGTTGCCACACACACACAGACACATAGACACACACAGACCTTTATGCGGGATTTGGTTATTTGGACTCAGGGGACCCTAAAATGTGTATTTCCGTTGAAAACTGGAATTCGAAAATTTTCACGATCGCAATACATTCCCTTACTATATATAGTAAGTGAAAGTAAAAAGTCAAGTAATTAATTGGACCGGTTTGAGCGAAGGATACTAAGGTACATCCTAGGATTAATACGTGAACGCGGAACATGACGGCGTAGGAAAATAGAGAGATCTATAATCAATTCAAAGATCTAAACATCTCAGCTAGCATCAGAGTCCAGGGATTGAAATGGTTTGGCCACCTGATGGTATGGAGGACAGCAGGATGCCAAAACGACATTACGAGGGCACACCGGATGGAAAGAAGAGCAGAGGGAGACCCAAGGGCCGCTGGAGAGACAGTGTTCTGGAGGACATACGGCAGACCAGAGTCAGGACAAGGCAAGCGAGGAGCCGAGAGGAATGGAAGGCGGAGGCTGAGGGAGCCAGGGGCCGCTTTGGGCGCCTGTTGAGCTTAGGAAGAAGAAGAAAAATCATTTATTTATTATCATACCAACTCGATTGATTTTTTTTTCTTCTTAAGTCTACAGTTGATCTTTTACTGTACAGTTAATAACTTTTTTCCCGTACCCTTAGGATTTTTTTTTGGGAGTAAAAAAACCTTAGTTATGCCGTCCTTCGGAGGAGGCGTTAAAAGATGGTCTCGAGCCTGTAAGATGTAAGGTACCCGTTTAAGATCCCTATCCTAATTAAACCTGTATAGGCAACATTAATAATAATAATAGGCTTACCGAACCCGAAGGTTCGATGCCGATACCACCAAACTTCGCCTGCACAGACTCGTCCAATGTTCACCGGTCAAGCCCAAGCCCCCGAGATCAGCCTTTATGCAATCCTCCCATCGACGCTTCGGTCTACCTTTCGGACGCCTACCAGTCGGTTCAGCGAATACCAACTTTCTCGGAATCCGTTCCTCACCTAGCCCAACCACTTTACGCGCCCATTTGAGTATCCGCGATGCTATTAACTCAATTATATTCACAGGGTACAAACTCCGCAATTCCGCGTTGTGCAACCTTCTAAACTCCCCAGTGGCCTCATCTCTCTTCGGACCATATTATTATATTATTAATATAATACCATATTATTATTAATAATAGTAATATATTTATTTATTTGGATAGATTACAATTTGTCACAATGGACAATAATGATATTGCTACAGGATTACATTCATACAGTAAGGCAACATTAAGGACTCCCACTGTAGCATCGTCCGATTTGCCTTAGCAGCATAATGTGACGTTAAATGAATAACAATCAAACTTATTTTTCCAAAATATTTTTCTCTCAGAATGACTTCTTAAGAATATGATATAAAAAATCTGGTGCGCGCAAATGACTTTTCCTTATCTCCGTTGTTGAATTATATTTAGGTAACTTTTTTAAAATTTTGTAGATTTTGTAGCCATTTCATCCTTATAGCATTGAAAAAAAACTTTTTTAACATTAAAACAGTAATATAAACGTATTTTATAACGATAGAATGTTAAAGATTTTTAAAAAAAAATTATCTTATACATGAAAAGCCTATTGATATGGCGTTAGAGAAAGCAATAAGGGACTCGCTGGTTCAGACTTCAGTTACGGTATGGAACAAATCTGTGCAGCTGTTAACATACGCAGATGATATTGATATAATAGGAAGATCCAGGCAAGCAGTAGTTGAGCATTCCTTGCTCGGGAAGCTGCTGCGAAAAAGATTGGACTTACTGTCAATGAGGCCAAGACCAAGTATATGGTATCAGATCAAGCTCCGAGATCAAAAGACACCAATGTTTCTTTTGGACCCTACAGTATTGAGCAGGTCTCCGTGTTCGTTTACCAGGGATCAATGGTAACATGCAACAACTGCTGCCGTGGAGATTAGGAGAAGAATGTTAGCTGTTAACCGCTTCTATTTTGGACTCCGGATGCATCTGACAAGCAATTTGATAAGCAGGAGAACCAAAGTTATCATATACAGAACTCTCATCCGTCCTGTATTACGTTATGGCTCGGAGACATGGACCACAACCAGGGCTGAAGATCAACTCCTCACATTTGAAAGAAAAGTATTACGGCGAATTTACGGCGGGATATATGAGAACAATAAATGGAGGAGGAGAAGTAATCGGGAGCTGTACGACATGTACCAAGAGCCAGGCATCTCTTTCAACATTAACCTTGGAAGACTCAGGTGGGCAGGGCATCTGGCCAGAATGTCTGACGATCTACCCATAAAGAGAAATATGACTGAGCCTTTGTATAGTGGTCGAAGAGTTGGTAGACCGAAGCTGCGATGGGCGGATTGTGTGGCCCAAGACGCGAGAAAATATTTGAAGATCCGAAACTGGATGGCAGCGGCACAGAACAGAGATGCATGGCGGTTGCTGTTAGAGGAAGCCAAGACCCTCTATGGGTTGTAGAGCTATTAAAAGAGGAAGAAGAAGATGAAAAGCCTAAATACTAACTGATTGTCGTATACACTATTACAAGAGATTATTTAATAAAGCAAATGTTTCTATTGAAACTCAGTGCAATTGGTTCTTTTCAAATTTATTTTAATCTCTATATGTATTTTGAAATTCCTTTGAAAGTGATTTTAAGACCTTAGGTAAGTAGAATACGTGTGTTGCGCGCATTCGATTTTTTTTATCGGTTAACATTCTGATGCATTACCTCGAACAGCATATTTTTTCTTATGAGCCATCAGTATCTTTTTATTTTGAAATGTTTCCTTGTTGTGCAGCTCGGTATTCTGTTTAAATGAATTCTCGGAATCTATAACAAAAGCTTAGAGAAAAGTTTTGAAAAAAATGTTTGTAACTCCTGTCGAACTGAACTCTATTCAAACAAAAAAAAAAAAAACTTTTTCAGAGAAGCTGGCGTATCGATCCTTTCAGTTATTATTTTGCTTTTTTTCATAATTTTCTAATTTTCATTCATTTCAGATTCAACTACATATTTTAAATTTAATTTTCTTATTCGGAAACTAAGCTAGTCATTTTCTTTCTTTATTTATTTAACCTCACTACCTTGTTGAGGCTAATCGGACGATGCTGTAGTGGGAAATCCAAATTTTCCTACCCAGATTTAAATAGGATCTTTAAAGAGTACCTGTTGAAGCCACTGAACCACCATTTTACGTTCTTCCCGAAGGAGGCATAACCAAGAATTTTAAAACAGAGGATTCCCTTTAAAAATGCAATCAGTTTAATTTGAACCAAAAATGTTGGGTATAGAAGGCAGTAACTATACCAAAGGTGATCCTCTCAACTTATTTTGATAGCGTTTAGGGAGGGGAAAAAAAGATATTTTTTGTAAATTAATACAAGTACCGATTAAAAAAATAATGGTAAAATTAACATGGGGCTGATTCCTCATCGTAAGACATTATTTATTGTTCATGTTTTCAGTACTAAATGTTTACTTTCTGCACGTGTCAATATTTCTTCCATGCCATATGTATAAAAGCCAGTTACCATACACTAAACTATACGGTCAAGGCAGTATTTCAAAATGACTGTGCTGTTGAACCTGATTTTTTTTCCGTGACGCTCTACTGAGCGAGGTTAAAAAAAATATTAAGACAATAAAAAAATAAGAAAAAAAATGTATTTCTAATCCATCCAAAACCACAAAAATTTTCTTAAAGATTTTAAGAAAGGTAATATATTTTTGAACCACATGAAATATCAATCATCTTGGTTTTTAGCAGCATTAGCAAAAATAACAAATATAGAGGACACCTGTGATATAATGGTTATCATTACAGACTTCTGTGTCGAAGGTCGCGGGTTCAAACTTGGCGGTTGGCTCCAGGATTAATAGGAGTAAAAACTCCTTAGTTATGAGGTTCTTCGACGTAAAAACGATGGCCCAGAGCCTGTTTGACGACAGGTACACGTTAAAGACATATATTATAATTAAACCTGGATAGAAAAAATTAGGACTTTCACTGTAGCATAGTTCGATTAGCTACAGTAGCATTAAGGGACGTTAAATGAATAAACACTAATTCGTATATTAAATTATATAAGTCTTCGTTTCTATGTTTAGGCTGCAGGTTACCACAAAAACACGTTCGATTATATTATATAATTAATATAATTATAATTATAATTATATTATCGATTATATAATTATATTATTTAAGCGCCTAAAAAGTTTTGAAATTTGTCTTTAAAACCTTAAAAGCTAGATTTTCTTTTAGGTGATGGTTTTCACTCACGAATACAGTTAGTTATTTTTATCAAATTTAGTATAGGTGGTTATTTTGATAATGTATATATTTATTTAGAATTTTATAACCAGAATCCTTTTAATAGTTTCCTTTTTTTTTTTTTTTTTTTTTCTTTTTTTTTTATGTCAAAAGAATTTAAGGAGGTACAAGGAAAGTTCGTTGACGAGGAAATTCTTTTAACTTAAGAACACAGGATGATTATGTTATTAATATTATAAATTGTTTTACCTTTGATCTTGGGAATTATGGTTTCCCTTTGCTACAGACAGTTTGACAGTCTGCAAAACAGAATTATGTATAATAATAAAATTTCAACCTGAAGATTATTGCTTGGTATTTATTTATTTACTATTAGGAAAAACGGTTATTCGTTGTTATAAGTTTTCTCATCTATGTAATTATTCGCGTTTTTTTTTTTTTTAAAAAACACCGATAAAATTTTCTCTATTTTAAAAAATAATTTACGTTAAGCATACTTCTGAACACCTAGAGAAATTCAAGTATTTAGTTCAATGATAACAAGAAAAATGGAATCCAGGAAGAAATAAAGTACCGGTTAAAAGCGAAAATGCGTGTTATTAATCAGTTGCTAAATTACTTTAGCTCGCAGCTTCTGTCTAAAAACGTTAAAGGTTGGAATTTACAAAACTATTATTCTTCCGACGGTTCTTTACGGTGTGAAACGTGGCCGCTTACGTTGAAGGATGAACAATTGGTTATCGAAAAAAGGTACTGCGTAAAATATTTGGTCCGAAGAGAGATGAGGCCACTGGGGAGTTTAGAAGGTTGCACAACGCGGAATGGGGAGTACTCTGTGAATATAATTAGTTGATAGCATCGCGGAGACTCAAATAGGCGAGGAAAGTTGTTGGGCTCGGTGAAGAACGGATTCCGAGAAAGTTGTTAAAGCTGGTCTCGGGGAGCTTGGGCTTGAACGGTGAACATTGAACGAGTAGGCGGAATTTGTGGTATCGGCAATCGAACCTTCGGGTTCGGTAAGCCTATTATTATTATTATTATTAAGTGTAAGAACTCAAATTTGAGGAGGGAGGATATCGTTTTTTGGTCGATTACAAAGGTTGATTAATTAAAATAATGAACCAAAAAATCACAAATTTCAAAATACAAAGTTTAAAGTGTTATACAGTTATGAAAGTAATTTTAAGCTGGTGAAAATTTAATGTAATATGGATGAATGACAAACCCCACACGAGAACACACTTCGAGGCCAAAGGTTAATATTAAAATAACTTAAGAAAACCAGAAAAAAAAAAAATTTTTAATGTTTTTAAAAATAGGTTCGAATAAAATTGATTTTTCCATGTTGAAATATTTTTTATCTAGATTTACGAGTATGCTATGTTGTGCTTTTTTAGAAATAAAATAATTTTCACATAGTAATAATTGCAGGATAACTAATAAATATGATTAAAACAATTAGGAATACTAGTGTGCGTAGTTTAAGTAAATGTCACTAGAATCGCTAGTGTGGTTAGCTAAGGTCTATGTACTGTGGAAACGGTTTCATTGGCAGTAGCAGGGTGAAATAAATATATGAAATGTATTTGTGGAACATCTAGGGGTCTGTAAAACCGTTTTTTCGAATTTGTATTACTATAATAATTTATGTTTATTCTTACTTTCACTTACCTATCTATGAAAATGTATAGTATGGGAAAGTATTGCGATCGTGAAATTTTTCTAATTCCAGTTTTCAACGGAAATGCACGTTTTGGTGTCTCCTGAGTCGAAACAACCAAGTCCCGCAAAAAAGTGTCTGTGTCCTATGTGGTAACTCCCGCGCGTTCATCAAAATTTGCTTAACAGAAGAGCCACTTTATATTATGCATTTTGCACCTTTTTACGGTTTTCTCAAAAACTGCTATAACGATTTCGATAAAACTCTTATACCGACGTCAAATTCAGTGAGTTTTAACATTATGTAGGTTTTCATTCTGATTGAATTAGTCTGACAGGGCTTTAATGCCGAAATTTTAAATTTTCTTCTTCCAATGTACCTATAATTTTGATAAAAAATAACCATTTTATCTTGTTAGCATTGATAAATTACAGCTAAATATGCAAGTTGAGCGAATGTGTAAAACAACTGAAGGAGAAAAATTAAAAAATATTTTTTAAATGCAATTTTTTGTTTTTAAACATAAGATCATTATTATAGATGTATAATATACCGTTGGAAAGCTAAAAATATTATCTGATACAAAAGCTTGTAAAAGTTAATAAGAGTGGTGAAAAGCCGATAAATTAATGATATTATTTCAGATAATAATATAATTAATTTTTTAATGTAACGCATGTTTTCAATAGAAATTAAATTTAATTAATTCTTTTTTAGTTTTACTCATTTTTATCTCTAAATGTATTAAAAATTTTTTAATCGTTTTAACAACGGGGTAAGTGAAATCGTGTGTTCCCCGCACCAGATTTTATGTTATAACAGTTATCATAACTAAAAAAGCAAAATAGGAAATAATTTACATGAGGCTAGGCGATAAAGGGCTCTAACCAGGGGGAGAGCTATAAACAAACAGAACGCGGGGCCAATGGTGTTATGATTTGTGGGATATGGCGGGAGAATTAGGGCGGGTGTAGGACATTTTTTGGCGCCAACTGATTCGACAAAACAAAACACGTGTTGGTTAGGGCCGTAAATACGGTGGCTTGGCCCCGCCTCGGCGATCTCTAGTGATATTTCAGCCGGTGCGTGAAGGATGTTCCGCTGTTGCAATTCTGTTTCATTCACTGTCCTGTTCAAAGCTAACTAATTGATTATACCGCTCCAACAATATGTATCTGTACTGTTATCTTCCGTGTTTGATGTTAGTTTTGATATACTGTCTAACCACATCCGTTGTTTGATATTGGTAATTTAGGTAGACCGCATAGATAGCAACGGCATTGTTTTTTACTTTCACTTACTATATATAATAAGGGAAAGTATTGCGATCGTGAACATTTTTGAATTCCAGTTTTCCACGGAAATACACGTTTTAGGGTCCCCTGAGTCTAAATAACCAAGTCCGGCAAAAAGGTCTGTGTGTGTCCGTCTGTGGTATCTCCCGAGTGGAAATGTAAAGTCCTATGAAACTGAAATTTCATATTTAAGACAAATATACCCCGAGATATTACAAAAAGTTCTTCAATCAAAATCGGCTAACCAGAAGAGGCACTTTATACTATGCATTTTGCACGTTTTTATGATTTTCTCAACAACTGTTCCGACGATATTGATTTCCCTCACTATATCGATGTAAAATTCAATATGCTTTAATATCATGTAGGTTTTATTGACTAAAATAGTCTGACAGATATTTTAAATTTTCTTCTTCTAAAACCTTTAATTTTGATGATTCTATAAATATAACTATATTAATTGTTATCACTGATGAAAAACAGGTAAATATATAAATTGAATGATTCGATACCAACTAAAGGAAAAAACTAAAAAATATTTTTTAAATGTATTTTTGTTTTTTTACTTAAGAACAGTAATATACATGTAGTATATACCGATGGAAAGCTAAAGCATTTAGAAAAAATATTATGTCAAACAAAACTTTTAAAATTTAATAGAGAGTGATGAAAAACCGATAAAACTAAGTGATTATTTTAGATAATAATATAATCATTTTTAATAAACACATGTTTCTTTAGAAATTCCATTAAACTAAATCTTTTATGGTTGCACTCATTTTTATCTCTTATTGTTTTAAATCGTTCTGAAAACGGATGTAAGTGAAAGTCGGGTGTTGCCCGCACCAGATTTTTTAATGATAGATTAATGGTTGACTGTAGGTAGAATCGAAAAAGGTATTATGTCGTACGGCCATATAAACACTCCTACTAACTGAAGTTAATTTATTGTGCCGAAGTTTCGGCCATCTCTAATGCTATAAAAACAAAAGAGAACAATCAGTTTATAAAAAAACTATGTAATAACGAAACAAAAAATATATAGAGCGTAATAAGACATTATTATGAGAAATTATGTGTAGTAAGTAATGAAAGATGGGGAGCCCGTGGCTGAGTGTCTAGCGCGCTAGTCTCTCATGCTAATGTTGCGAGTTGGAAATCCATTCCCGGCAGGGCTTTCATAAGGATGTAATCAAATGAGGATTCATTCGCAGCCTCTCTCCCGGGTATGTGAGACCCGTCAGCCAAATGGTGGCCACTCATAAAATCAGGCGTAGAGAGTGATGACCCTACACTACGAATTTCATCGTGAAACGCGAGTGTAATCTCCCGCGAGATCACACCGCGAGGCCCAGGGCCTGCACGGCCTGTCGCGCCACTCAAAAAAAAAAAAAAAATTAAAATAATAAAAAAATAAATAATGAGAATATAATGTAAATAATAATAATTTTATATATATATATATATATATATATATATATATATATATATATATATATATATATATATATATATATATATATGACGTACAAAAATATCAATATCCACTTAAAATAGGACATCAATCAACATTAAAATATGAAATATAGTCCTAAATATGAATACATGTATATAGCTCTAGAAAAAGGAAATATAAAAACCAGCAGTTTGGGAATCACCTGTTGCAGGGTATAGCAGAACAGCCTTCTATGCCAAAGATCACGAGTTCTAACCTACAATTGGTCCTTCGTAGAGGACGTAGAAAGGTGGTCCCGGACCTGTGCGATGTCAGGTACTCGTTAAAGATCCCTATCCTAATTGAACCTGGATAGGCCAAATTTAGGACTCCCACTGTAGCATCGTCTGATTAGCCAGAGCAGTATAAAGTGACGTAAAATAAACAAACAACCAGGAGTTTAAAAACAATATATAAAGAAAAAATATTCACAATAAAAGAGGAAAATAAAATATGATATGTAATAGAATCTGTACTTATAATTATAACAAAAAGAGAACAGGAAAAGAATAACATTTTGTTTTTAATTATACGTAAAATTTCTCTAACATATCATCTTTGTGAAGTTCTTTCCCATTACTTACTTTACATAATTTCTCTTTCAAACTGTCTTATTAATTTATATTAATATTTTTTTCTTTATATATCGTTTTGAATAGCTGATAATTATCTTTTATTTTTTCATAGTCCTGATGGCCTAAAATTTTTTTTGTTTATTTAAAAGAAATTTACAACTGTATTACAATAAAATACATTAAGTAAATGTGCTAAAAGATCAAGTGGGCGTGATTCAGGCATGTAAAGAAACTACCGAGTGGTAGCACTTCAAAATTTATTCAGCTAAGTAGGTCTCGAGGCCATCGTCTTTTCAGCCGCCTAGGAAGATGATCAGGAATAGGAGATGAGAGTTTGCTGAGGAGTGGGTTGGAGTGGACGGGTGATTTGGAATAAAAGGAGGAATATCTAGTTCGGGCTAGATCTGCGACTTATGGGATATTTAGGTCTTTATGAATTATTTTATTGGTGACAAAGTAAGGGGCGTTTAGGATCTTTCGGAGGATTTTGGATTGCAAGGATTGAATGCGGGAAGAATTGAATGGTTTGGTGGATCCCCATAACTCAATCCCATATGTCCAAATAGGCCTAATGATGGTTACATAAATTAATTTTTTGTAGAATGTGAAAAGTTTTGATCGTTTGTCCAGTAAGTGTTGTAGTAAGCGGTATCTACGAGCTGTTTCTTGTCGTTTCAGTCTAGTGTGAGGATTCCAAGTAAGACGTTTGTCTAAATGGAGTCCTAGGTACCGGATCTGTTCAACTGAGGTGAGTGGAATATTGTTAAAGGAAATAGTGGGACAGGCGGATATAGGTTTTCGACGAAGAGTGAAGGTAATTTGATGGATTTAGTAGGGTTGATTTTAATTCTCCACTTTTGACACCATTCTTCAATGGAAGAAATGTGAGACTGAAGGGTTTTGGAAGCAACAGATGGGTCATTATTTACGGATAACACACAAGTGTCATTTGCGTAGGTTGTGAGGACAATACCAGGATGGATTGGAATATCAGCTGTATATATGGTATAAAGGATTGGGCCCAGAATACTACCCTGAGGTACACCGGCGGACTGAGGAAATATGGATGAGTAGGAAAGATTATGACTTACTTTAAAGGTTCTATCAGTGAGGTAGGGTCAGATTAATAAGAAGTACGTAGGAAAGAGGAATTGGCGAAGTTTGTAGAGCAGCTCTGGGTGCCAAACCCGGTCAAAGGCCTGTTGTACATCAAGAAAGGCTCCAGTGCAAGGCCTAAAATTTAGGTCAAAACGTTGGCACAATCGATTAAGTTCACTTAATTGTAGTATTTTAGTGAAAAGGTATCCAATTTTAAGCTCATTTTATCGTATACATATACATATTTATAGCCTTCGAAGTTAAGCATATAAATTAAACTTTTTCAGCAACTCTTTCACTAAAATCACTTATACTATGCATTTTATTTTTTTATGAATTTCTTGAAAGGCACTTCACCGATACCATAAATGTTTCTCTCTGTCATTGAAGATGAATAGTCGACTGCAAAAACTATTATAGGTCGAAATAATCGGGAGTCAGTCTTTTTTGAAATATTTTTATTTTGCCGACGTTTCAGCCCAAGCTTGTGAGCTATCATCAGGGCATTAATTGAGCCATGTCCAAGCATAAACTCAAGTTTATTATATAATCCAGATTATGCTTGGACATGGCTTAGTAATGACGAAACGTCGGCAAAATTAAAAAAAGACTGACCCCTGATTATTTCCGCCTATAATTTCTCTCTGTCAGTTTATCCATTCATTTTATTAAATACAGTAAGAAACATTTTCATAATTGTTATTATTAAAGGGATCACTATTGTATTACATAATATGTTAATATATAATAATGTATATAGATATCAATATATTGTATTTCTGAAATACATAAAGGATTTTGCTGGTCTCTGTTGTTTTATATTATTGTAACAGTTACTAATCCTCTACCTTTGTATTATAAACATTAGCTTACCAATCAATTACCCACTTTTTAGTATACCTCAAAATATAAACATGGAAACACGCAATTTTCGAGTAATATTTTTGTACGAGTTTAAATTTGGCCATTCAGCAGCTGAGGCCGCTAGAAATATTTGCAAGGCGTTTGGGGAAGGGAGTGTTAATAAACGGACCATTCGCCGTTGGTTTGCAAAGTTTTCAGCTGGGGATACCGACTTGGAAAACTTGACCCGAGGAAGACCTCCCTCCGTAATAGACAACGATGTTCTCAAACATACAGTAGAAGGAAACGCCTATCTAACAGTTAAAGGACTCTCAACACAACTAAATGCAAGTGCATCTACCGTTTCCAGACATTTAAAGTGTACTGGGAAAGTAAAAAAGCTCGATACACGGGTACCTCATGATCTCACTGAACGGCAGCAAGACCCCATGTTTCAAAACATACCGAGCAAAAATTGAAAGAACTGTGAACTGAACTACATTTTCCCGACTTGTCTCCAACAGATTACCACCTGTTCAGGAATTTAGACAACTTTGTCAAAGGAAAACGTTTTGAAAGTGATGATCAAGTGAAAAGTGCGTTTTCAGATTTTGTTTCACTTCAAAGCTCAGAGTTTTTCAGTTCGAGGATACAAAAGTTGGTGTCACGTTAGGAAAAATGTGTAAAAAAAGAAGGTAAATACTTCGAGTAAAATCATCTTGTTTTCATATCGTATTTTTAATAAAAATTCTTTACCTTGAAAACGGACATTTCATGTGATACAAACCAATATATAAATATATTAACTTATAATTGAATAAAAAACGTTTAGCCGTGCAAGTGCCTGTATAAACTGTGTCAGAGAAAAATTTACGGTATCGCTGAAGTTGCCCCCTTTCTCTCCCCTCCCTGAAGATATATTAGAGGACTCTAAGGACCCAGGACGAAGCACTCTTTATGGAGCAGGATTTGTACAATTGATTGCCGCAGGACCAACTCCAGCTCCAGCTTTGAGGGGATATTTCTCTTTTCGGTTATTAACCCCGAAGGATTACTTTTCTCCTGTGTAGCCAATATTTAATCCTATCTGTGTCCGGTAAATAAATATTGATATTTATATAAATACATAATCATATTTAATGAAATTTGGATCTCCAGATGCCTGTGATGAAGCAGCATCTAAGAGTTACTGTTCATTACCTTTTATTTTAGTTGAATAACAAAGATAAAATAAAATAAATAAACTTTATTCACATATTTACATTTTGACGAAATGTTAACAATGATTTTAGATGAGTCATCCTTACAATCAGAAAATATATATATTTTTTTTGTGATTATAGTACTTTAGCCTAAATGGCAAACATATGGTGAAATAAAATTGATGTTATATTGCGATTGTAGGAAAAATTATACAAAAAACCTTCTCATAAAAACTACACATAAAATAATTGAGAATACATAAAATAATTGAAAACACATGAAATAATTGAAAATACATGAAATAATTGAAAATGCAAAAATTAATAGAAAATACATAATATGATTGAAAATTAAGAAATTTATAACAAAAGAAAGTAAGTTAATTTAATAATACATGTTTTGTTCTCTTATGGGTATATCGTTTTAGTGAAAATTTATTGTAATTAACGAATTCTTTTATTAATTGGTTTTTGGAGACTGGAGTTTTACTGAAGTAAGAAGCTGTTTGTGAATGGACAAGTTGTTTGATTGTAGGAAGCTGCAAGTCTTGGAGCATTGATGATATTTTCGTGTACCGGGGGAAATTATTAATTATTTAAATAAAGTTGCCTTTTGTGCCTTGAAATACAAGATAAGATAAATAATAAAATCGAATATTTTTTTTTTTTTAAGTGTTTTATATAAGGCCTTTTCAGCACACGCATAAACTAATTATTAACTATTAACTATTGGTTTCGAGCAATTAACAGTTAATAAAAAGTGGTAAAAGGTCTAAAAAACTAACTGATTGTTTTAGATAATAATGTTTTAGATTATTTAATGAAACACATTTTTCTATCGAAAATCAATTTAATTAATTCTTTAAAATTATTTAATCCCTAAAAAAAAAAAAACCTGTACCACTACAATCCATGAAGGGTCTTGGGCTCAGTATATATAGAGATCCGTACTGATTCTAGGCCAACGGCAGTGCAATGGGGTGATTAGGCTTTAATCGCGCTCAGTCGCCATGGTTTTCCCTTATTATTTGGGATACCCACTTTTAAAGAGGCTGGGTCTACCCCAGGAGGGTCTCCATACCCTAGGGTCGCCCCCCGACTGAATTAACATAATAAATAATATTCTGCCATAGCCGGTATTCGAAACCACGACCCGGAGCACAGCAGACTAGTGCTCTATCCACTAGATCACGCTGCTCCCTATTTAATCTTTAACTGTATCAAAAATTCTTAAATTGATTTTAGCAACAGATGTATCTGAAAGTCGTTTATTGTGTGCACCAGATTTTTTTTATTTACACCTTTCAATCGTCGTTGAAATTAGTGAATCTGAGGAAGGATGTGATAGTGTGGCGTGATAGGCATGGTGTAAAAAAGATCTCCTCTTCCTGGTGCTTCCTATAAAACATTTAGGTCAGATGGTCCCTCAACCGACTTTTTTTCAGCCTGCGAGTGTTGTCCGTAATGTTACCAGTGGCCATGGCTTGTATTAGGGTGTTCTTGATAGTTGTGAAAACGTTTGTAGAGGGTCCGAATCCATTCGAAAGTTTCAATTTTACGTATGTGTGTCTTTTAGTGTGTGTCGCCTTGTCCCGTATATCTGTGACGCGTAGGTCCAAATGGGTATCAGTAAGTATGTGCAAGAATATAAGTTTTAATTTTGAACCTCCCACCAAATCACCTTTACCCTTCGTCGCGAACCGATGACTTCCTACCCTCCCAGTATCCTTTAATAACATTACCCTTACCTTCGTAGAACAAATCCGATACCTAGGTCTCCATCTTGAAAAGCGCCTTACTTGCAATCCTCACACAAGACTGAAACGACAAGAAAGTGCTCGAAGATATCGATTACTACAACACTTACTAGACAAACGTTCAAAATTCCCAGTATATTACAAAAGACTCATCTACATCACTATTATCAGACCTATTTGGACATATGGAATCGAGCTTTGAGGCTCTGCGAAACCATCTAATTCCTCCCTCCGCAAAATCCTGAATGCGCCTTATTTTGTCACAAATCAACTCTTTCATAATGACCTAACCATCCCATTTGTTGCAGACATAGCCCGTGATAGATACTCATCATTCCATTCTAAACTCCCTGCCCATACAAACCCATTTGTCCGTAATTTATCTTCCTCAGATATCCCTGATAATCCTCCAAGGCGACTGAAAAGAATGTGGCCTTGGGACCTACTGAGTTAAAACAGTTAGTGAAGTGCTATCACTGGGTAGTTCTGTCCCAAGACATTTTCATGATCTTTTATTTTCATTCTACATAAAACAGTTGTAAATTACTATAAATAAATAAAAAATTTGAACTTCTTGAAAGTAGTAAGTATACAAGTTTAAATCTTTAGTTTAGCGTTATCTATCTGTTTTCGATACGTGGACCCATACTACTATTGTTCTGACGAATGTCGAGATATTTTACTGTGTCTGTCTGTGGAACTTCAATGTTGCCAAGATATATTTTGGTAAACAGCTTTCATGTAGCAGATTGAAGGTAATATTTTGGGATCTGTCTTTTTTATTATTATTATTTATTTTTTAATCTTTATAGCAATATACAATAAAACACACTAAACATACACAATGCCCTACCAGAGTAGAACAATCTCTTAATTAATCACATATTAACATAAATATACGATATAAATAGATAATAAGTGAAAGAAACATTAATATAAAAACTTTCACAATTTGAAAAGCAAAACAAAAAAACTACAACAAAGGTGTCTTATAGTATTATGTGTTTAGTTCGTTTGTATATTCCTGTCCAACAGTAAATTTCAATTCCCTACCGCTTTCTTCCTCAGACACAGTCCGGAATCTTGGCTTATTACTAGACAAAAGACTGACGTGGAACCCACATACAAGACTAAAAAGAAAAGAACTCAACCGCAGATTTGGCCAGTTATACCGACTACTAAACAGAAAATCTCATCTTACAGTTGACAACAAATTACTAATATACAAAATAGTACTGAAACCTAAAAAAACCTACGGACTAACTGTAGGGAACAGCTAAACATTCTAACATCAAACGCATCCAATCCTTCCAATCCAAAGTCCTGCGAACAATAGTTAAAGCTCCTTATTACGTTACCAACTGTACCCTACACCGCGACTTTAAAATTCCGTTTATTTTAGATCTCGTACCATCCAAATTTTCGAAATTTCATCAGAACCTTAGTCACCATCCTAACCCTCTAGCACAATCCCTATCCAGCACCACCCATCCCTACAATCCACCTCAAAGATTGAAACGGCAGAGACGTATTGTAAACATTTAAATTGGAGTTCTGACACTGGTCAGATCCTCCACTCATGTAATGTATGTTTGTGGCTAATGCGCCCTAGCTCGGCCTCCACTGGCTCACACCAGAGACGCGACTGAGAGCGAGGCACTAGGATCTCTAGGACTCCGCTTTTCCCTGTACATGTTCAGGAAAAGACCTAGTCTGGGGTTCCTTTTGCAAATTGTATAATTGTGTTATTGTGTGTATGATGTTAATGTATTTATTACTTCTTTATTTCATTTGTTTGTATTTATCTCAATTATAGGTTGTTGTTTTGTTTTTTTTTGTATATATATTATATTTTATTTAATTTGACTTTATCATTGTATACTGTATATATTGTGTGAATGGGATCTTATATCATTATCACTAATGTTTCATATAAAACAAATTGTAATATATCCCAATAAGCAAATATTAAAAGAAAAAAAAAGGTTCGTTTGTGTATAAGGCGTTGTACTAATTCTGGTATAGTTTTCAATATTCCTTATAAACAAATTTTATTGAATTAAACATTTGGAAAAAAAATGTTTACTAAGCTTGTTTATGCAATCTTTAATAAGAGCTACTTCCAGTTCTGAGAGATTTTTCTTGTTTAGTCAAATTTTGCAAAGTGTGCACTAATCGTGAATTTGTGTTAATTAGTGTAGTAATTTCTGGGAGGCATGTGTAGACTTCAGGCGTTTAGTTAAGATTTTTCCGCCGCACAGTAGGCAATATGACCGATTAAGGTGGACAAAATTCTGAATCTTACCTATATTTAACCTTTAGGGTCCCAGATTACGGAAAAAAATATTTTTAAAAAATATGAGAAAACATTATGTAAACTAATTAATTTTTTGACACGATTGAAAATTTCCCTATATTTCACGTTTATAGTCCCAGAATACGGGAAAAATAATACAAAGAATCTAATTGTGGCTCGGTGTTGCTAAAACCTGCTAATAGATGATGTATTTTATATCATTTATGAAATTCTTGAAATTATAGACTTTTGTGTAAAACTTTTGATTCGGAGTTGGAAAAAAAAATATGTTTCACCCAAAACGCAAAAAATCGCAAAAATACATTGTAATATCTAAAGACTAGAAGAATTGATGGAACAAATCCTTGGGGTATCTTGGGGGCTATATAGTTTTTCGTTATTGAATAGGGGCATACATTTACAAATTGCTAAATTAACTCTACAGGTGGGATTGCAATGTTTATTTAATAATGAGTTTGGAAATATAATGTCTTACCTGTCTCAGCAATGTCTATTGTTAAATAAAAGCAAAAATACTTTGCTCTAAATACACCTTGAACACAATAAATAACCATCGAATAAAGATAATCCCACTGCCGGTTATTAGGCACTAGTGTGAACAGGAATGATTCATTTATTTATTATTTATTCGTAAACACGGTACGGCGTGAAATATTAGTATTAAGGGTCTTGCCAACTAATAATAAAAAGGTGAAGCACTGAATAATTCCAAACTTTTGACTTGACTTTTGTCCACCTAAATTGGTGATATCATAAGTAAGAGTACAGTGGTCGTAACTAACTGTATTAATTTTTTTTTTTTTTTTTTTTGATGTTTCTGGAATACTAAATCCAGCAACTGCCAATTCCTAAAACCCATAATGGTTACCGCGCAAGCCTCTCCTGGCATCATTACCAACTTTGCCTAAGACGAGGCTTAACTTTGTACAGGATTATGTAAATGAGAGATTAGGCCAGAGCATGGAGGAAGGAGCTGCGCAGGGCTATGTATCCTGGGCTATCACACCTGTCCAGGATAAGGGGGCTCCAGGCCACAGGACACTATCCTACCATCTACTATCTGCTCACCACGACAGTTCTCCAGCCAGGAGTCCAGATCTTGCAGGAGATAAGGAAAGGACATGCTACTAGTTAAACTTAAACCTCGACACCTCACCTATAAGCTTCTAGTTCTAATGATACCTTATTCATTGAAGTTCGGTCCAAAAATTATAAACAATTGATTTTAAATTAAAGATTAAGTAGTTGAATGTTTTATTAAAAGGAAAATCTGTTGCGGGCAACACACGGCATTCAATTACCTCCATTTTTAAAATCAACGATAGAATTTTCAAATACAGTTAGAGATAAAAATACGTGAAACTATTAAAGAATTAATTAAATCGAATTTCTATAGAAACGGGTGTTTTAATAAAAAATCTATTATATTATTATCTAAAACGTTTACTTAGTTTTATAAGCTTTTTATAACTCTCTATTAACTTTTAAAAGGTTGTGTATGAGATAAAAAAATTTCTAAAATTAAAATCGGTGTATCTATATATCGGTAATATGTATATATTACTGTTCTTAGGTTCCAAAACGAAAAATTGCATTAAGAAAATATTTTTTTCTGATTTCTCTTTTAGTTGAGTATCGAATTCATTCAATTTATATATTTACCTGTTTTACATCAGCGTTAATAAGATAATATAGTTATTTTTATTAACATATCGACATTTAAGACCTGTCAGACCATTTTAATGAGGATGAAAACTACATGATATTAAAGCCCATTAAATTTTACATCGATATAGCGAGTTTAATCAAAATCGTCGGAACAGTTTTCGAGAAAATCGAAAAAAGGTGAAAAATGCATAGTATAAAGTGGCTCTTCTGGTAAGCTCATTTTGATGAAAAAAGTTTTGTCACGTCTCGGGCGTATAGTTGTCTTAAATATGAAATTTCAGTTTCATAGGACTTACCGTTTCCGCCCGGGAGTTACCACACACACACACACAGACCTTTTTGCGGGACTTGGTTATTTGGACTCAGGGGACCCTAAAACGTGTATTTCCGTTGAAAACTGGAATTCGAAAATTTTCACGATCGCAATACTTCCCCTTACTATATATAGTAAGTGAAAGTAATACGTGAAATTATTAAACAATTAATTAAATTGAATTTATATATAAACATGTGTTTTTTAAAAAAATCTATTGTATTATTATCTAAAATAATCACTTAGTTGTATCTTTATTTCATCACTCTCTATTAACGTTTAAAAGATTGTTTATGAGACAAAAAAATTTCTAAAATCTTTAGCATTCCAATGGTGTATCATACATGTATATTACTGTTCTTATGTTCAAAAACGAAAAATTGCATTAAAAAAATATTTTTTCTGATTTCTCTTTTAGTTGAGTATCGAATTCATTCAATTTATATATTTACGTGTTTTTCATCATCGTTAACAAGATAATATAGTTATTTTTATTGAATCTACAAAATTAAAGGTACTTCAGAAGAAGAAAATTCAAAATATCGACATTTAAGACCTGTCAGACCATTTTAATGAGGATGAAAACTACATGATATTAAAGCCCATTAAATTTTACATCGATATAGCGAGTTTAATCAAAATCGTCGGAACAGTTTTCGAGAAAATCGAAAAAAGGTGAAAAATGCATAGTATAAAGTGGCTCTTCTGGTAAGCTCATTTTGATGAAAAAAGTTTTGTCACGTCTCGGGCGTATAGTTGTCTTAAATATGAAATTTCAGTTTCATAGGACTTACCGTTTCCGCCCGGGAGTTACCACACACACACACAGACCTTTTTGCGGGACTTGGTTATTTGGACTCAGGGGACCCTAAAACGTGTATTTCCGTTGAAAACTGGAATTAGAAAATTTTCACGATCGCAATACTTCCCCTTACTATATATAGTAAGTGAAAGTAATACGTGAAATTATTAAACAATTAATTAAATTGAATTTATATATAAACATGTGTTTTATTAAAAAATCTATTGTATTATTATCTAAAATAATCACTTAGTTGTATCTTTATTTCATCACTCTCTACTAACGTTTAAAAGCTTGTGTATGAGATAAAAAAATTTTCTAAAATCTTTAGCATTCCAATGGTGTATCATACATGTATATTACTGTTCTTATGTTCAAAAACAAAAAATTGCATAAAAAAAATATTTTTTCTGATTTCTCTTTTAGTTGAGTATCGAATTCATTCAATTTATATATTTACCTGTTTTCATCAGCGTTAACAAGATAATATAGTTATTTTTATTGAATCTACAAAATTAAAGGTACTTTAGAGGGAGCCATTAAATTTGACATCGATATAGCGAGTTTAATCAAAATCGTCAGGACAGTTTTCGAGAAAATCGAAAAAAAGTGAAAAATGCATAGTATAAAATGGCTCTTCTGGTTCATTTTGATGAAAAAGGTTTTGTAACGTCTCGGGCGTATATTTGTCTTAAATATGAAATTTCAGTTTCATAGGACTTACCGTTTCCGCCCGGGAGTTACCACACACCACACACATACAGACCTTTTTGCGAGACTTGGTTATTTGGACTCAGGAGACCCTAAAATGTTTATTTCCGTTGAAAACTGGAATTAGAAAATTTTCACGATCGCAATACTTTTCCGAACTATATATAGTAAGTGAAAGTAAAAAAGTTACCACAGTACGAATGTCTAAATCTACAAAGATGTTTAAAAATAAATGTTGTTAATATATTATTTCTTAATTTTTTTCGCCTTCAATAATCCGTCTGTGCCCAAATTATATTTCTCTCTTTCTGGGAAATGCAGTAAATTATAGAGAGACATGTCCATGATATATTGTTTTCCAAGTCAGGGGGAGGAACTAAAGCCACATATTTTCTATAGGTCATAACATTCATAATGGAGATAGATAAGAACTTTATAGTACTTAAATCTACAATAAAATGCTCAAAGATGATGTTTTTATCAGTGTAGGAATATTAAATTTGTATCTCTTTTAAAGTTTTTAAAATATTATTATCGGTACTCAAAATTAAAAGACGATATTATTTTAAAATTCTAAAGCAGGAAAACCTTTATAAAACAATCATCATGTCGCAACTGATTCCTGTATCTTTAGTTTTTTTTGTTTTGTTTTTTAAATTGAACTAAAGGAACAGTTTTGAGTACTTTAACTGAGTATTTGTCACAATTCAAAGAGTATAGCCGTAAGTATATAGTCTAACATCCGAACTTGAAACGATCTGCACCGGGCTGATAAAAGAATGAAACGTATTTTATAACTAATTTAGTACATTAGGATATATTTTAAGAATGGGTTGCCTAAAAAAATTCTGGACAGATTATTTTTAATTATTTAAAAAAAAAAGATTTATAATTAAATATTGCAACATCATGATAATAGAAAAAATATCATACCAATATAAGCGCTGTTTTATTGCAAACACATTGATATAGGGTTGTCTGCTTTTCCTAACCTGGGTTGCCGAATTTTAAAGATTAAATTTTAACGCGAGTTGAAATGCTTGATAGAGAGATCCGAGTTGAGTATAGCGTGTAATAATAAAGGACCTAACATGCACGTAATCGGACATTGAATATAAGAAAGTTTGATATCCCATATAAAATTACAGGACCTCAACAAATCAGAACGAAATATTTTGGACAAAGCCATAAATATTATAGTTTCAAAGATGCTTTGATACACTTCTTGACTGATTATAAGGAAAAAATAATTTTTTTCTCAAATCGGATCTCTCTTTCACGCATATGCACTCGCATTAAAATTTAATTTTTAGGATTAGGAACAAGTTTTTTGCAGGCAACCCTATATCAATGTGTTTGCAATAAAACAACGCTTATATTGGTATAATATTTTTTCTATTATCATGATGTTTCAATATTTAATTAAAAATAATTTTTTTTTAAATAATTAAAAATAGTCTGCCCAGGATTTTTTTAGGCAACCCATTCTTAGCATATTTCCTAATATACTAAATTTGTTATAAAATTTGTTTCATTCTATTATCAGCTCGGTGCAGATCGTTTCAACTTCGGATCTTCTACTAATAGTAAATCTATCCCCTTGGCTTTTTTGACTCAAACTTAGAGGATCAGTTTAGGGTCCAATAAAGACAATTCACCTAAAGTTTCAGCTTTTTAATTCAAACGGTTTTCGAAATTCTTTTGAAAAAACTCTTTTTTGAATTTTATTATATTTTTAATACTAAAATTTGAAATTAATTAATGATGATTTTTTTCCTCAAATCATGAAAAAATGATATGATCATGATTCTCAAACAAACAGCTAATTTTTAGGGGAAGAAAGAAAATCGAAATAATAGTTTTTTAACCTTTTTGAATTTTGCCATCAAATGTCTTTATGCTCTACTGTACTCAAGATTTTGTTTTTAATTTTTCAAGTGGTGGAACAATATTAAAAAAAAATTAAAAACGCATTTATATTTTCTGAAATCTTGCGTTTTAATAATTTATATAGACGTATAATAGATTTTTTTTAGAAAATAATCGGTGATTGACACCTTTCGAAAAGGTTTAAAAAATATATATTTCGATTTTCTTTCTTCCCCTAAAAATCATTTTTTTTTTAAAGGATTATGACTATATTTTTTATGTCTTTGACTCCTAAGAATCAAGAAAAAAATCATCATTAATTCATTTTAAATTTTACTAAAAACAAAATTTAAAAAAATCGAAGAATGAGTTTTTTTTTTTTTTAAATCTCGAAAATCGTTTGAATAAAAACCTAAAAATGTAGGTGAATTATTTGACACCAAACTGATCCGCTAAGTTTGTTTAAAAAAAAAAAAAAACACTCAGGGGTAAATTTACCATACATAGCTGGCTATACCCTTTGATGGCATGGTCAAATCTAATAAAATATACTTAACTGAAATAAAGTTATCTGTGTAATGATTTCAGGCAAAGACAAACATGAGATTTGTAGTAAGAAAAAGTACTGCGTTCCTCAATTTTTTTTTTAATCCAAATGACTAAGTTCCGCAAAAAGGTCTGTGGTTGTAAAATGGTAAGTAATAAATAAGTCTAGTTCGAAAAAGATTTTATATTTAAAAGAATGCAACCGTCATTTGGAAATTCAAAATGGACTTTCAATGTCAGCTAATGATATAAAAATTTTTACCTATGTATAAATATCTTAATATTAGATATTTTATAGTATTTTTGTATTTTATATTAGACTCATGAATTGAAGAAAACGTTTAATTTTTTTTTTGTACTCCAGTGTGATACAAAAGCAAATGCTGCTCTCCGACGCTAACTGAGAATGCCTAATACCGAGAAATGCCTGATCCCTACAGGTTGGAATTCCTTGCCAGTGCAAACACCACAAACTACTTAATCCCTCGACCAATGGGAAAGCAGGAAACATTTAGACCCTTCAATATCAGCCAATGGCAATAGTCCCTTCAACGTTAATCCTTCCTTTCACGTTGTTACACCTCCAAATCTCCCTGTTGTATTTTTTTTTTTTTTTGGTTCCGGCCATTTGGGTTTTTTTGTTTCGAAACCGAACCAAGCGAAGGAGCAAATCCTTCGAATCTTTTATCCTTTTGCCATACAGAGTATAAAACCTGACTGAATGTCTCCTTAAATCCTTATATAGCCTACTTTAAAAGAAATTAATAAGAATAAATGATATCAGTGACATACAGGTAATTCAAATTGAACAGATTCAAAAGGTCTGCAACTAACTGATTTTAATTCTTGTTTCAAGACTTTCGTTGTATTTTTATTGCCTCTTAACTCCCCTATTATCCACCTTTTAGTTTACTCTCACAATTAGAAAATCTATATAAATTACAATTAATCGCACTAATAACTTTCACCCTTTATCGTTAACTTATAATACGGCATCACTGAGCGGCAGCAAGACCCCATGTTCCAAAACATACCGTGCAAAAATTGAAAGAACTAGGCTACGAAGTTCTTCCGCACCCACCATATTCTCTCGACTTGTCTTCAACAGACTACCACCTCTTAAAGAATTTAAACAACTTCGTCAAAGGAAAACTTTTTGAAAATGATGATCAAGTGAAAAGTGCGTTTACAGATTTTGTTTCACTTCAAAGCTTAGAGTTTTTCAGTTTGGGGATAAAAATTTGGTGTCATGTTGGGAAAAATGTGTAGAAAAAGAAAGTAAATACTTCGAATAAAATTATCTTATTTTCATATCGTATTTTTAATAAAAATCCTTTATCTTGAAAACGGACGTTTATGTGATACAACTCGATATATTTTCTTGTAGATCTTCAGGAATTCTTTTGAGGATCCTTCTTTCGAAAACATCAAGCTTGTCGCCCGTGGGATTACTCAAGGACCAAATTTCACCTCCATATGTTACAGTTGGCCAGATCAATCTTTTAAAAATCCGAACTTTGTTTTTCCTTTATAATAAAATATTCTTTGTTAAGTGACTCTGAGCCAAGTATGCCCTATTTTCTTCTATAATTTACGTTATAAATTCTATTTCATTCGCATCTTTAGTCACTATTGATCCTGAGTACTGAAAGATGGGCAAAAGTTCGATATTTTACCTGTCTAAATTGTTGTACAATGCCTTTCTATTACCATAATTTTGATTTTTTGTAGTTTAACATCTAGCCTCCTCCATTACATGCCTATTTCTTCTTAAAATCACTATAACTACTACAAAATCACTACAAACACCAGTTAAAGCCCCAGAAAGGTACATTTTTTCTTAAATTGGCAAGAGAAAGAAATAATTTCAATAAACATAATACATATAATGTGCATAAAGGATTTCAGAGTAAAATCCAAAAGCAAAAGCATTCAGAGAAGTTAATGAGGACAGAACTAACCTTTTCCAAAGTCTAATTGCTTGTTGTGAGTAGAGACTCGGGCACAGTTCAAAGCTAATTATCAAATTAATTATAAAGTTTTAATTAGTTTCCTTATGTTTATTTTTTATAACCATGTTGCAATAATTTTATATGACATTGTAAATGAAGTATCTATTAAACCTAATCTATTGAACATAACTAGAACATTATAAGTATTTGTTGGTTAACATTGTTAAGTGTAAAAACACATAATTGTAACAGAATATTGCTTTTTTTTTAAATACTTTGTCTCATTTAACTTTTTTTTTACTTTCACTTACTATATATAGTAAGGGAAAGTAATGCGATCTTGAAAATTTTCGAGTTCTAGTTTTCAACGGAAATACATGTTTTAGGGTCCCCTGAGTCCAAATAAACAAGTCCTACAAAAAGGTCTGTGTGTGTGTGTGTGAGGTGACTCCCGGGCGGAAACGAAAATTCGTATGAAACAGAAATTTCATATTTAAGACAACTATACGTCCGAGATGTTACAAAAACTTTTTCATCAAAATCGGTTAACCAGAAGAGCCACTTTATACCATGCATATTGCACCTTTTTATGATTTTCTCAAAAATGGTTCCGACGATTTTGATTAAACTCGTTATTTCGATGTAAAATTTAATAGGCTTTAATAAAATGTATGTTTCATTCTGATTAAAATAGTCTGACAGGGCTTAAATGCTGATATTTTAAATTTTTTCCTTCTAATACTCTCTAAAGTACCTTTAATTTGATCTATAAAAATAACTATATTATCTGGTTAACATTGATGAAAAACAGGTAAATGTGCATGTAATCCATTACTATTCGAAAACCAGTTTTCTAAAATGTTGGTTGTTGTATAAACCCTAGCTCTGTGTGATGAGAGGCCTCTGGTTCGGCTCTTGTGAGACTGTGTCCAGCAGGGCAAGGTCTTCTAAGACTTCTACCTCTTGGTAGCCTGGGGATTACCCATCATCACCTTATGGATTTTAGTTGGGATCTGCCTGACCTTATTTATGTATATTTTTCTTTAGTGAAATATTTCTTTCTTTTTTTTTTATATCCGTTACTTATCCTCTTTACTCAAAGTTTGTCATTAATATCCTTTGATCCTGTTGGTCATTTAGGTGTGCATTTTCAATTTTTTTTCTATGGATTGTGCTTTAAATTTTGAACTACATTACATACTATAACATATAACACAAAGCAATTGATCAATATAACAAATTGTCATCAGCAACCCTATACAGTTGGTTAGCACCGTTTTTTTTTTTTTTTTTTTTTTTTTTTTTTTGATACTTTTGAAGATAATAATACAGCTAATATATAATATAGCTCTACGAAGCGTTGTATGATCTCGGAATACCATCAATGGTCATTCATCTCATTAAAATCTGCATGAACGATGTAAGGTGTACAGTCCGAATACAGCTTGATTTATCACCTGAATCCGAAACAAAGAAAGGGCTAAGGCAAGGATGCTCTGGCCTGTTTGTTATCCAATATAGCCTAAGAATGGGTTCTAAGAATGTCCGGCGTGGAAACCACTAATACAGTTTATACCAGGATGACACAGATACTTGGGTACGAGGACGATTTAGATATAGTGGCAAGATCTCTAAACGCTTTGAAAGAAGCTTTTCTTAGTCTTGTGGGAGAAACAACAGTCATAGAGCTATCTATAAACCAAGACAAAACGAAGTACATGAGAGCTGGCCCGGGAACTGACAACCCTATCAAGGAACCACTATCGATCGGAATCTTTCACGTTTGAAAGCGTAAACCAATTTACGTACCAGGGGTCTATAGTCAGCAGCTCTAACAAGATATCCCTCGAGATCGGTCAAAGATTAAAAAAAGCAAGCTGTTGCTATTTTGGGTTAAGGAGCAAGGCCTTTTCCAGACAGACTAAGTGCAGCCTTTATAAAACCCTTATTCGACCAGTACTAACTTATGCTAGCGAGGCGTGGACCTTAACGAGTTCGGAAGAAGCAGAGCTCTTGATCTTTGAAAGAAAGATTTTGCAGCGCATATTTGGACCCATAAATGTTGGAGATCAATGGAGAAGGCTCTACAACCGGGAACTATATGAACTATTTAGGGAAACCAATATTGTACGCTACATTAAGTGTGGTCGATTAAGATGGGCAGGCCACTTGGCAAGGATGGACGAGGAGGAAATTCCCAGGATGTTGCTGGAGGGAAAACTGGACCGCTCAAGAGGAAGAGGAAGACCTAAGCTGTTCTGGGAAGATGCTGTCGCAAAGGATGCCCGGACCCTTCTGGACGTGCGGATTTGGAAAGAGGCTGCACAGGAACGAGCCACCTGGCGAAGGCTCATTGAGGAGGTACTATGTTCGGTGGCATATAGGGTAATAAAGTAATTTACTTAACATATACATTTTTTTTTGTTTTAAATTCTTTTATTGGTATTTACAACTGTACAGAGTACAACAAGTAAATCAGCTATATACATAACATTGGCTTGGAAAAGTCTTGAGAAGAATCTACCCAGTGGTAGCACTTCAGAGTTTATTTGGTAAGCAGGTCTCGAGGCCACCGTCTTTTCAGACGCCTCGGAGGATTATCGGGAATAGATGCCGATGAGAGGATACGGACAAGCGGGCTTGTATGGGCTGGTAATTTGGAATGAAAGGAGGAGTATATTTTTTGGGCAATTTCTGCAACAAGTGGGATGTTCAGGTCTCTATGGATGAGTTTGTTGGTAACAAAGTATGGAGCGTCTAGGATTTGTCGAAGGATTTTGGATTGCAAGGATTGGATGCGGGAGGAATTCGATGGTTTAGTGGAGCCCCATAGCTCTATGCCATAAGTCCAGATAGGTCTAATTATGGTTGTGTAAATCAGTTTTTTGAAGTATAGAGAGAGTTTTGATCGTTTGTCAAGTAAGTGTTTTAATAGTCGATATCTACGAGCAGTTTCTTGTCGTTTAAGTCTTGTATGAGGATTCCATGTAAGACGTTTGTCAAGATGAAGTCTAAGGTATCGTATTTGTTCTACAGTGATGAGTGGGGTATGATTAAAGGAGACAACTGGACAGGAAGTCATAGGTTTACGGCGTAGAGTGAAGGTGATTTGGTGGGATTTATTAGGATTTATTTTGATTCTCCAATTGTGACACCATTCTGCAATGGCGGATACATGGTTCTGTAGGAATTGGGAGGCAACAATAGGATCATTATTCACGGATAGCACGCAAGTGTCATCAGCGTAAGTAGAGAGGACAGTGCTTGGATGGATAGGGATGTCAGCTGTATACACCGTGTAGAGGATTGAACCTAGGATACTACCTTGAGGTACGCCGGCTGACTGGGTGAATACTGAGGAAGAGGAGAGATTATGATTAACTTTAAAGGTTCTATCTGTAAGGTAGAAACGGATTATCAGGAAATATGTTGGAGAAAGGAATTTGCGGAGTTTGTAGAGCTGTCCTAGGTGCCAAACTCGATAAAAAGCAACATATACATTTATTTATAAAATAACACTTATTATTATTACACATAGAACTTAGTTCAGCGAGGCATTGTTATTCTCGAGAATACTGAGGTTCTATTTACCACATAATATTACATATAGGTACCTTTGGATATAACTGCAAAAATCTGCTTGACCCCCGACATGGCTGGACTCCTCTTCCTCTCCGCTCCGAGCTCGGACTCCCTAGGTAAAGGGCTATCTCTCCCAAACAGTGGAGGGGTGCAGTTTTTTGCATAGGCCTTCTAAGAACCCTTCCTGCTTGTCGCCCGGAAACTGTTCTATTTTGTACTATTCATTATTCCTTCACCTTTCAGTATTCTCGATACATAGCAGAGGCCAAGGTTCACATCGGACAGTAGCGCCACTGTATTATTATTATTATTTGATGAAATAATGAATTTCTCTCTTAGATGACTGCAAGCTCAGTTATTTCTCCTCAATAAAACAAACTTTTCCATTCATAGATTCAAAACTACTTCTCCACTACTATTTTCTTTTCTATACTTTACAACTATACAGACTAACCCTCTCTCTACCTGTTGCAGGTGCGACTCGATCGACTCGGTGACCGTGTTCGTGGTGATCGAGGGTCGGATGGAGAAGATCGACAGCTACTGCGGGGTCACCCCTCCGCGCCCGATCATGTCCAACGGCCCACGCCTTATGATCCAGTTCACGGGCACTTACTCCTCTCGCCATGCCAGGGGCTTCAGGGCCAAGTACGCCTTCCTACAGGGTAAGTACAATATTATATCATACTATCATTGAATATTTTATTAAAAAAATTTATTGAAAGCTGGAGTGCGTTTGTGTCGGTAATTGTTTTCACGATCTGTAGTTTTTGGCAACTCTGAATCTACTAGACACCAAAAAGTGCTCAGTACGGCAATGAACTCCGTTCATAAAACCTTTTTATAACTATGAAAACCTACACTTTGTTTTCTTTTCTTTATTAATATTGTATTCGTTGTTAGCAATAATTTCCTATATGTCATTGTCATTTCACAATTTAAACACTTGCCGAGAAGAGCTCTAAGCCAAGTTCTTAACTTGATATATAAAACTGTTATTAGACCAACTAGAAGCTACAGAGAAAAAGTTGAGGATACGGAAGAAAAGAATCCTTAACTATATATATATAGGTATATAGAGTTTGATTACTTCTCGACTGTAGATAATTTAAGTTATCTACTGATGGTAAGGCTCAGTCATAATAAATAAGCAATTTTATTTAGGCTACGTTTCGAGGATTTGTTGTTTTCACTGTTCTAGTTGATCTGTAGTTCATCTACAGTCTATGTATGATATATATATATATATATATATATATATATATATATATATATATATATATATATATATATATACATATAAGATATCTATGTAACAATTTTGTCTCAAATGAGCATGAATATGAGAACAATAAATTCTCGAAACGTATCTTAAATAAAATTGCTTATTTATTCACTGAAGCTTACGACCAGTAGATAATTTTATATATATTCATTTATCTAAATAGTGTGCTAATAGGATTTGAACGAACGGGTTGGTTGAGATGTATAGAAAGAAATTCTTCGTCAATAGTATTTAATGTACACTGAAAAAAATAAAGTTATTGGGTTGTTTCACATGAAATGTTCATTTTTATAGTTTCTGAAATACATAAAGGATTTTGCAGGTCTCTGTTGTTTTCTTCCAAATGTTTACATATTTAAAGTAAACAGTTACTAATGCTCCACCTTTGTATTATAAACATTAGCTTTCCAATCAATTACCCACTTTTTAGTATACCTCCAAATATGAACATGGAAACACGCGATTTTCGAGTAATATTTTTGTACGAGTTAAAACTCGGCCATTCAGCAGCTGAGGCCGCTAGAAATATTTGCTAGGCGTTTGGGGAAGGGAGTGTTAATGAACGGACCATTCGCCGTTCGTTTGCTAAGTTTTCAGCTGGGGATACCGGCATGGGAAACTTGCCCCGAGGAAGACCTTCGTTCATAATAGAAAACGATGTCCTCAAACATACAGTAGAAGGAAACCCCTACTAAACAGTACCAGGACTCACAACACAACTAAATGCAAGTTCATCTACCGATTCCAGACATTTAAAGTGTATTGGGAAAGTAAAAAAGTTCAATACACAGGTACCTCATGAAACAACTGGGCTACGAAGTTCTTCCGCATCCACCATATTCTCCAGACTTGTCTCCAACAGATTACCACCTGTTTAGGAATTTAGACAACTTCGTCAAAGGAAAACTTTTTGAAAATGATGATCAAGTGAAAAGTGCTTTTTCAGATTTTGTTTCACTTCAAAGCTCAGAGCTTTTCAGTTAGGGGATACAAAAGTCAAAAAGAAGGTAAATACTTCGAATAAAATTATCTTATTTTCATATCGTATTTTTAATAAAATTCCTTTACCTTGGAAACGTACATTACATTTGACACAACCCAATAGTTGTGTGAAAGTAAGTTAATTACCGTTCTGAACAAATGTAGATAGTAACTGGTTCGTCATTCACGAGTGACTCGAAAACTACACATTCTCATGAACATGCATCTCATCCTTTTTAAAAGAAGAATATCTGTAGCTTTTATATACCTTCTTGGAAAAAACAAACTATTGTATAATAATAATATATTTTTTTATAATTAGAATTAGCTACTTTGCGACGATATTATAAATAATGCTAACGATCGCCCTGTTTCATAGGGATAAGATAGTAAGTACGTATACTTTGGAGTGAATATTTAAATTTAAGACGAACTTAGCGTGTTATTCGGAATTGAATAAAAGCCGAGATGGGTAAGAATGTCGCTAATGGAAGGATATCCTTAGCTTCGAATTGCTTAAGCAATTAGTTGATAAAAGGAAACAAGAAATGGCACTCAGCATAAACCAGGGGCTGCCGAGTCAGCTCTTATCTTCACTAATTGCTCAGCACAAACATTCTTGTATATTCAGCTCGAAGCAAAGAACTAAATTCAGCCTTATAATTTTAGGAGCATCGTACACATTTAGTTAGCTTCATTAAGACATTTTCTCAACGATTAGAGAATGAAAATAAGGCAGGGGCCTTAAGAATATCATAGCATAACCTGGTATTGGAAATGTTTTGTTTTATGCATAAACCAGCAGACTCGCCATTGCCTTACATGGGTCCAATTTAAGTGTGGCGTCATTTATCAGTAAAAACTTCAGTTTGACCAATTCAAAGTTTTTTTTTTTTTGGTCATGAGTTCATCGCAACGAATAGTGCACTTAGCAAGAAAATATTATGTTTATTATCTAACGTATATTAATTTTTATACTTAATCATCGACAGAAATTATAAACATAAATTAGTCAAAAAATCAAAAATTGGTTTAGTTTATTTGTTTGTTATGTTTAATGATTCCTATTTTATTCGGTTTTTTACAATTTTAAATTTCACAAGAATTTTTCTTTGACCGAGTCTGGCACCCGGGATTGCTTTACAAGCTCCGCCTATTTCTCCCTCCTACTTATTTTCTTATTATACAGTCCTACCTTGCTGATAAATCTTTCCAAATAAATCACCACAGCTCCTATTCCTCCCTTTTTTCTCAATCTGCTGGTGTTCCCCAAGGAAGCATCCTGTCCTTTATACAGTCTATACATCTGATATCCCAACCCATCCTAACACTTTCCTTTCTACTTATGCTGATGACACGTGTGTGTTATCGGTAGATAATGATCCATTTACTGCCTCCCACACTCTTCAATCCCACATCCGAGACCTTGAAGTATGGTGTGCTGCCGATGGGTAGCATCTCTTCATGTATTTCATGTTAGATTACTATATCCATCACATTTACTTGTTGTATATAATTATACAGTTGTAAATATCAATAAATATGTTTAAAAAAAAAAAACAAGAATTTTTTTAAAATTTAATGTTTTAATGTTGTCTTGTGTGTAGATTCCATCTTATACTTTTGTCAAGTAGGAGTCCTAGGTAGCGGATCTGTTCTTCTCGGGCTAGTGGAATATTATTAAAGGACACTGTAGGGCAGGATTTCATAGGTTTACGACGAAGGATAAAGATAATTTTGTGGGATTTGTTAGAATTAATGTTATTCTCGGTACCTAGGAAAGAAATTTGGGAAGCCTTGAGGGCAAAGAACATTCCTCAAAAGTTGCTGAGGGCTATAAAGTCAACATACTAAGAGCCAAAGGGTGTAGTGCGCTTAAATGGGCAAGAATTCAAAGTGTTTAGGATGGAAAAGGGAGTAAAACAGGGCGATTCGCTAAGTCCCCTTTTGTTTATTCTATATATAGATGAGATTGCCTCAATTTGCAAAAGACGCTCAGCCAGAATGCACATGGGCCAATGGAACCTGTATCCTGTTGTTATACAGTTCTTCTTGTTTGCTGACGATATAGTCCTTATAGCGGCAGTGACGGAGTGGAATGAGGAATTGAAGATAAAGGGAATGACTATCAATTCCAGAAAAAGCAAGGTTCTTCAAGTTGGTAGAGCTCAAGAAGATGTACAGATCTCCTGTGGTGGAGAATTGATGGGAGTGGTGGCAGATTTCACGTAACTAGGCACGGTGATCAGTAGATCTGGGAAATTGGATTCTGAAATTTCAAGTAGAATTTCCAAAGCTAATTCCGTCTATTACCATATCTGCAACACGGTTATCGGAAAAAGAGAAGTAGCACGGAACGTGAAGTTACACCTGTTCAAGTCCATCTTTCTACCAGTGCTTCTCTATGGAGCAGAGAGCTGGATTATGAATGAAAGGCTACAAAGTCGCATCACTGCCTCGGAAATTAAGTTTCTAAGAAGAATTGTGGGGAAGACACGGAGATACTGTGCCCGCAATGAAAGGTTCAGGGAAGAGCTTAATGTATGCTCTGTTCTGGAAGTCCTAGACAAGAGGCAATTGGGATGGTACGGGCATGTCTGCCGAATGGACCACCACCGGAACCCATTTAAAACAATGGAGGTAAGGCCCTTAGGACGAAGACCTAGAGGACGCCCAAGGACCTCCTATATCATACACATGGAGCGAATAGGGATGCGTGGAGGTAAAACTCTGGGCGAGATTAGAAACCTTGCAAGGAACAGAGACAGTTGGTACCAATGCTGGAAGCTCGCCCACGCTGAAAGGCAAATGGGTCGAAGAGAAAGAAGAAGATTTTAATTCTCCAATTTTGGCGACATACCTCAAGGTCTACATTGTTCTAAATTAAAAATGTAGATAGGGTCACCTAAAGCATAAACGCAAGGATAAAATCATTCTATGCTCAAGAATCTAGGTTAAAACCTGCAGGTGTCCCTAGGATTTTTATAAGGGAGTAAAAAGTACTTAGTTATGCCGTCCTTGGGAGAGGACGTGAAAAGGTGGTCCCAAGCTTGTGCGATGTTAGGTACCATCAAAAATTCCTACCCTAATTAAACCTGGATAGGCGAAATTTAGGACTCCCGCTGTAGCATCGTCCGATTAGCCATAGTAGCATGAAGTGACGTTAAATAAATAAACGAAAATGTAGGTGATGTATAGACATACTCATGATCTGTTGCTTTTCAAAGTCAGAAATACTAAAGCCACATTTTTTTTGTTCTAAATAAAGGGATAATTTTTTTTAAAGAAAAAAAGGTGATTTCTGGCGATAGCGGGTAAGAAAACTTTAGAAGATTTTTCCGAGTAACCCTTCTCCTTAAATTCTCTTCTGCTAATGTTGAACCCAGTTCTACTGAGTTTTCTTGACTTCCCTTTAGAAAAACAAATTAATTAAAATTTCCTGGTAATCGCCCTTTCTGTAAAAGTTTAAGTTCCAGTTTATTCAACAACATTACAAAGGATATTGAGATCGGGAGTACAAAAAGAAAGTTTTTCTTTATATTTTTTATTGGTTTAAACCTTTACATATTCTTAGGTAACTAGTCAATCGGTCTAGAAACTTTTAATTTTTTAATACCTATTTTACCTCTTAAGACTACATCTGTCTGAAAATAATCAGTTGAAAATTTGAAATTGTCGTTCAAATAATGTCTGAAATCATTACAAAGTACAATAAATATGGACCCATAAGCAAAATGCAGGGAAAAATTAAAATAAAGCAGGACAAATTTAGATAACTAGTTGAAAATAACAACCCTTATAATAATGCAAGGCATGTAGTAATGATGTAGTATATGATGTAAATGTAGTAATGAAAGGAATACTATTTTAATGAAATGACCGTGTCACCTGTGGTGTAGAGACTAGCATATCAGCCCACTATGCCCAAGGTTCCAGGTCCGAACCCGGCAAATGGCCTGGAATTTTTCGAAGACAGTAAAAATCCTTGGTTACGCCTTTTTTTTTTGCCGGAAAGGACGTAAAATGGTAGTTCTGAGCCTGTACTCGTTAGAGATTCCTATCCTAATTAAACCTGGACAGGAAAAAAATAGGACCCATACTTTAACATCTGCCCATTAGCCTCGGCAGTATACAGTGAGGTTAAATGAATAAACAAACAACAAGGTTATTTGTGAAAAAAAAAATCTATTAGCTAATAATTGAGTTCATAAATATTTGTTCTAGGTGGCTAATTTTTTAACCTAGTGGTTAGTAGTAGCTTTTCTCCTAATCACGGTAAATATATTTCAGCGATGAAGTGGAACTGTCAACCATTGGAAAAAAAAACTAAATAATGATAATCTAATCTTTAAAAAGCAAAAAATCTGGTGCGCACAACACACGACCTTCAATTACTTCTGCTGTAAAAATTAAGTTAAGGAATCTTAAATAAAGATGAAGATCGATTTAAAAAAAAAAATACATTGAATTTTAATAAATAAAGAAATTAGTAACAACAATGCATAGTTATATCCGCTATACATCACTAATGCATCTTCAGCTTTCAATCAGAATATTATACATCTATACAACATTCAGATGCTAAAAAAAAAAATAGGAACAAAATGAAAAAAAAAAAAAAAAAAAAAAATATATATATATATATATATATATATTGTTTATCTTGTATATTTAAATATTTTATACCAATGCTGAAACTAAAATAAGACGCTCCAACCATTTTAACTACAAATGGCTCATCTACATGGCCATCAAAAGAACTATCTGGACTTACGGAGTTGAGCTTTGAGGCTCTACTACACTATGTAAATTCAAATTCTTCCCGTCTTCAATCCTTACAATTGAAAATCCTCAACGCTCTTTACTTTGTCACGAATCTTCTCATGCATAAAGACCTTAATGTTACATATGTAGCATATTTCGCCCGAAAAAGGGGTCAACCTTTCCATGACCAACTCCACTCCCACTCTAACCCACTAGTTTCAATCCTTGCCTCCTCTTCCATTGCTGACGATCCTCCGAGGCGTCTGAAAAGAAGATGTCCTAGAGACCTTTTAGTTTAGATTCACAACTAATTGCTGCGAATGGGCAGTTTCTCTTTATTTTTTTTTTCTTGTATTTAATCTCATAGATCATTTACTTTTTGTATTAACCAATAAAGTTGTAAATATCAAAAAATCTGGTGCGGGCAACACACGACTTTCACTTACCTCTATTTTTAAAATCAATGAAAAAATTTTCAAATACGGTTAGAGGTAAAAATACGTGAAATTATTAAAGTATTAATTAAATTGAATTTCTTTAGAAACATGCGTTTTATTAAAAAATCTATTATATTATTATCTAAAATAATCTGTAAGTTTTATCTTCTTTTCATCACTCTCTATTAACTTTTAAAAGCTTGTGTATGAGATAATATTTTTTCTAAAATATTTAGCTTTCAAACGGTATATCATACATCATATCATATTACTGTTCTTATGTTCAAAAACGAAAAATTGCATTAACAAATATTTTTTTCTGTTTTCTCCTTTAGTTGAGGTATCAAATTCATTCAATTTATATATTTACCTGTTTTTTTATCAGTGGTAACAATTTAATAAAGGTATTATTATAGAATCAACAAAATTAAAGGTATTTTATAGAAAGAAAATTTAAAATATCGGCATTCAAGCTCTGTCAGACCATTTTAACCCGAATGAAACCTAACTTATATTAAAGCCCCTTACATCGATATAGCGAGTTTAATCAAAATCGTCGGAACCGTTTTTGAGAAAATCATAAGATGGTGCAATAAGCATGGTATAAAGTAGCTCTTCTGGTTAACCGATTTTGATGAAAAAGTTTTTGTAATATCTCTAGCGTATATTTGTCTTAAATATGAAATTTCAGTTTCATAGGACTTACTGTTTCCGCCCGGGAGTTACCACACGCACACACACAGACCTTTTTGCGAGAGTTGGTTATTTGGACTCAGGGGACCCTAAAATGTGTATTTCCGTTGTAAACATGAATTCGAAAATTTTCACGATCGCAATACTTTCCCATACTTTATATAGTAAGTGAAAGTAAAAATTATTGTTTAGGGACAGTCTATGGGTCTGTATGATCTTTGGCAACATAACTTGCATTTTTCAACTCAGTTTGTCAGAAGTACATTAAAGTGTATAAGTGATTGTCTGTTATGTTAAAAAAATCTAAATTCTTTAATATTGTAGGCACTGTAAGTACAAATTGAGCAGAATTCGAATATTTAAGTCACTATAAAATCTTCCTTGCATTTTATTTAGTTTTCAACTAATATGGCTCTTTTAACATAAGCTTTGGCTATCCTTAAACTGTAAATTACGTGCATGGTTATGTAATTGGAACTGTGAAAAGTTAATGGGCTTTTGCCTAACTGTATATTAAATTGTTCTGGAACTTAAATTATATGTATGAATTTTGTTATATCGACTAAATCTCGTTTAGCAGTGCCGTACCCTGGTTTGGGGAGAGAGGAGGAAAAGTTAGAGTGGGACCTGTTGATTGGACGAGTGTCCTTAAGAGATAGTGTCCTGGAGGAGACAAAGGAGTAACCGCCCTTGATGAGATACAAAGGAAGGGTCTCTTGAATTGTGGAGGGCCTCTCTCTGTCCTTAGTCCTTAGTCCTCGAATGTGTGTGTCTCTTGATGTCTCTCTCTGTCGCTGTTTGTCAGGAATCAAGATAGGATTGGAAACTTCATTCAACCATTAACCGTCAACCCTACTCCCTACAACATAATCTGACGAAAGTAATTTTGTTTTTATTTTATCAGATATTAGTATTTAAAAACTGATATATGGGAGTATATATACCGGAAAAATTTTAATTTATTTTCCTTTTTTATTTATTTATTTTACTTTCACTTACCTACATATGAAATGCATAGTAAGGGATAGTATTTCGATCGTGAAAATTTTCGGATTCCAATTTTTGACAGAAATACACGTTTTAGGATCTCCTGAGTCCAAATGACCAATTCCCACAAAAATGTCTGTGTGTGTGTGTGTGTGTGTGTGTGTCTGAGATTAGTGTAGCGCAACAACAAAAATTTGTATGAAACTTCTTTTTTTTTTTTTATAATATATTTTATTGTTTTTTACTACTGTATATAAAAATACAATAAGTAAAATGGCGGAATTACAATAACAGGCATGAATAGACATGTAAAGAATCTACCCAGTGGTAGTACTTTAAAGTTTATTTTATGAGCAGGTCTCGAGGCCACCGTCTTTTCAGGCGCCTCGGAGGATTACCGGGAATAGATGTAGATGAGAGGTTACGGACAAGCGGGTTTGAGTGGGCAGTTAGTTTGGAATTAAAGGAGGTGTATCTATCGCGGGCCAAGTCTGCAACCAGTGGGGTATTTAGGTCTCTATGGATGAGTTTATTAGTTACAAAGTAAGGAGCATTGAGGGTTTTTCATAGGATTTTGGATTGCAATGATTGGATGTGGGAGGTATTAATCTTTAGTGGTTCCCCATAGCTCAATGCCATAGGTCCAAATAGGTCGTATAATCGTGATGTAAATGAGTCTTTTGTAGCAAGTAGAGAGTTTTGATCGTTTGTCTAGTAAGTGTTGTAGTTAGCGGTATATGCAGGCAGTTTCTAGTCGTTGTATGAAACTTTTGAAAATTTCATATTTAGGACAACTATACGTCCGAGATGTTACAGCAACTTTTTTATCAAAATCGGATAACCAGAAGAGCCACTTTAAACCATACATTTTTCTCAAAAACCACTCTAACGATTTCGATTAGCCTCGCTATATAAATGTAAAATTTGATGTTCTTTAATATCATACATATTTCATTCTGACTGAAATAGTGTGACACGGCTTAAATGGCGATGTTTTAAGTTTTTTTCTTCCTCTAGAGTCTATAGGTACTTTTGGACCTTTCTTTAAACATTCACAAAGATTAACCATGTCATCTTAATGCGATTAATAAAGGACTGCTAAATATATATATTGGACGAATTCTATGTCTAACTAAAGGATAAAAGAACAAAACTATTTATTTATGTAATTTTTTTTTTTTATAATAAGAACAGTAATCTGGACGTATAATGTACAGTTGGAAAAAGAAGATTTTATAAAAAATATTATCTAATACACAAATTAGTTAAAGGTGATATAAAGTGACGAATAGGGAATATATGTTACTGATTAATGATTTAATATAGTTATATTATTTAATGTAAATCATATTTTTCCAACAAAAACGAATACACGTTTTATTATAATCAACTTCAAATATTTTTTAAATCGAAATATAGTTTATAGTTTTTAAATTTATTTTAACAGTGAAAATAAGTAATGTGTGTTTCCCGCACCAATTTTTTTTTGTTCATCATTTTATTCTAATTCTAAAATTATCTACATGCTTTTTTATCGTAAAAAATAACTAAGTTATGAGAATATAGGTATGGGTAAAATATCGTTTTTTAAAATTATAGGTGGAATAATCAGGAGTCAGTCATTATTGGAAGTTTTTTAATTTTGCCAACGTTTCGGCTCAAGATTGTGAGCCATCATCAGGGCTACAAACATCAGAACAAAAGAGATACATATTAATGAGATAATGAAATTTTTTTTATTGTAGTGATAATGATAACATTGGGAATAAAACAGAAAATATACCAACATACTTAAGTATTATAGATGAAAATAATGATTATATGATAAACAATATTATGATGATAAGGATAAATACAAAACTTTAGACTTTAATGTAAAAGTAAAAAATGATATATAAACGTACCATTACTGAGCTATAAACTGAGGAAAACCATAAACATAGGCAGTATGGGGAGGGGTTCGTGTAAAAACCCTGGAGGTAAAAACCTCACAAGCTTGAGCCGAAACGTTGGCAAAATTAAAAAACTTCAAAAAATGACTGATTCCTGATTATTCCACCTATAATAATTTCTACAGTCGACTATACATTCTCAATATAGTTTTTTTTTTTTTAATTTATTATTATTATTAATAGCAGTGTCATGATACAAAAACTCTCAACATTTTCTTCTCTTTTTAAAAAACAAAAGTAGCTGTGATATTAAAACATTTTCAATCAGCCGTCATTTTTAAAATAACCTGATGTCAAGGTCAATGTGTTAAAATAATCTTTAGACTCGCTGTTATTTTTGTGAAAATAGCCGCAAAGGTTGTACGGCAGGCAGCGGTTTGGCGGATTTTTTTCGGAAAGTACTGTAGCAATTTGGTGGGATTTGCATACATTTATTTCACAGTGAAGAGGTTTGAAAAGCACATTGAATATGTGATGGAACATTCTATATACTCGGGATTTGCAATTTATGTAAATTAGGTTGGGAGTTGGGTAGATAACGAGCACCCTATGAACTGTCAATACCACAATATTCCGTTTTGGGATGGAAAGTGGTATGAGGTAAAATTAGTTTATGATCAAACCCGAATAATCTATAAAACCTTCATTATATTAAAGAGAGTTTACTTCAGTATCGCCCTATTTTGTACTGCGTAGACAATAGTTTATATCTTCGAGGAATGTCCTTTCTAACTCTGAAAAAACTATATGTATACCATTAGGCTAATCTATGTAAAATTTTATTTATTCTTTGGTTTCACTTTTCTTTTCTTTTTTTTTTATTAATTGGCTTAGGTTAACTCTACATCTTATCTAAGGGTATACCCATGAGATTAAGCACATGAAATATAAATTTTATTTTATCAGTTTTGCCTTTAGTTAAATATAAACTGAGGCATATCTAAACTTTCACCTCTTTTGCTACTCTCACAATACATCGCTCTCACTAATTTTCACCTACCTCTTAACTTACTGTGTATCGCTTGGAGCTCATAGTTACCAAATAGGCGCTAGATACCGCTACTGATAGCAACAATTTTTTACGAGTTTTATGAAGCTAGATAGCTTTAGATTATGTCATAGAAAAGGTGATGTGTACCGAGAAAGGCTTAAATATGGGTGACAAGATTCCGGTTTTGGGGTATGCCGATGATTTGGTACTGCTAGGTGAAGAGACGGAAACCATACAACTACATACAAGTGTGTTAATAAAAAGCCGGTAAACAAATAGGTCTCGAATTAAATACCGATAAGACGAAATATATGATTAGTAGCAGAAATGGTGACGATCTTAATGATATTAATACTTCAGGGCATACTAACAAGAAAAAATGAAACCCAGGAAGAAATAAAGTCCCGGTTAAAGGTGGGAAATGCGTGTATTATTCAGTTGCTAAATTACTTAGCTCGCGGCTTCTGTCTAAAAACTTAAAGGTTAGAATTTATAAAACTATTATTCTTCCGACGGTTCTTTACGGATGTGGAACGTGGCCGCTTACTTTGAAGGTTGAACAACGGCTTAAGGTTTTCGAAAATAAGGTACTGCGTAAAATATTTGGTCCAAAGAGAGATGAGGCCACTGGGGAGTTTAGAAAGTTGCACAACGCGGAATTGCGGAGTTTGTACCTTGTGAATATAATTGAGTTGATAGCATCGCGGAGACTCAAATGTGGCGTAAAGGTTGTTGGGCTTAGTGAGGAACGGATTCCGAGAAAGTTGGTATTCGCTTAACCGACTGGTAGGCGTCCGAAAGGTAGGCCGAAGCGTCGATGGGAGGATTGAATAAGGCTGATCTCGGGGGCTTGGGCTTGACCGGCAAACATTGGACGAGTCTGTGCAAGCGAAGTTTGGTGGTATCGGCATCGAACCTTCGAGTTCGGTAAGCCTATTATTATTATTATGCTAGTCCGTCATCTGTACAATTCATCTAACAAAGGCTAAAACAATACCAAACACTAAAATTTGCATAACAGTAAGTTTTTTTTATTGAGTACTGTGCCAATTGGTTGGAATTTCCATAAACTTGTTTCACAGTGTGCAGCTTCGAAAAGCTCAGCGAATATGTGATTGAGCCTTCAATATACTCGGGGTTGGCAATTTATGTAAATGAGGTTGGGAGTTAGGTTGATAACCAGCACTCCAACAACTGTCAATAGCACAGTATTCGTAATGGAAAGTGGTATGAGGTAAAATTAGTTTATGATCAAACCCGAATAATCTATAAAACCTTCATTATATTAGAGAGATTTTACTTCAGTATCACCCCATTTTGTACTGCGTAGACAATAGTTTCTATTTTCGAAAAATGTCCGTCTATCTCTGAAAACACAATCTGTATACGGTAAAGCTTATATAGGTGATATTTTTATTTATTCTTTAGTTTTACTTCTTCTTTATTATTACTTTCACTTACTATAATTTAGTAAGGGGAAGTATTGCGATCGTGAAAATTTCCGAATTCCAGTTTTCAACGGAAATACACATTTTAGGATCCCCTGAGTCCAAATAACCAAGTCCCGCACAAAGGTCTGTGTGTGGTAATCCCAAGTGGAAACGGTAAGTCCTATGAGACTGAATTTTTATATTTAAGACAAATATACGGCCGAGACGTTACAAAACCTTTTTCATCAAAATGAGCTTACCGGAAGAGCCACTGTATACTATGCATTTTGCACCTTTTTTCGATTTTCTCGAAAACGGTTCAGGCGATTTTGATTAAACTCGATATTTCGATGTAAAATTTAATGGGTTTTAATATCATGTAATTTTTATTCTGATTAAAATGGTCTAACAGGGCTTAAATGATGATATTTTACATGTTTTTTCCTGCAGAGTTCCTTTAATGTCGTAGATTTTGTAAAAATAGTTATATAACCTTGTTATCATCGATGAAAAACACATAAATATATAAGTTGAACGAATTCGATATCAAACTAAAGGAGAAAACTGAAAAAAAAATTGTAAGGATTTTTTTTTGTATTTGAACATGAGAACAGTAATATACCTGTATGATATACCGTTTGAAGGCTAAAGATTTTATAAAAAATACTATCTAATGCACAAACTTGTTATAGTTAATAGAGAGTGATGAAAAGCCGATAAAACTAACTGATTATTTTAGATAAAACTATAATAGATTTTTTAATAAAACACATGATTCTATGGATATTCCATTTTAATAATTATTTAATGGTTTCACTCAGATTTGACAATTCTCTAATCGATTTCAAAAAAGTAAAAGTCGTGTGTTGTCCGCACCAGATTTTTAATTAATAAATTAATTTTTATGTACTTTTTTCCTTGAGCACTATAAATTTAAATTATAAATTTATTGGGTTTCCTAAATTTTGCTTATCCAGGTGTAATTAGGGTAAAAATATTTATAAAAGCCATCACACAGACTTCTTACAATCATTTTACGTTCCCAACGAATGACGGCATAACTAAAGATTTTTTACTCTCTTTAATCTGCCGGGTTCTCCAAAAAGTTAAAAGCATGGAACACATTCGTCTTTGGTACCAGCTTGGAAGGTATTTTTTTTAACCAATCGGGTCTGAACAGCATGGTCACACGACAAACACTACCAATTTAGCGCAGTTTGAGTTCGTTCGGCTTCCACTATCGACTTCTGCTTTTCCTTCTCAACTACATTATGTTGAACAAGACTTTCGCTGTTTTGAAACTCAAAACTTCTGAAAGAAGCATTGCACTCAACACTGTTCTAATATTACAAGTAGTTTGAGCAACAATTTGCCCTACTCAAACTCTTGTATATACATTTTACGGGAACCGTATTTATTGTATTTATTTATTTATTTGGTATTTATTTTTGTATGGTTTTAAGAATACTAAACTATCCTGTTTTCTTGTTTATATTTTGATCAGACAGGCACAATTAGATATCCGTATATAGATATAGGCACAATCAGACGGCTTGGAATCCGACTGCAGAACAATTCGGGGCTTACACAGCAAGAACAGACAGGACGCTAAACAAAACACTAAAACTATTATAGTTAATACTCCCAAGACGTCAAAATTAAAACTTAAACATAAATTGAACTCTTACCCTTACTTACTGAAGTCATTTAAACTTACGCTACACAGACATACGGGACTGCCGAAAAAACACATATACATAAAAACCAAAATTATCAATCCAAAATTTTTATAAGTGCAACTTTAAAATGTTACGTTACTAACATTAATTTACATACAAACCTTCATATGCCAAAAGTAAATTAATAGATTCGGTCCTTCTAGAAACGTTTTCACGACAACTTACATAGACATACTAACATATTAACACTGAAAAGAAGTTGGCTGAGGAACCTCTTAACATAAATAATACGATTTTTTTTATTTATTTAGAGATAATAAAATCTGCCACCTTCTGGGGCAATGAGTATTACAGATATAAGAAATCATTCATTCCATATGTACATTGGAAATAAAATAAAAATAAATAATTAATTAAGATCAAACAAAGAAGAAAGAAAGAATATATATATATATATATATATATATATATATATATATATATATATATATATATATATATATATATATATACAACAAAAATCCACTATTGTTCTAAGGACTTTGGACTGGAAGGATTAGATAGTTTGATATTCGAAAATTTTGCTGTTCCCCACAGCTCAAGTCCGTAAGTCCAAATTATACGAATTAGGAAAAACGCCAGGAAGAGGTACCGCAGGGCATCCTCTCTCCATCATCACTATCACGCCACATCAACTTTATTGTCATTTACATTCTACATTCACCGCATGACAGGTGTGAATAGAACTAAATTAACATATATATATATATATATATATATATATATATATATATATATATATTTTTTTTTTTTTTTTCTTTTTTTTTTTTAATCTAAATAGAGGTTATAGAACAAAACCTTAAACTTTTTAAAACTAAACTAATAGCTGGGCATTAAATAATTTTTGGGTTAACATTTGAAGGATTTACAGAGCTGTACTAGAAAAAAAAAACCGTACTACTACAATCCATGAAGAGTTTTGGGCTCAGTACATGTAGAGATTCGTACTTCTTATCGAGACCAACGGCCGTGCAATGAGGTGATTTGGCCGAGATCACGCTCAGCCGCCATAATTTTCCCCCATTTTTGGGTATCCGCTTGATTGAGGCTGAGTGTGCCCCAGGAGGATCTCCATACCCCATGATCGCCCACCGACTGAATTAACAGAATAAATAATATTCCGCCACAGCCGGGATTCGAACCCATGACCCGGAGCACAGCAGACTAGCGCTATACCCACTAGACCACACCGCTCCCTTACTAGAAAAAAATAAAGAAGAAGTTTTTATTATTATAGAGCGGAATCAGTCCATGCAACAGCCAGAGTAACAAAACAAATGGAATCTTTAATTATTCATATTTTGCTCAGGTTTCGACCTACATTGTTGATCACCATCAAGGATCGTTCAGGAAATGTATCTCTTCAGTTAACCTTGAACCTCTAGACCCATAATATGGTCCGAAATGAAGGCAAAACTATATTTTTTATTTTTAATATATTGTTTAGTATTTGTCACTTTATGCTCACGTGGCTAATCGGACGGTGTTGAAGTTTGCCAATCAAATTTTTATTAGGATTGTGATATTTTTTGAGTAGCTGATATCTCACAGGCTCAGAACCACCATTTTACATCCTCTCTGAAAGACAGTCCTTTAGAAGAAAATTCTATGGCGTTTCAATTCATTATTATCAAGCCTATTATTGATCTAAAGACATTATTTTATGGAATGTATCTTGGACATTATTACGTGTCGTGGATAGAAAGTAGCTTAACATAAAACTTTGAGTACAAAAAACCTAAGAATGAGTAATACCTCAACTATAGAACTGAGCAGCGGTCAGTATTACGCTCCATCGGCCCCATTCTTCTTCCGGAATACCTGCCATTGGCTATCGCCCAATTATCCTGCAATCCTATTGGTCCAGATTCCACCAATGGGCGGCCAGGTAATGACTGGAACGATACGGCTCGATGGCCAAGGATTATTTCGTTGCCAATATCCTATTATTAGGTAGGTCAAAGGTCACTTGTTATCTTCAGGTTAGCGTTTTACGCTTTTTCGTAGCTACCAGGAAATAAGCTCATGACTATATTTTAAATTGAAAAATTTAACCAAAAAAAAAAACTTCAACAAATGAACAGTAATCAAAAATCTAAATGGATACATATTTGTAAGAAACTTGCTGTTCATTTATTATGTATTCATTTTATGTAAGAGTATATATTGCCGAGAATAGGTTATTAATGCACAGTAATCTCTTTCCTCCTCCTTGGGATCACTTCTAGCTGGGTGGTTACCATAACAGCCTCCTATGCCAAAGGTCACGGGTTCAAACCCGCAGGTGGTCCTAGGATTTTTCAATGGGATTAAAAAATCCTTAGTTATGCCGCCCTTCGGAGGGGACGTTAAAAGGTGGTCCCGAGCCTGTGCGATGTCAGGTATCCTTTAAAGATCCCAATCCTAATAAAACCTGGATAGGCGAAATTTATGACTCGCACTGTATTATGTTCCGATTAGCCATAGAAGCATAAAGTGACGATAAATAAACAAACAAACATTTCCCCCTCCTCTCCTAGCCGTATATTTTCTGTTGTATACCCTACCATATAATTTTTAATTTAATATAGCATGACTTTAAAATGGCTCATATTATAAGTTTTATATTTTATATATTATATATATATATATATATATATATATATATATATTATATATATGTATATTTTTTTTTAAAGATTACAAATATTACATAAAAATTGTTGTTGGGAAGGGGGGCGACTAACGCGTTTGCTCGCAGCCTCAACCCGGTCGTTGTTGTGAATCGCCGAATTATCTGCCGATCCGTTTAATTTTGTTGAGGGTAAATAAATGAAATAATAAAAGAGAGAACATGAACAAGCTTATATCAATTAAAATAAAACAAATACTATTTATAGTGTGCAAGCGGTGATTCTTTCAATCCTTGATCACTTCCTTCCCCCTCTCGTCTGCGATGTTCCTTCTTTCCTTTAGCGACTCCTAACCATGCGACAATTCTCTACTATTTTCTATGACATTTGATTTTTCTCGATGAAGTTCGATTTGAGAGCAATAAGACACATCTGCGACCACCAACTTAATTAAACCTCGTCTACACTCGCGAATGACTCTATTAACTCTCCCTCTCAATCCCAGAATTCACTCTGCCCAGTGGTCACTTAAAGCTGATTCAAATAGAATAAAACAAATGCATGTCGCGCTTGCACATAATAAATCACAAAATAAAACAAATAAAATTACAAATGGAGAGATATAAACATAAGACTATTTCAATACTTAACAATTGTTATTCTTTGTTATTTAATTAATTAATGTTTAAAGACAACAACTACCTTCATTATTGTTTTCTTTAAACTGTAGTCAGCGGCTTAGTTTCTTCTGATAGTCTTCATATATTATTAGCTTACATTAAAGTTTGTTTTCATATTTTATTTTTATTACTGTCTTCTTATTCTTGTAAACAACTTATTATTATTATTTATAATTATATTGGTTGGTATCTTGTTACTTTCACTTACTATATATAGTAAAGGAAAGTATTGCGATCGTGAAAATTTTCGAATTCTAGTTTTTAAACAGAAATACACGTTTTAGGGTCTTCTGAGTCCAAATAAGTCCCGCAAAAAGGTCTGTGTTGTGTGTGTGGTAAGTCCTATGAAACTGAAATTTCATATTTAAGACAACTATACACCCGAGATGTTACTAAAATTTTTCATCAAAATCGGCAAACCAGAAGAGCCACTCTATACCATGCATTTTGCACCTTTTTATGATTTTCTCAAAAACGGTTCCGACGATTTTGATTAAACTCGCTATATCGAAGTAAAGTTTAGTAGCCTTTAATAACATGTATGTTTCATTCTCATTAAAATAGTCTGACAGGACTTAAATTTTCTTCTTTTAAAGTACCTTTAATTTTGCTAATTTTATAAAAATAACTATATCATCTTGTTACCACTGATGAAAAACAGGTAAATATATAAATTGAATGAATTCGATACCCAACTAAAGGAAAAAGCTAAAAAAAAAAATCTTTAATGCAATTTTTTGTTTTTGATTATAAGAACAATAATATACATGTGTAATATACTGTTGGAGAGTTAAAGATTTAAGAAATAATATTATATAATACAAAAGCTTATAAAAGTTCATAAAGAGTGATGAAAAGCCGATAAAACTAAGTGAAGAATTTAGAATATCTGTGGTGGTCGTGAATAACTAGTTACGTAAAATCTTTCATTTTACAGGTGAGCGACTTAAAGTTTTAGTAATACCCAAAATAGATAATAAACATACAGCTTTCTTTTCACCTGAAATTTCTTTAACCAATTTAACACGACGTGGGAGACGGTCTTATGGAGCGATACGTGGAGTTAACTCATTTTTGATATAACTCCAGTTATCCAGTTTTTCACGACCGCTACAGATATAATACAATAGATTTTTTAATAAAACACATGTTTCTATAGAAATTACATTTAACTAATTATTTAAATGTTTCACTCATTTTTATCTCTTACTGTATTTGAAAATTCTTTAATCTATTCTAAAAACGGAGGTAAGTAAAAGTCCTGTGTTGCCCGCACCAGATTTTTTTTCTTAGCCCTGATGAAGGCCCACAATGCAGGCCGAACTCAAATATAATTATTGTTCATTATTAGTGTGCTTTCTTGATGAGCTCACCGCTAACCATCTTCTCTATCACACAATCTCAGCGGTCACCTAAAAAACCATCATTATAAAAGTAAAGTGAATGAATCCAACTGATTCTGTGTTCGGTATCTATTACCAGGTTTAATTTGTTTATTTATTTAACGTCACATAATGCTACTGAGTCTAATCGGACGATGCCACGGTGGGAATCCTAAATTTTGCCTACCCAGCTTTAATTAGTATTGGGAATTTTAATAACAATTACCTGACATCGCATAGTCCCGGGACTATATTTAATTGAAATAGCATAACTAAAGAATTATCCCTCCCGTTAAAAATCGTAGGGCTACCTTCAGGTTTGAACCCGTGATCTAGGGCATAGAAAGATGTCATGCTAGCCACTGTACTACCGATGACTCCATTTATTACCAGCTGTAAATCGAGTCATGTAACTAAATAGGGACTTGATGAATAATTACGAGGAGTGATTACTGTCTGATGAAGCATACGAGCTTCGGTTTTAAGCACTGTTAATTGTTTATAGAGTTGAATAGCAAAGCTTGCTATTGTGCTCGGTGTGTGTGTTAGGCCCATCGAGGCTTCCACAATAATCTCTGTATTGTCTTCTTGAATTCCCTCTCGACCCTACATCTTCATTTCTCGAATCACACTATTGTCTTCGCGTTCTGGGCTGGAGAGCATAAGCTTATATGAGACTATTCGGGTTTCTCGACTACGAGCCCAACCGAGGACTTTTAGAAATTGAATACCTGGAAAAAGCCACATTCCTCTGTTTTGAATTTGAAAACCCCAGGTTTTGGTGAAAACTTTAGTAGCCCAATTTTTGAGGCGAAACATTTAATAAAGTTAGAATTCTCCTCGTTTAGTTTTATCTAGATCTTCTATTTGATTTTAGCCAATTTTATTTTCGTTCCAAATCATACTAAAACATTTCATTTGATAACTTTAATATGATGTTATTAATGTAGAAAAAAAATAATTTTGTTGTTTATTTTAATGAAAATAATCAAATTAGCCAGGGTAATAATATAGTAATGAGAGATTTTCACGTTTTCTGTAAAATGTCCTAGAATGAATATATTGGGTTGATGCAAAATTAATGCAGGTTTTTAGTAGGTATTGTAAATACGCATATCTTTACTTTAACCATATATATTTAATCAAAATAATTTCCATCTGAATCAATGCACTTTTGCCAACGTTCAACAAGCTTTCTTATTCCACCAGAAAAAAAATCCGAATCCTGGACTCAATGAAAACACGAAAAGAATTTTCAATGTCGTGCTGGTTTTAAAAATTTTTCTCCCTCAAAAAGTTGTCCAGATGCCTGAAAAAGTGGAAGTCTGTAGGAGAGAGGTCAGGTGAATAAGGCGGATGTTGGAGAACTTCGTAGCCCAACTCGTGCAGTCGTCGAAGCGTTGGTTGTGCAACGTGTGGTCTGGCGTTATCGTGGAGCAGGATCGGCCCCTTCCGATTCATCAATGCTGGGCAAAGACGTTGCAATTTTTGAGTTCCGAGTTCCGCCGCCATTTCTCGTGTGGTTTTGGTTGGGTCTTCTTCCACTTTTGACCTCAGCTGGTCGTTGTCGAGAGCAAGATGACGGCCCCGACCTTCATTGTCTTCGAGGTCGAAATCTCCTCTGCGAAACTTCTGGAACCAACGCTGCACCGTGCACTCATTAATAGCCCCCTGACCCCACACTTCATTAATATTACGAGCCGTTTGCGCAGCGCTGCGCCCTAATTTAAATTCGTAAAAATAAATTTGACGAAAATCGCACTTTGACATTTTCGATTCAAGACCTTTGAACACACTGAACAAAACGATTTTACTAAACAAATTCATGGTGAAAGAGAGGGTATTAGATAAGGTTTGTTTTGGTATAATAATGATCAATGTTAGGATTAGCTTTGTTTACACAATTGGAATTAAGATATTGCAATAGAGGAAACCTGCATTAATTTTGCATCAACCCAATAGTAACTTTTGGAAATGAACGTCTCAACTATTCCAAGAGAATTGAGGTTAGATTGGGCAGTTGTCTCCCGTTCTGTTCCGGTTAATTTAAGCTGATGATTACGTACTGTTTTATACAACATTTAGTACTGGGAACTATACTAGTAAACAGAAGTTCTTTTATGAATGCATTATTTGGAACAATCTCTTCTTTTTGTTTATATATTTAATTATTATAACAAATATAAAATTTGATTTTAACCACGTAACGTTTCGAGGTACTTTCTATGCCTCATCTTCAGATCAATAAAAATCATCTAAAATACAATTCAATATTATAAGAATTATATTGCGATGGTGAAGTAGAGATTATTTTAACAGATTGACAGGATAATTCGTATATAGGGGCTATGTATGAATAATAGTACATTATTATATGACTTATATTATGATATAATATGGAAATATATGTAATAGAATTTTTAATAAAGTGTTTTTATAAACAGATTGTAAATATTGTAGGTGATAAATGAATGCTAAATTATTCATAATGTTTGTTATTGTTTGCTATGGCTGCTTTTCATATTGAATTGTATTTTAGATGATTTTTAATAATCTGAAGATGAGGCATAGAAAGTACCTCGAAACGTTACGTTGTTAAAATCAAATTTTATGTATATGATAATAAATAAATATATAAATAAAAAGAAAAGATTCTTCCAAATAATACATTCATAATTAAAATTACTCTTCTATAATAATAATTGATATAAGAAGTTCTTTTTTTTATTATCATTTATAGAAATTTACAACTTTTTAAGTTAATACATCAAGTAAATTTACTAAAAGAAAAAAATACACGAAAAAAACATGAAGAGAAAATGTCCTTTGGCACCACTCCACTGGGTAATCTAAACTAGAAAGTCTCGAGGCCATCTTATTTTCGGACCATCTTATTTAGACGGCTCGGAGGATTGTCAGGAATAGAGGTGAAGCAAGGATTGAAGCCCGTGGGTTAAAGTGGTAGTGGAATTTGTCATGGAAGGATTGATACCTGGTTCGGGCCAAATCAACATTTGGGATATTAAGGTCTTTATGTATGAGTTTATTCGTGAAAAAGTTGAGGATTTTTCGTAGGATTTTGGATTGTAAGAATTGAATACGGGAAGAATTTGATGGTTTAGTAGAGCCCCAAAGCTCAACTCCGTAAGTCCAGATAGGCCTTATGATGGTGATATAGATGAACCTTTTATAGATAAATGGAAGGTCAAAGCGTCTGTCCAGTAAGTGTTGAAGTAACCGAAAGCGGTTTCAGTCTAGTGTGCGAATTCCATGTTAAACGTTTGTCAAGGAGGAGTCCTAGGTAGCGAATCTGTTCAACCAGAATCAGCGGAATATTATTAAAGGATACTGTAGGGCAAGATGTCATAGGTTTACGACGAAGGGTAAAGATAATTTGGTGGGATTTGCTTGAATTGATTTTAATTCTTCAAAAAAGTACTTAAATGAAAATATATAGTTAGTGATAGAAATAGTAATTATCTGATTGATATTGAAATAACAGAATATACGTTTGAACATTCGTAAACTCTATTTTCTATGATATCTATAGTTCTATGATAATTTCTTTTTCAGTGGCGCGATAGGCCGTGCAAGCCTTGGGCCTCGCGTTGTGATCTCCAGGGAGATTACATTCGCGTTTCTCGATGCATTTTATAATGTAGGGTCATCACTCCCTACACCTAATTTTGTTCACCACCCTTTGGCTCTCATATACCCGGAGGAGAGGCTGTGAGTGAATCCCCATTTAATTACATCCTTATAAAAGCCCCGCCGGTACTTGGATCCGAACTCGCAACCTGCAGCATGAAAGACTAGCGCGGTAGCCACTCGTCCACGGGCACCCCCCGTAATAATGATAATTATTACAAACTGAAATTTAGTCGGGAAGAATAATTTTGAAGATTCTATAAAAATAATCATATCATCTGATAAGCAATGCTAAAAAGCAACTAAAAAAAAACACAAGTTGAGCAAATTTCCTAACTAACTTAAGGTGAAAAGGGCAAACGTATTTGTTAATGCTATTTTTGAATTGAACAGTAATATAGATGTATAATATACCGTTGGAAAGCTAAAGATAAAAAAAAAATATTATCTAGTAGATGCAATTGTAAAAGTTAATGGACAGTGATGAAGAGCCGATGAAACTAACTGATTGTTGTAGAAAAAAATAAATTAGATTATTTAAGGAAACACATGTTTCTATTGAAATTCAATTTAATTAATTCATTATCAATTTATTTTTATCTTTAAATGTATTTAAAAAAGCTGGTGCGGGCAACACACGACTTTCACTTACCTCCATTTTTAATATCAGTGAAAGAATTTTCAAATACAGTTAGAGATAAAAATACGTGAAACTATTAAATAATTAATTAAATGGAATTTCTGTAGAAACATGTGTTTTATTAAAAAAATCTATTATATTATTATCTAAAACAATTACTTAGTTTTATCGGCTTTTTATCACTCTCTATTAACTTTTAAAAGCGTGTGCATGAGATAAAATTTTTCTAAAATCTTTAGCTTTCCAACGGTATATCATACATGTATATTACTTCTCTTGTATTCGAAAACGAAAAATTGCTATAAAAAAAAAACAATTTTTCCTGTTTCTACTTTAGTTGGGTATCGCATTCATTCAATTTATATATTTGCCTGTTTTTCAGCAGGGGTAACAAGATAATATAGTTATTTTTATAGAATCTACAAAATGAAGGTTCTTTAGGGGAAAAAATTTAAAGGCGTTTAGGCCCTGTCAGACCATGTTAATCCGAATGAAACCTAAATGATATTAAAGCCCATTCAATTTTACATCGATATAGCGAGTTTAATCAAAATCGTCGGAACCTTTGTTGAGAAAATTGAAAAAAAGTGCAAAAGCTTGGTATAAAGTAGCTCTTCTGGTAAGCTGATTTTTATGAAAACTATTTTTTCTTGTCTCGAGCCTATATTTGTCTTAAATATGAAATTTCGGTTTCATAGGACCGTTTCCGCCCGGGAGTTACCACACATACACACACACAGACCTTTTTGCTGGACTTGGTTAGTTAGACTCAGGGGACCCTAAAATGTGTATTTCCGTTGAAAACTGGAATTCGAAAGTTTTCACGATCGCAATACTTTACCTTACTATAAATAGTAAGTGAAAGTAAAAAAAATTAAATTGATTTTAACAATGGTGGTAAGTGAAAGTCGTGTGTTGCGCGCACTAGATTTTCATGCATTGTTGTAACATCCTGGAAATATAAATCTTTTAAATACAAGATTTTGTTTCCAATTTAAATGAACACAGACCTTTTTGCGTTACTTCATCACCGGAAACTTTCACGATCGCAGTACTTTATCTTATTCCGTACGTAGCTGAGTAAAAGTGAAACTGTGGGGGACTATTTTATCGTCGTATAATCTTTATAATTGCTCCGAAACCAATTATAAGGTTTCTGTGAATTTCATTATGATTTTAATTAATCTTTTGAGCTCTAACCAATACAAATATTGACTAGATACTTTACCTTTTATAAAGCGTTTAAATTTTATAATTAATTTCTGATCTTAGCTTATATCTTAATTTTTTACTTTCCCTTACTATATATTTCATATCATGCGATCGTGAAAATTTCCGAATTCCAGTTTTCAACGGAAATACACCTTTTAGGGTCTTCGGAGTCCAAATGACCCAGTCCCGCTAAAAGGTCTGTGTGTGTACAATTTTCTTTTACGGCCCATTCTGTGATGATTATTTCCTTTTTTCTAATCATCATCATATCCAGAAATTTCAATTTGCCTTCTTTTTCTGTATCCATAGTATTTTATTTTATTACGCAAAATATTTCATCTACATACTTTACTTTAATAATAATAATAATAATAATAGGCTTAGCGAACCCGAAGGTTCGATGCCGATACCACCAAATTCCGCCTACACAAACTCGTCCAATGTTCACCATTCAAGTCCAAGCTCCCGAGATCAGCCTTAACGCAATCCTCCCACCTCCGCTTCGGCCTACCTTTCGGACGCCTACCAGTCGGATCAGCAAATACCAACTTTCTCGGAATCCGCTCGTCATCGAGCCCAACAACTTTACTCGCCCATTTGAGTCTCTGCGATGCAATCAGCTCAACATAATTTACTTTACTTTACTTAAATAGTTTTACTTTTATCCCTGCACTTTCTAAAGCATTATTAGTTAACTCATTCGATAACATATAAAAATAAAGAATTATTATAGTGGGCTAAAAGATAAAATAGAAAAAAACTCTCAATCTGGAATGGTATATAAAATACCATGTGTGAATTGTCGAGCAGTATATATTGGTGAAAAAAAGCAGTTCTTGAAAGATAGGGTGTATAGGTGTAGGGTGTACCAAAATGATGTTAAGAATAAAGAAAAAGAGAATAAAAAGACTGTGATAGTACAGCATGTAATAAATAAACAACATCAATTTGACTTTGAAAATACTATGATGGTACATAAAAGAAAGTAATGATTTTAAAAGAAAAGTTTTGGAGGCAATTTATATTTCAGAACACATTGACCATAGTATAAACCACAAAACGGACACAAAGAACTTAAATAATCATTATGCTGAGATTTTGAGCAAAATTAATAAATCATGTAATTTAAGTAAATTGAATTTCTTGAATAACATAATATTTTAAATAACTTAATATGATAGAATAATATTTTTGAATTTTGTGGATAAATGATTATTTATCTTGGTTTTAATTAGATATTAATATATTTATTTATATGTTTATATATATATATATGTATGTATGTGTGTGTGTGTGTATGTGTGTGTGTGTGTGTGTGTGTGTGTGTGTGTGTGTGTATGTGGTAACTTCCGCGTGTAAACAAAAAGTCTTATGAAACCGAAATTTCTTATTTAAGACATCTATACGCCCGAGAAGTTACAAAAACTTTTTAATCAAAATCAGCTAACCAGAAGACCACTTTACACCATGCGTTTTGCACTTTTTTCTACAATTTTCTTAAAAAAGGCACTAAACATTTTGATTAAACTCGCTTTATCGATGTAAAATTTAATGGGCTTTAATACCATGTAGGTTTCATTTCGATTGAGATAGGGCTTAAATGCCGATATTTCTCAAATTCCTTCCTCTAAAGTACCTTTAATTTCGTAGATTTAAAAAAGATTGGAACATAATCTTATTAGCATTGATAAATAACGGGTAAATATGCAAGTTAAGCGAATTTGATAAACAAATAAGGGAGAAAAGTTCAAATATATTTTTGTATGCTATTTTTGTGTTTTTGAACACAAGAATAGTAATATAGATGTATAATATACTGTTGGAATGCTAAAGATTTAAAAAATTAAATATTATCTTATGTATAAATATTGTTAATGGTAGCGGAGTGTGATGAAAAGCTGATAAAACAAACTGATTGCCGTAAATTATAATATTATAGATTGTTTAATGAAACACATGTTTCTATTAAAAACCAATTTAAATAAGTCTTTAACAATTTATTTTCGTTTATAAATGTGTTTAAAAATTCTTGAATTGATATAAATAATGGAGGTAAGTGAAAGTCGTGCGTTGCGCGCACCAGATTTTTTTTAATTACAGCAGTTTTAATTAGTTTATCTAACCCGACATTAAATATTTCTCGATAATATCCATAGGTACTAATACCCAATCGATTTGAAGTTGAATTCAGAAGAATTTGAATATTTTTGAAGTATTTCATTTGAATATTGAAGTTAAATTATTCATAGCGAAATGGACTGGATATGCAAATTGATACAGGTGATAGCGAATTCATGGGCGGTTAAATGTAAATTGAAGGAATGGCCTAGGAACAAATTGAAAGGAAACACACTGACTGTCCGGAAGAATTTTGTCCCATTTCCAATTTTGTTTCAGACTTCGGAGCCTCTCATTCCGATTTTTTTTTTTCAGTTTTGTCATTTTATTTTTATCAGTGAGGGGCGTAGATGCTCAACGGGTTCGAATCGGGCTAAAGCAGAACACATGGGTACCTCATGATCTCACTGAGCGGCAGCAAGACCCCATGTTTCAAAACCGTGCGAAAATTGAAAGAACTGGGCTACGAAGTTCTTCTGCACCCACCATATTCTCCCGACTTGTCTCCGACAGATTACCACCTATTCAGGAATTTATACAACTTCGTTAAAGGAAAACTTTTTGAAAATGATGATCAAGTGAAAAGTGCGTTTTCAGATTTTGTTTCACTTCAAAGTTCAGAGTTTTTCAGTTCGGGGATAAAAAAACACAACCCGATAGTATTTCGTCTCAGCCTATATTTAATAAATTTATTAAATATTAAATTAGAGGAAATTTAACGGTTATATCTAATCTTAGAGGTCGCCTTATAGAGTCCAAAACCTTTAATTGCTTGGTTAGTATGTTAGTTTCATTAGTAAACCTTACTCCCATCTCAGCGGGTATTCCTCAAGGTTCTTGCCTATATCCAATTCTATTTAATTTGTTCATTTCTGATCTAACAGCCCATCCATTTGTGACGAGGTCATCATACGCCGATGATACAGCATTGTATACCTCATCATATCGCATTGATACAATAGCGAATCGCCCTCAAAAATATTTTTTAAAATTTCACACATTTTCATAAAATGAAAATTGAAAATTAATCCAACAAAATCTGAAGCATTTCTTTTTACTAAACGTCGTCGCGCACAAATAAAACACCAAATCAAGATAAATTCAGCTCTCATCCCATGCTCAAAATCCGTACAGTACCTAGGCATAACATTAGTAAATCTCTTACTTTCACAGATCATATCAATAGAAAAATCGATAAAGCCAAAAAATTAATATTTAAAATGTTCCCTTACCTCAACTAAAAATCCCATTTGAGCTCTCATAACAAATTAATAATATACAAAGCAGTTATTCGCCCGTTAATTACATACGCCTCGCCAGTCTGGAGCTCAACCTGCTTGACTAACTACTAAAAACTTGAAAGAATTCAAAATCTATCAATGCGGATAATTAACAATTACCCCCGCTACAATAAAATATCATCTATGCTCCAGGACTTACAGCTTCCAACTATTAAACATCTTGTCCAAACTTAAACAGCTTCTTACTTCAGTAAAACACCGGTCTCCAAAATCCATTAATAAAGGAAATCGGTAACTATAATAAAACATCTCTAAAACGCTACACTCATAAAATAACTAAACATTTGTTGCTAACTTAAGCTAGTTTGTTTTAATTTATAATTTTATATTATCATTTATGTTATCCGTTTTTATTTGTAGGTTTTAGTATAATTTTTCCTACAAACATATATAATTACAATTTAATTTTACCACTAATTATAGATTAGTAAATTAGATTATAACTACCAAATGAACCAAACATTTGATGATTGTAAGGATGTCCATTCGAAATCATTTATAAATATTTTGTCAATTTGTAAATATGTAAATAAAGTTTAATTTCTTTCTTTCTTAGTAAACCTTTGTAATAAAAAAAAAATAATCCCCACCCCCTCAAAATTTGAGGGATTATGTTTCAAGATGCAACCCAAACAACGATTAAAAACAACAAAAGTATTTCCTTGGTATTTTTCCGAAACTACTGGACCAATATTTTTTTAAATACGCCACAAAAATACTAGGCCATGCAACGATGATCCTAACACGTAGATGTTGATATCAGCTGGTTGTTTTTAAACGGCGTCTGATTAAAAGTGATTTATTTCAATAACTCAGATATTTTGAAAGTGGAGAGAAAACCTAGGAGTGTTTAAATAAAATAATATTTTATACATGAATACACCCATAACTTAGTTATTTTCTAAGATGGAGAAAAATATGTAAATAGTTTTTGAATCGCACGGTAAACTGAAAAAAAAGAAAAAAAGTTGATCTATGTGGTATATTCAAGTCCGAAATTATTTTAGATGGGCAGGTAGAACAGACAATCTTCAAAAAAGATGAGCAATTGTCAAGTCTCACCTACGATGTTGACATCTTGGGGGCAATTCTTTAGATATTAGGTGGCCGTATGTTAGCCTTGTATATCCGATTTTCATGCAAAACAACAGATTAAAAAAGTGCACCTGCAAGTTCAACAATGGTAAATAATTCCTTTAATATGTCCCGAAAATTAGGGTTGGTAAATTAGATAAATATTTGTAATCATGGGGTGCTCGTGGCTGAGTAGCTCGTCTCTCATGCTATAGGTTGTGAGTTCGAATCCTAGTCCCGGAGGATTCGATTCGCTCATAGCCGATATAATATTCCCCCGGGTATGTGAAACCCGTCAACCAAATGGTGGCTACTCACGAAATTAGGCGAAGGGAGTAATAACCCTACCTTTCAAAATACATTACACCACGAGGCCCAGAGCCAACACGGCCTGTCGCGCCACTGAAAGAAGTTCGATTTTCATGCAGTCCAGGAACACCTCCTGACCTCAGTTTCCTGTTTTGAAATATAATTAAAAATTGTTTTTGTTATATAGATCTGTGTTTAAAAAAGTTAAATTAAGTTAAATTTTAATAAGTTATCTATCATCGCAGTTCGTCTTCATGACAATGGTTGTGTATCTGAAATTTTAATGCATGTTCTCCTCTTACTATAACAGCTAGTATACATTATATATATGTATACTAGCTGTTGCGCGCGGCTTCGTCAGCGTCAATTTCAGTTATTATGATCGCTATTAAGACGTTTTTAAAAGAATATATTGGGTTGGCCGAAAAGTTCGTAGAAAAATTTGGACAACAATTAAAATTGAACAGCTTAAAGTTTATTTATTTATTCTACAAAATAGTTACCACCGTCAGCGATCACTCTTTTCCAACGCCTTGAAAGATCCATTATCCCTTTTTTTCCAAAAATCACTGTCCTTCCTCCTGAAGAAAAGTAAAAGGTCCGTTCTGACGTCATCTTCTGAAGAGTAGGATTTCCTCTATAGAAAAATTTCGAAGGAACGGAAAAGATGGAAATCCGAAGGAGCAATGTCAGAAAAGTACGGCGGGTAAAACCCCACCTGAAGCTTAATAACTTTTGCCGAGAGACATATGGGACCTAGTGTAGTCTCGGTGGAATAACACTACTTTCCGACTCGCCAACTCTGGCTGTTTCTCTTCAATTGCTGCCATCAATCGATCTAACTGGGTCCGTATTTATAGTTTGGTTTTGTAGAAGGAGCTCAAAATGTATGGGTCCCTTCCTATCCCACCAAAAGCCGGCCTTTGGTGTTGCAAGCGGCGTCGTGCCAGGCAGCTCCCAAGATTTTTTTCGGCTGGTGTTGATGTAGAGAATCCATTTTTCGTCACCAGTAACAACTCGTTTCAAAAGTGGATCCTCCACATTTTTTTTTCATCAGCAAATCACAACATAAAATCCTTTCAAAAAGATTCCTTTCACGGAGCTCATGAAGAATCCAAACGCCATAACGACAGACGTGCCCGGTCTTCCAAATTGAAATCTCCCAATCTAAACCGCGAAAACCACTTCTGAACAGTGCTATCAGAATTTAAATCGCTGCCTGAATCTTTCTTGCAGTTCGGGCTACGTTTTTCCCTTTTTAAAAAAAGAACAGCATATTATAGCGAAAATGAACTGAATCGTCACTCATGTTGGCTTGCAATAAACTACACTACTGATCCTTAATAATTTTGTAGATTCAATAATAACAACTTTTTTTTTTTTTTTTTTTTTTTTTTTCTTTTTTTTTAATTATGCCTTCCCATTTCGACTTCCGCCATAAGGGATCTGGCAGCCCAGTACCACTCCGATCTGGATGGGGTTTCACCTCTTATTTTTTGTAATCGGGGGCACACTTCTAGATGTGCTGCATCCATTTCATTATTTGCATGACAGAGGCAGCAAAGTGGAGACTCTACCACTCCGATCCGATGCAAGTGTTTTGCGAGGTAGTCATGGCCAGTAATCATTCGGAACTGTGCAACAGCATCTTTTCTCTTCAAATCTACTGGTATTCTTTCTTCTTCTATAAGGAGTTTGGCCCAGTGCTTGTTGATCGAACTGAGCCTTTGGGAGTCCGTTAGTAGAGCATGATTTTCAATTTGCCTTCTTTTTCTGTATCCATAGTATTTTATTTTATTACGCAAAATATTTCATCTACATACTTTACTTTAATAATAATAATAATAATAATAGGCTTAGCGAACCCGAAGGTTCGATGCCGATACCACCAAATTCCGCCTACACAAACTCGTCCAATGTTCACCATTCAAGCCCAAGCTCCCGAGATCAGCCTTAACGCAATCCTCCCACCTCCGCTTCGGCCTACCTTTCGGACGCCTACCAGTCGGATCAGCAAATACCAACTTTCTCGGAATCCGCTCGTCATCGAGCCCAACAACTTTACTCGCCCATTTGAGTCTCTGCGATGCAATCAGCTCAACATAATTTACTTTACTTTACTTAAATAGTTTTACTTTTATCCCTGCACTTTCTAAAGCATTATTAGTTAACTCATTCGATAACATATAAAAATAAAGAATTATTATAGTGGGCTAAAAGATAAAATAGAAAAAAACTCTCAATCTGGAATGGTATATAAAATACCATGTGTGAATTGTCGAGCAGTATATATTGGTGAAAAAAAGCAGTTCTTGAAAGATAGGGTGTATAGGTGTAGGGTGTACCAAAATGATGTTAAGAATAAAGAAAAAGAGAATAAAAAGACTGTGATAGTACAGCATGTAATAAATAAACAACATCAATTTGACTTTGAAAATACTATGATGGTACATAAAAGAAAGTAATGATTTTAAAAGAAAAGTTTTGGAGGCAATTTATATTTCAGAACACATTGACCATAGTATAAACCACAAAACGGACACAAAGAACTTAAATAATCATTATGCTGAGATTTTGAGCAAAATTAATAAATCATGTAATTTAAGTAAATTGAATTTCTTGAATAACATAATATTTTAAATAACTTAATATGATAGAATAATATTTTTGAATTTTGTGGATAAATGATTATTTATCTTGGTTTTAATTAGATATTAATATATTTATTTATATGTTTATATATATATATGTATGTATGTGTGTATGTGTGTGTGTGTGTGTGTGTGTGTGTGTGTGTGTATGTGGTAACTTCCGCGTGTAAACAAAAAGTCTTATGAAACCGAAATTTCTTATTTAAGACATCTATACGCCCGAGAAGTTACAAAAACTTTTTAATCAAAATCAGCTAACCAGAAGAGCCACTTTACACCATGCGTTTTGCACTTTTTTCTACAATTTTCTTAAAAAAGGCACTAAACATTTTGATTAAACTCGCTTTATCGATGTAAAATTTAATGGGCTTTAATACCATGTAGGTTTCATTTCGATTGAGATAGGGCTTAAATGCCGATATTTCTCAAATTCCTTCCTCTAAAGTACCTTTAATTTCGTAGATTTAAAAAAGATTGGAACATAATCTTATTAGCATTGATAAATAACGGGTAAATATGCAAGTTAAGCGAATTTGATAAACAAATAAGGGAGAAAAGTTCAAATATATTTTTGTATGCTATTTTTGTGTTTTTGAACACAAGAATAGTAATATAGATGTATAATATACTGTTGGAATGCTAAAGATTTAAAAAATTAAATATTATCTTATGTATAAATATTGTTAATGGTAGCGGAGTGTGATGAAAAGCTGATAAAACAAACTGATTGCCGTAAATGATAATATTATAGATTGTTTAATGAAACACATGTTTCTATTAAAAACCAATTTAAATAAGTCTTTAACAATTTATTTTCGTTTATAAATGTGTTTAAAAATTCTTGAATTGATATAAATAATGGAGGTAAGTGAAAGTCGTTCGTTGCGCGCACCAGATTTTTTTTAATTACAGCAGTTTTAATTAGTTTATCTAACCCGACATTAAATATTTCTCGATAATATCCATAGGTACTAATACCCAATCGATTTGAAGTTGAATTCAGAAGAATTTGAATATTTTTGAAGTATTTCATTTGAATATTGAAGTTAAATTATTCATAGCGAAATGGACTGGATATGCAAATTGATACAGGTGATAGCGAATTCATGGGCGGTTAAATGTAAATTGAAGGAATGGCCTAGGAACAAATTGAAAGAAAACACACTGACTGTCCGGAAGGATTTTGTCCCATTTCCAATTTTGTTTCAGACTTCGGAGCCTCTCATTCCGATTTTTTTTTTTCAGTTTTGTCATTTTATTTTTATCAGTGAGGGGCGTAGATGCTCAACGGGTTCGAATCGGGCTAAAGCAGAACACATGGGTACCTCATGATCTCACTGAGCGGCAGCAAGACCCCATGTTTCAAAACATACCGTGCGAAAATTGAAAGAACTGGGCTACGAAGTTCTTCTGCACCCACCATATTCTCCCGACTTGTCTCCGACAGATTACCACCTATTCAGGAATTTATACAACTTCGTTAAAGGAAAACTTTTTGAAAATGATGATCAAGTGAAAAGTGCGTTTTCAGATTTTGTTTCACTTCAAAGTTCAGAGTTTTTCAGTTCGGGGATAAAAAAACACAACCCGATAGTATTTCGTCTCAGCCTATATTTAATAAATTTATTAAATATTAAATTAGAGGAAATTTAACGGTTATATCTAATCTTAGAGGTCGCCTTATAGAGTCCAAAACCTTTAATGGCTTGGTTAGTATGTTAGTTTCATTAGTAAACCTTACTCCCATCTCAGCGGGTCTTCCTCAAGGTTCTTGCCTATCTCCAATTCTATTTAATTTGTTCATTTCTGATCTAACAGCCCATCCATTTGTGACGAGGTCATCATACGCCGATGATACAGCATTGTATACCTCATCATATCGCATTGATACAATAGCGAATCGCCCTCAAAAATATTTTTTAAAATTTCACACATTTTCATAAAATGAAAATTGAAAATTAATCCAACAAAATCTGAAGCATTTCTTTTTACTAAACGTCGTCGCGCACAAATAAAACACCAAATCAAGATAAATTCAGCTCTCATCCCATGCTCAAAATCCGTACAGTACCTAGGCATAACATTAGTAAATCTCTTACTTTCACAGATCATATCAATAGAAAAATCGATAAAGCCAAAAAATTAATATTTAAAATGTTCCCTTACCTCAACTAAAAATCCCATTTGAGCTCTCATAACAAATTAATAATATACAAAGCAGTTATTCGCCCGTTAATTACATACGCCTCGCCAGTCTGGAGCTCAACCTGCTTGACTAACTACTAAAAACTTGAAAGAATTCAAAATCTATCAATGCGGATAATTAACAATTACCCCCGCTACAATAAAATATCATCTATGCTCCAGGACTTACAGCTTCCAACTATTAAACATCTTGTCCAAACTTAAACAGCTTCTTACTTCAGTAAAACACCGGTCTCCAAAAATCCATTAATAAAGGAAATCGGTAACTATAATAAAACATCTCTAAAACGCTACACTCATAAAATAACTAAACATTTGTTGCTAACTTAAGCTAGTTTGTTTTAATTTATAATTTTATATTATCATTTATGTTATCCGTTTTTATTTGTAGGTTTTTGTATAATTTTTCCTACAAACATATATAATTACAATTTAATTTTACCACTAATTATAGATTAGTAAATTAGATTATAACTACCAAATGAACCAAACATTTGATGATTGTAAGGATGTCCCATTCGAAATCATTTATAAATATTTTGTCAATTTGTAAATATGTAAATAAAGTTTAATTTCTTTCTTTCTTAGTAAACCTTTGTAATAAAAAAAAAATAATCCCCACCCCCTCAAAATTTGAGGGATTATGTTTCAAGATGCAACCCAAACAACGATTAAAAACAACAACAGTATTTCCTTGGTATTTTTCCGAAACTACTGGACCAATATTTTTTTAAATACGCCACAAAAATACTAGGCCATGCAACGATGATCCTAACACGTAGATGTTGATATCAGCTGGTTGTTTTTAAAACGGCGTCTGATTAAAAGTGATTTATTTCAATAACTCAGATATTTTTGAAAGTGGAGAGAAAACCTAGGAGTGTTTAAATAAAATAATATTTTATACATGAATACACCCATAACTTAGTTATTTTCTAAGATGGAGAAAAAATATGTAAATAGTTTTTGAATCGCACGGTAAACTGAAAAAAAAGAAAAAAAGTTGATCTATGTGGTATATTCAAGTCCGAAATTATTTTAGATGGGCAGGTAGAACAGACAATCTTCAAAAAAGATGAGCAATTGTCAAGTCTCACCTACGATGTTGACATCTTGGGGGCAATTCTTTAGATATTAGGTGGCCGTATGTTAGCCTTGTATATCCGATTTTCATGCAAAACAACAGATTAAAAAAGTGCACCTGCAAGTTCAACAATGGTAAATAATTCCTTTAATATGTCCCGAAAATTAGGGTTGGTAAATTAGATAAATATTTGTAATCATGGGGTGCTCGTGGCTGAGTAGCTCGTCTCTCATGCTATAGGTTGTGAGTTCGAATCCTAGTCCCGGAGGATTCGATTCGCTCATAGCCGATATAATATTCCCCCGGGTATGTGAAACCCGTCAACCAAATGGTGGCTACTCACGAAATTAGGCGAAGGGAGTAATAACCCTACCTTTCAAAATACATTACACCACGAGGCCCAGAGCCAACACGGCCTGTCGCGCCACTGAAAGAAGTTCGATTTTCATGCAGTCCAGGAACACCTCCTGACCTCAGTTTCCTGTTTTGAAATATAATTAAAAATTGTTTTTGTTATATGAGATCTGTGTTTAAAAAAGTTAAATTAAGTTAAAATTTAATAAGTTATCTATCATCGCAGTACGTCATTCATGACAATGGTTGTGTATCTGAAATTTTAATGCATGTTCCTCTTACTATAACAGCTAGTATACATATATATATATGTATACTAGCTGTTGCGCGCGGCTTCGTCAGCGTCAATTTCAGTTATTATGATCGCTATTAAGACGTTTTTAAAAGAATATATTGGGTTGGCCGAAAAGTTCGTAGAAAAATTTGGACAACAATTAAAATTGAACAGCTTAAAGTTTATTTATTTATTCTACAAAATAGTTACCACCGTCAGCGATCACTCTTTTCCAACGCCTTGAAAGATCCATTATCCCTTTTTTTCCAAAAATCACTGTCCTTCCTCCTGAAGAAAAGTAAAAGGTCCGTTCTGACGTCATCTTCTGAAGAGTAGGATTTCCTCTATAGAAAAATTTCGAAGGAACGGAAAAGATGGAAATCCGAAGGAGCAATGTCAGAAAAGTACGGCGGGTAAAACCCCACCTGAAGCTTAATAACTTTTGCCGAGAGACATATGGGACCTAGTGTAGTCTCGGTGGAATAACACTACTTTCCGACTCGCCAACTCTGGCTGTTTCTCTTCAATTGCTGCCATCAATCGATCTAACTGGGTCCGTATTTATAGTTTGGTTTTGTAGAAGGAGCTCAAAATGTATGGGTCCCTTCCTATCCCACCAAAAGCCGGCCTTTGGTGTTGCAAGCGGCGTCGTGCCAGGCAGCTCCCAAGATTTTTTTCGGCTGGTGTTGATGTAGAGAATCCATTTTTCGTCACCAGTAACAACTCGTTTCAAAAGTGGATCCTCCACATTTTTTTTTCATCAGCAAATCACAACATAAAATCCTTTCAAAAAGATTCCTTTCACGGAGCTCATGAAGAATCCAAACGCCATAACGACAGACGTGCCCGGTCTTCCAAATTGAAATCTCCCAATCTAAACCGCGAAAACCACTTCTGAACAGTGCTATCAGAATTTAAATCGCTGCCTGAATCTTTCTTGCAGTTCGGGCTACGTTTTTCCCTTTTTAAAAAAAGAACAGCATATTATAGCGAAAATGAACTGAATCGTCACTCATGTTGGCTTGCAATAAACTACACTACTGATCCTTAATAATTTTGTAGATTCAATAATAACAACTTTTTTTTTTTTTTTTTTTTTTTTTTTTTTCTTTTTTTTTAATTATGCCTTCCCATTTCGACTTCCGCCATAAGGGATCTGGCAGCCCAGTACCACTCCGATCTGGATGGGGTTTCACCTCTTATTTTTTGTAATCGGGGGCACACTTCTAGATGTGCTGCATCCATTTCATTATTTGCATGACAGAGGCAGCAAAGTGGAGACTCTACCACTCCGATCCGATGCAAGTGTTTTGCGAGGTAGTCATGGCCAGTAATCATTCGGAACTGTGCAACAGCATCTTTTCTCTTCAAATCTACTGGTATTCTTTCTTCTTCTATAAGGAGTTTGGCCCAGTGCTTGTTGATCGAACTGAGCCTTTGGGAGTCCGTTAGTAGAGCATGATTTTCAATTTGCCTTCTTTTTCTGTATCCATAGTATTTTATTTTATTACGCAAAATATTTCATCTACATACTTTACTTTAATAATAATAATAATAATAATAGGCTTAGCGAACCCGAAGGTTCGATGCCGATACCACCAAATTCCGCCTACACAAACTCGTCCAATGTTCACCATTCAAGCCCAAGCTCCCGAGATCAGCCTTAACGCAATCCTCCCACCTCCGCTTCGGCCTACCTTTCGGACGCCTACCAGTCGGATCAGCAAATACCAACTTTCTCGGAATCCGCTCGTCATCGAGCCCAACAACTTTACTCGCCCATTTGAGTCTCTGCGATGCAATCAGCTCAACATAATTTACTTTACTTTACTTAAATAGTTTTACTTTTATCCCTGCACTTTCTAAAGCATTATTAGTTAACTCATTCGATAACATATAAAAATAAAGAATTATTATAGTGGGCTAAAAGATAAAATAGAAAAAAACTCTCAATCTGGAATGGTATATAAAATACCATGTGTGAATTGTCGAGCAGTATATATTGGTGAAAAAAAGCAGTTCTTGAAAGATAGGGTGTATAGGTGTAGGGTGTACCAAAATGATGTTAAGAATAAAGAAAAAGAGAATAAAAAGACTGTGATAGTACAGCATGTAATAAATAAACAACATCAATTTGACTTTGAAAATACTATGATGGTACATAAAAGAAAGTAATGATTTTAAAAGAAAAGTTTTGGAGGCAATTTATATTTCAGAACACATTGACCATAGTATAAACCACAAAACGGACACAAAGAACTTAAATAATCATTATGCTGAGATTTTGAGCAAAATTAATAAATCATGTAATTTAAGTAAATTGAATTTCTTGAATAACATAATATTTTAAATAACTTAATATGATAGAATAATATTTTTGAATTTTGTGGATAAATGATTATTTATCTTGGTTTTAATTAGATATTAATATATTTATTTATATGTTTATATATATATATGTATGTATGTGTGTATGTGTGTGTGTGTGTGTGTGTGTGTGTGTGTGTGTGTATGTGGTAACTTCCGCGTGTAAACAAAAAGTCTTATGAAACCGAAATTTCTTATTTAAGACATCTATACGCCCGAGAAGTTACAAAAACTTTTTAATCAAAATCAGCTAACCAGAAGAGCCACTTTACACCATGCGTTTTGCACTTTTTTCTACAATTTTCTTAAAAAAGGCACTAAACATTTTGATTAAACTCGCTTTATCGATGTAAAATTTAATGGGCTTTAATACCATGTAGGTTTCATTTCGATTGAGATAGGGCTTAAATGCCGATATTTCTCAAATTCCTTCCTCTAAAGTACCTTTAATTTCGTAGATTTAAAAAAGATTGGAACATAATCTTATTAGCATTGATAAATAACGGGTAAATATGCAAGTTAAGCGAATTTGATAAACAAATAAGGGAGAAAAGTTCAAATATATTTTTGTATGCTATTTTTGTGTTTTTGAACACAAGAATAGTAATATAGATGTATAATATACTGTTGGAATGCTAAAGATTTAAAAAATTAAATATTATCTTATGTATAAATATTGTTAATGGTAGCGGAGTGTGATGAAAAGCTGATAAAACAAACTGATTGCCGTAAATGATAATATTATAGATTGTTTAATAAAACACATGTTTCTATTAAAAACCAATTTAAATAAGTCTTTAACAATTTATTTTCGTTTATAAATGTGTTTAAAAATTCTTGAATTGATATAAATAATGGAGGTAAGTGAAAGTCGTTCGTTGCGCGCACCAGATTTTTTTTAATTACAGCAGTTTTAATTAGTTTATCTAACCCGACATTAAATATTTCTCGATAATATCCATAGGTACTAATACCCAATCGATTTGAAGTTGAATTCAGAAGAATTTGAATATTTTTGAAGTATTTCATTTGAATATTGAAGTTAAATTATTCATAGCGAAATGGACTGGATATGCAAATTGATACAGGTGATAGCGAATTCATGGGCGGTTAAATGTAAATTGAAGGAATGGCCTAGGAACAAATTGAAAGAAAACACACTGACTGTCCGGAAGGATTTTGTCCCATTTCCAATTTTGTTTCAGACTTCGGAGCCTCTCATTCCGATTTTTTTTTTTTCAGTTTTGTCATTTTATTTTTATCAGTGAGGGGCGTAGATGCTCAACGGGTTCGAATCGGGCTAAAGCAGAACACATGGGTACCTCATGATCTCACTGAGCGGCAGCAAGACCCCATGTTTCAAAACATACCGTGCGAAAATTGAAAGAACTGGGCTACGAAGTTCTTCTGCACCCACCATATTCTCCCGACTTGTCTCCGACAGATTACCACCTATTCAGGAATTTATACAACTTCGTTAAAGGAAAACTTTTTGAAAATGATGATCAAGTGAAAAGTGCGTTTTCAGATTTTGTTTCACTTCAAAGTTCAGAGTTTTTCAGTTCGGGGATAAAAAAACACAACCCGATAGTATTTCGTCTCAGCCTATATTTAATAAATTTATTAAATATTAAATTAGAGGAAATTTAACGGTTATATCTAATCTTAGAGGTCGCCTTATAGAGTCCAAAACCTTTAATGGCTTGGTTAGTATGTTAGTTTCATTAGTAAACCTTACTCCCATCTCAGCGGGTCTTCCTCAAGGTTCTTGCCTATCTCCAATTCTATTTAATTTGTTCATTTCTGATCTAACAGCCCATCCATTTGTGACGAGGTCATCATACGCCGATGATACAGCATTGTATACCTCATCATATCGCATTGATACAATAGCGAATCGCCCTCAAAAATATTTTTTAAAATTTCACACATTTTCATAAAATGAAAATTGAAAATTAATCCAACAAAATCTGAAGCATTTCTTTTTACTAAACGTCGTCGCGCACAAATAAAACACCAAATCAAGATAAATTCAGCTCTCATCCCATGCTCAAAATCCGTACAGTACCTAGGCATAACATTAGTAAATCTCTTACTTTCACAGATCATATCAATAGAAAAATCGATAAAGCCAAAAAATTAATATTTAAAATGTTCCCTTACCTCAACTAAAAATCCCATTTGAGCTCTCATAACAAATTAATAATATACAAAGCAGTTATTCGCCCGTTAATTACATACGCCTCGCCAGTCTGGAGCTCAACCTGCTTGACTAACTACTAAAAACTTGAAAGAATTCAAAATCTATCAATGCGGATAATTAACAATTACCCCCGCTACAATAAAATATCATCTATGCTCCAGGACTTACAGCTTCCAACTATTAAACATCTTGTCCAAACTTAAACAGCTTCTTACTTCAGTAAAACACCGGTCTCCAAAAATCCATTAATAAAGGAAATCGGTAACTATAATAAAACATCTCTAAAACGCTACACTCATAAAATAACTAAACATTTGTTGCTAACTTAAGCTAGTTTGTTTTAATTTATAATTTTATATTATCATTTATGTTATCCGTTTTTATTTGTAGGTTTTTGTATAATTTTTCCTACAAACATATATAATTACAATTTAATTTTACCACTAATTATAGATTAGTAAATTAGATTATAACTACCAAATGAACCAAACATTTGATGATTGTAAGGATGTCCCATTCGAAATCATTTATAAATATTTTGTCAATTTGTAAATATGTAAATAAAGTTTAATTTCTTTCTTTCTTAGTAAACCTTTGTAATAAAAAAAAAATAATCCCCACCCCCTCAAAATTTGAGGGATTATGTTTCAAGATGCAACCCAAACAACGATTAAAAACAACAACAGTATTTCCTTGGTATTTTTCCGAAACTACTGGACCAATATTTTTTTAAATACGCCACAAAAATACTAGGCCATGCAACGATGATCCTAACACGTAGATGTTGATATCAGCTGGTTGTTTTTAAAACGGCGTCTGATTAAAAGTGATTTATTTCAATAACTCAGATATTTTTGAAAGTGGAGAGAAAACCTAGGAGTGTTTAAATAAAATAATATTTTATACATGAATACACCCATAACTTAGTTATTTTCTAAGATGGAGAAAAATATGTAAATAGTTTTTGAATCGCACGGTAAACTGAAAAAAAAGAAAAAAAGTTGATCTATGTGGTATATTCAAGTCCGAAATTATTTTAGATGGGCAGGTAGAACAGACAATCTTCAAAAAAGATGAGCAATTGTCAAGTCTCACCTACGATGTTGACATCTTGGGGGCAATTCTTTAGATATTAGGTGGCCGTATGTTAGCCTTGTATATCCGATTTTCATGCAAAACAACAGATTAAAAAAGTGCACCTGCAAGTTCAACAATGGTAAATAATTCCTTTAATATGTCCCGAAAATTAGGGTTGGTAAATTAGATAAATATTTGTAATCATGGGGTGCTCGTGGCTGAGTAGCTCGTCTCTCATGCTATAGGTTGTGAGTTCGAATCCTAGTCCCGGAGGATTCGATTCGCTCATAGCCGATATAATATTCCCCCGGGTATGTGAAACCCGTCAACCAAATGGTGGCTACTCACGAAATTAGGCGAAGGGAGTAATAACCCTACCTTTCAAAATACATTACACCACGAGGCCCAGAGCCAACACGGCCTGTCGCGCCACTGAAAGAAGTTCGATTTTCATGCAGTCCAGGAACACCTCCTGACCTCAGTTTCCTGTTTTGAAATATAATTAAAAATTGTTTTTGTTATATGAGATCTGTGTTTAAAAAAGTTAAATTAAGTTAAAATTTAATAAGTTATCTATCATCGCAGTACGTCATTCATGACAATGGTTGTGTATCTGAAATTTTAATGCATGTTCCTCTTACTATAACAGCTAGTATACATATATATATATGTATACTAGCTGTTGCGCGCGGCTTCGTCAGCGTCAATTTCAGTTATTATGATCGCTATTAAGACGTTTTTAAAAGAATATATTGGGTTGGCCGAAAAGTTCGTAGAAAAATTTGGACAACAATTAAAATTGAACAGCTTAAAGTTTATTTATTTATTCTACAAAATAGTTACCACCGTCAGCGATCACTCTTTTCCAACGCCTTGAAAGATCCATTATCCCTTTTTTTCCAAAAATCACTGTCCTTCCTCCTGAAGAAAAGTAAAAGGTCCGTTCTGACGTCATCTTCTGAAGAGTAGGATTTCCTCTATAGAAAAATTTCGAAGGAACGGAAAAGATGGAAATCCGAAGGAGCAATGTCAGAAAAGTACGGCGGGTAAAACCCCACCTGAAGCTTAATAACTTTTGCCGAGAGACATATGGGACCTAGTGTAGTCTCGGTGGAATAACACTACTTTCCGACTCGCCAACTCTGGCTGTTTCTCTTCAATTGCTGCCATCAATCGATCTAACTGGGTCCGTATTTATAGTTTGGTTTTGTAGAAGGAGCTCAAAATGTATGGGTCCCTTCCTATCCCACCAAAAGCCGGCCTTTGGTGTTGCAAGCGGCGTCGTGCCAGGCAGCTCCCAAGATTTTTTTCGGCTGGTGTTGATGTAGAGAATCCATTTTTCGTCACCAGTAACAACTCGTTTCAAAAGTGGATCCTCCACATTTTTTTTTCATCAGCAAATCACAACATAAAATCCTTTCAAAAAGATTCCTTTCACGGAGCTCATAAAGAATCCAAACGCCATAACGACAGACGTGCCCGGTCTTCCAAATTGAAATCTCCCAATCTAAACCGCGAAAACCACTTCTGAACAGTGCTATCAGAATTTAAATCGCTGCCTGAATCTTTCTTGCAGTTCGGGCTACGTTTTTCCCTTTTTAAAAAAAGAACAGCATATTATAGCGAAAATGAACTGAATCGTCACTCATGTTGGCTTGCAATAAACTACACTACTGATCCTTAATAATTTTGTAGATTCAATAATAACAACTTTTTTTTTTTTTTTTTTTTTTTTTTTCTTTTTTTTTAATTATGCCTTCCCATTTCGACTTCCGCCATAAGGGATCTGGCAGCCCAGTACCACTCCGATCTGGATGGGGTTTCACCTCTTATTTTTTGTAATCGGGGGCACACTTCTAGATGTGCTGCATCCATTTCATTATTTGCATGACAGAGGCAGCAAAGTGGAGACTCTACCACTCCGATCCGATGCAAGTGTTTTGCGAGGTAGTCATGGCCAGTAATCATTCGGAACTGTGCAACAGCATCTTTTCTCTTCAAATCTACTGGTATTCTTTCTTCTTCTATAAGGAGTTTGGCCCAGTGCTTGTTGATCGAACTGAGCCTTTGGGAGTCCGTTAGTAGAGCATGATATGCCCTCTTAACTTCATCCCTAGCTCTACGATAGGAAATTCGATTGTCCAACTGTTCCGAAGCTGCACCTTCTTTTGCAAGCTTGTCGGCTACTTCATTCCCATAAATACCACAGTGGCCGGGTACCCATTGTAAAACCACCTGTCTACCTTGTTGAAGCAGCTGTTCAATTTTTAATTGGCAGTTCACAACGTCATTTTCTTGAGATGCATTTGACTGCGTAGCTGCTATGATCGCCGCCTGTGAATCCACAAACAACACAATTCTCTTTGCATCTATATTTATGATAGCTTGCAAAGCTAGTAATATAGCTCGAATTTCGCTATCGAAATTTGTCGACCATTTTCCTACCGGCTTCGAGATTTGAAATAGACGGGAGTACACGCCTGCTCCTCCATTGTAATTTGCATGTTCCGCTGAACCATCGGTGTAGACATGGAGCCAAGGAGGGCTGGGATAACGCTCAGTTATGGTTTCGAGTGCCAAGGATCTTAATTCCTCACGTATAGATTCTTCTTTTTTAATTTGTCTCATGAGATCAAGGTGATGAGATGCTGTCTTTAGGGGAATCCTGGGTGGCAGTAGAGAAAGTTTTTCTCTTGGAGCAGGCATTAAGCCTGTTTTATCTCTAAGGCTTTCTACTTTTTCAAAAAATGTGATCTGCGTCTTGAGTCTTGTGGGGGGTTTCACTCTACTTGACCAGTAGTCAACCGGGAGCCTACACAGACGTTCATAAAGGCTTATTGAGCTCACTTCCCTACGCATCTCCAATGGCTCGACGTTTGCTTGGAGCTGCATAGCTACAATAGGAGTGGACTTTGGAGCACCTGTTATTATACGGAGCGCTGAGTTTTGGACCCGCTCGATTTTTTGTCTGGCACATTCTGGTGCTGTTATTAAAAGCTCTCCAGCATATTCCAAGAACGGGCGTACGTATTTTTTGTATGCCAAAGACAGTACATCTTGCGTCGCTCCCCACTTTGTTCCTGTGATTCTTTGAAGCAGGTTTAATCTTTTTTGACTTTTCTTGATCAAGTTCCCAGCATGTGGATTCCAGCTTAATCTGTTATCTAGCTTGACCCCTAGGTAGGTGGCTGATTCTGTCCTTGGTAGGATTTCTGAGCCATATTTCAGTGTTACAGGAGGCAGCTTCTTAGATAGCGAAAACAATTGAAATTCAGTTTTTGATGTATTTAATATAATTTCATTTGCTTCGCACCAAATTTTTAGCTGCTCCATCACTTCACCTAGGAACTGCCCCAGAGCGCATATATTGCTGCTGGTCGCCCAAAGGACTAGATCATCTGCAAACAATAGCATTTTTAGTCCAGGAAACTTGTTTTGTAGAAAATTCGTCAGATCATCTATCATTAGGCAGAAAAGAAGGGGACTTAATACTGATCCTTGAGGGAGACCTTGCTTTTTTTGTTTAAATTGCGAATATCCACCTTTGTACTTTACCCTAATGAATCTTTGAGACAAATAAAACGAAAGAAACCTGTACAAACAACCATGTATCCCAATACCAATGAGCTTTTGTAGGAGCCTTTTTCTCCAGACCTTGTCAAAAGCTGTTTTAAAATCTAGAAAAACAGCCAATGAGCTTTGTTTTCTTTGGTAGCCCTCTTTCACTTCCTGTGAAAAGTGGAGTATCTGTTCCACCGTGCTTCTATTTTTTCTGAAACCTGCTTGTAATGGCGATAATAGATTGTTTTTCTCCACAAATGTCTGCAGTCGGTGTATCGCTATTCTCTCAAATAACTTGCAAAAGCAGCTTGTGAGAGATATAGGCCTGAAGTTTTCTGATTTGTCCGCTGTCTTACCATTTTTCAATATTGGGATTACTTCAGCTTTTTTCCACTCACTGGGGACATGGTTTTCCCAGACTTGGTTTAGGAAAGAAAGAACGACATCCTTGGCCTTTGTTCCCAATTTTATGAGAAATTGAGGAAATATTTTATCCGGTCCTGATGCTTTTCCCGCTGTAAGCTTTTTTATAGCAGTCTCCATTTCCATTAATGTAAATGGTTCATCAAACAACCTTAATTGTTCCTCTGTTAAGCAAGTTGGTGGAAGTCTGATTTGAGGATCTTTTGTTTTCGGCTTGAAATTGCTAATATTACAGTAGTGCTTACAGAAATGTCGTGCTATGTCAATTTCATTTGTAAGCAACTTGGATTCGGTCTGAATTGGAATGTTTGGAATTATTTTGTTATTATTTAATTTTGACAGAAACTTGTGGGCTTTGATGGAATGCTTTCTGAAATCAAGTTTCTCAAGAAAGGATCTATAAGTTAACCTTTTTGAGTGTTTTATTGCACGCTTTAATTCAGCAGCTTTGCACTTAAGCTCCATTCTGTCTTTTGTTTGTCCTGTCATAATTGCTTTTTCTAAAGCTTGATTACGTTCTCTTTTAAGGTTTTCAAGTTCCTTGTTCCAAAATGGAGATAATTTTTTAACCTTACCTCTTGGAATGGTGAGATGTGCGGATTTTATAATAGCATTGGTGATGTTTCTTAGGGATATGTCAACATTACATTCCATGAGACCTGGGGTAACTAGTTCATCGGTTTTGCTTGCATATTTTCTCCAATTGGCTTTCTTCATATTCCATGCTATCTTATTATTCTTAGACGTATTTTTCAGCAGGTAAGCAATCTCAATGCAGAGAATCCTATGGCCGAAGCCTCCAGGAGAGTTTAACAAGTTTTGATCAATCTTGTCAGCAAGTGCAGGATGTGCTATTACCACATCAGGATGTGACAAATGGCCACCATATGATATGAATGTAGGATTGCCTTGGTTGTTGTTAATTAACATTACTGGGTTGGCGTCCATAAAATCTTCTCATACATCCCCTACAGGATCTGTTGTCGAGTAACCCCGTCGAGTAGAGGGCGCATTTAGGTCTCCGCATAAGATGAAATTTGGTCCCCATAGTTGTTCAAGCCATTCCAACTTTGGCCGGTTCTGAGGAGGGTTATAGATAACAAGGAGACGTTTGTGTTTGTCTTCGATCCACACTTCTATTTCGACAGCCTCAAGACTATCCAACTGAGTCATCTCCTTCCTGACAGCAAACCTCGATGTGATGGAGCTCTTAGTTAGGATTATAATGCCAGATGAGTGCATTCTTGATCGGGGCAGCGAGTATGCTTCATATCCTCTAATATGAAAGAATTTTAAATCATCAGATGCCGCGCCAGCTTCCACTATCGCAACAATATCCGCATCATGGTTGTTGACAATAGTTTTAAGTTCCGTGAATTTGTCACTAGTTAGTCCGCCCGAGTTCCAAAAGAGTATTTTTAAAAGGGCACTTTTTGGGTCTTTAGAAAGACCGTTTGCATTTGACCTTGAGGTATTCGGTCTATGCATTCCTGTATTAGATGGGCTGCAACAGGCAATAGTGTGATCGTTTAGCTCTCTGCGAATTTCACAGATATCCCAGGAGGCACGTGGTATTTATCTTACCGGACGCGATCACTTCACCTCCCTCAATAATAATAACTAGATTATCTTGTTAACGCTGAAAAAAAACAGGTAAATATATAATTTGAATAAATTCGATACCCAACTAAAAGAATAAACAGAAAAATACTTTTTTAATGCAATTTTTCGTTTTTGAACATAAGAGCAGTAATATACATGTATGATATACCGTTGGAAAGCTAAAGATTTTAGAAAAAATATCATCTCATACACAAGCTTTTAGAAGTTGATAGAGAGTGATGAGAAGAAGATTAAGATGAGAAGAAGATTAAACTAACTGATTATTTTAGATAATAATATAATAGATTTTTTAATGAAACACATGTTTCTATAGAAATTCAATTTGATTAATTCCTTAATAGTTTCACGTATTTTTATCTCTAACTGTATTTGAAAATTCTTTCATTGATTTTAAAAATCGAGGTAAGTGAAAGTCGTGTGTTGCCCGCACCAGATTTTTTTAAAATTAAAAGGTAAATCATTTGGAATCATTGGGATCCGAGGTCAATTTTATCTGTTTTTTCCCAGATTTTCGACTGATTCTTCAGTCTTATTGGTCGCTGCGTGATGTTATATAGCCTATAACCTTCCCTGATAAATGGACTATCCAACACAAAAAGAATTTTTTAATTTGAACCAGTAGTTTCTGAGATTAGCGTTCAAACTACATTCCCGCTAAGTATACCTTTTTGTGAACTTTTATCTAGATGAATTTCCAAGGAAGCTATACACGAAGTTAGTAGATTTACTTGAACACGTTGGTTTTTTTTTGGAAACATATAATTATTTAGTAACATTTCTTATCCGATTTTTTCTTTTATTTAACCATGTGAATAAGAACTATTTTCCATGAGAAATGGTGATACAATTGAAGCGGTTATTTCGGAAAATCTCTGGGCCACCACCTAGAAAGTCGTTGGGGTGCTTTGCATGGATTTCTGGTTGATTTAAGTTTCTGGGACGATTGTTTCATCTTATGAGCCTGTCGTAGAAAGTCTTATAAGCCACAAGATCAAACCCTTACCAATTCAGAATTTACTGGCTGGAAATGCATGACGTGAGTCCGACTGAACTGCAAGTCTGCAAAAGTATCCTACGACCAGCAATAGTATACGGAGACCAGCAATAGTATACGGAGACCAGCAATAGTATACGGAGACCAGCAATAGTATACGGAGACCAGCAATAGTATACGGAGACCAGCAATAGTATACGGAGACCAGCAATAGTATCCTACGACCAGCAATAGTATACGGAGACCAGCAATAGTATACGGAGACCAGCAATAGTATACGAGACCAGCAATAGTATACGGAGACCAGCAATAGTATACGGAGACCAGCAATAGTATCCTACGACCAGCAATAGTATACGGAGACCAGCAATAGTATACCGGAGACCAGCAATAGTATACGGAGACCAGCAATAGTATAACGGAGACCAGCCAATAGTATCCTACGACCAGCAATAGTATACGGAGACCAGCAATAGTATACGGAGACCAGCAATAGTATACGGAGACCAGCAATAGTATACGGAGACCAGCAATAGTATCTACGAGACCAGCAATAGTATACGGAGACCAGCAATAGTATACGGAGACCAGCAATAGTATACGGAGACCAGCAATAGTATCCTACGACCAGCAATAGTATACGGAGACCAGCAATAGTATACGGAGACCAGCAATAGTATACGGAGACCAGCAATAGTATACGGAGACCAGCAATAGTATCCTACGACCAGCAATAGTATACGGAGACCAGCAATAGTATACGGAGACCAGCAATAGTATACGGAGACCAGCAATAGTATACGTAGACCAGCAATAGTATCCTACGACCAGCAATATAGAGTATACGGAGACCAGCAATAGTATACGGAGACCAGCAATAGTATACGGAGACCAGCAATAGTATCCTACGACCAGCAATAGTATACGGAGACCAGCAATAGTATACGGAGACCAGCAATAGTATACGGAGACCAGCAATAGTATACGGAGACCAGCAATAGTATACGGAGACCAGCAATAGTATAAAAATACGGAGACCAGCAATAGTATACGGAGACCAGCAATAGTATACGGAGACCAGCAATAGTATACGGAGACCAGCAATAGTATACGGAGACCAGCAATAGTATACGGAGACCAGCAATAGTATACGGAGACCAGCAATAGTATACGGAGACCAGCAATAGTATACGGAGACCAGCAATAGTATCCTACGACCAGCAATAGTATACGGAGACCAGCAATAGTATACGAGACCAGCAATAGTATACGGAGACCAGCAATAGTATACGGAGACCAGCAATAGTATACGGAGACCAGCAATAGTATCCTACGACCAGCAATAGTATACGAGACCAGCAATAGTATACGGAGACCAGCAATAGTATCCTACGACCAGCAATAGTATACGGAGACCAGCAATAGTATACGGAGACCAGCAATAGTATACGGAGACCAGCAATAGTATACGGAGACCAGCAATAGTATCCTACGACCAGCAATAGTATCCTACGACCAGCAATAGTATCCTACGACCAGCAATAGTATACGGAGACACTTCACGCATCTAACTGAGGATACTCATTTTCACCTACAACGTTTAAAAGACTCCATATTTAAAGAAATAGTGAGAAGAACAGCTGTGAAGAAAAAGGAGCCACCGGACGTCAGACACTACGATACCAGATTTAATCCGAAAAAGAAACCTTAAAGAAAAAAATCTGGTGCGGGCAACACACGACTTTCACTTACCTCGATTTTTAAAATCAATAAAAGAATTTTCAAATACAGTTAGAGATAAAAATACGTGAAACTATTAAGGAAATAATCAAATTAAATTAAACGAAAAATTGCATTAAAAAAATATTTTTTCTGTTTTCTTCTTTAGTTGGGTATCAAATTTATTCAATTTATATATTTACCTGTTTTTCATCAGCGTTAACAAGATAATCTAGTTATTATTATTGAATCTACAAAATTAAAGGTACTTTAGAGGAAGAAAATTTAAAATATCGGCATTTAAGCCCTGTCAAACCATTTTTATCCAAATAGTTTAAGTTTAATCAAAATCGTCGGAACCGTTTTCGAGAAAATCGAAAAAAGGTACAAAATGCATGGTATAAAGTGCCTCTTCTGGTAAGCTCATTTTGATGAAAAAACTTTTGTCATGTCTCGGGCGTATAGTTGTCTTAAATATGAAATTTCAGTTTCATAGGACTTACCGTTTCCGCCCGGAAGTTACCACACACACACACATACAGACCTTTTTGCAGGACTTGGTTATTTGGACTCAGGGGACTCTAAAACGTGAATTTCTGTTGAAAACTGGAATTCGAAAATTTTCACGATCGCAATACTTCCCCTTACTATATATAGTAAGTGAAAGTAAAAAGTACAAAATCTACATCGCTTTCGTTCTGTGTACTTTCTATTTTCCTGTGTACTCAGCATTTTTGTACTCGGAGTACTGGAGTACGTTTTTTACATTAGGTCACCAAAGTGGAGTATATTACCAACGTATGTTAAGTACGCTATTAAGTAGAAGTTCTTTCAAACCCACCTTTTATTAGGCTTAAAGTTCTATCAGTTCCTCAGAGGTGACAAAATGATGTCTTAGCTTATGTTTATGAATTGCTTAAGGATAAATGTGTTGAGGTAAAAGTGATCCCCACTACTATTAGTACATTAATAAAATAATATATAAACAGAAACATCGTTAAAATGTATCTAATAATGTAAAATGAAAACAAGATAATTTTATTCGAAGTATTTACCTTCTTTTTCTACACATTTTTTCCAACGTGACAACAACTATTTATCCCGAACTGAAAAGCTCTGAGCTTTGAAGTAAAACAAAATCTGAAAACGCACTTTTTACTTGATCGTCGTTTTCAAAAGTTTTCCTTTGACGAAGTTGTGTAAATTCCTGAACAGGTAATCTGTTGGAGACAAGTCGGGAGAATATGGCAATTTTTGCACGGTATGTTTTGAAACATGGGGTCTTGCTGACGCTCAGTGAGATCATGAGGTACCCATGTATCGAGCTTTATTACTTTCCCAATACACTTTAAATGTCTGGAAACTGTAGATGCACTTGCATTTAGTTGTGCTGAGAGTCCTTTAGCTGTTTGTTAGGGGTTTCCTCCTACTGTATGTTTGAGGACATCGTTCCTCGGGGCAAGTTTTCCAGGTCGGTATCCCCAGCTGAAAACTAAGCAAACCAACGGTGAATGGTCCGTTCATTAACACTTCCTTCACCAAACGCCTTGCAAATATTTCTAGCGTCCTCAGCTGCTGAATGGCCGAGTTTAAACTCGTACAAAAATATTATTTGAAAATGTTTCCATGTTCATATTTGGAGGTATACTAAAAAGTTGGTAATTGATTGGAAAGCTAATGTTTATAATACAAAGGTAGAGGATTAGTAACTGTTTACTTTAAATATGTAAACATTCGGAAGGAAACAACAGAGACCTGCAAAATCCTATATGTATTTCAGAAACTATAAAAACGGACGTTTCATGTGAAACAACCCAATAATAAAACATGAAACTAAATTAGGGTTAAGAAACATAAAAGAAATCAATTAAGAAAAATGAGTTTATGATAATGAGAACTGCTGTAAAATAAACATTCTAGTAAGGTAATGGCTCTTTTATAAAATATTTAGGTTAAAAAAAAAACAAAAGGCATATAATTTGTTTTTAATGTAAGAAAGAGTAAGCAATAAGATAGATAAAGTGCAGTACACTACGATCAACTCTTAGCCCCCAAAGAAATACGAACATCGCCTTCTTTTGCCCTCAGGAAGACAATACTGCGACGAGGAGTGAGCCGAGAGAGGGATGCAATAGCTGGGCGATAATCAAGAATGGCCTGGGTGGAGGAAGAGAAAGAAAAGGCAAAACTCGTAAAAAAGTCGTAACCGGCAGCTCAGGACTCTTCCACGGTTAACTTTTTTTGTGTCAGTCCATTTGCAGTTAATCCTATCCAACAGAATACTCTCTCCAAAAACTCTACTTGCCTGCTAACTTTACCCCTTACCAACCACTTCAATTTTATTCTCAGATTAATTTCGTTAAAAAAAAAAAAAAAAAAAAATCAACTTAACTTTAATTATTTGGTTTAACTGAAAACAACAATTGATTTCGTTACTGCTTCTTCTGATATCAACTTTTCTAGTTTTAAACGGAAAATTGACAACCAACGAATACTAGAACAAATAATTAAACCAATAATAAATAATTATTGACTAAGTAAACTATTGACTATTCAACTTATTTATTTATGAAATATATAGTGAGGGAAAGTGCTGCGATCCTGAAAATTCTTGAATTCCCATTTTCAACGAAATTTTTAGGTCCCCTGAGTCCAAATAACCAAGTCACGCAAAACGGTCTGTGTGTGTAATTTCCGCGCGTAAAGGAAAAGTCCTGAACTAAAGGAAACTGAAACTTTATATTTAAGACTACTATACGCCCGAGATAGGGGGAGCCCGTGGCTGAGTGGCTAGCACGCTAGTCTCTCATGCTACAGGTTCTGAGTTCGAATCCCAGTCCCGGCGTGGATTTATAAGGATGTAAAAAATGGGGATTCACTCACAACCTCTCCCCAGTATGTGAGACCGTCAGCCAAAGGGTGGCCACTCACAAAATTAGTCGTAGGACTGATGACCCTACACTAAAAATAGCATCGTGAAGCGTGAGTCTAAACTCGCAGGAGCTTACACCGCGAGGCCAGGGCTACACGGCCTGTCGCGCCACTGAAAGAAAGAAGAAAATACGTCCGAGATATTACAAAACCTTTTTCATTAAAATCGGGTAACCAGAAGAGGCACTTAATACTATGCATTTTCAACTTTTTTACGATTTTCTCAAAAACAGCTATAACAATTTTGATTAATCTCACTATATAGAAGTAAAATTTGATAATCTTTAAGGTGATGTAAGTTTTATTCTGCTTGAAATAGTCTGACAGGGCTTAAAAACTAATATTTTAAATTTTCTTCAACATAAACACTTTTAATTTAATAGATTAAAAAAAAAAATAGGCACATCAACTTGTCAAAATTGATTAATAACGGCTAAATATGAACGTTGAGCGAATTTGATAAACAACTAAAGGAGAAAAGTTCAATGATATGTTAAGGAAATAGGGCCCTTAGCATATTTTAAGTGATGCCCTCTAGCAGACAGCATCATTATCAAGAGCACAACGCCATCTTGTGGCAGCCAGAGGCAAGGGACTCCCTACCTAAAATTGCAAGCAATGGAAAGTTTATTGAAAGTCGTATGTTGTCCGCACCAGATTTTTTTTATACTACTAGCATGACTTATACGTTATTGGTAAAAATAATATTGGGCTGATGCGAAATTAATGCAGGTTTCCTCTATTGCAATATCTTAATTCCAATTGTGTAAACAAAGCTAATCCTAACATTGATCATTATTATACCAAAACAAACCTTATCTAATACCCTCTCTTTCACCATGAATTTGTTTAGTAAAATCGTTTTGTTCAGTGTGTTCAAAGGTCATGAATCGAAAATGTCAAAGTGCAATTTTCGTCAAATTTATTTTTACGAATTTAAATTAGGGCGCAGCGCTGCGCAAACGGCTCGTAATATTAATGAAGTGTGGGGTCAGGGGGCTATTAATGAGTGCACGGTGCAGCGTTGGTTCCAGAAGTTTCGCAGAGGAGATTTCGACCTCGAAGACAAGGAAGGTCGGGGCCGTCATCTTGCTCTGGACAACGACCAGCTGAGGTCAAAAGTGGAAGAAGACCCAACCAAAACCACACGAGAAATGGCGGCGGAACTCGGTGTGAACCAATCCACAGTTGTACGCCACTTGGAAGCAATTGGTAAGGTAAAAAAGTTGGCCAAGTGGGTGCCAGTAGTAACGCCAGACCACACGTTGCACAACCAACGCTTCGACGACTGCACGAGTTGGGCTACGAAGTTCTCCAACATCCGCCTTATTCACCTGACCTCTCTCCTATAGACCTCCACTTTTTCAGGCATCTGGACAACTTTTTGAGGGAGAAAAATTTTCAAAACCAGGACGACATTGAAAATTCTTTTCGTGATTTCATTGAGTCCAGGGATTCGGATTTTTTTTCTGGTGGAATAAGAAAGCTTGTTGAACGTTGGCAAAAGTGCATTGATTCAGATGGAAATTATTTTGATTAAATATATATGGTTAAAGTAAAGATATGGCGTATTTACAATACCTACTAAAAACCTGCATTAATTTTGCATCAACCCAATATATACTTGCCCTAACCCTATCCAATGAACTTATCCTAAGCCTATCCACTGCTACGAACCCTTATAATCCGCCCAGAAGACTATTGAGGCACTAGCCAAGAGACTTGCTAGGCCATTGGCTCGTTTTTTTATTGTGTCGGAAATTTAATTCTCTATGAAACAGCACTACCAGGGAAAAGTGTTTTTTGTATTTATTTATTAATTAGGAGAAACGTATTTTCTCTGAGGTTCTACGCCTCTTCAAACGCAATTTTGAGAGGACAGGGGGGTTAGTATTTTTTTTTTTTTTTGGTCGGTTACAAAGGTTCTTTTTGAAAGTAATAAACCAAAAGCATTTATACTATTTCCTTTCCATCTTCTTTCGATTTCAATACAAATAATTTATTTATTTACATATTTATAAATTGAGAAGATATTTATAAATGATTTCGGATGAGACATCCTTACAATCAGCAAATGTTTGGTTCACTTGGTAGTTTTAATCTAATTAACTAATCTGTAATTAGTGGTAAAATTAAATTGTGATTATATATGGTTGTAGGAAAAATTATACAAAAACCTACAAATATAATTGATAATATAAAATTAGAAATTAAAACAAACTAGCTTAAGTTAGTAACAAATGTTTAGTTCTTTTATGAGTGTAGCGTTTTAGAGATGTTTTATTATAGTTACCGATTTCCTTTATTAATGGATTTTTGGAGACTGGTGCTTTACTGAAGTAAGAAGCTGTTTGAGTATGGACAAGATGTTTAATTGTTGGAAGTTGCAAGTCCTCGAGCATAGATGATATTTGAGTGTAGCGGGAGTAATTGTTAATTATCCGCATTGATAGATTTTGAATTCTTTCAAGTTTTTGCTAATTGGGGAGAGGTTGAGCTCCAGACTGGCGAGGCGTATGTAATTAACGGGCGAAAAACTGATTTGTATATTATTAATTTGTTATGAGAGCTCAAATGGGATTTTTTATTGAAGTATGGGAACATTTTAAACATTAATTTTTGGCTTTATCTTATATATCAACATTTTTTTAAATATTATTATGCTTATTATCATTTGTAAATTTAATTGGATTTATTGGTGTATGGACCAGAACTGAAACTTGTGAAGAGAACTGGGCTGAAACAGTAAGAAATGACCATACGACAGAGATCGAAGCCTAAAGCCCTGTTAATTAGGAAAATGGTCCGAAGGTCCTAACTAACAGCTGGGTCCCCTCTCACAACTTTATCTAGCCAATTTCATAGCGCCTTCCAAAGCTAAACTTGCCAATATAAATCATCAATATTACCCAATAATTAGCAATACAGCTGATAGGTCGATTATTCGCTAATAATAGCACTAATGAATGTTAGTTTTAGTCTATTGATTTTGTCAGTGTAGTTTGACTCGGCAAGGAAAGACAGCAGTTATCATTGAATCAACAGGATTATTATTTTTGTCATCCAAGAAAAATATGTCAATACTTCCTCGTTTTCTGGTTTTCCACATCGCAGTGCAATAGAGTAGAAAATTTTTGTATTTTAGGAATTCCCCATACATACATAGCCTGGCTGGGCTATTTACAATACTTTTTTGTAATTTATGTAAATATATCGAAAAACGTAAATCAACAGTATTACATTCAGTTAATATGTATAGTGAGGGGAAGTATTGCGATCGTGTAAATTTTCGAATTCCAGTTTTCAACGGAAATACACGTTTTAGGGGCCCCTGAGTCCAAATAACCAAGTCCCGCAAAAAGGTCTGTGTATGTGTGTGTGCGTGTGTGTGTGTGGTAGCTCCCGGGCGAAAACGGTAAGTCCTATGAAACTGAAATTTCATATTTCAGACAAATATACGCCCGAGACGTTACAAAACCTTTTTCATCAAAATGAGCTTACCATAAGAGGCACTTTATACTATGCAGTTTGAACCTTTCTTTGATATTCTCAAAAACGGTTCTGACAATTTTGATTAAACTCGCTATATCGACGTAAATTTATTAGGCTTTAATATCATTTAGGTTTCATTCGGATTAAAATGGTCTGACAGGGCTTAAATGCCGATATTTTAAATTTTATTTCTCTAAAGTACCTTTAATTTTGTTGATTCTATAAAAATAACCATATCGTCTTGTTACCTTTGGTAACTGATAGGTACATATGTAAGTTGAACGAATTCGATATTCAACTTGAGGAAAAATTTAAAAAAAAAAAAAAAAAATTAATGCAATTTTTCGTTTTTGCACATAAGAACAGTATGTGTGAACAGTGATCCTATGAAAATAACTATATCATCTTTTTTAAGAATGATACAATGCTTTTCAAGAAATAACTACCCAAAAATAAAACATTATCCTTAATCATTTATATAAGTCCTAACGATAAATATGGTTTAACAAAAAATATTTTCCATTAAATTTCTAATCAGGAAAGTGCACGTAAATTTTCAATCTAAGCTATAACAATACTAAATAAGCTAGAGTGGCTCAAATTCGGTACAGTTTTTACGGAGGAAAACGTTACATAAAAAATAAATTAACTCTAGACTCGCAGGCAAATCATTACGTGCAGTGTTTCATACATCCTTCGAATGGCTTTGCTATAAAGTAAAAGGATCAACGATTCCTTAAACCGTCGGAAAAGTATGACTGGGAAACTAAATTAAATGTTGGGACTAGGTTGGAACGAACCCCACTGGTCATTCCCACTCATTTATATTCATTGGAGGGGGTTGTAGACTAGACTGGCTACTCACACTGTAAGTTGTTCGGATAGTTTATGTTTGTCTTCAGTTTGCATCTAGCTGGAATGATGGAGGAAAAACAATTTAAATAAATTCGATCAACTTAAATTTTTGAAAAGAGTTATATAACTAACCAAAGACGCTTCTTCTATTTAATATATAATAAAATAAAAAAAAAAAAAAACGCTGCAAATTATTACACAATGGTTTATTATTTCCAAATAACAATATCAGGGTATAACTATTTATATAGGTGTCGATAGGCAATTAAGTAATATAAAAAGCAATAATTCAAAGAATAATATCATACCACTACGGCTGATTTAAAAACTCCCAGCTAGTTGTTGACCAATTTCAATGATTCTTTTTTCATTTTGTTGGAAATTTTAGTATTTAATTATGAGAAACCCATTTTTCTCTACGGATGTTGAAACGTAAGCCTCCAAATTTTGAGGAGAGGTAATTTTGTTTTTTGGTTGGTTACAAAGGTTCATTTTTAAAAATAATTAACCAAAAACATTTACACTAGACTGTGTTACTATTTCCTTTTTTTTCTTTTCAGTTAAATTCATTTAAATCAAATAAAATTTCCTGATTCCGGAACACCTTACATTTCACCTTTATCATCAATAACCGAGCTATCAGGGAAACACATCTCATGAGTTGTGGCTTGACCACATAAGATGATTTTTTTTCTTTTTTGCACTCTGTTCATCGCTTTGTCTTGATCTCGAAAATGTTTTCGATTTTACTCTATCTTCAATAATAATAGATTTTTGGTGTAATTACATCTATTATAATTTTTTGCTTGAATATACATATGATTTTTTTTTTTTTTTATCTCACCTTACTGAATCTTAAACTCTATACATACATTTCTTTATCTCCAAAACCAATCGAATTATAGGCGTATTTTTTGGTAAAATTCCAATTTTTTTTTTCGATTGTAAATTCAGTTTTTTATGAGTTATGAGCGTATTTATGTGTACAATTTTAATTTAGTTTTACAATATTAGAGTATAACTGTTTATATAGTTGTTGATAGGTAATTAATTATTATGAAAAGCAATAAATAATTCAAAAGAAAATGGCGTATCACTGCTGCTAATTTCAAAACGCTATACCTCTGCTAGTTCAGAACCAGTTTTAATGTTTTGTTTTTGTTGGAAAATTTATTTCTCTATGACATAGCACCTCAAAGAGTACTGTTTTACTGTTTCTATTGTAGATAACAGATAAAGGTTGTTCTGAATACTCATGTTCAGTATGGAATATTAATCTTTATAACAGATAACAGATAAAGGTTGTTCTGAATACTCATGTTCAGTATGGAGTATTAATCTTTAATAATAATTATGAAACATTAATTTATTCTGAGATAAGATACATTAGAATAATCTAATAGAAACAGAAAATAGGGTCTTACTTTACAGAAAAAGGCTGCGAATTGTTACACAATGGTTTATTATTTCCAAATAACTATATCAAGATATAACTATTTACATAGATATTAATAGGCAATTAACTAAAATTAAAAGCAATAGATAATCCAAAGGAAAATAGTATATCACTACTAGTAATTTCAAAACTCAACATCTCTGCTAGTTCTGAACCTATTTCAATGTTGTGTTTTTTTGGAAAATTTAATTCTCTATGACATAGCAATCTTTTGGTATTTATTTAAGAATTCGGAAAAACGGATTTCTTTTTATTCTTTTTTCAGATTCTACGTATCTTGAAACGTAAGCACCCAATTTTTAGGGAAAGTTAACTTTTTTATTTGTTTGGTCGATTACATAGGTTCATTTTTTGAAAATAATTAACCAGAAGCATTTATACTGAGTTACTATTTCATTTTTTTTTCTCTCGATTTTAATTCTAATAAAAGTTTTTGATTCCAAAACACCTTACATTTTTTTTTTCCTGTATTATCAATAATAACCGAGTTATTATGGAATTACATCTTTTATAAGTTGTGGCTTAACCCTATAAGATTATTTTTCTCTTTCACGGAGAGATATCACAGTTATGGTTGTCGACTTATAGCATATTAGTCTTGAAAAATATTAGTAATAATTGTTAGAATAAAATTCTATCTGGTCTAGGGAAGAAATTACGAAGCTCTTGAGGGAATAGAGTGTATTTAATTTTTAATGTTTCCTGAAGTTCAAAATTAAGCGCCCTGTGATTGTCCCGACCCTTATACTCACCATAAAGTCAGTTTAACCCTATGTAGCTCCCTCACTAAGAAGTAATTTCAAATGCTAATCCTGCAAAAATATTATGTAAATTTCAGACCATTATCACGTACATATTTTCATTAATCTTTCGTGCAAGAGACCTCTAAAAAAGCGAAGTTGGGAAACATTAAAGTGAAAATGTAAAATTACAATATTAAGAAGTTCTTTGGATAATGAATCTGTTATCAAGAATTGGAACAGTCATATTTTTTTTTCCACGATTTCAAATTTTATTTTGTATATTTATTTGGATTCAGTATGTGAAAGAAAAACATTCATTTATTTTATTTAGTTTGAATCAGTTTTAAGTGCCCGCTGGCATGTGTGCAGTGTGGATAGATGTGATTAAGTCGCTTGCGAGTGTGAACTGTTTTTAAGTTTGTTGTTACAAACTTTCTAAATTATTCGCATATTCGCAAGTCGACTGTCATCATAGAGGATTATTACAGAATCGTCGCAGACGAAGAAGGAAGGAAGGGAAATAAATACTGTATATTACATGAATACAATAAGTAAAAGTGATGAATTATAGTAAAGGGCGTAAAAGACTTGTGAAGAAACTACCCAGCGGTTGTACTACGATGTTTATTTAAGTAAGTAGATCCCGAGGCCATCTTCTTTTCAATCGCCTCGGAGTGTTGTCAGAAATATGTGAGGTTGATAGGTTGCGGAAAAGAGGATTTATGTGGGTGGGGAGTTTGGAATTAAAAGTGATATATCTGGTACGAGAAAGGTCTGCCACAAATGGGATATTATAGTCGTTATGGACGGTTTTATTTGTGGCGAAAAAAGGAGCATTTAGGATTTTGCGAAGGATTTTGGACTGTAAGGATTGGATGCGGGAGGAATTAGATGGCTTAGTAGAGCCCCAAACCTCGATTCCATATGTCCAGATGGGTCTGATGACAGTAATATAAGTGAGCTTTTTGTAGTGAATTGGAAGTTTTGAACGTTTGTCTAGTAAGTGTTGTAGTAATCGGTATCTACGGGCAATTTCTTGTTGTTTTAGTCTGGTGTGAGGGTTCCATGTAAGATGTTTGTCAAGATGAAGTCCTAGGTATCGGATTTGTTCACCAGGTATGAGTGGCGTATTATTAAATGATACGGTAGGGCAGGAGGTCATCGGTTTGCGACGAAGGGTAATTTGGTGGGATTTTTAAGGATTTATTTTAATACTCCAGTTCTGACACCATTCCTCAGTGGCTGTGATGTGGGACTGGAGGATTTGGTATGCATCGGTTAGATCATTATGGACGGATAACACACAAGTGTCATCAGCGTGAGTCGTGAGGACAGTGCTAGGATGGAGTGGCCGTAGTTTTTTTATTAAAATTTTTTTTCTAAATAAACAGTAATAATAGTTATATGAGACCACATTGACAATCTACTAAAGGAACCCCAGGATGGGCTTTTCCCTTCACTTATAGAGGGAAAACCGGAATCCAAGAGATACCAACGCCTCTCTCCCAGTCGCTTCACTGGTGTGTGCCAGTGGAGGCTGAGCTAGGGTTAAATGAATTTGGAATCTAAAGATTGATCCGCCTCCAGCGATGCAGTTGTAAGAAAAGTTCTATGATTTTCTGATTAACGTTTATCCCTCTACTCTTGTCGGAACAAGCTTGATTCAGTGTTCCCCATACTTATTGTTAATATTATACATGATGAAGCTTATCTGTATTTGTATATGTTTTGAGATTGGAGAGTAATTCTGCGTGCTATACCCGGTCAAGAACTTGCTCTATCTTTGCGTTCAAGGGCTGAGGAAGCGTGGTCCACAAATTAGAGTTTCTGTTGAAAAGTGGGGCGTTGATAACTATATATGAACAAATTAGAAGGAAAATTCAAATACGCCTTGCGTTAAAAATTGAAATAGTCTTATGTTTATACCTCTCTATTTGTAATTTTATTTGTTTTATTTCGTGATTTATTATGTGCAAGCGCGACAATCATTTGTTTTATTCTATTTGAATCAGCTGTTAGGTGACCGCTGGGCAGAGTGCATTCTGGGATTGAAAAAGGGAGAGTTAATGGATTCACTCGCGAGTGAAGACAGTGTTTAATTAAGTTGGTTGTCGCTGAATGTCGCATATTTTTCGTATTATCACAACTCGCACATCATCATAGAAGATTGTCACATGGAGTAGGAGTCGCAGAAGGAAAGAAAGGAACATCGCATACGGGAGAGAGAAGAAAGTCATCACGGATAGAAAGAATCACCGCTTGCACATTATAAACAGTATTTTCTCTCTTTTCTTATATCATTCATTTACCCTCAACAAAATTACACAGATCGACAGAAGACTCGGCGACTCATAATAACGACCGGGTTGAGGCTGCGAGCAAACCTTGGATTCGTTGGAGTAAGAACTTTTCGAAGAATATTGAGAAGATCGGGAGTATGCTAATAGGTCTGTAAGAAGACAAGTTGGAAGGTCTGGCTGTATTTTTTTTTTTTTTTTTTTTTTTTTTTTTTTTGTAAAAAAGAATTATAGTAAATTATTTCCATGAAGAGAGTAAATTAATGGTTTTAAGGATATTTAGGTTTTGCAGAGGAGTTTAGGTTTGGAGAATAACTAAATATTAAAATAAAATATGATGAAAATAAGTGAATTTACATTGAATGGAATGAATGAATTCATAAAGTAATATATAACAATTAAGACTGAACAGAATAAATATATACAAAAAAGTATTACGTAACTGTACTTTGAAAAATCTGGTGCGCGCAACACTCGACTTTTACTTACCTCCGTTGGTAAATGTTTGTTAATTTTTTTTAGAATTTTTAAATCCACAAAGAGATAAAAAAGAAATTGTTAATGAATTAATTACATTGAGTTTCAACGGAAACATACGTATGTTTATTAAAATAACCTATTATATTATTATCTATATTAATGAGTATGTTTTATAAGCTTTTTATTACTCTCTATTAATATTTACAATTTTTTGTTTAAGATAATGTTTTTTCTTGTTACTTTCAGTTACTATATATAGTGGGGGAAAGTATCGCGATCGTGAAAATTTTGAAAAGGGTCCAAATAACCAAGTCCCGCAAAAAGGTCTGTGTGTGTGTGTGAAACGGTTGGTCCTATAAACCTAAAATTTCACATTTAAGAAAAATTTACGCCCAAGACGTCAAAAAATATTTTTCATGAAAATGAGCTTACCAGAATAGCCACTTTATACCACGCATTTTGCACCTTTTTTCGATTTCCTCGAAAGCGGTTTTGACGATTTTGATTAAACTTGCTATATCGATGTAAAATTTAATGGGCTTTAATATCATGTAGGTTTCATTCTGATTATAATGGTCTGACGAGGCTTAAATGCCGATATTTTAAATTTTCTTTCTTTATGGTACGTTTAATTTTGTTGATTCTATAAAAATAACTATATTATCTTGTTACCACTGATTAAAAGACAGGTAAATATATAAACTGAATGAATTCGATGCCCAACTAAAGGAGAAAACAGGAAAAATATTTTTTTATTGAAATTTTTCGTTTTTGAACATTCTTGAACAAGAACAGTAATAGACATGTATGATATACCGTTGGAAAGCTAAAGATTTTAGAAAAAATATTATCTCATACACAAGCTTTTAAAAGTTAATAGAGAGTGAAAAGAAGATAAAACTAACTGATTATTTTAGATAATAATATAATATTTTTTTAATAAAACACATGTTCCTGTAGAAATTCAATTTAATTAATTCTTTAATAGTTTCACACATTTTTTTTCTTTAACTGTATTTGAAAATTCTTTCATTGATTTTAAAAGTGGAGGTAAGTGAAAGTCATGTGTTGCCCGCACCAGATTTTTAGCTTTCTAACGGTATACTATACATATATATTACGTTTTTTATTTTAAAAACACAATAATCGGTTTAAAAAATATTTTCTCCTTTATTGAGATATCTAATTCGTTCAACGTTTACATTCAGCCGCTTTTTGTTAGTCCTTATAAGATGGTATGGTTAATTCTTCTAATATGAAAGTAAAAATTGATGTGTCCTGTGGAATCCAAAAAATCTTCTTTCTTTTTTTGATGTTTACTCTTTGAGAGTTATAATATGACTAGTAGGATTGCATAATCGGTGGAATACTATTTTCTACGAGATTGGGATCAATAAATAAATAATGACGTTTATGTTCTAATTAATTTACATCCCGTTTATATATTTTGCAGCTATTGCATCACCTTTGAGGAACATAATGAAGGAATTTGAATTTAATTTTATTAGAATGAGCTATTTGTATTTATTTTTTGGAACCAATACATAAATGTATTATTTATTGTGGAAATATCTGATTTATATAAAAATCAAGTAAATATACGACAAGGCACAAAGTCCTATCGATTGAATCACTTACTGATGTCTCCAAACCTATCACTTCGCCTGAAAATATTAATTTACAAAGCCGTTCTCAGACCGGCCCTCCTTTACGGAGCACCGTTGCTAAACAACATAACAGCACCGACGGCAAAGAGGCTCCAGCAGTTTCAAAACGGAGTATTGCGACGATTGGTAAGGCATACCTCACTACAGAGGACAAAGACAGACCAGTTATATGACACCCTAGACCTTCCGACAGTGACGGAGTTCATCTCCCGCAGGCATATCAAATTCTTTGATAGCCTCCGGTACTGCACGAACCCACTGTTTAATACACTGACTCCAACAGGACGGCCATAGCGCTGGCAGGACCACATACAAACACTATGACTAGACTGAGGAAACATTAACTTACTTTCACTGACTTAAAAGACTAGTGAGCCCCATCACTATAGCTGACTTAAAACTGCTTCCCGACTCCGAAAACCTTCCTATCCTCAGACCCCTCTTAGAATGCATCTGATGCAGTACAAGAGATCCATGATTCATCCTCTATCCTTTCCTGATTTCAACCCCAAATCCCATGGGGCTTAGAAAAAAAAAAAAAAAAAAAAAAAAAAAAAAAAAAAAAAAAAAAGATAAGGCACCGATCAGCCATCAAACACTTACAATGAAAACAAAGCAGAAGTGGAATACGAAATGGGCCATCTCAACAAAAGGTAGACACACCTATGACTTCTTGAAAACAATTGTCGATTGAACTAAGCTTAAAAAATATCCTAGAAACTGACACAATTCCTGACGGGACATGGAGGAGCCAAAAGCTATTTATTTCGATTCAAACTAACAGACGACAAAATCTATAAGTGTGAAAAGCGAACAGACATACGACCATCTTTTACTAGATTGCAGTAAACTGGACAAACATAGACACAAACTGATCTCAACAGTCCTAATAAACGGAGACCAATGGCCGCCTTCGAAGTGTGACCTTCTTACAAAATATTTTTCAAAATTAGATGAATTTGTGGCCCGGGTGGACTATGCAGAATTAGAGAAATAGCAAGAGGCAATAACTCGTTATTAATTTTTATTTTATTTACTTTCACTGTTACTAATACTAGTCAATTAGTTTGTATTATTTCTTAATGATGAATAGTATTATTTCGTTAAGTTATAACTACAAATGAATTATTTATTTATTATTTGTTGCTGGTTTCTTTTTTTAGTTAATTAGTATTATTTTGTTAATTCGTTATAACAAATGATTAATTTATCAGTTTATGTTTATTAGTTTTATTTACCTATTATTATTATACAATATTTTATAAAATATGTTCAGTAACTTAATTTATATTATGTAATAAAAATAGGCGTTGTATCGCAAGATGTCTCGCGCGGATCTCATTACAGCGTATGGGGAGCGCTCACGGTGGCGGATGTGGGGATGGGTGAATTTCCTCGAAGCTCCTCCCGCTAAGACCGATGGATCGCTGACCAACAATGGAGCGGCCCCCCAGGTGCTGGAGGGTGTGAGTAGGTTCGAACGCCTATGCATATTTTAGTTCACAAAATACACCAAAGTCATGGATTCCTCTGAGGTAAACGCTCTTTCGAGGTAAACTAGTCCCGTTCGGTTTCGGTGGGACTGCTTCAGGGAATCATTGCGCAAAATGAAAATTAAAGATCTAACAATAGGGACGTTTCTTATTATTTTTTTATTTTTCTTATCCTCCAACTTTATTTACAAAATAAATACAAAAAACATTCTATGTATATACAACAGCAATGGTATATACAGTCCATGGCTCAGGCCTCGTATTGCCCGTTGGCACAATAGGGACGTGGAACGTTATAAGTTTAAATACGGCAGGTGGGTTAAAGTCGGTCGCGAATGAAGTTAAGGGGTACCATTTAGATATCGTTGCATTATAAGAGGTTCGCTGGCCAGAGGAGGGTTCGTTAACAGAAGGAAAGTATACTATTTGGTACGGGGGGAGCGTTAATTATTGTCTAGGTAGCGGGTTTCTGATTAGGAATAGATTTCTTTCCGCATTTACGGTTGCTATATTTCAAGGGCGTTGGTTTAAAATCGCGTTTATAAACATTTATTCTCCCACCGAAGACAGTGATAATGAAGTAAAATGCGAATTTTATGATAAACTAGAGTCGGTTTACGATAGGTTACTGCGAAATTACATTAAGATAATACTAGGCGACACGAACGCAAAGGTTGGAAGGGAAGAAGTATATCGTCCTACAATCGGTAAAGAAAGTTTGCACGAATATAGTAATGATAATGGGACCCGACTAATAAACTTTGCCATTTCGAAAAACCTAGTAATCAAAAGTACTACGTTTAAACATAAGGATATTCATAAGTATACGTGGACATCGCCCGATGGACAAACACGGAATCAAATCGATCATGTTTTAGTACAAAACAAATGGAAAAGTAGCATAATTAACGTGAGATCGTATCGTGGTGCAGAATGCGGTTCTGGTCATGAATTAGTAATCGCGAAACTTTGACAAAAACTAAATACGAAAAAGAGAACACCGGCCTATATTAATCCCGAGAATTTTGATTTAGTTAAATTGAACAACCCCGAAATTAGAAAACAATTCGCGATAGAAGTAAAAAATAGGTTCGATGAGTAGAGGGAAAACAGGCGAGCTGGCGCACTTTTTTGAGGAGCCAATCAGATGCCAGCATTTGGTCACGTGACCTATGGCGGGAGATTTGAATTTGAATTTCGATCACGACCTAACCTTAACCACGCTGGTTCGCGCCATCGACCTAACCTAAACCACTAAGCCACGCCCCTTTTTAGTCACGTGACCCTTCATCAACCTAACCTAAACCACTAAGCCACGCCCCTTTTTGATCACGTGACCCCTGTTTGAGGGTATTAAGTCTTTATAAAGCATGAGTCTACCCGGCGTCCATTTTCTTTTCCCTACGTTTTGGGCTAATTTAGTATTTATAAAGCATGAGTCTACCCGTCCGCCATTTTCTTTTATGACGTCACAATTTACAAAGCATGAGTCTACCCGACGTCCATTTCCTTTTCCCTACGTTTTGGGCTAATTTAGTATTTATAAAGCATGAGTCTACCCGTCCGCCATTTTCTTTCATGACGTCACAATTTACAAAGCATGAGTCTACTCGACGTCCATTTTGCTCCCCCCACTCCTGCATTAGTTAACCAATCAGAGTGCCTAACTTGAGAGTTCCTCCGGCTAGGTCCGATGGTCAAATTGTAATGTGTGCTTTTACGAAACCTTTCAAACTGTGACATAACCTTACTATTGTTTACATTTTTTGAAACCTCCCTTACTGTTACATAACCTTCTCATTGTTTACATTTTGCTCCCCCCCACTCCTTCAATAGTTAACCAATGAGAGTGCCTAACTTGAGAGTTTATAAAGCATGAGTCCATTTTCTTTTCCCTACGTTTTGAGCGTATTAAGTCTTTATAAAGCATGAGTCTACCCGCCGTCCATTTTCTTTTCCCTACGTTTTGGGCTAATTTAGTATTTATAAACCATGAGTCTACCCGTCCGCCATTTTGTTTTATGACGTCACAATTTAAAAGCCTTAAGTCTATCCAGCCGCCATTTCGTTTTTTTAATATAGGATGATTATACCTGACCGGTTCGAGCATGCATCGACATGTCGAATCATGTAAAAACAGGTTAGCGAAAGTACAAACAGGTTTGAATCATGTTGAAGCATGCAGGTATGTAAAACGGAAACATGGACTTTGAACCTCCCTAATGCCTTTAATATAAACATCGTTATAGGGCTTCTTAATCCTATACAGCTTTGAACTTTGATCTTTAATCCTACATTTTAAGTAGCGATAAAAAGTTCCTTAAGCTTAAACGTAAACATGGACTTTGAACCTTCTTAATGCCTTTAATATAAACATCGTTATACGGCTTCTTAATCCTGTACAGCTTTGAACTTTGATCCTTAATCCTAATATTTAAATAGCGATAAAAGGTTCCTTAAGCTCTTGGACTACGGTCTATTATCTTCCTAAGTGTAATGATTTTTAATCCTATATAGCTTTGAACTTTGATTCTTAATCCTACTATTTAAATAGCGATAAAAGGCTCCTTAAGCTCTGAGACTTTGAAGCATTATCCTCTTAAGTATATATATAAATATAATGCGGACCTTGTACGTTTTATCTCTTAGTATAGTAAAAAGATTTAATCGTAAACAAGATAAATTTGCCAATATCAACTTTGTTCTAATAATGGCTTAAAGTATAAATATATAATAATATAAAACTTGTACCTATTTCGGTTGGCGAGTATAATTTTTTATATATTTTTTCAACATTTTTAGTTATTTTCTCATCTTCTTAGACCATTTTTTTAACTTTTATATGTATTATTTACTTATCATTAACAATTCTGCTTTAGAATTGCTATTAGCGATGTTTTCGGAAGAGTTCGTCTAATCTCGGCCGGCTTCGGTCTTCTACCTATCCTTGTTGGACGACAATCCTTAATTCTTCCGAAAGAAATAAACAATGATAACTTTAATGCTCTCGAACGAAAACAAATTAATATTATTTGATGTACTTTAGTGTAAATAATAATAATATAGTTGTGAATTATAATAATGATATACTACATCATAATGGTTTCCTATTAAATGAGTTTATAATATTATTATTAAGTAAAGTGTTGTACCTTTTTTTGTTCGGCATTAAGCCTTAAGCCTCTTCACCACGTCAAGGTAAAGGTACATCGAAGAGGTTTTGTTTTTTTAAATATTTTTTTAGCTTTTTATATGAATTTTTTTTTAATTTATTAGTTTTATTATTTTTTTTTTTTACAATTTCATTTTTTAAATAAAATTAAACGAAAAAATGAAAATCTGAATTCGTAAAAAATAAAAATAAAATATAATCTTCTATGTGATACAATCAATAATTAAATGAAACATTTTTATAATAAAATTAAATGTAAAATAAGCAAATAAAAATCTGAATTTATATAAATGTCATCTTCTATGTAATACAATGTAGAATTAAATAAAACATATCCTTTTCTTTTTTTTTTTTGTAATAGGTCAGTTCATGACGAGAATCTTTTGGGATGGTCAGAAGAGTATGGCAAATCAGAAACGGTGTATGAAGTACATATGAAATAATGTGCTTAAGATATTTTCGATTAAGCCAAAGATAAGAAAACATTTCTTTTCTTCTTAAATTTTTTGTTCATGTATTTGAAAGAGAAATATGAGCATCGAAATTATTCTGCAGGGTTATTCTATTCACCACACATTCACTCACACATTCAGGTTTAGAGGCTGTTAGACCATGCCATTGACCTTCATTCAGGGTTTATAGGTGTTCAAACCGTGACAGTGACCCCTTTCATTCATGGTGAATAGCATTAAACACATTTTTATTCATCCATGCAGACAAAGCATTTGTGCGATACTGTGTACATTTCTCTTTCGAAAAATTGTGTACTATGCAATGGCTGCCTTGCTCATCTAAAATTAGTGATTCTATTTTTGGACAGCCAAAATCTTCCAAGTTAATTATAGTACAATGATGGAGATTTCGTGATAGAAACATTTTCTTATCTAGGCCCTTAACGAAAACAAATTTATATTTAAGGTCAATGTAGTTGAAAATGTTATCAATGATGCCATACTCAACTTCTCCAGAATCCCATTTGATTTTATGATAGTAATTTTCCAACCAATAATTCGTTCTTATACTTTTATCGGTTGGTTTATATTCATTTGGTGGCTTAAAAATCCAATGCCTTGAAGACTTGTAAGCTTGATCAAACAGAGAAAACTCTTTAATAATATAACCTCCCAGGCTATCGACAAAGCACTGAAAGTCTACTATCGCTCCGCTTGCCGTAGCCATACTGAACACTGAGCAAAGGATTCACCCCATTTTATACCATTCGCCGAACTGTACCAATTAGAGGATTATACTCTACGAGCCTATCGTGTATGATTAGACAATATGCTGTAGTATTTGCCGGGAATGAAATTTTCGATTCAAATTCTAATCTTACATCGACTGGTCCACTTTTTATAGATTCAGACTGCTTTGAGCAATCTATTACAATTAAAGGTGATTTATCTTTAAAGTTTTGTAAAGAGGACAAAGGTTGCATTTGTCCACCATAATAAGAATTTTGAAATAAAGCATACATATGATAGAGCAAAGCGAACCGATTTGACGACATATCTATATTTAAATCATCATACGGATAAGCTTTACAATTTAGAAACAATTTAACATTGGAAATATTACAATGATCAAAGTGGCTTGCATCTTTTTGAGAATTTTTCAGTCTTCCAGTTTGAAAAGTTAATATTACATAACGCGGTTTTTCTAGCTGACTGGATGTTTTGACTGGCCAGATTTGTCTCTGACTTGCTGGCAGTAAAGGATAATCGTAAAGTTCCCAGGTTCTAAAGGCTAGTGAAAATATTTTTTCTGATTTGAAATGACGCATCAAAGCCAGCTTCTGATGTTCGTTTACGGTAACATAAGGTAGCTTCCAGCATAGCCTATCCAGTTCTATTTTACACTTTTCTACCGCATTAGTCCCAGCTACTGGTTGGCTAGTGATATAGCAATTTTCATCATGTCTGCTTCTTATGAATATCAGTTCTTGCTTTACATTCATTACGATTTTCTGATAATCCTCACAGAACCCAAGAAGGGATGATAAAGGAACACATAGGTTGAAACACCCCTCTGCCGATGTAATGTTTAATGTATCACTTTGTGGATAGCACCATCCCCAATTATCCAAAAACTGGGAACCTCCCTTGAGCGAAACTAGATTTTTCAAAGTTGAAGTGATTCCAGGATTTTTCACACGGTCTATTTCGACTCCACTCAATTCGTACCTTATTTCATCAAACAAAAACGCAAACATGTTGTTTGTTAATTTTGATGCAATGGGGACTGCTGAACCATCCTGCTTTAGAAATCTTCCTTCTACATACAGCAGGCTTTGACTAGGTAGTGTGTATAAATCTTGATGTTGCAGACTGATGCGTATTTCATCCCCTGGCTGAAGATTTGTTGACGAATAAGGATGGTGAGAATGAAATTCAATCCCTTCAACTGAATTATCAAAAGTACCAGCTTCTTCCAAATTCAATATTTCCATGTTGATGATAAAACGTAATATCCTGCGGTTTGAAGAAATCTAATATTGCTCGCAGTTAACGATGTGCACTCAACAATGGCTTTCACTGGAATGATACTTTTTCTCTCTGAAGACGCGCTTTTATGTACTTTCTTAAAGTCCAACCCCATCGCTGTCTGACTACTGAATGGACATTTCTTAGTTATAACACCCTTTATATAAGATCAAGCAGGAAGAGTAAACAAAGCTGACCACAGTTGTTTGAACCTACTTTCTGGAATTGTCTTCTATTTGATGAAATTCGGCAATCTTTCATGTACCGAACGAAATCACTTGGCGGTTTTTCTCCACTGCTGTCAAAGAACTGAACGTATTTTCCTCTTTTCTTGTAACTGACCCAATGCGTTCCTCTACCCCTACTAGTGTCTAGATTAAAAATACCACGTTCAGATTTCCACGGCTTTGTAGGAAATTCATCTACCATAAAAACTCCTCTAAAACGGCACACTTTATGAAGTTTTGCTAATCTGAGTAAGTCGAAATTGCTCAGCCTTTGGCGAGGAAAAGTTTTTAAGATCTCTTTGGCTTTAGTTTTCAACTGATGTACATTTCCCCCGATCCTCTTTGGCGTGGAAATGACTCGCATCTTTTTCTTCTTGTTTGTAACACGCTTCATGGTCAACTGATACAGAGGTAATGCTGACAAGCCTTATATACCCACATTCTTGCTATCAACCCATGAATTATGAGAACTGTCAAAACCTAGCCACTTCACTAGAGCTTTATTACCTTTCCTTTTTACAACTCTTTCTACAAGGTAACAATTAGGATGCTTTACAAGTTGCAATTCCTCTACATAGAAACCACCAGCAATGGTGTCTCCGCGATCATCCTTCAGATGATAGGTGATAGGTACCGTTTTTTTCACTTCAGCTATAGTAAATATTTCTGTAGACCATGATGGTTGATAACCTTTCGCAAACTGTGCTTTATACTTTGATATCCTTACATGATCGCCAACTTTAAATTTTGCAGTCTTTTTTGTACTCGTTTTCTTAGAATAAACTTCTTTTATTAGTTTTGTTTCAATCTTAAATCCATGAACGGATGCCGGTGCCATCTTGATTGTACTATGTTTTGTTTTATTATATTTGTCTACTAATGCCGGCAGTACTACAAGCCAATTGTAGTTGCCTTGTATACTAAACTTTTTCCACATGGCTGACTTTAGAGTGCGATTAAACCTTTCTATTATTGATGCTTTTAGGTTACTATATGTTGAATAATGATTGATATTACAAGATGTCATGAGTTTTCGAAATACTTGGTTATAAAACTCTTTACCATTGTCTGTTTGCAAATTCTTTGGCTTTCTCTCAGATAATACTTTCTCGAAACCTTGACACACTACAGACGCAGTTTTATTCTTGATAGGCACTACCCAAGCATATTTAGAAAAACAATCTATTACAGTGAGCAAATATTTGTAACCTTTATTAAATTTAGCATAAGGAATCATTTCAACCAAGTCAGCCTGCCATAAATCATCAATACCTTTGAGTAAAACAGATCTTCTTTTAAAAACCCTCCTAGCAGGTTTGTGCAATTCATGCACGATCTGCTCTTTAACGGATGCCATGACGTACTGTTAATCTTCTCATGTGCGCTACACTATTATACCCCCTTCTCTAAGTTGAGCTTCTATTCGCAAGATCTCACTCTTTCCTGTTTGAGAGCCAATCAAATATCTCATTCGATTAACTAATACGTTTGGATCAACAATGCCTGTACCGCTTTTTGATTTGAACAATTTTGAGATAACATTTTTGTATTTGGGGTAATTTTTAAGTCTTATCATATTACCGCTTGGGCTATGTCCCTCGAAATGTGCATTAGTTTGCATCAAAATCTTTTTATACAAAGTATAATCACTTTGTTTAACGAATGAAAGATTCGGATTTTTTATAAATAACAATTCGAAGAGACCTGGTGTACCATGATAGATATCATCACCTATAGTAAGAATATCTTCATTGATAGAAATCACTGTATCGCCGATGGTAAACTTGTGACCATCATATTTGATTCCATATACAGTATCCAGATCTTTAATGTCATTGTTCACAAGCTTTATTATATACTTTGAGGATATATTTCCAATCTTTTCTAAATATTTTTGTAACATTTCTTCTCCTTTAGGAGTTTGAGTTGCTTCTCTCACCTCCTGCAGTGGAGTTTTCGGTGGCTCACACTCTTCTTCCGACTTTAGAATTGGTGTACTTTCCCAAACGTGCTCTAAACGACGAGTAAATATTTTAGAAGGCCCAGGCTTTGGTGTTGTATCTGTTAGTGACGATTGTTCTAGACAATATTTAGACATTTTTGATGGAATATGAGGAATTTCTTCTTCTTCCTTCTTTCGAATTTCACATTGTGTGGAGGGGGGAATTTTAACCTCCTGCTTACTCGCTAGTCTTTCCATAGATTTCAATAAAGGTTTATACTTCAATTTCAAATATTCATCAGTCTCTTCTCGACTCCTTTTCAATAAATTACACTTTTCCTGTATAGCCTTTCTGGTCTCGATTATTTCACGCATTACTACATCACTAGTTGACTCTTCCATGTCTAACTAGAGAATGAGCTTGTCCCAACACCTCACGGTATTATATAGGCCTCGAAACCCTTTCGATACCTTCCATCATTAATTTGTCTATCCTTGTCCAAGACTAAAAATCCGTACCTGTCGTCTTTCCAGCACCATTGACAAACCTTTTTGAAAGTTTGAAATGACATGTCTGAATTGACATGATCATCATAAATTCGTCTTAGATTTAATTCGTCTTGTCTAAAGAGTATAAGAAAGTTAGCATTTTCTCTAATCAAATGTTTTGGGACTCTAGTATAACTCTGGCTCAGATAAAATATATCAACACCGTTATGGCGCCCCATACAAAAGTATGATCTCACATTATCTTGTTTGTCACAGGCAATATCATCGAATATAAAAACTGAGTTGGGTAGTGCCTCTTTGGGCGGAGGAACTTGTGAGTTATCTTCATATTGATAAAACCCGATATCAGTTAAAGGTTCTAATATTTGCGCTAACTCTCTATATTTAGGTTGATGTAAGGATTTTGCGAACAAATAGATATTTTCAAATTTTAATCCCTTTGAGTCATAAATTAAGCTTAGCATAAGATTAGTCTTACCACAATTGGAGGGACCGCATATTAAACATCGAATTGAATCAGGAAACAGTAAACCGTGCCTAGATTCTTTCTTAATTGGAGCGCCTCCGTCCAGGTTATGAATACGGATCGTAGTATGTTGCTTTACCAAGCGCATGATGGTAAATGAAAAGAATCGCACTTTGACCTCTCCTTTTATACTTACCGACGTGGTTGAAATTTAGTGACTAATCTTCGTTAATAGAATTTTTCAAATTAAAAATTGGTACCATATTTAAATTATTTATTTATTATATATAATTTATTTATTTATTTTTTTTTTGCACTCATCTTGGTTTTCTAAATATAATTTAGAAGTAAGCCTTCCCACCTCGTCAAGGTGTGAGTGCGTCGAGAAGGTATGTTGATATAATATGGTTGTTAATATTTTGTAAAACTATTTTTCTTATTTTTTATGTTGGTTTCCAGGTTTATCGTTTTAAACCTCTCTGGGAACCAAAACGCAGTTTTTTTTTTTTTCATTTTAGGTTTCCAGGTTTATCGTTTTAAACCTCTCTTGGAACCAAAACGCAGTTGTTTTTTTTCATTTTAGGATTCCAGGTTTATCGTTTTAAACCTCTCTTGAAACCATAACACACATTCCTTTTAGGTTTGCGAGCCTTTAGAGCCACGCCAGGGACCCATTCATTCCATCTCACATACATACTTTAGTTTACAAATAAAAACAACAATATTATATCAACAAAAATAAAAATAAAATCTCTTATACAGCATCTGGAGCGATAACTAAAAAATTATTAAAACCATTTTTCATTTGGCCACAGTGCAGATTAAAAGAATACATATGTTAAAAAATAAAAACGTAATCTTCAAATACTAAAAATTAAAAATTCCATCCTTTCATATACAAAAAAAAAAAAAAAATAATAATAAAAAATATCTTTCTTGAATGAAACAAAAAAAAAAAATCTAACAGTTTTCTACTTCTCTTTTAATAAAAAACAACAAAAAAAAATCTCTTTTAATAAAAAAAAAATATATATATTTAAAAAAATAAACATAAAACTTCAAAGATTGCTATGAAATAAAATAAAATAAAAAGTCATCTTGTAATAGTTGAAACAAAACATGTTTTGAACAGAAAAAAAAAAGTTGTGACTAATTAAAAAAAAAAACTGATATCTGTTTATAATATACAATATTTACAAGTGAACATTATCAAAGTTTGCCAATATTGCAACAGAGATTTTGATTGTTGCCGCCACACCTCATCTACACATCCGGTATGGAATAATGACCATGGGCCAAGGTACGAATTCCGTCGACTTGATGTCGCTTATCGTCGTGAGGCGAAAGGGATGTTTTAGTCTGTTCGACGGAAAAGAGTTCGTGGTGCTTTGAAATTATTGAGCGAAAAGTAGTTTTGTACTCTTTTCCTTCGAACAGAGATGTGATGTAGTCGTTGAATGTCAGTTTCTTCTCTACAGCGATCTTTTTTATCCCTTTCGCCTTTTTCTTTTCTTTATCGGCGTGAATTCGTATCGAGTACATCTTAGCACGCAGTCCGACAAACTCAGAGACGGGCACTCCGTTGGCTTCGTCTTTAAATTTACCCAACACCTTTTTGTTGTGTGTACTGTATGCGGGGTGGTCTTGGGGGTAGTCTGATGTGTCCATTTCGTCTATAAAATTTTGTATGTCTTTGTAAAAGTCATCAGTCTGTAGAAGATATAATAAACTGTCTGTGTCTGTATACATGAGTGTTAGTCTGTTCGGTCCGTAATGTGGTAATATCGTGTTGTAATGGAAATCGTACATTCGGACTTTGGATAGATCAAGGATGGCCATCCCTACGTAAATAGGTTTGTTCATCTTAATCTGTTCAAAGTTCGAATGTACTGCAACCAATGACTCTGTGTATACTGTCCTGTCCTTAAATGTAGGTTTTGATATGAGTTTGTTCAGTCGTCTTTGACTAACTACAAGCTCAATCTTATGCCGTTTTCGAACATCTTCCATAAACTTGCCGAAAACGGCATTGTTCATGAGCTTGTAGAAGTCTTTGTCGAAATCGTTAGTCGCCTGTTGTCGATGCCTGGTGTTGAGGTCAATGTAACTACGAAGCCAAGGTGATTGCCGGAATCTAAGTACTCGATGTACTCGAACTAACCTTAGTCCTAAGCCCATGGCCTGCCGTAGATTAACGAAATGCAAAACGTATTTCTCTCTGTTGCTCAGAGTAGCTAAAAGTTTTTTAAAATTTGATCCTGGGGGTACCTTATTTTCTGGCAACAGAGGGAAATCGTTGTGCAAATCGTGCAAGCTTTCCGGATACTCTAAGTCGGCTTCAACTATGTAACCGAAAGGCCCGTCTTCCGGTAAGTTGAGCCAATCTAGAGTTTCCGGATTCTCAACCCATTCGAAACCGCCAGACGGAAGGGTCTTCGACATCGCCCACCCGTACAAGTTATTAGCGTCCAGATAGGCGATGTACGAAGTTTCCTCCTGGGGATCGCGACTTGGGTTCAGATATTTATTATTCGCCTTTCCATACCGGTGACTGCATTGGCACAAGCCACCCCTTATTCCCCGTTCGATCATTAGGACCATATCATAATCAGTCAAAAGATCTAATTGTACTCCCGTATACTTCAGCATGGCATCCCAAGCGAGTCCGGGTGCCGTGTAATACCAGGCCGGGTCCAGTGAATAAGCCCTCAAGCAGACATCTCTGAAATTTTCAAAGACGTCGCAAAGAAGCGTCACGTCTACCTTGAGGTATAATTCACTGTACTCGGCCAGGGTTCTGATATTAAACACGTCCCATACCGCTTGAGCATGCTGATAGTCCTCGTCTGAGATAGGCATTTCATTCAATTGACTATAAAATGCCTCCTTCGGGGCAGAACCGTCTCCTGAAGTTTCTCAAACGAGTCCATGTAATCATAGGGGTACACTCCTTTTCTGATCACGAGATCCAAATGATCGGCGGGGAAGAATTTGCTCGTCTCCTTAAAATTAGGTTTCGGCAAATTCTTGGACAACCTATCGAGACTGGAAGCTATGAAACGAAAGGAGTCCACAAACCTAACGGTTAATGCGCCCACTGTCATTCCAAAGGAAATGTATTTTTCCTCAGAGTTGGGGATGACATCTATTCTTATCTTATTTTTTTCTTCTTCACTTAATCCATGCCCCAACTCTCGGACGATGAAGTGAGAGTCATAACCGCTAAGATTGTGGAATAGGACGGGTAGGAAACGTGGGGTTCTATACAGGATGTTACATTTGGAATGTGCTGGACCACGATACATCCCTGTGATGTGATCGTGATCCATCACTTTCCCATTGTCGGGAGTAAATGGGCGGGAACAGAGGTAACAGGATTGGGATAGATGGTGGGCTTCCATCTGCGATGGTGTCAGGGGTAGCATGTGCCGCTTCATGGAGTACATCTGAGACACCTTCCCTGCTACTTCCTTAATATAATTCATAAATTTTTCCGCTGAATCCTCACCTGTGTAGATGAAGGGTTCAGTGGGAAAATTTATAGGCAATAAGTGGCGTGGGATATCATCTGATACCTTGACGTACGTGCAAAAACTCATAGGAAGGTGTCTCTGGTAGGGTCTCGTTTGTCTTGAATCTCCCGGCTGAATCTTTTCCAACATAGATTCAAAATCAGCATAGACAACGAAAGGAATCCTCACCTGCCGTTGTATATTAATAAAAGATACCTTTTGAGGATTCCCTTCGTCGTCGCAAGCCGGGAGTATGATGCGAGTAGCCTTATTATCCCCACAGTACTCCATGTGCTCCCTCACCCGCTCAGCGATGTTTCCCCCTCCTACATTAAAATGGGTGAAACATCGCTTACAGACGTGTCTTCCGCTGTGGTACCTAGAAATCTGCGACGCCACTAATTTATTGAAGTCTTTGATATAGGCGAAGTGACTTCGCCCATCCTCCGTTGTCAGCAGAAGTAAATCACGATGGTCAGCCTTCTCCTCCTTTACCACCTTCAGCGGGTACACGTCTCCTGTCTCTCCAATGCCAAAAACATTCACACTGATGTCATTGTGTCGTTCGAATGTTTTCACCTCTTGGAGAGGAGTGGGGAAGGAAATGCAGTCGAAGTTATATCTGTGCTCCAAGTTCCTATATTTGCTTACCCGTTGTCCGTCGCTGTCGATGAGGTGGGCTAGTATCGAATATTTAAAACACCGCTCGTCATTATTCTGGACATTAATTACAGCTTTTCTGGCGGCTATTTTAGGTGGAAGAGGTATATAGCTGGAGGCGCCTAGAGGTCTGAATCTATTTACCCTTAAGAGAAGACCGTCAAGACTTTTTAGGAACCAGCCGCTCCCTTTCATTGCCATCTCTTCCATCTCGGTAGCCAACTTCGCATACATGCCACTGAGAATATCCAAGATGGAAGAGATGTCATACATAGCTTTGTTTTTGGTTTTGAAGGCACGATCACAGGACTCTCCTCTCACGTTTTCGTACGTGGCCTCCAAAACCAAATTGAATTTTAAGGGAGAGTCTGATTCCGCCCAAAATTCTGAAATCAACCGATGCAGAGTGTCCGTCTGTTTGCACAGAAATTCTACTACATCAATTGATTCCGAACATGGGAGAAAAAAAGTCTTGAGGTCCCCTCCAAAGGAAGTTTCAATCTGGTATAAAGACCCCATAGCCGCCTCCAACCGCCTCCGCTTGGTCATGACGAGCGGCGTTTCTCTCAGGCAGCGGCGTACATGCTTCATCCACTGTTTTTTAGCCTGGAAATTCTCTCCGCAGGAAACACATGTACGCCGTGCCTGTGAGGTTAAGCATAAGTTTTCATGACGAAGTTTATTATCCTCCCTGCTAAACTCTCTATTGCAATACTGGCAGTTATTATTGGTAGTTGACATTTTTGATTTTAAACTTTAAAAAACACAAATAACCCAAAAACTGTCAGATAGTGAAATTATAAAATTGAAATTATATACTAAGTCAAAATAAAACAAATTCAAGCTATTAATTAAAAAATTACAAAAAAAAAACAAACAAAAAAACAAATTGATTCCTCAAAAAAAAAAAATTAATATTAAAACTAAAGAAAAAATGAAAGATGAAGCTAAGGATGAATTAAAAAAAAAAATATTCAAAGAAATAATTGAAAGAAAAGTTTGGATAATTTTTTTTAAACACTGAAGCACTGATAAGGCCAAAATAGAAAAAAATGGTACTCACAAGTTATCGAGATGTCACCTTGATGCTGGATAAGAGAATGAGAAAGAGTTCTGAAAAACACACCTATTTATAGCCGCCTTAGGGATTATCCGAGCAAAGTTCAAAGAGTATAGGATTAAGACGTGTGAGAAGGAGTGGGGGAAGGGCAGGGGAGGAGTGGGGGAAGGGCAGGAAAGGAGTGGGGGAAGGAGTGGGGGAAGCCGAAGAGCCCCGAGAGCAGCCGAAAAAGCCCGAACACTCCCAAGTGTTTCTAAAAAATAGCGGCTAGCCGAATATTTCCGAGCTTTGCCGAACTCTTCCGAAAACATCGCAAATAGCAATTCTAAGGCAGAATTGTTAATTATAAGTAAATAATACATAGAAAAAGTAGAAAATGGTCTAAGAAGATGAGAAAATAACTAAAAATGTTGAAAAAATATATAAAAAATTATACTCGCCTACCGAAAGAGGTACAAGTTTTATATTATTATATATTTATACTTTAAGCAATTATTAGAACAAAGTTGATATTGACAAATTTATCTTGTTTACGATTAAATCTTTTTACTATACTAAGAGATAAAACGTACAAGGTCCGCATTATATTTATATATATATACTTAAGAGGATAATGCTTCAAAGTCTCAGAGCTTAAGAAATCTTTTATCGCTACTTAAAATGTAGGATTAAAGATCAAAGTTCAAAGCTGTATAGGATTAAGAAGCCCTATAACGATGTTTATATTAAAGGCATTAAGAAGGTTCAAAGTCCATGTTTACGTTTAAGCTTAAGGAACTTTTTATCGCTACTTAAAATGTAGGATTAAAGATCAAAGTTCAAAGCTGTATAGGATTAAGAAGCCCTATAACGATGTTTATATTAAAGGCATTAGGGAGGTTCAAAGTCCATGTTTCCGTTTTACATACCTGCATGCTTCAACATGATTCAAACCTGTTTGTACTTTCGCTAACCTGTTTTTACATGATTCGACATGTCGATGCATGCTCGAACCGGTCAGGTATAATCATCCTATATTAAAAAAACGAAATGGCGGCTGGATAGACTTAAGGCTTTTAAATTGTGACGTCATAAAACAAAATGGCGGACGGGTAGACTCATGGTTTATAAATACTAAATTAGCCCAAAACGTAGGGAAAAGAAAATGGACGGCGGGTAGACTCATGCTTTATAAAGACTTAATACGCTCAAAACGTAGGGAAAAGAAAATGGACTCATGCTTTATAAACTCTCAAGTTAGGCACTCTCATTGGTTAACTATTGAAGGAGTGGGGGGGAGCAAAATGTAAACAATGAGAAGGTTATGTAACAGTAAGGGAGGTTTCAAAAAATGTAAACAATAGTAAGGTTATGTCACAGTTTGAAAGGTTTCGTAAAAGCACACATTACAATTTGACCATCGGACCTAGCCGGGAGGAACTCTCAAGTTAGGCACTCTGATTGGTTAACTAATGCAGGAGTGGGGGGAGCAAAATGGACGTCGAGTAGACTCATGCTTTGTAAATTGTGACGTCATGAAAGAAAATGGCGGACGGGTAGACTCATGCTTTATAAATACTAAATTAGCCCAAAACGTAGGGAAAAGGAAATGGACGTCGGGTAGACTCATGCTTTGTAAATTGTGACGTCATAAAAGAAAATGGCGGACGGGTAGACTCATGCTTTATAAATACTAAATTAGCCCAAAACGTAGGGAAAAGAAAATGGACGCCGGGTAGACTCATGCTTTATAAAGACTTAATACCCTCAAACAGGGGTCACGTGATCAAAAAGGGGCGTGGCTTAGTGGTTTAGGTTAGGTTGATGAAGGGTCACGTGACTAAAAAGGGGCGTGGCTTAGTGGTTTAGGTTAGGTCGATGGCGCGAACCAGCGTGGTTAAGGTTAGGTCGTGATCGAAATTCAAATTCAAATCTCCCGCCATAGGTCACGTGACCAAATGCTGGCATCTGATTGGCTCCTCAAAAAAGTGCGCCAGCTCGCCTGTTTTCCCTCTACTTCGATGCTTTGGAATCTTCAAACGAGGAACACGAAGATGTAAACAAATTATGGGAAGGGATCAGGGATAATATTAAAGAGATTGGTAATTCATGTCTTGAGAAAATCGAAAATAAAAAGAAATTGTCAAAATATGTGCGAAAAAAGAAAAACCGCTAAACTGAATTCCTTAAATAATCCAAGCGATAATAATGTTGCTTACTTTCGGTTAGTAAAGAATGAAACTTCAAAATTCTTAAAAAATAAGAAAAGAGAGTATCTTAAAGGCAAAATAATAGAAATAGAAAAACACCGAAACGAAAATAACGTAAGAGATATGTACAAAGGTATAAACAAATCGCGTAAAAGATTTGAACCTCTATTGAATGCGGTTAAAGATGCAAATAACAATATAATTGCGGACTCTTCTGAGATATTAAATAAATTTAAACAACACTTTGACGGCATATTAAATACGGAAAATAATAATCAAACTCCTCTCTCTGAATATCAGAGCGCTGAACCATGGATAGACGCACCGAGTAAAGAGGAAGTCGAAATGGCGATAGGAAAATTAAAACGTTATAAGGCTGTAGGAAATGATAATATCACGAGTGAATTAATCAAGGCGTGTGGAGAAGCGGGCGTTTCCAAAATACATTTTTTAGTTAAAAAGATCTGGGAAAATGAAAAAATGCCCGAAGAATGGAAAGAATCAATACTTATTCCGATTCACAAAAAAGGACCGAGGTCGGATTGTAACAACTATCATGGGATCTCTCTTCTCCCAGTATGCTATAAAATATTCTCGTCAATTCTAACTAGTCGAATCACGGAATACGCTGAGGAAATTATGGGAGATTACCAATGTGGTTTTAGGCGGAATCGCTCGACTATTGACCAAATATTTTCCTTGCGTCAAATATTAGAGAAAAAAATGGAATTCAACCGTGTAGTCCATCAACTTTATATCGATTTTAAAAAGGCTTATGATTCAATAGACCGTCAGAAGCTATATAACATCATGATTAAACAGGGAATACCTAGAAAGTTAGTAAACCTAGTAGAGATGTGTTTGTCGGAAACATTCCATAAAGTTAGAATCGGTCATAATTACTCCGAGAGATTTGACGTGCGATCGGGTTTGAAACAGGGTGACTCCCTTTCATCTGTGTTATTTAATATAGCTTTAGAATATGTCATAGAAAAGGTGATGTGTACCGAGAAAGGCTTAAATATGGGTAACAAGATTCCGGTTTTGGGATATGCCGATGATCTGGTACTGCTAGGTGAAGACACGGAAAACATACAACTAAATACAAGTGTGTTAATAAAAACCGGTAAAGAAATAGGACTCGAATTAAATACCGATAAGACGAAATATATGATTAGTAGCAGAAACGGTGGCGATCTTGGTGATATTGATGTATCAGGTCATACTTTTGAACACGTAGAGAAATTCAAGTATTTAGGTTCAATTATAACTAGAAAAAATGAAATCCAGGAAGAAATAAAGTCCCGGTTAAAGATGGGTAATGCGTGTTATTATTCAATTGCTACGTTACTTAGTTCGCGGCTTCTATCTAAAAACTTAAATATTAGAATTTATAAAACTATTATTCTTCCAACGGTTCTTTATGGATGTGAAACGTGGCCGCTTACTTTGAAGGATGAACAACGGCTTAAGGTTTTCGAAAATAAGGTATTGCGTAAAATATTTGGTCCGAAGAGAGATGAGGCCACTGGGGAGTTTAGAAGGTTGCACAACGCGGAATTGCGGAACTTGTATCCTGTGAATATAATTGAGCTGATTGTATCGCGGAGACTCAAATGGGCGAGTAAAGTTGTTGGGTTCGATGACGAGCGGATTCCGAGAAAGTTGGTATTCGCTGATCCGACTGGTAGGCGTCCGAAAGGTAGGCCGAGGCGTAGATGGGAGGATTGCGCTAAGGCTGATCTCTGGAGCTTGGGATTGATTGGTGAACATTGGACGAGTCTGTGTAGGCAGAATTTGGTGGTATCGGCATCGAACCTTCGGGTTTGCTAAGCCTATTATTATTATTATTATCGCACGATGGTACGCGTAGAAATAAATGCACCCATTGCAGGGTTACTGTAATGAGGAAAACCGTAAGTGTCACAGTAGTAGCAATCCTCCGAAAAGGCTCAGCCGATATTTATGATTTTTTTTGTATTCACATTTGATTTATATGCCAATAGGTCGTGAAGAGTATACTTTATACTGTTCGGTTATTTGGGGTCCCCATATGGAGTATATAGTAAGGGAAAGTATTGGCGATCGTGAAAATGTTCGAATTCCAGTTTTCAACGGAAGTACAAATTTTAGGTTCCCCTGAGTCCAAAGGACCAAGTCCCGAAAATAGGTTTGTGCGTCCGTCCGTCCGTGTGTGTGGTAAGTCTAGTGCTACAACCATAGTTCGTACGTAACTGAAATTTCATATTCAAGACAATTATACGCCCGAGATGAGCAATGTTTTCATCAAAATCAGCAAACCAGAAGAGCCACTTTAAACCATGCATTTGTCACTTTTTCTCAAAAACGGCTCCAGCGATTTTAATTAAACTCGCCATGTTGATGTAAAATTTGATGAGTTTTAATAATACGTAGGTTTAATTCTGAATGGAATAGTCGGACAGGGCTTAAATGCCGATATTTTCAATATTATTCCTCTAAAGTACCTTTGATTTTATAAATTAAAAAAAAAAAATTATAACATCATCTTATTAGCATTGATAAATAACGTGTAAATATGCAAATTGAGCAAATTTGATAAACAACTAAAGGAGAAAAGTACTAAAATATTTCGTTATTCAATTATTGCGTTTTTCAACCCAAGAATAGTAATATAGATGTATAATATACAGGATATGGATAGCTAAAGAGGTGGATGGAGAGTAATAAATAGCCGATTAAAATAAATGATAAAACAGACTGTTGTTGATAAAAATATAATACATTGTTTAATAAAACACATGTTTCTATTGAAATAAAAAAAAAAATAGTTCGTTAACTATTTATTTGTGTCTTTCAATGTATTTAAAAATTCTTAAATTGATTTTCACAACGGAGGTAAGTGGAAGTCGTGTGTTGCGCGCACCAGATTTTTTTTTAACCTACACAATTTATGATAATAAAGCCCATTAAAGTTTACATCAATATAGCAAATTGAATTAAAATTCATGTGGGCGTTTTTGATAAAATCGTGAAAACGTATATTGGAATGTATATTGCAAAACAAAGTTCGCCGGTCGAGCTAGTAAAATTATATAAATTTAATATATATGGAATAATTTCTGAAATTTTTAGAATATAAGAAATTTTTAAAAAATAGTTAGCAAAGATAAATATATGTTTAAATATATTGACCAACGCAATATGCTTTGAAATCGTACAAACAGTTATTGCAGGAGTGGTCTTGTTGATATTGCTGTTGAATTTGTCCTTAGCAAATATAAGGGGCACTGGAAACTAACCCCAGTCGAAAGAAGACCCCACACTCTCCGGCCTTAAGTGTATCCCAGGCCTCCTAACCCACTTGACTGCTCTACCAACACTACATTTTCTCTCTTTCTCTCTCTCTCACACACAAACTCTCTTTTTCTCTCTCAGTCTCTCTCTCTCTCTCTCTCTCCTCATCCTTCCTCTCAAGACATAAACCGGAAGCTGCTGTCCATCGTCAAGAAGGTCTCGGGGGGCTATTCCAACAAGTCTGCACTTTCTCTGGTTGACATTTATTCGATTTTGTGGGAAAACGAAAGCGAAAAGAAGATAAATAAATATGGAAACAATGATTAACACGTAAAAGTTTAAACTGTATATTTGGAATTACCATTAATTTTTTTTATGAGTCATTTTCTTTAAAGTATAATTTAAAAAAAAAAAAAAAAACCTGTACCACTACAATCCATGAAGCGTTTTGGGATCAGTAAATGTAGAGATTCGTACAGTTTCTAGGCCGACGGCCGTAAAATGAAGAGATTCGGCCAAGATCACGCTCAGCCGATAGGTTTTTTTCCCCTTTTTCGGGTACCCACTTTATAGAGGCTGAGTGTGCCCCAGAAGGGTCTCCATGTCCCAGGATCGCCCCCCGCCTGAAATAACAGAATAAATAATATTCCGCGCGCAGCCGGGATTCGAACCTAGGACCCGAAGCACATTAGACTGGCGCTCTACCCACTAGACCACGCCGCTCCCTTAGAGTATAATTATGTTAGTCTGGATTAGTTTTTCACATCCAGGAAAGTATGGCACTTCGATAAAATAAATAATGGAAAAAATTAGTTCACAACAGAACTTTTCGGACCGTCTAAAAACTACTGCAGTCCCAATCAAAAAACCTAATTGTAAAGAAGAAAATTTTTTAATAGAGATATAAGAATGCCAGAATATAGTTGAGAATTTATATAAATAATATTTTTTAGTTTTTTATTTTCAATAATGAACCTTTGTAATCCTTAAAAATTGAGGTTTTATAACAAAAAACCTCTTGTCCACCGTCCACGGAATTTCTCCGAAACTACAGGACCATTTTTTTATAACTTCGCCAAAAAAATAATACGTCATCCGGCGATGATCCTAACATCTAGATGTTGATAACAGCTGGTAATTTTTAAAATGGCGGCCGTGATTCAGTGATTCAGTTCAGTAACTCAGTTATTTTTAAAAATAAAGAAAAAAAATATTAGTGCTTTTCAACCAAAAATCCGCGATTTATAAAAAAAAAAAAAACTTGAAAAAATATTTATAGAGTTTTGGAATCAGGAAATCAGGATAAAAAAAAATTATCCGAATAGATAGATAGATAGATAAATGTGTTTTATTAATAAATTTTACATTTTTCTAGACAACACAAAATACTGGCATGGATTTCCGTCTGCCAGGAAGTTGGTTTATTTATATACATTATTAATAAATAAAACGATAAGCTTACAATAACAAAACAAAAAATAAATAAACATTATACATTATTGTAAAAAAATAGAGGGATAATCTTTGTTTACCAAATAGAATAAACAAAATATGATTACAATTTATCTGTGACAACATATTCTCTGTTTATTTAATTATTTTAATTGAATTCTTTTATTAAAAAGCCTCTGTAGTTTACAGCACATTTCATAAATCTATACAATGAGTTCCAATTATTTCCATTTTAAATGTCCATTATTTTGTTTTCAGACAAAATACTTTTTCCTAAAATAATTAAATGCCGTACATTTACCTGACAAATGAATTATATTTTAGTCCTTCTTACTGTTACAAATTGAGCATGTGTAAACTATTTCCCTAATCCATGTTTTACAATTTAGGGATATCATTTCGGCTCTTGTATTAAAAGCTATTCTTATTAATTCTATATTGTTTTTGTCATTAATGTAGTTTACACCATAATCTAGCTTCTTATAAATTAGATGGTGTTGGGCGGAGATCCCTAGTTCTTTTTTTTTTAATTTTCCTTGGCCGCAGCTATTATATTAATCATTTGACTATTCCACCTCGCCACCGATACGAACTCCCTATCAAATGGACAGGCTAAATCTTCTGCTAGTTTTACCCATTCCTTTAGCCAGCTACAATTTTTGTTTTTCATGCCATCAAGAGCTATAATTTTAGGTAAACGTACATTCCTGTAGTTTAAAATTTTTATAATATAATTTAAATGTAAAATTCTTGTACTAAAACACAACAGATCCCTGCCCGTTTCCAGGTACAGCATGTAGTTAGGTGTGTTCTTTGGTAAGTTAAAAAGTTTCTTCAAAAATGATCTATGAATAGTTTCTAATTGTTGGTAATATTTTAAATTTTCTAATCTGAATATTCAAGTCACATATTATAATAGATGTAATTCCAACAAAAATCTGTCATTATTGAAGATAGAGAAAAATCGAAAAGATTGTCGAGATCAAGATAAAGCGATGAACAAAGGTAGAAATAAATAATTAATTAAAAAAAAAACTTATATATCCAAGCCACTACGTTGTATAAGAGATGTAATTCCCTGATACCTCGATTATGATTGATAATACTTAAAAAAAAATTAAGGCGTTCTAGAATCAGAAAATTTTATTTGGATGAAAATCTAAAGAACATAAAAGGAAATCATTTTCAATAATGAACCTTTGTAATCGACCAAACAAAAATTTAGTTTTAGTCCTTAGTGCTATGTCATAGAGAATAAAAATTTCAAACAAAATAAAAAAGAATCATTGATATTGCTTCAGAACTAGCAGAAATATTTCGTTTTGAAATTTGCAATGGTGTATACCGTTTTCCTTTGTATTATTTATTGCTTTGCATTATAGTTAATCGCCTATTAACATCTACATTAACAGTTATATCTTAATATAGTTATTTAGAAATAATAAATCATTGTGTATTAATTTGTATAATTTTTTTATTATATATTAAATAAAAGAAGTGTCTTTGGATAGTTACATAACTCTTTTCAAAACTTTAAGTTGATCGAATTTATTTAAATTGCTTTTCCTTCACCATTCCAGCTAGATGCAAACTGAAGACAGACATAAACTATCCGAACAACTTACAGTGTGAGTAGCCTTCCGCCCGATGAGCGAGTCTAGTCTACAACCACCTCCAATGAATATAAATGAGTCGGAATGACCAGTGGGGTTTGTTCCAACCTAGTCCCAACATTTAATTTAGTTTCCCACTCAAACTTTTCCGACGGTTTCAGGAATTGTTGATTCTTCTACTTTATAGCAAAGCCATTCGAAGGATGTATAAAACACTGCAAATAATAAACGTATTTGGTTGCGAGTCTACAGTTATTTTATTTGTTGTGTAACTTTTTCCCTCATAAAAACTGAACCAAATTTGACCCACTCCAGCTTATTTGGTGTTGCTATAGTGTTAGGTATTGAGGATGCTGAGGGCTGTAAATTTATTATTGAATAATTAATATATTAATAAAGTTATTAATAATATTAATGAGCCTTTGTCGGAAAAGTACAAAAGGTGTTTACCTGCCTCTCTTGGATTCTACGATGGGGCCCCCCGCGATACTTTAGGAAACTTCCTAGACCCCAGGATGTTCACATATTAGCCCCTTCTTCCTTTGTCTCATGGCAGATCAGCAATTTCAGCAAATAGTACTTTTGGAAAGAGTAAGGAGTGAAGTGTTGAGGGAGCTATTTTAGAATCAGGAAAGTTCAGTCTTATTCCAGAGGCGAGAGGACAGTCGAGTTCTAGAAGAAAAAGAGAGATCCGTCGGGAGTCATCTGGAGTATGAAGCCTAGAAGGGGCGCCTAAGACTGATTCCACCTTCGCCAGCCGAATTAGTGTTTTGAAGGTATCTCTCTGTTTGTAATATTGTATGGAAAGGTTCACTGTAATGTCCCTCAGTATTCTCAGGCATTGTGTAAATAATAATAATAAATAAACTTTATTCACATATTTACATTTTGAAAAAATGTTAACAATGATTTTGGATGAGTCATCCTTACAATCAGAAAATATTTTTGTTTTGTTGTGATTATAGTACTTTAGCCTAAATGGCAAATATATGGTGAAATAAAATTGAGGTTATATTGCAATTGTAGGAAAAATTATACAAAAAACCTACGCTTAAAAACTACACATAAAATAATTGAGAATACATAAAATATTTGAAGATGCTTAAAATAATTGAAAATACATGAAATAAGCTGCATGACTTGGAGCATTGATGATATTTTCGTGTATTGGAGGAAATTATTAATTATCCGCATTGACAAGTTTTGAATTCTCTCGAGTTTTTTGGAAATTATTCGAGCAGGATGAGCTCCAGACTGGAGAGATGTATGTGATTAACGGGCGGATCACTGATTTATATATTGTTAATTTGTTTTGAGGACTCATACGGGATTTACTATTAAAGTAAGGAAACATTTTGTATGATGTCAGGTACTCGTTAAAGATCCCTATCCAAATAAAACCTGGATAGGAAAAATTTAGGACTCCCACTGTAGCATCGTCCGATTAGCCAAAGTAGCATAAACTGGCGTTAAATAAATAAACAAAATATATTAGAATTGTGGGTATTCATTTTATTATTTTATTTTATATTATTCTTTTTAATTAAACATTTCCTTTTTTTATACATAGTCTGGCGTCTTTATTTTACTAATATATAACCAACGCACATATACTAACATTTTTATTAAATATTAATACTCGTTGTTTTTTTTTATTCGTTGTTTGTTTGTTTATTTATTTAACGTCACTTTTTGCTACTGTGGCTAATCGGACGATGCTACAGTGGGAGTCTTAAATTTTTCCTTTCCAGGTTTTATTAGGATAGGGATTTTTAACGAATAACTGACATCGCACAGGCTCGGGACCATCCATAGAACGGCATAACTAAGGATTTTTTACTCCTATAAAAAAATCCTAGGACCACTTGCGGATTTGAACCCGTTACCTTTGGCATAGGAGGCTGTTACGCTAACCACCCTGCTACAAGTGGTCCCTAAATATTAATACTCCATACTGAGTGAGCATAAGTATTCAGAAGAACCTGTATCTGTTATCAACAGCACTCCTTGAGGTGCCTATTGAAGTGCAATCGCCCGATCCTCTGTGTTGTTCCTGAGAACCTGGCGGAATAGTGGAATAGAGTTTATTCACTGGCCAGGCGGGCAATCTGTAACACGTGAATAATACCCCTTTACAAAAGAAACAGCACGGCTGAGTGATGCAGCCGACCAACTTCAGGGCTCTATTGTTTCGCCCACCGTATGGTTGGGGCGCTATTGTTTGTTTTGGCAATAGTCTTCGAAGAAAAGTTATTGGACCCTATTAGTGCTGTTTCAAGGCATTATAAAAAAAAAATCTGGTTCGGACAACACACGACTTTCACTTTCCTTCATTTTTAAAATCAATGAAAGTTTTTAAATACAGTTAGAGATAAAAATACGTGAAACTATTAAATAATTAATTAAATTGAATTTATATAGAAACATGTGTTTTATTAAAAAATCGATTATATTATCATCTAAAATAATCAGTTAGTTTTATTAGATTTTCATCACTCTCTATTAACTTCTAAAAGTTTGAGTATTAGATAATATTTTTTCAAAAATCATTAGCTTTCAAACGGTATATCATACATGTATATCTCTGCTCTTATGTTTAAAAACAAAAAATTGCATTAAAAGATATTTTTTCTGTTTTCTCCTTTAGTTGGGTATCGAATTTATTCAATTTATATATTTACATGTTTTTCATCAGTGGTAACATAGTTATTTTTATAGAATCAACAAAATTAAAGGTACATTAGAGAAAGAAAATTTAAAATATCGGCATTTAAGCCCTGTCAGACCATTTTAATCCGAATGAAATCTAAATGATATTAAAGCCCGTTAAATTTTACATCGATATAGCGAGTTTAATCAAAATCGTCGAAACTGTTTTTGAGAAAATCATAAGGTGCAAAATGCATCGTATAAAGTGGCTATTCTGGTAAGCCAATTTTGATGAAACAGGTTTTGTACCGTCTGGGGCGTATATTTGTCTTTAATATGAAATTTCAGTTTCATAGGACTTACCGTTTCCGCCCGGGAGTTACCGCACACACACACACAAACAGACATTTTTGCCGGGACTTGGTTATTTGGACTCAGGGACCCTAAAATGTGTATTTCCGTTGAAAACTGGAATTCGAAAATTTTCACGATCGCAATACTTTCCCTTACTATATACAGTATGTGAAAGTAATAGATAAATCTTTAAAATTATTTTAAAGGTATAATTAATGCTCTCTCATCTTCATTTCTAACCTGGAACCCACGTACTCGATTTAAAAGACAAGAGCTCAACAGAAGATACGGACAGTTATATAGACTACTGAACAAAACATCACGACTTTCCGTTGCAAATAAACCATTAATTTATAAGGATTGCTAAATACTAATTACTATTTCTAGTTTTTAATTTATATTATCAACGATACCTCAATGAGAAATTAGGAAATCTGGTAACTATTACACGTAAGAAGCTATTACATGTAAGAATACATTTCTTGAAAATAGTTAATGAAAGGACTACTCATTAAAAGCACTTGAACAAGTACTTTAAGTGAGTGGGGTCCGGGTCTTTTTTCATTCGCTCAAAGGGTTATAGGAATATATAGCAATGATAGGTCTCTGACAAGATGGGTCTGATAATGGTAACATAAATGAGGTTTTTGGCATAGACTGGAATTATAAACTTTTGTCACGTAAGTGTTGTAGTAATTTATATATACACGCTGTTTCTTGTATCTGTCTAGCGCGAATATTTCATGTAAGGTGCTAGTCGACATCAAGTCCTAGATATCGTATACGTTTTACAAAAATAAGTGGGTTTTTACTAAAGGATACTGTGGGACAGGAAGACATCGGTTTGCAACGAAGAGTAAAGGTTATTTCATTGAATTTTATCGTATTTTGATTTTATAGATTCACTGTATGACTATGAGAGATAACGACCACATACAAATATGCATTCTGATTTTAATAGATAGTATGCAATTTAATTTAGCAGTGATTTGCACCATTTGGTTCAAAGCCTCTGTATACAGCTAACAATAATTAAACTACGAAGATAGAAAATATAAATAAACAAATATATTAGGATGAGGTTGGATTTTGATCCTGAGAAGGCAATTTAAGGAAAGCAGGGTTGAAGGAAACCAATAGCTGTCATCCCCTAGCGGCTTCTCCGTCTTATTGCTTATTGGCTCGTCCTGTGTGAGTGTGTGTGTGTGTGTTTGGGTGGATGGGTGAGTGGGTGTCTGTATATGTGTCTGTATGCGCGCGCGCGTAGTTCTACCTAGAATCAGGCATTTCTTATCGCAAAACATTATTTAATTTTTTTTTAAATTAATTATAAACCAAGAGCAATACTTTAAGTTAAATATTCTATTAAAATGATTTAAGTGATTTCCTCTGATGCTAATCAAAACGTCTGGTTTGTGGACTATAAAGAAAAAAATAAGGATAACCTAAAAATTAAAAGTTAACAAAAAAAAAATCTTAAAATTTAGATTTTAACCTAAAACAAGTAATTTTAAATTTGATGTAACCATACAATTTATTATCAAGCAATACTTTTGATATTAATACTATTAAAACGACAGTCAGTTTAATGCACTGTTGTTTACTCTCCACCTATTTATCCAACTGAATATTTATCTTTTCAACGTTATATTATAGATTTATATAACTATTATATTAATCAACCAAGCGTTCTTCAATCTTACTTTATTTTTACAATTGTTTATCAATGGTATAATTAAGAGAGGGAGAAATATATATTTTTAAAATGTAATACTTTTTAAATTTAGAGTTAAAAAAAGAAAATGAAATCCTGCCTTACAGTGTCCTTTGATGATATTCCGCTTGTCAAACGTCTTATATGGAATCCGCATACAAGACTGAACAAACAAGAAACTGCTCGCCGATTTCGGTTACTTCAACATTTACTATACAGACGCTCAAACATTTTACTTGCGTACAAAAAACTAATTTGCAATCATAAGGCCTATCCGGACCTTAGGAGTTGAGCTTCGGGGCTCTACTAAACTATCAAACCCGTATCCGATCCTTACAATCTTAAATCCTTCGCAAAATTATTATTAAGATCATCCACAAAGACATTAATGTTCCATATGTTGCTGATCAGGTCCGTACCATATCATCCCTTCTACGAAAAACTCCACTCCTACTCTAATTCACTAGTTTTAATCCTTGCTTCCTCTTCAATTTCTGATAATCCTCCGAGGCGTCTAAAAAGAAGATGGCCTCGAGACCTTCTTGGTTAGATTCACTACTCAAGAGTGCTGCCAATGGGCAGTTTCTCTGTATTGTTTTTTCATGTTTTTTATCTTTATTCAGCATATTTACTTGTATTATAATATACAGTTGTAAATTTCAATAAAAAAATAATAAAAGAAGAAACAAAATAAAAAAAATTGAAGTAAAGACTTGTTTATCTATTTCAATAAGGATAAAATCTATAATATATTAATGTAATCCTATGAAATGGCATTTCTAGGTTCTACGATTTCTCCGATTTATCCCTATTTTTATAAGTATGACATTTCAGTTTCGCAGGACATATCATATTACAAGATATCGTTCAATGGTCTCAGGGGACCGTAATGGATAGAGCACTAGTCTACTGTTATCCGGGTCTCCGGTTCGAATCATGGCTGTGGCAGAATATTAATTATTCTGTGATTTCAGCCTTGAGTGGGGCGACCCTGGGGTATGGAGGCCCTCCTGAGGTCTAGTGGGTAAACAAAATGAGGTAATATTAATTGCCGATTTTCATTAAAGAAGTTGTGTTTACTTATACTGTTTCCAGGTAGTCATCCAATACCCAACCGTATCAAACCATCAGTATACCCTAGGAGTGGAATAATGTACAATAATAAATAGTTAAATAATGGCAAGTTCACAGAAAAGAATAATTTATATAAAACTTCCTCTTGAACACTTCTATACCTGTAAATATATTTAAATTTTACATTTACATTGAATATTTTACTGTTGTTATCACGGGAAACACAGGTCCTACACAGGCCAGTATGACTTTACAACACCACTTAGACAATGTAGAAATCTGCTGTAAGAAATGGAAACTTTTTTTTTTTTTATTATTTACTGAGAAATATTACAATTTGTTACATAATGAACAGTAGTAATAGTGATGTAGTATACATTCATACAATATATACAGAAAATAATGATAAAGTCAAATCGGAAATTTTATTTATTACAAAACAAAAAAATATGACATAAAATTTAATTTGCCATCTGCATTTCTTTGCAATAAGCAAATTTGTGGACTGCTGAAGCAGCGGCTCATCACAGCAGAGTTCGTGATCAGCATTCTCTTGGCACCGCCTGCGTAGTCGTCGGGGTGGGCTGTAAGGATCGTAAGCATTTTAATGTTTCTGAAAGAGGGTTGGTGTTGTATGTTAGTCTTTGGTGGAAGTTATTGTATTGTTCTGTAGCAGTGGCTGAAATTGTTGGAATGTTTAAGTCGTTATGTATAACGTCATTCGTTACGTAGAACGGTGCGTCGACTATTTTGCGCAGCACATTCGACTGAAAAGACTGTATTCTTTGGATACTTGATGGTTTAGCAGAGCTCCACAGTTCTATCCCGTATGTCCAGATTGGTTTTAGCAAAACTTTGTAAAGAGTTAGTTTGTTGGTTAATGATAATTTAGAGCGTCTGTCAAGTAATCTAGATAAAAGACCGTATCGTCTGTTGAGTTCTTTGCGTTTTTGTCGAATGTGGAGGACCAGTCTTTTGTCCAAGTGAATACCTAAATATCGAATTTCGTCGGAAGTCGGAATAGGAATATTATTAAAGTTAATGGGAGGAGAAGGTTTATGGTTCATAAACATAAAATCGGAAATAAATAAATTCAAATATATACAAGAAAATAACAATTAATAAAAACAAAAACACAACAACAAACAAATGAAAATAACAACCTGTAGTAGAGATAAATACAAGTTGGGAAATAAATAAAAATCATACAAGCAAACTTAACTATATACAATATATACAATCTGCTAAAGGGACCCTAGACTCGGCTGCTCCAGTGAGTACAAGTGAGGGGAGAAGCCGAATCCAAGAGATCCCAGCGCCTCTTACTCAGCGCTTCACTGGTGTAAGCCAGTGGAGGCCGAGCTAGGGCGGAATAGCCACAAACTACGAAATGGAAACTAAAAATTACCAATGACAAGTCACTACATGTTTCATTTACACTTAGACGTCTTTTAGTTTCCATAGCAATCACCTTTACCGCAATCAAGTACAATAACGTACTTAGGACTAATTTTCGACAAAAGGTTGACATGGGGCCCACACGTCAAGAAAAAGTATATTAGATACTACAAAGACACTCTAAATTACCCATTAGACAGAAACTTAACGTATATACTTATTAAATAGAACCTATATGGACTTACGCTTGCTAAATTTACGGACCAGCTAAAAAGACACATATTCAAAAAATAAAACCTTTCAATCCAAATTATTAAGACTAGCAACTTGTATGTTCCGACTTACGTATTCCAACTACAAAAACCACATACGATTGGCTTGCACGTTCACAACAAACTGTATGGAAACGTTAACATATTTTCTCAAAACATGGGTACATTTGACATACCTAACATAATTCGGCTTAGGCTGAAAAGGATGAGGGACCTTCTGATCTGAAAATACAGTTGTGCTTAATGTGAGGAGGATGCACCAATAGGTGCTGTCTCCCGCATGCTCTGTTCTCCATATTCGTGTACCAATTTGCTTATTGTATTTATTTTACAGGTGCAAATAAAGTTATTGAGTTAAAAAAAAATAAATGGGAATATTTTAAACTGTGTTACAATTGAATTCCGTTCAAAGTGCCGAGTACTGAGTAGAGAGGTAATGAAGAGAATGAGATAGCCCATGAGACCGCAAGCAATTGAAAGAGGATATGAAAGTTGTACAAGTGTTGCTCAGCTACTGCTCCACTAGTAGCCAGCCTCAACTATTTACAGAGAGACTACCCTAAGGGCGCTTGTAATGGGCCCCACTAACGACTGCCTGCGGCCGTTGGGGAATAAAATTCACCCGCACCATCACCTCTTTAATGCCAGGAATTTAATATTTAATTCCTTTACTCGACCACAGTTACCATCAGTCTTTGAACCTGCTGTGTAATCGTTTGTATTCATTGTTCGATGTCCACAGTTCATGACCTGTTTCCGGCTGACTACACTTTAACGAATATAGACATTGATTTCGATAAGGCACCATATAATTTTAACTTTTTTTATGCGGAATGAACTGCACAAGTCTAGACGTTGAACAAACTTTTGACCGAGTCTGGCACCCAGGACTCCTTCACCAACTTCGTCAAGTCCTTCATTCTACATATTTCGTTTTAATCCATTCCTGCCTCACTATTTTTTATTTTATTATTTTTTTTTTAAGATTGATTAAGATATAATACAATCTGCCACTTTCTAGAGCAATGAGTTTTACAGTTAAAAGAAACTATTCATTCCATATGTACATAGTAAATAAAAAAAAAAAAAAAAATAAAATAAAAAAAAAAAAGTGAACTGAATAATTAATAAAGTCTAAGCAAAGAAGAAATATGTACACATAACTAAAATAAAATAAATAATATATATAAAGAAAATAATAAAAACCTAGACCACATCCATACCTATTTAAAATATTTACATACTGCCCCTGGGGTCACCGAATCAAACCTCGAGATCCACAAGTGGATGTCGAGGCATATGCCAGAAGATCCCAGCGCCTCTCATTCAGCCGCGTCACTGGTCTTGAGAGTGAGTGGAGGCTGAGCGAGGGCGCTAGATCCACATACACTCAGGGCATGAGTGGAGAAGCCTGCTATTGCCAGCACTCCTATGACATATTTACAAGAGATCTCGGGGCCACTGCCGCTGGAATAGGAAGTTAGCCAAGGGATTAGGAAGGTGAGTAAGCTTCTGACGGAAGATTGAGAATTTGGATGGAATGAGATGAAGGACAAATGGGATATTCAGGTCATGGTGTAAGGTTTTGTTGGTGAAATAATATTGGGCATCGACTATTGTTCTAAAGACTTTATATTGAAAGGATTGGATACGTTCGGTATTCGAAAATTTTGCTGTTCCTCACTGTTCAAGTCCGTAGGTCCAAATGAGTTTAAGAATAGTCTTGTAAATTAGTAGTTTCTTGTCCGTTAAGAGATGAGATTTCCTATTTAGAAGTCTATATAGCTGACCATATCGTCGATTAAGTTCTTATCGTTTGAGCCTAGTATGGGAGCTCCATGTCAGTATTTTGTCTAAGACTACCTCACTAATAGAACCTTTACAGCAAGAGAGATACACTTTATTTATATATAAACAAACAAAATGATGCTGCCCAACTGAATTGGGTTGCTATAACACAGCATACCGATTTTTTTCCTACCGGAATATTCTTAACATTTAATTTAACTATAAATACAATTTTTTTTTTTTTTACTCTTTTAAATTTTTTTTCCTACTTATTTTTCCTGTTTTGTTTTTTTCTCTTTTCCTTCTCTACTGTTTCACATTTTCTTACAAATACTTAGATATATCTATACATATACACCAAAGATTAAATTAAAAACAAAAAAAAACAAAAAATTATATATACATTAAACAACTACATACTAAAAAATCACACTATCATCAATAAAAACAATACCAAAACACTCAGCACCCAAAATCAATATCTTTATATTAAAATAATATGTTAAAATTAAAATATAACTGAACACAGATGCACATGCATGCCCCTCCAATTATACCTGTTAGGAGTAGATGTGATAGTGTATAATTCCCAGAGAGTCGAGAACCGCACTTTCTGCTATCCTTGCTAGGTCTTTTATATCGACACCTATGTCCTCCATGAAGCTCCTTGTTGAACCTGGCACAGCTCCGCGGGCTCCGAACCAAAGGCCTTTTACGTAGAACTCTCTCTCGCCATAGCTCTCGCGGAACTTTTCCTTGAGGAAAGGGATACATTTTTCGTAGATTCCTCTCTTTTCCCTTTCCACTTTACTTGCCTGTTCAAGGTCGTTAGATTTATATCTCACGGTGGGATCCAGAATGACAGCCGAATTTCCGGTCTTAGGAAATGCCACGATATCAGCATATTCCATCCGTATCCACACAGTAAACTTCCTCGAAGCAGGCAAAATCTCGTTCTTTAAGGAGCCTCATCAACTCATGCTTTACTCTATGGTGACGGCGTGTTATCAGGAGGGAGTTGTTGGGACATTTTCCCAGCACGTGAGCTGGTGTTTCTGGCTCACTGTTGCATTTGCGACAGAGGGACCCAACATCTCTGACCTGTCCGCTGACACCTGGGACTCCACGCAGAGGTGCATAATTGATATTATGCTTCAGGGCATTGGACCATTCAGACCCCGAAAGTATCTGCTTTTCGTACATAAGTCTGCTGGTGTACCTAAGGTAGTATCTTAGGTCCTATCTCTTGTACGGTTTATACAGCTGATATTCCACTCCTAGCACTGTCCTCAATACGTCCGCGGATGACATAAGTGTGTTATCCGTCCATAGTGATCTAACCGCTGCATGCCAAATCCTTCAGTTCCACATCACAGCCATCAAGAAATGGTGTCAGAACTGGAGGATCAATATAAATCGTAACAAACCCTACCAAATTACCTTTGGTACCAAATTACCGATTACCTCCTGTTCCAGTGTGTAATAAATCCGATACCTAGGACTTCATATTGTTAAATGTCTTGATTGAAATCCTCATACAAGACTTAAATGACGAGAAACTGCTCGTAGATTCCGATTACTACAACACTTACTTGACAAACGTTCAAAACTTACCCTCTATTACAAAAAGCTCGTAAATGTTACCATTATCAGGTCCATCTGGACATACGGAATTGAGCTTTGGGACTCTACTAAACCATCTAATTCCTCCCGCATCCAATCCTACAATCCACAATCCTTCGCAAAATCCTAAATGCTCCTTATTTCGTCACATATAAAATCATCCATAACGACCTTAAAATCCAATTTGTTACTGACCTTTCTCGTACCAAATATACCACTTTCAATTCCAAACTCCCAACCCACATAAACCCTCTTGTCCGCAACCTATCAACCTCACATATTCATAATAACCCTCTGAGGTGATTGAAAACAAGATGGCTTCTGGATCTAATTACATAAATAAACATTGAAGTTCTACCTCTGGGTAGCTTTTTCACAAGCCAACAACAGAAATTATTATTTACAACTGTCACCTAATTTTACGCCTTTAACATCTTCCCTTAACGTTTTACAGATTTTTTATAGGATAACATTTTCTTCTGAAATCTTTAGCTTTACAACGGTATATTATTCATATGTGTAACTATTCTCATGTTAGAAAAAAAATAATAAGCTTGCTCTTTTCTCCTTTAAATGATTATAATTATAATAAGTTATAATTTGGATATAACTGTAATTTCAAATGAAGTGTTTTAAGGATACCTGCGTTTCTTACATGAAATCGAGTGGTAGGTTTGAATAGAACTAAACCTTTATAATATAAAGTTCGGGAAACGTTACCAGTAGTACTGTCTGGAAATAAACAGTCTTCTTAGATCCAGTTTGTAAACAGTAATATAATTAAAGAAAAATTTTTTTTTTCTTATTTTATTTCATATGTGGCGTCAACACATGTGGTTGCCAAAGAGACATAACCTTCATGTGCTTTGTGTTACAAAAAAATAATTTTTGTGTTTAAAACAATGTTACATGTGGTGTGTGTTGTAATAAAGATATAATACATTATTAATGTTATTTATGTGGTGATACCACCACATATTGGTGACCCCGAATATCAAATTCATTTACTTCGACGAATTCAAGTAAGTGACAACTTTTTTTTTTCGTAACACAAAACACATGAAGGTTTTTGTCTCCTTGGCAACCACATGTGTTGACGCCACAGTACTCCCCCTCCTAATGAAAGCGTACTGAATGAGGAACATTCAGACACATGAAGTTGCAGTTTCAGTCGGAGAAGAAACGGGTGGCGTTGGTTCGTCCTCGGCATCAGGAAACTAGTCTGCATTAGGAAAGCTGGTTTCAGCCTATCAATTGATATGTCTTCTTCTTTTCCATGCCGATTTATGGGGTAATATTTAGTAGTCCTTCTGAAAACTCGAAAAGGGCCTTGGTAGGGCTGCTGAAGTGGTTTCCGTATTTTGTCATCCCTGACAAAAACGTGAGAAGCATTCTGCAGGTCCTGATGTATGAAGAATTTGCGAGAATCCTTACGCTGGACAAATGTTGGTCTGTACTGTTGAAGTGTTGACCTTAGCGAACCAACGCCACCCGTCGTTTCTCCGACTGCAACTGCAATGTCATGTGTCTGAATCTTCCTCTTTCAGTACGCTTTCATTAGGAGAGGGAGTACTGTGGCGTCAACACATGTGGTTGTCAAGGAGACATAACTTTCATATGCTTTGTTTTACGAAAAAATACCTTTTTGTTTAAAACAATGTTACATGTGGAGTGTGTTTTAATAAAGATATAATCCATTATTAATGTTATTTGTGTGGTGATACCTACACACATATATTTATTCAAATTCACAGCTGTATTAATGTAAACGTCAATGGATACCGAGCCATGTAGGACTGTCAGGAAATGAAGCGGCAGATAGAGCTGCCGGGAAAAAAACAAACTACAAAAGAAAATGCCAAAGTACCTCTCCAAGACCTTTTAAAATGTCTGCTGAAAGAAACGGTCCAGGAATGGCAGGATAAATATGACTGGGAGTCACAATTCAAAGGGAAGGACTATTATCAAACCCAGCCAACCGTCAGCCTGATACCATGGTTCTCAAAGATCCAACAAATCGATAGAAAAGAAATTGCCCGATTTGTAAGACTACGGACTAACCATGGCTGCACAAAAAAATATCTAAATTTAATGAAAATAGAAAATGATGGCAATTGCTTAACATGCAAAGTCCCCGAAGACCCGCGCCACATTCTATTCCGATGCAGGAAATATGGCAAGCAAAGAGAAGCGATGGTTCCCCTAGAAACAGAGGTGATGTTATTATAACAGTTAGATAAAAAAAAAATTTGATGATCAAGCAGTTCTTTATTAACGCTCAGTGCAAAATATAGAAAAAAAAAAATCACTTCACAGAATTGATTTTAATGATAATAGTGTTATTATTTTATTTTTTCTATCTCTTTTGAGTTATCTTCCTCTCTCATTTACATTCTTTTATATTATTCTCTTTCTACTTAATTTATTGATACTTTTTTTATTTATTATTTTTTTTTTTTTGGTTCCATAACCTAAGTTTTTATTAAACTGTAGCAAACACATATTGACCATATAGGATTTGGTGTCAAGTCTTGACGGTCACTTGTATATAATAAAATAAAATAAAAATAAATGTAAACGTCAGCTTTATATAAAAGATAACACTTTTTTTTTTTTTTTTTTTTTTTTTTTTTTTTTTTTTTTTTTTTTTTTTTTTTTTTTTTTTTTTTTTTTTTTTGTAATCTTTAGCTTTCCAACAGTTTATTATTGATATTTATAACCATTCTCATGTTTAAAAAAAAATCCTAAGAAAATATGATTGTTCTTTTCTCCCTATATTGGTTATCAAATTTGTTCAACATTTATCATTAGCAACTTTTTACCAATCCTAATAAGCTAATACGGTTTATTTTTATTTAAAATATCGGCATTTAAGCCCTGTCGGAATATTTAAATCAGAATAAAAAATCACTATCGCAATACTTTCCCTTACTATATCATTATATCGTTATTTTTTTTATCAAAATGATTTTAAATTTATAAGTCAGCAGTATTTTTAAAACATGAAATGTATTGAATATACCAAAAGTTAAAAGTTTTAACTAAATATTTGTTTTGGCCCTCACTGTACGGCTAATATTATTTTAGAACATTCGATTTCCCAGAATATTTCGATATTTTCGTTTTCAATTATTATTTTACGCTATGCAAAGAGGGCTGCCCAAGCAGTTATAAATACATCACTGTAGGCTTAAACCTCTGCTTTGCTTTTTCTCTTGATAAATCCCACATTATTCCGTCCTCCTGACATTTTGATCCAACGGAGGCGTTAGCTTGAGAAAATTAAGGACAGGTTCACCAAAATTATTTTATTTTTAAAAGAAACAGACTCCATTTAAAATAATCTATCGAATTTCAAAACTTATATAAAACTTATACTTAAGTTTCCTAATCCCCTATTCAGTTGATTCTCGATTTTTTGATATCCGTTATATTATTTTATTTTTCTCCATACTGCGTACAATTTAAGAAGTTTTTTTTAGTTTTTAGTAGTTAAATAAAAAAAGATAAATGTGACTAATATTTCAGTGACTTAGTTCACCTCAAGCTTCATTAATTCGTTATAATTATATCTTACAACTATTTTGATGTATTTCATAACTTAGTGAAACATCATTCTGTCTCTGTTTTAATATTTATAGAAACAATATGAAGTAGTAATAAGATGGTTTCTTTGTTTAGTCAATTAGTTAGTATTATTTTGTTAATTCGTTGTTGTTGTTTTAATTTTAAGGGCAAAAAACTGCTGATGGTTATTATCGCCCTCACAGCTTTACAAAAAACAAAATAAAGAGAAAAACGATTTACCAAAATGGTATCAGGAAAAAAAAAAAAAAATTTAAGGAAAGAAAAAAACGAACAAAATACTAAAACAAACGAACAATACAGTAACATTCACAAATAATAAAAATAAAATTAACGATAATAATAAATAACAAACAAATAACTGATAATAACAAATAAAACACGAACATAATAAAAATAATCAATAATATATAAAAAAAAAAAAAAAATATATATATATATATATATATATATATATATATATATATATATATATATATATATAAAGTTTAAGTTTAAACTGAATGATGAAGAAGAAGAAAAAATAATATAAATGAAGTTATATATATATATATATATATATATATATATATATATATATATATATACATAAACATTAATTCGTAACATTATACATAAACACGTTAATTCGTTATAACAAATGATTAATTTATCAGTTTATATTTATTAGTTTTATTTACCAGCTATTATTATACAATTTTTTATATTCTGTAACTTAATTTATATTATGCAATAAAAATACGCGTTGTGTCGCAAGATGATACGCGTAGAAATAAATGCACCCATTGCAGTAATGAGGAAAACCCTAAGGAGGTAATATAACGAATTGAAGTATATCTATTTTTTTTAAATTTTCATGAATAATTGATGAAGTAATGCTTCCCTATGAAATAAAAAACTTTCAAAAATAAAGATGAAAGTTTTGTTTATAAATATAATTCAATTGATGGTTTGCAGGTGATTTCAATAAATATAATTTTTTGTCTTTTACTACAGCCCAATGTATTATCTCAAAAGCTACCACATACATTTTAAGCCTATTAATTTACTTTTACACGTATATAACTCCTCTCCACAGTACCAAAAAATACGATTGCTCCTTTTTAGCCCGTTCCACTGCCTTATGGAATACTCTCCCTTCAAACATCCGACATGCTCCTTCCCTACCATCATTCAAATCCCTCCTTTTCCAATATTTACTTTCTCTCCAGTCCGATGTAAGCTAATTTTTATTTTTTATTATGCCTATTTATGTGAGGTGATTTGCTTATATACTTTAATGAGATGTAAAAGATATATTTTAGGTTGATTCTTATTTATTTATTTTTGAATATGTACATAGAGATGTCTTTCTTTCTTTTGTTATTTAAATGTAGTTATATATTGTTCTAGGCCAGATATAAATTATTATTTTGACCATCAATGTTATTCTGAAGGGACATTGTCCCAGAATAAAGTTTATTTTTCTATTCTATTATATAAAATCGATTTGTAATATAAATATAAGAATTCTGGTATTATTACAAATGATTTTTTTAAAGGAATCTTCTTGATTGATCAATCAAGTATGCTTCCACAGAAAATGAAGCTCTTACATACATAAAGATGGATATTTTGTTCATAAATATAACTCAATCATAGGTGTCGCCTGTAGTGTAGTGGCTAGCATAACAGCTTTCTATGCCCAAGGCCTTGGGTTTGAACCCGGCTAGGGATTTTTAAAGAGAGTAACAAATCCTTAGTTATACCGTTCTTTGTAGAGGACGTAAAATGGTAGTCAGGAGCCTGTTTGATGGCAAGTACTCGTTTTATATCCCTCTCCTAATTAAACCTGAAATTGAAAATTTTATATCCTTACTGTTGCATCGTCTGATTATTCAAAGCAGCATAAAAGTGACGTTAAATAAATTAACAAACAAACAATATTATAATCAAAAATACATATTTATTTTTAACTTGGGCAATGCAAATGTACCATAATTATAAAATCATATAAATATTTATTTATAATCAGAAAAATGGAAACATGATTAAATTACCTAAAACATAAATTACCTCTGAATCGAACTAAAAAAAACGATTTTAATTAAACTCGCTATATCGATGTAAAATTTAATGGGCTGTAATACCATGTAGGTTTCATTCTAAATGAAATAGTCTGACAGGGCTTAAATGCCGATATTTTAATTTTAATTCCTCTGAAGTACCTTTAATTTTTTAAATTCTAAAAAAATAACTGTACCATCCTATCATTGATAAAAAAAAAAAACTACCAGGTCAATACATAAGTTGAACGAATTCGAAATTCAAATAAAAGAGAAAAATGTAAAAATATTTGTTTAATGCAATTTTTTGTTTTTAACAATAGAACAGTGATATAGATATATAATATAGCGTTGGAAAGCTATATTATGCTATATATAGGGAATAAGCTATAAACTAATATATATATATATATATATATATATATATATATATATAATATATGCCTCACTATTCGTTTCAGCACTCCATTTTGAAACTGCTGGAGCTTTTTTGCTATGGTTGGTGATATATTAGTTAGCATCGGTGTTCCGTATAGGAGGGCCTGTCTAATTAATGATTTATATATTAATATTTTCAGGCGGAGGGATAGATTCGGTGACGTTAGTAAATGATCTAGTCGATAGGACTTGGTCCTAGCCGAGCTAATCTTTTTGAGGCAGCGATTAGACAATTCGAGGTGCCTGTCAAGGGTGATGCCCAGGTAAACGATCCTATTGGCCGGCTTGTTTTTTATTCCCTCTACCTCGTAGGTCTTCGGTAGACGGCGCTTATTCCTCTGGAAAGAAAAAATAATACAGTCGGTCTTCTTGGGATTAACTGTAATATTTAATATTTACTGATTAATAATTTAATATAGTTATATTATTTAATCCACATCACATCTTTTCAACGAAAATGAAAACACACGTTTTATTGAAATCAACTTAAAATATTTTTTTAATTTAAGAGTACATATATTTTTTTTTTTCATTGATTTTAACATTCGTGGTACGTGAAAGTCGTGTGTTACCCGCACCAGATTTTTTTATATTTATCCACAAAAAGAAGATAATTCACTAAATAACATTAAATGTTAATATCGATTGACAAATGTTATTTTTTATTAGGGTTTATATTACACCAATTTAAATTCAAGGAAAAACAGGGTAATGAAATTCTTTCAAAGGAAATTTTACCGCAATATTTTCAGTGAAAGCACAAAATACGTGGAAGTTATAAGGTATTGTTGCCTTCATTGTTCATAATAAACACAGTTTACAGGTTTTAAACATGTATATAATAAAACAGGGAAATCTTTAATACAAAGCAGCTCATATGAAACAAGCAGTCACACCTTTTCACTTGATGGAATATTTGATATTTTTATTTCCATATGTAAATCTTTTTAATAGTATCGAAATGTTTTATCTGCCTGGAGGAATAATATAAATAATTTTGCATAAAAATATATTTATTAATAAATAAAATATTTATAAAATCTAGTGAGCATAACCCACAACTTTTAAAAATAATTAGAATCCATAAACATTGAATCTCAATGGTGTCACACTGGGGAAAAAACGGCTGTCTTACGATTTCCAAATTCAAAATTCGGAAGAACGATTAGAAGCGGGATCACTTGTAGCTGGGTGGTTAGCATAACAGCCTCCTATGCCAAAGGTCGCGGATTCAAACCCGTAGGTGGTCCTAGGATTTTTTAATGGGAGTAAAAAATCCTTAGTTATGCTGTCCTTCGTAGGGGACGTTAAAAGGTGGACCCGAGCCTGTGCGATGTCAGGTACTCGTTAAAGATCCTTATCCTAATAAAACCTGGATAGGCAAAATTTAGGACTCCCACTGTAGCATTGTCCGATTAGCCATATTAGCATAAAGTGACGTTAAATAAACAAACAAACGATTAGAAGCTCATTGGGATTAGGGATGTAAACGTAAACAAAAGTTTCTAGTGAAATAAAAACAAATCCCTCTGCCTTTGAAACATCCTTTATTAAATATCCTTTATATAATGAGTTAGCTATGGATATTAATTTTTGTATAATTTTGTTAGAATATATATTAACAGTGTTTTTTATTTCAAATAAAGTTTGTTTTTCTAACTTGTCCTATATGCAAACTACGCTATGATATGTATTCATTAATCCCTAGTAGATATTTTCCACCTATAGGGACTAGTGGATGACAATTCATTAATAAAAAAATTGGTTCAAAACTAGATGGAAAACACTTTTTCTAAAAGAGATTTTTTTTTTTCATTTTCAAGTAGATGTCTATTAAAAACAAATAAACAACTTGTTGGTTGGATTGACAATGCTGATACTACTCAATTCAATATATTTTTAGGGTGCATTAAAAAATCTTGAAACATTTTTGTGATCATTATGAATTTTTCACTCCCAGAACAGCTGTTTCCCCACTGTGCGCCGGCACCATTAAATTAAGTTAATACTGAATTCTGTCTTTTTTACTGCAACCTCAAATAACTTCTCCCATATATACACACAGTCAACCATACTCTCTTCAGTTATATATATATATATATATATATATATATATATATATATATATATATATATATATATATATATATATATTATAGTATAGTATAAAGTACCAAAATACTTCTTTTGATACTATATTTATGATAAAGTGATATAAAAAATTTAATATAAAGCGTTTTGAATCATACCTATGTCTATTAACCCGGTTAAAAACATTGAAAGAAATATATATAAAGAAGAAATAGAAAATATGAACAGATATTTCTTCTAATTCATAGAATTCCAAGGCGAGTTCTATCCTGATGGTTATCCGGAGAGAAAGATGAGTGCTATTAAGTGGTCGTGAAAAGCTTTTTACAAGAGCTAAGGAAAAAAGTAATGGATGGAAGATACTTTTCTTTTGTTCTCATAGCTTAGTACATTAAAGGCCAAGATACTCCAAGCGTCATTCATTTCTTGGAATGAAGAGTAAATTTACAACTTGTTTCTATTATATTATTATTTATATAACTATAAGATGCGTCTAGAATAAGTACTATTTTAATTTTTTTTTTTTTTTGGTGTTTATAAAAATGAATAAATACTAAAAGAAACATTTTGTATTTGTAACATTTTTTTTAAAAAAGAATACCCGAAATAATTTTAAATGTTATTTTCACATCACAAATCTAAGGGACTGCCAAAAGACAAACATACGTAAAATTCAAATAATTCAATCCAAATCTTTTAGAACGATATAACAAACTCACCATGGTACGTTAGCAACATTACTCCACATGCAAACCTTCACATGCCAGTAGTAAACGAACATATTCGGCACCTTTATGAACGTTTTCATACTACTTACACAGACATATCAGCACATTAATACGAGGCATGTTTTTTTAAGTAAGTTTTGCGATTCCGCCTCCGTAGCGCTACGGTCGGCGTTCCGCGCATGCGGGCTGGTTACCTACATCTCTTGTCTACGCACTGACGCCATTACAGTCAGATTCTTCATTGTATACGTTGTTTACTGAGTGTTTAAGATGCCTCCGACAACAGTGAGTCCTGCTGATTGTGAAGTACGGGTTGTTAGTGCTAAAGGCGTAAAACCGATCTATATTCATCGTGAGATCGTTGAAAATTACGGAAAAAACATTATGAGTGATGTAATGGCAAGGAATGGGTGAGAGCATTCAAATATGGCCGCACAAATGTGCATGATGAAGAACGGAGTGGCGTCCTTCGGTCGTTAATGAAGATTTGGTGCAGAAAGTGGACGAAAAGGTGAGAGAAAACAGACGCTTCACAATTTCATCATTGCCCGACTGCTTTCCTCAATATTCTCGTAGTGTTTTGTATCGCATTGTGACCGAGAACTCGAACTACCGGAAATTTTGTTCACGTTGGTTTCCAAAAATGTTGACGGATTTGCACAAAACCCAACGTTTAGGCAGTGCATTGACTTTCCTTGAGCGGTACCACAATGAAGGTGGAGATTTTTTAGACGAAGTCAAAACATTTGTGATGCAGTGGTTAACAAGTCAGGCGGCAGAGTTTTTTGAGGAGGGTATTCCAAAACTGGTTCCATATTATGACAAGTGCCTCAAAATTCATGGAAATAATTTGAAAAGTATATTAAGGTATAAATAAAATTATTGCGATATCTTTGCACGTCTTTTTTTAATTCCAAAACGGTACTTACTTAAATAATATGCCTTGTACAAAACATGTAACAAAAGTTATTATCAATTTAGAACTCGATGTCTTAGTAGGATTTATATTACACTAACGTGTATCCAGGGGAAAACATAGTAATGAAAATTATTTTAAAATATTACGAAGAAATATTTCAAGATTGAGTATGAATGAACTAACGAATAAATACTCAAATGAAGGACTAGCTTCCCAACTAGCTCTTATAAAAACAAAATAATGCATTTTCGATATGACGGATCAGGTACAACTCGTATATTTTTTATAATTTTACTTTTACTTACCTATATATGAAGTATATAGTAAGGGAAAGGATTGCGTCCATGAAAATTTTCGAATTCTAGTTTTCAACGAAAATACACATTTTAGGATCACCTGAGTCCAAATGACCAAGTATCGCGAAAAGGTCTGTGTGTGGTAAATCTAACACGGAATCGAAAAGTCGCACGAAAATAAAATTTCAAATTGTGGAAAACTAAACGCCCAATATATTACCGTAACTTTTTCATCAAAATTCTGGCCGGAAGTGCTAATTTATACCATGACTTTAGCACTCTTTTCTCAAAAACGGATCTAATGAATTTTGATTAAATCTCTATATGGATGTAAAATTTGATGTATGTTTCATCCTGATTGAAGTACAGGGCTTAAATTCTGATATTCTAAAATTTCTTTTAAGTTTCTTTAATTTTGTAGATTTTATGAAATAACCATATAATTTTTTTAGCATTGATAAAATACGGTTAAATATATAAGTTGAACCAAATCGATATGCAACTAAAGGGAAAAAAATAATACTGAAACTGATATTTATGCATACGAAATTGATTTTTCTTTTTTTTTCTTTCTTTTTTTTTTGCACGAATTGGCCATCAAGGACCACGTGAATACCATTCAGTCTTCTTCACATCTTTCATCTTCCTTTTTCTTCAATATTCTTTCATCTTCCTGGACTGTTGTTTGTTTATTGATGCTGAAAGGCGTAAAACTCCGAGGTCATCAACGCCTATAAATTCAATTAAGTTAAAGAAATTTGTGGAGAGTTCTATTTTGACCTAAAGAAAATAATCACAAGGAAAGTACTGATTATAACTTTATAACAAAAAAATAAATAAATAAATAAAAATAAATAAATAAAATAAATAAGTAAGCTCTCGAGCTCGTTGCCGACAATGCCAATGTGGCTCGGGATCCATATAAAGCTGACGGACTTTCCCTGGTCTACGAGTGTCGAAAGATAGGACTAAAATCGGATAATGATTGGATATTCTGGGTACATAACTCTTAAAGCTTGTAGGGAGCTTAGAGAATCTGATAGTATGACAATATATTTATGGGGTAAAGGTATACAGAATTGGGGTGCTGATGCTATCGCGTATAGTCCGGCGGTATAAATGGAACATAACCTATGTAATTTAAATTTGTAGGTCGCATCATCTTCCTGGACTGTTCCTCCCGCTCCTCCTTTGTCCATTTTCTCCTCTGTTTCTTTGTTTTTCCTGTAAGAACCCCCAACTTCTTTTATTTTCTTCCCGATTATTTCTTTCTTTCCAATTTTTTTGATTTTTTAACCTATCGAGCTCCTCTTTTATTTGCTTTGCATATCCACCTATATTCTTATAGCCTAGAACTTTGTCAAAAATCTGTTTGTTCAGCCTCTGTTCATTCTTACCATATGGCTATAAAACTTCAGTCTTCTAGTTCTGATGACTACTTCAAGGTTTTCCAAATTTCTATATATTTCTTAATTGGATTTTAGCCTGTAGCCTTTTTGTGTTATTTTAGGTCCATGAAGCCTCCTAAGAATTTTTCTCTCAATCTTGAGAAATTTCTTTGTTTGTTGATATTGCTATATTATTTAATCTAAATAATATGTTTTAAAATAAAACTGAGTAAACTTTTTATTTAAATTAACTTTAAACTTGTTTAACATCAAGTAATTTTGACAGCTGTTAGACTGATTTCAGCAGCCGAAGTAATATTTGAGTATTGTACTCACTAGATTTTTTTACTATAAATAATTACATTTCTAAGGCAAAAATTTAAAATTTTGTAAATATATGCCCATCGGAAGGAGATTACCCAGAGGAATATGTAAGTGTACTATAATTTCCTGCTTGAAAGGTCATCAACGAAATAGACCGACCTTCCGATAAGGACAGCCCAGGCTTCCCGATATTTGTCCAATTTCCTCCGCCCTACACTCCAGACCACAGAGCTCCAGCAGCCTGACGAAGTACCATCAAGAAGATTACAGGCCGAGATAGCTGAGAGTCTTCACCCATCAATCTCCAGGATATGGCTCCAACTTTTAGCAACTCGGTCCATCTTCCAGCAGATTATATCACTTAGCCTGCTTCCCAACTCACTAATGGAAACCGAAGGCGTCTCTCAAATCAGAGATAAGAACCTTTTACACATTATTGGTTTATTATAAATTTATTTATTATTAATATAACCAGGAGCTGACGATCGGTTATCTTTAATCTAGATTTTTTTTTTTTTTTTTTTTTTTTAATCAGATATGAAGTTTGTGGTAAGTAATATAAAGCAAACTTCCATTACCTGTTTAAAAAAATTCAGTCTTTTTTTTATCCTACCCTTGACCTTATTCTGCCCATAAACTTCTTTATATAACTTGGTTCTTAAAATTGAAAATCTAGAATTTTTCTGAAAATCCATTTTCTTAATATCACGATTTATTTTAAAATTATTCTAATCACATCTTCCTCTACTCCAGTTACTTTGAACTAGGTACATCATAAAACATGTTCTAAACAATTTTTTTTCCTTTTTTTTTTTTTTTTTTTTTTTTTACTTTGCTTTTACCTCAAAGGTTTATTGGCATCAGATGAATATTCTAACTATACATTCTATTATAATATTTTTCCCTATATAATTGGACAGATTCACTGACGTATTTTCTTTATCTTCTAGGGTTTTCGATAAATTCAATTTTCGCAGCATTGGTTCAAACAGAGAGCCCTATAGATCTTGAGCTTTATGTAATGCATTGTCACAATATTCCCACTTCTATCCCGACATTAGAGTTCCATAACCATAAATAGGCACTGTTCTATACAAAACCTATTTAAATGTAAATATATATATATATATATATATATATATATATATATATATATATATATATATATATATATATATATATATATATAAATAGAAAATGAACTTTATTCTGGGACATAGTCCCTTAAGAATAACATTGATGTTTCAAATAAAGATAGAACTTCTGGCCAGGATACACTGAATAGATTGAATTATCTATAAACATAATTATTTGCATAGGTAAAGTAGATTAGCAAAAAAAAAAAAAAATTAAAAATTAAAAATATTTATCATTGTGGATGAAATTAGTTGACCGTTGAGAATTACTGGAAGGAATTAGTCCGGGTGGCGGTCATTAAATGAAACAACTAAATAGTTTCAACTATTTTATTGTTTGCCAACGTTTCGACCCCCTTTGTGGGTCATCATCAGGGCGCATGGTGGGAGAATGGAAAACTCAAGTTTTCCAGTTTTCCAAGTATTTCTGTTTTCCATTCTCCTACCATGCGACCTGATGATGGCCCACAAAGGGGGTCGAAACGTTGACAAACAATAAAATAGTTGAAACTGTTTAGTTGTTTCATTTAATGACCGCCACCCGGACTAATTCCTTCCAGTAAAAATATTTATACATACACTCACACACACACCGGTTTGCGGGACTTGGTTATTTGGCTCAGGGGATCCTAAAATGTGTATTTCCGTTGAAAACTGGAATTCGAAAATTGTCACTATCGCAATACTTTCCCTTACTATATATAGTAAGTGAAAGTGAAAAAAAAAAAGGAGAAAAAGGTGCAAAATGCATGGTATTAAGTTTCTGTTCTGGATCGACAAATGTTTTAGAAAAACATCTGTTTATATGAAATAGGTTTTTGGACTCAGAGGAACCTAAAACGTGTATTTCCTTTGAAAATTGAAATTAGAAATTTTCCACCGTCGCAATACTTTCCACTTCTAGCAATTTCATATATATTTATTTATTTATACAGAGCATCTACCCTTAATGGTAGATGCTCTGTATAAATAAAGGTTCCTCTGAGTCCAAAAACCTAAGTCATATAAACAGATGTTTTTCTAAATCATTTGACGATCCAGAACAGCAACTTTATACCATGCATTTTGCAACTTTTTCTCCTTTTTTTTTCTTTACTTTCACTTACTATATATAGTTAGGGAAAGTATTGCGATCATTAAGATGTTTGAATTCCAGTTTTCAACGGAAATAAACATTTTAGGGTCCCCTAAGGGTTTTTATTTATTTATTTATTTTATTTTTTATTATTTTTTTTTTTTTAATTTAACCTGATATATGTTTATCTTTTGCTAATGCTGTTACATTTTTTCTTACTAGTGATTATTCTTATTAGTTAATTGTTTTAAACTATTTGTTGTTATTTGTTTTTTAGTAAAACAATTGTTCATTATTTAACCTTGAATTAGTTTCTAAAAATGAGTGTCTGGCACTGATGACCGAGATGTTTTGTGCCAATAAAATATAACAACCAACCAACCAACCCATTAAGGGTCATTAGCTATATACATATCATATATATTTAAGTGGAAAAAAAAAGAAAGTATTTTACGTATAAATACTCTCATACTCTGATATCGTATTTGTTTTAAATAATTATGACATTGAGGGCTAATAAGCTTTTATCTTTAAACAGCAAATAATAAAGTATGAAAAAGGCTTCTTAACATCGATACCGAGCCAAAGTCATTTACATATTGGCCAAACGTGTTTCTTCTCAGAGCTGTAAATACAAACAGCCAGGGGAGAGAAGTTGGCAAGATGCTTAGGCTAAGAGTAATGGCCAGGGGATGATGTACGACGGGGCTGAAGAACTGGAGGACTCCTTCCCCTCTTTGTGGTCGGATCACGTCCTCAGGAGATGGTGGAGGCCATTAGTGTCCGACATCTCCAGCCTGTCCTAGTCTAGTCCCTTCCGGCTGTCTCGTGCCAAGGATTGGGTAATTTGCGGCTTACAACTACAAAGATGTATCAACAGTATTTTTGGTCCTTTTAGATCCAATCTTAAAGCCTTTCATTTTTCTCTTAGCTTTCTTGAATCCTAATACATATTTACGACATTCATGCCATGGCTGAAATTCCTATTTACTCTTCTTCTTTGTCGATTACTTTTGAGAGAGAGAAACAGTTCTTTATTAAATAATATTACAATCAGTCCAATTAGGACATTATTAATAGTGATAAAGTACAACATTCATACTACATTCACACGATATATACAAAACAATAAATTTATATAATAATAATACAATATACATATATACAAAACAAAATCAATAAAAATATATACAAAAGTCACTCATACCTTTGTACAATCCTCAGGCATACAGCACGTGAGTGGAGAATCTAGCCAATGCTAGAACTCCAATATACATGTTACAAGAGATCTCGAGGCCACTGCCGTTTCAACCTTCTAGGAGGATGGTAAGGATGTGTGGAGCTGGATAAGGATTGAGCTAGGGGATTAGGGTGATGGATAAGGTTCTGATGGAATTTAGAGAATTTTGATGGTATAAGGTCTAAAATAAATGGAATATTTAGGTCGCGGTGTAAGGTAAGATTGGTGACATATTAAGGAGCATTGACTATCGTTCTGAGGACTTTGGATTGGAAGGATTGAATGCGTATGATGTTAAAAATTTGGCGGTCCCCCACAGTTCAAGTCCGTAGATCCAGATAGGTTTTAGTACTGTCTTGTATATTAGCAGTTTGTTTTTTATGGATAGTTTAGAGTTTCTCTTCAGTAGTCTGTATAAATGGCCAAATCGTCGATTAAGTTCTTGTCGTTTAAGTCTAGTATGTGGGTTCCAATTTATTCTTTTGCCTAGAAGGAAGACAAGATACCGATTTTTTTGAAGGGCTTTGATCTAGTTTGAAGGTTATAGAACACTTATATATTACAAGAATAAGTACATATTATGAAATAATTAGAAGAGTATCGAGGGTTGGTTTTTTTTTATATTAGGTATAGAAATTAAGTGGTAGAAATAAGAGTTACCGGCAAACTAAACCATACACTGAGAATTTCATAATTCTGAAGGTTGAGAAGTAATATTTTTTTTTTAAATGGAGAATTATTACAATATGTTTCAGAATGAATATATATATGCAATAAAATAATAATAAAAAAACAAACAACAACCTATAATCGTGATAAGTACAAAGTTGGCAAATAAATAAACATCATACAAACAATGGTAACTATATACAATATATACAACTGCTAAGGGGGGGGGAACCCCAGATTGGGCTTCTCCCTCCACTTGCGGAGGAAAAAGGCGGAGTCCAAGAGATCCCAGCGACTATCTCTCAGCCGCATCACTGGTCTTAGCCAGTAGAACCTGAGTTAGGGCGAAATAGCCAGAAACATACAGTACATGAGTGGAGGATCTGACCAGTGTCAGAACTCCAGTATAAATGTTTACAGAACGTCGCGGGGCCACTGCCGTTTCAATCTTCGTGGAGGATTGTAGGGGTGGGTAGTGCTGGAAAGGGATTGAGCTAAAGGATTAGGATAATGAAGAAGGTTCTGATGGAATTTGGAAAATTTGTACAGTACCAGGTCTAAAATAAATGGAATATTAAGGTCGTGGTGTAAGGTACAGTTAGAAACATAATAGGGAGCAATAACTATTGTTCGTAGGACTTTGGATTGGAAGGATTGGATGCGTTTGATGTTTGAATATTTAGCTGTCCCTCGCAGTTTAAGGTCCATATATGTTTCAGTACTGTCTTGTATATAAGTAATTTGTTGTCAACTTTAAGATGAGATTTTCTGTTTAATAGTCTGTATAACTAGCCGAATCGGCGGTTGAGTTATTTTCTTTTAAGTCTTGTATGTGGGTTCCACGTCAGTCTTTTGTCTAGTAAAAAGGAGGAAGGAATCGGTATGGAATTGAATTTAACAGTTGGGCAGGATTTGCGTCGAAGGGTGAAGGTGGCGTGTGTGCATTTACTTTCGTTCACCTTAATACGACAAGCATTACACCAATCTTCGACAAGGGAAAGGTGCCTTTGGAGATTTAGCGATGCTGCTTCAGGATCGGAATTAGATGATAAAATGGCTGTGTCATCAGCAAATGTTGCCAGAAAGGTATCGGGATCGGTAGGGATATCGGCGGTATAGAGGATGTAGAGGACGGGTCCCAAGACGCTGCCTTGAGGAACGTCGCCCTCAACAGTATAATGTTTTTATGAAAATAGCTTACTGCTATTCGTCTACATGAACAACCATGTAGACGAATAGCAGTAAGCTATGGAGTGATGTAATGAATTATATATGAGAAAGTGTTTTTAAAAAAATAAGTCTTAAGAATGAGGAAACAACCCAGAAACGTTGATAGATGATGTGAATAGTTATGAAAAAAAATAAATAATTAATAAGAGGAAGTTAAGGTGTGCTAATTTAAGTGTTAATAATTACCTTAATGTTCCCTACCTGATTCGGCTGATTTGGCTCGAGCCTGATACCCATCCTTCCATGACAAACTCTATTCCCACTATGACCCATTAGTTTCAATACCTGATGATGCTCCGATGCGTCTTAAAAGAAAATGGCCCCGAGACTTTCTAGATTATAATATATTGTACTTCCAATGGGTAGCTTCTCTACAAGTCTCCTACATGTCTATTTATTTTTTTTTTTTAGCCTATTTACATCTTATGTTATGAAATACAGTTGTTAATATCAATAATTTTTTTTTTATCTTAATGTTTTTTTTTCTATTTACATCTGTCATTAAGTTGACAATTAGTGGATGTGATGGTGTAGGTTTGGATATTGTGAGGTGTGGTAGATTATGAGGGATAGAGGTTTTAATACCTCAGTAAGTAATACCCAGCACCATCTCTTCCTCGCTTAATTCATAGTTATGTCAGGAGGTCTAAGTATTTAAATTAAATCCTTAGTTTAGAAAAAATTCATCAAAGGAAGTGAGTTATCATTTTCCGAAATGTGGCCAAAAACCAAAACATTCTCATCATGATAAAACTCTAGACTGTACGTTACTTCAAACGAGATTGAATTTAGTTTGCAAAACAAAATATTCAGTCACTGTAAAGAATAATTACATAACAATAATATTATAATTATTTTATATAATTTTGTTATGATAGTCGCATAATTTCAGAGTATATTTTTACTTTCACTTACCTCTATATGAAATATATAGTAAGAGAAAGTATTGCGATCTAGCAAATTTTTCAATTCCAGTTTTCAACGGAAATACACGTTTTAGGGCCCCCTTAGTCCAAATGACCAAGTCCCGCAAATAGGTGTGTGTGTGTTTAGTAACCCCCGCGCATAAACGAAAAGTCCTATGAAACTGAATTTCATATTAAGGACAACTATACGTCCGAGATGTTACAGAATCCTTTTCATCAAAATCAGCTAACCAGAAGAACCACTTTATACGAGAACACCTTTTTACGATTTTCTCAAAAACGGCACTAACGATTTTTATTAAAAACGCTATAACGAAGTAAAATTTAATGGGCTTTGATATCATGTAGATTTCATTCTGATTGTCCCATATTTAAATATGTGAAAGTAAAAACTTAATAATGTAAATTGTTGAACTGCAAAGGACTCTAGTGATTTTATAAACCTGCTATTCTTTAAGTTCCTTAAACATGGATAGGCCCTATATCCGACCAACAGGAACGAGCTCCAATTACCAACTTCTTTTCCAATAAGGGCAGAGCGATCGATAATCGGGACTCCAGATTCCAGGCTCCAGGAGAGTCCCGCTGGCAGCCCTAATAGGGTTCCAATTACCGCCGAAATATAACTTGGAGGTTCCTTTATTTCTCGGCTAATTGCCTACCGCATTCACTTTTGCCCTTCCATTAATTGAATAAGTGAAAATTTTTGTTCTAGGCTTAGGAGTTTTATCAATTATTCCAATTTCCTTAATTTCTGTTAACTATAAGTTATGATGTTTTAATATTATAACAAAGAGATATTATTTGTTGAAATTTTTTTCATGCTTTAAAGATAATAATAAAATAAAATAATGAGCGTATTTATAAGTAAAATTTCAATTTTTATCTTTTCTTTTTTATATAATTATGCCGGGTTTTTTTTTCTTTAATCAAAAACACTAATAATTTTTTTCTTTATCTTCAAAAATAACGGAGTTACAAGCGTATATTTTAGCAAGATTTCAATTTTGTCTTTTTTTTTTTTTTTTTTTTTTTATCGCATTCTACTGATTCTATAACTCTTTACATGTTTTCTCTACCTTTAAAAATAACTGATTTACGGGCGTTTTTGTGGGGAAAATTTCAATATTTTTCTTTTCTATTTTCTCTTTTTATAATTATTCGCATTTTGTTTTTGTTTTTTTCAACACTAATACATTTTTTCTAAATCTTCAAAAATAACCGAGTTATTAAATTAAATAACATTTAACCGGCCGCCATTTAAAAAAAAACATGCTGATATCAACGTCTGATCATCATTACATTTCCTTAAATTTTTGTGGCGAATTTAAAAAAAAAATTGGTCCACTAGTTTTAGTGAAATACCGCAAACAGCGGACTGCAGACAAACGGATTTTTTTTCTATTATTTATTCAGGTCCTTCTTATCCTGAAACGTAACCACTCAAATTTGGAAGAAAGATTTTTTTTTTTTTGGTTGATTACAAAGCTTCATAATTAAAATAAACCAAAAATTTATAATTTTTTTTTAATGCAAAGTATTAATTAGAGAATATTAATATTAAGTAATAAGAAGGCATAATAATAATAGGCTTACCGAACCCGAAGGTTCGATGCCGATATCTCCAAACTCCGCCTGCACAGACTCGTCCAATGTTCTCCGTAAACGGCCAAGCCCCCAAGGTCAGCCTTAACGCAATCCTCCCATCGACGCTTCGGTCTACCTTTCGGACGCCTACCAGTCGGATCAGCGAATACCAACTTTCTCGGAATGTGATCCTCACCGAGCCCTACAATTTTACTCGCCCATTTGAGTCTCCGCCATGCTATCAACTCAATTATACTCGCAGGGTACAAGCTCCGTAATTCCGCGTTGTGCAACCTTCTAAAGTCCCCAGTGGCCTCATCTTTCTTCGGAACAAATTTTTAAGCAGTACCTTATTTTCGAAAACCTTGAGCCGTTGTTTATCCTACAAAGTAAGCGGCCACGTTTCAAAGAACTGTCGGAAGAATAATAGTTTTATAAATTCTAACCTTTAAGTTTTTAGACAGAAGTCGCGAGCTAAGTAATTTAGCAACTGTATAATAACACGCATTTCCCACCTTTAACCGGGACTTTATTTCTTCCTGGATTTCATTTTTTCTTGTTATCATTGAACCTAAATACTTGAATTTCTCTACGTGTTCAAAATTATGCCCTGATATATCAATATCACCAAGATCGCTACCGTTTCTGCTACTAATCATATATTTCGTCTTATCGGTATTTAATTCGAGTTCTTTACCTGTTATTATTAACACACTTGTATTTAGTTGTATGGTTTCCGTGTCTTCACCTAGCAGTACCAAATCATCGGCATATCCTAAAACCGGAATCTTATCACCCATATTTAAACCTTTCTCGGTACACGTCACTTTTTCTATGACATATTCTAAAGCTATATTAAATAAAACGGGTGAAAGGGGACTAATAAGATAGCAATAAGAATAAGACAGCAATAGAATACAAATATAAACTAAAAACTAGAAACAAATCGATAATAGGAAAAATACCAAAATATTATGAAAAACATTTTTAAAAAAATATTTGTATATACCTCTAACCTACAGGGTCATCGGTGTCAACGAAATAAATCATATTACATTGCAGCATATTGCAATCTTTCTTAAGTCTATTACGTAATTAAGAAAATGCATAGATAATAGAGGGATTTAAATTTAATTTATGCAACTGGGTTATTCTAGAATCTTATCTTGTAAGACGGTAGGCTTAGCAACAGTACGATCGTTACTGAAACAAAAACCCTTATCCATGCTCTTCAGAACCTTGTAATGCTAGTTTTGGAACGAGTGACTGTTAAAATTTCGTTTTGTTTTTATAAACAATTCTTTTTACCTTCACTTACCTATATTTGAAGTATTGAGATCGTGAAAATTATCGAATTCCAGTTTTCAACGGAAATACACGTTTTAGGGTCCCGAAAAAAGCTTTGTGTGTGTGTGTGTGTGTGTGTGTGTGTGTGTGTGTGTGTGTGTCCGTATGTGTTAGGTCTAGCTCGAAAGCGAAAATACGTACAACACTGAAATTCATATTTAAAAAAACTGTACGCCCGAGATGTTACAGCAACTTTTTTTCTCAAATTGGCTAACCTGAAGTGCTACTTTATAATTAAGGGTGGGCATAATCGAATGATCGTCATAATCGGATGATATCGGAGTTCGATTATTTAAATAATCGAATGATTTAATAATCGAATGATTGAATGATTAATGTGCAAAAAAGTCCTTCGATTATCCGAGCTCCTTATAATCATTCGATTATTGTTAAACAATTCAGTTCGAATGATCATTCGTTACTACAAACCGATTAATCCGATAATAGATTAATTCGAATGATTGAATTTATCCAATAATCCTATAATCGTTATTCGATTATTCCCACCCCTACTTTATACCATACATTTTGCACTTTTTTTTTTCTCAAAAACGGCTCTAACGATTTTAATTAAATTCTCTAAATCTTTGTAAAGTTTAATGGACTTTATATTATATAGGTTTCATTTTGATTGAAATAGTCTGACAGACCTTAAATGCCCATATACATTCTTCCTCTAAAGTACCTTTAATTTTCTATATTTTGTAAATTTTACCACATCATTTGATTAGTATTGCTAAAAGATAGCTAAATATACAAGTTGAACGAATTTGATAATCAACTCAATCAAAATAGCAAAAAGAGCAAACATATTTTTAATGCAATTTTTGTGTGATGGTCTGATAGGGCTTAAATTCTGATATTTTAAATTTTCTTTCTCTAAAGCACCTTTAATTTTGTTGATTCTTTAAAAATAACTATATTATCATGTTACCACTGATGAAAAACATGTAAATATATATATATAATGAATTCGATACCCAACTAAAGGAGAAAACAGAAAAAATATTTTTTTAAATGCAATTTTTCGTTTTTGAACATAATAACAGTAATATACGTGTATGATATACCGTTGGAAAGCTAATGATTTTAGAAAAAATATTATCTTATACACAAGCTTTTAAAAGTTAGTAAAGAGTGATGAAATGCCGATAAAACTAACGATAATCGATTTTTTTAATAAAATACGTGTTTCTATAAAAATTTAATTTAATTAATTATTTACTTACGGTATTTGAAAATTCTTTAATTGATTTTAACAACAGAGGTAAATAAAAGTTGTGTATTCTCCGCACCAGATTTATGTTTGCGTATTTATTTTTTAGATGCATCCCTTTTACTTAGCCATTGTTTAATGTACCAAGATCTCAGGCAATATCTAGACACTGTCAAAAGAGTTCTCTTATCCTCCTCTCATGCGGTCTTGATTCAATTTAATCCGAACCATATTGTCTGTCTGAACCCATTTCCTGTCCACTGCACTTGGATCAGCTCTGTAGGATTGACAATATCGAATCAAAATTGGCACAGTTTTATTGTCTGTATTTTATAATATTCTATAGTATTGGGCTGTGTCACAAGAAATGTCCGTTTTCAAGGTAAAAGATTTTTATTAAAAATACGATATGAAAACAAGATAATTTTATTCCAAGTATTTACCTTCTTTTTCTACACATTTTTCCTAACGTGACACCAACTTTTTTATCCCCGAACTGAAAAACTCTGTTGGAGACAAGTCAGGAGAATATGGTGGGTGTGGAAGAACTTCGTAGCCCAGTTCTTTCAAGTTTTGCACGGTATGTTTTGGGGTCTTGCTGCCGCTCAGTGAGATCATAAGGTACCCATGTATCGAGCTTTTTTACTTTCCCAATACACTGTAAATGTCTAGAAACGGTAGGCGCACTTGCATTTAGTTGTGCTGCTTTGCTTGACTGTTTGTTTGAGGATATCATAGTCTATGACGGACGGAGGTCTTCTTCGGGGCAAGTTTTCCAAGTCGGTATACCCAGCTGAAAACTTAGCAAACCAACGGTGAATGGTCCGTTCATTAACACACCCTTCCCCAAACGCCTTGCAAATATTTCTAGCGTCCTCAGCTGCTGAATGGCCGAGTTTAAACTCGTACAAAAATATTACTCGAAAATCGCATGTTTCATGTTCATTTTTGGAGGTATACTAAAAAGTGGGTAATTGATTGGGAAGCTAATGTTTATAATACAAAGGTAGAGGATTACTTTAAATATTTAAACATTCGGAAGAAAACAACAGAGATATGCAAAATCCTTTATGTATTTCAGAAACTATAAAAACGGAAATTATATGTGAAACAACCCAATAATATGTTAATAATTTGTTTTCTTAAAGATTTATAACTTTCATATTTTTTTAGAAATTTTTATTCCGAGCATAACAATAGTAAATAGATGTATATATAATATGTCGTTGAAAAGCTAAGGAATTTATAAAAAAATATTTTCCTAAATACAAAGTTATACAAGGTAATGTAAAGTGACGGATTGGGCATAAATATGAGTAATTATTGTAAGTATGAATTTTTTATCGTTTTATTATTGTATCTAAACAACATAGTACCAAAAAAACTGAATATAATTCTGTTAACTATAAGTTTCTTTATAACTCTAAAGTGTTTTTAAACATTCTTAGATTGATTTTAACCACCGAGGTACATAAAGTCGTGTGTTGCCAGCACTAGATTTTTTTTAACATAATGCTCGAATATTCTAGGGGCTTTAGATATCACCCCTCAAGATTGTTTATTTCACAATGGATTATTAAATCGATTATTCGATAATTTATCACCTCTACTGTTCATTCTAATTATAGTCTGAAGTTTCTATTCCTTGAGCCCTTCAGAGAGAAGCGATCAAATTTATGTTTGTATTCGATCAAAACAGATAAAAATCTAGATTAAAAATATTAGGACATTTACCACTTTTTAAAGTTTTCCTGGAAAAGAAAAACTGGAAAGGACAAAGAGTGGATCTCGTTAGGGAAGACTTTGAGTTAAGAGCTTCCACTAAATGAGTTATTCTGTTAATGGAATCATCCCACGCTTTTCCCTTCCACCCTTTTTCCATTTCTAGTACCATTTTTTTTTTTTTTTGTATTGTTTTCTTTTTCTTCTCTGGGCGAGGCTAATTAGGTTTAACTTTTGAAGTTGCGCTTTATTGCTTATCGATTTAGGAGCTCATTGGAATTATTTTGGAATTTACACTTCCCAGGAAATTGCTAGGAATATTCACCCGACTTGATAAAAATCAGTCAGGTTTCGAGCTCCATCCTTACATATTACTTCTTTTGTACTTTCACTTACTAAATATAGTATCGTATTGCGATCGTGAAAATTTTCGAATTCCAGTTTTCACCGGAAATACACGTTTTAGGGTCCCCTGAGTCCAAATAACCAAGTCCCGCAAAAAGGTCTGTATGTGTGTGTGTTAACTCCTATGAAACTGAAATTTCATATTTATGACAAATATACGCCCGAGACGTTACAAAACCGTTTTCATCAAAATGAGCTTAGCAGATGAGCCACTTCATACCATGTATTTTGCACCTTTTTTCGATTTTCTCGCTATATCGATGTACAATTTAATGGACTTTAAAATCATTTGGATAAAAATGGTTTTAAAGGGCTTAAATGCCGATAATTTAAATTTTCTTTCTCTTTTTTAAATTTTAAGTACCTTTCCTTTTGTTGACTCTATAAAAATAACTATACTATCTAGTTAGCATTGATAAAAAACAGCTAAATATGCAAGTTGAGCGAATTTGAAAAGCAACTAAAGGAGAAAATTGGAAAAATATTTTTTTAATGCAATTTTTTGTTTTTGAACATAAGAACATTAATATACATGTGTGATATACCGTTGGAAAGCTAAAGATTTTTGAAAACGTATTATCTTATACTCAAGATTTTAAAAGTTAATAGAGAGTGATGAAAAGAAGATAAAACTAACAGATTATTTCAGATAATAATATAATAGATTTTTTAATAAAACACGTGTTTCTATATTAATCCAATTTAATTAATTCTTTAATAGTTTCACATATTTTTATCTCTAACTGTATTTGAAAATTCTTTCATTGATTTTAAAAATGGAGGTAAGTAAAAGTCGTGTGTTGCCCGAACCAGATTTTTTTTACACAAAAAGGTTACACGTTCAAATACTCCTTTCATTTCTTAATACCTTACAAGCAAGAAGGATATTAATATGTTTTACGGCGACTCGTCGCTTTCTAAGATAGAGGAATGTTTACAGTTGGTACCTTCGTAGTGTAGATATAGGTGGTCGCATCAGTACATAGAGTAGTAGGGGTGGGTATAATCAAATGACGATTATCAATTCGTTCGATTATTTCAATCAGTCGAATTAATCGATTATGGTCGGGAAAAACGAATGATCATTCGAACTCAATTTCTTAAAAATATATTTTCAAACAAACATGAAAATATGTATTCAAACACATATCAAAATGTATACCAATAACTCTTATTAAATAAAAATTAATATCGCTCTTTTGGAAAGTAATGTATTTTAAGTCTCAGTGGTGCTATCTAACGATGCACTATGCAACATCTCTGCAACTAGATAAAGATAGCGCTTCAAGCGATCACTCGTTCTAGCCCAGGATAATAGGAATGATCTTTCGAAATAATAATCGGTTGATCACTCGCTAGAGCTCAGACCACGCACAAACGCCTTGCAAATATTTCTAGCGGCCTCAGCTGCTCAATGGCCGAGTTTAAACTCGTACAAAAATATTACTCGAAAATCGCGAGTTTCCATGTGCATATTTGGAGGTATACTAAAAAGTTTGTAATTGATTGGGAAGCTAATGTTTATAATACAAAGGTAGAGGATTAGTAACTGTTTACTTTAAATATGTAAACTTTCGGAAGAAAACAACTGAGACCTGCAAAATCCTTTATGTATTTCAGAAACTATAAAAACGGACATAGTTCATGTAAAACATTCCAATAGTTTGGCTTCGTCTTTATTATTTGTTAATATAGGCAGGTCATCTGCCAATGTTAATCATTTCACATTGAGTCTTTTTTGATACATTCGACGTGTTATTTCTCTTACCTTTATTATTTTCTGCAATACGATGTTTAACAAGAGTGGTGATAAGCCATTTCCCTGCCGGACACCTGAGTGAATTTCTCCCATAAACTTCACTTTTGAGGTAGTTCCCGATAATGTTTACTGGATGATTGCTCTGGACTTCCTATGGACTCTTAATTCAGCTAAGTTAAACAGGTTTTGTCAGTCAAAATAATCGTTGGTTTTTTTGAAGTCCACTAAAGTGATAGTAGTTTTCCTGCATTACCTGATATGCAGTATGGTTTTCAGGTTCCAGATATGTTTAACACTGAATCTTTCACTCCTGAGACCCGCCTGATATTCGCCAATCTGTAGGTCTACCTGAGAATCTAGTCGGTCCAACAGCCCTCCAGAGAGAAATTTATAACTGTTACTAGAAGAAGCGAGATTAATTTTTCTCTTATATATATATATATATATATATATATATATATGTGTATATATATATATATATATATATATAATAAATAGGTTAAAATTTTAATAAATATAAGTTGAAACCCTGGATCGAGGCTCGGGTGTAGGCTCTAAGGCTGATGAGGTGAGCCGAGATCTAAACCATCAGTCTTCGTCAGGCGCTGGGAGCTCCTGTGTCACCGCTCTTTCTATGTCTCAATCAATCCTTCACTTCTCCCCCCACTTCCCTGTTATTAACCTCAGCAAATCCTTTGAAAGCCCACGGCAAGGTTGAGATTCCTTCAACCTCAGCTACGTATATCCAGAAATTTAAAAAAAAAATCTTGAACACGCAACACTTTGACGAATCAATTTAGGAGCTTTTAAATAAATTAAGGTGAAAAAATGTTTTAGCTTTGCATCTAGTTCCTGTGAAAACAGTTGTTTGATTTTAAATCTGTGATGGCAAAATCGTATACATGACTTTTACTAGAAATGAGTTTTACATTCAGGAGTTTCATTCGTTTATGTTTAGAAAATAGTTAGCAAAGTTTGATGAACGTTTCTCTTTCAGTTTATCAGTTAAAAATTCAACCATATTATTAATAAATGACCTACCTTAAAAACGGAAAACAAAAGGACACTGCAGAATATGAAGACTCTTATTTCTGGAAAAAGTAACTATAACACTTTGCCATTTGACCACAGAAATAATCTATTATATTATGGTGTTCTACAATATCTTAGTTTCGTCGGCTTTTCATCATTCATTATAGTGTTAAGCAAAAGTTAACAAAATATCACTTTTTTTTTTCAATATTTAGCTTTACAGTGGCAATTATAATTCCAGCAGGGGTTATATATATTCTATAACATTTAATGTAGCAAAATTAATACTAAAAAGCCGCGCAGAATTATTAAATTTAAATTATAAACCGTTTAGAAATAATATATGTCAACTATGCCCTCTTTGTAATTTAAAAGAAGTTGAAAATGTTAAGCACCTAATTGCCATCTGTCCTATAGTAAGACCATATAGAATCAAATTTTTGAATAGTGTAACGTTAACAGATAGTAAAGTCATTAATCTTTTAAACGGCTCTAACTGGACTGTCCTAGTAAAATTTTTAAGAGAAGCGTTACGTTATAGAGCTTTTTTTAGTTCAAGAATTTAATTATAATTAAGAAGGGAAAAAAAAGAAAAGAAAAAGAAAGACATTTTGTTGAAGAATTTTAATTTCGATATTTAAATAAGTAATTCCTATAGTTTATTAAAATTTACGTTTATCATTGGCATTTTCTTTACTTATCCGTTTATTAGTTTGATATGTGGTGTTATGATTCCTTTTTAATTATTAACTTATTTAAGTGTAATATTACTATTATTTTTTCATTTATTTATTTTAATTTATAATATTTGCAACTCTGCTGTCGGAGTAATCCAAATAAAGAATGTTTTTATTTTTATTTATAGTAAAAAAAAAGAAATGTTGTATTATATTAATAATTATTTTTATTATTATTATTATTTACAGTGGTATATTATTAATCTATATTACTATTTTTATTTCACAACGGCTTAAGGTTTTCGAAAATAAGGTATTGCGTAAAATATTTGGTCCAAAGAGAGATGAGGCCACTGGGGAGTTTAGAAGGTTGCACAACGCGGAATCGCGGAACTTGCATCCTGTGAATATAATTGAGCTGATTGCATCGCGGAGACTCAAATGGGCGTGTAAAGTTGTTGGGCTCGATGACGAGCGGATTCCGAGAAAGTTGGTATTTGCTGATCCGACTGGTAGACGTCCGAAAGGTAGGCCGAAGCGGAGATGGGAAGATTGCGTTAAGGCTGATCTCGGGAGCTTGGGCTTGAATGGTGAACATTGGACGAGTCTGTGTAGGCGGAATTTGGTGGTATCGGCATCGAATCTTCGGGTTCGCTAAGCCTATTATTATTATTATTATTACTATTTTTATTTTCATCCAAAATAAAATTATCTAAAAAAAAATTCCGCTTTTTTCTCCTTTAGTGCGTTATTTATTTTGGTTTCATTTTATATAATTTGACTTTCCTTTGGTTTATATTGTAAATATTGTAATAATGTGATCCTGTAGCAATATTATTATTCTCCATTGTCACAAACTGTAATATATACAAATAAAAAAAATTAAAAAAATCAGTGCGATATATAACTTGTTTAACTTGTATATTTAGCTTTTTATTATCAACTCTTTTATTAAGTTGATATGGTTACTTTTTTCTTACCCACATAATTGATTATTCTTTAGAGAAAAAAAAAATGAAATACTGGCATTTGTCTGGCAAACTAATTTACTCAAAATGATATCTACGTTATATTTAAGCACATTTAGCTTTTTAGAGTTAAATGAAAATCGTTAGAGCCTTTTTAAAGAAAATCGTATAAGGTAGAAAGTATTAGGGTCTAAAAGGCTGGACCTAGATAAAAGAAACACATTATGGGGATAAAATTAATTATATTACAAAGAAAAATGGTACATTTGAATTTGTTTGTCAGGTGTTAAATAGGTTAGTTGGTACTATTGCAAATTTGAAACATGTGACTAACTTAAGTGGTAATATCTGAGATGGTGAATATGATAAAATCCGGGATAGTGAAACAGTTCTTCTCCTCCTCTCCTCCTCCCCTTTGGTAAATTCTTCTACTCAATGTTAGAAAAGGTGGTGCTAGAAGAGGAAAAAACTAGAGCTGACTGGCACAACCAGCCGGGACCTGCAACTTCAGTTTCCCTTATCGGCCGCTGGGGGCAGTGCAGCAATCTATATGGTGAACATGAAATATCCTTTTCGGGAACCCGAAACAGGAACAGTTTCATTAAAATATGAAGATTATTCTCGTTACATATCTTTGAATAGATAATTTATATACCCATTTAAATCATTTGATAATCGGATTTTCCTTTTGAATGAGGTAACGGATTTCCATGAATTTCGTCTACTTTAATTTTTAAATAAAAATATTTTTATAAAGTAATTACAGTAAATGCGCAATATGTGTATACAATATGTGTATACAATTCGATTTTTAAAACATTTAGTACCATCTCATTATAAATATTAAAAAAAAAAAAAAAATCGTTACAGTTGAAAATATATCTTCCTTATAAATTAAATGTATAGTAAGAGAAAGTATTATAGAATTCCTGATCTCAACGTAAATACACGGTATAGGATCCCTCGAGTCCAATTTTTTTTTTTTGTAAACATGTTAAGTCTCGCTCGAGAACGAAAACTTATACAATATTTATTTATTTTATTTATTTATTTCATATTTTTTAAATGTATGTGCCTGAGATGTTACATAATTTTCATACAAAATTTGACCACGCAGAACAGCAACTTAAACTATGAATTTTTTTTTTTTTTGCGATGATATTCTTATAAACAGCTGTAACGATTTTGATTAAACTCTCTATATCGGTATAAAATTTGTTTAGCTTTGATATCTTGGAGGTTTAATTCTGATTGAAATAATCTAATTTGGCTTAAAGGCCGATATATTAAATTTATTTTTCTAAAGTACCTTTAATTTAGTAGATTCGAAAAAATTAACTATACCATTGTAGTTAGCGTTGATAAAAAACTGTTAAATGTAGAAAAATTAAGAATGTGATAACCAACATAAGGAGAAAACAGCAATTTATTTAGTTTTGTTATTTTTTTTTTAATCTAAAAATAGCAATATAGTTGAACAATAAACTGTTGGAAAGATTTTAGAACAAATATTTTTTTAACACAAATAATCACCTCCTCAAAGATCAATTTTACGCACATATGTGATAAATCTAGATTTTAATAATACTTAACTAAACTCATTTGATGTTCTCTTTTTTTTTTCTTTTTTTTTTGTATTATTAATTCATATTAATCTTATATGATGTAATTAACTAAATAATTAGAATAGAATAGAATGAGTTTATTTGTCTTTGGGGTTCCCGATACAAATAGAGCCTCGTCAGGCTATACATTACAAACAGCAATTAATAACAATTATAAGTAATAAACATGAAACGGTACTTATCACAATAGGATAATAGATAAGTATTAAAAAGCACAATAAAATAAACAGAAAGTAACAAATTATTTTCATACAGGTTTATACAATTTTTTTTAATCTTATAAGAGGGATTAAAGTATTTTAGATTTTAAATAGTCTTTGAAATACAAATTTTTTATACATATAGTTATATATATACATAAATACATTTTAAATTAACATCGGAGTGAATGAATATTAAATATTAAGATTTTAAATGAGCATTGACAAATAAATATAGTTAAATGAGTTGTGTGAAACCAGATTATGGATTAAAAGAGTTCATTGCAATAGTACTAGCATTATCTATTACATAGGCATTATTATGATACATTGACTAGGTACATTATTATAAATGTTATAAATAGTTGATTATTTTCTAATGTAGCTCGTAATTATTAATAAATCTTACTCGTTTATTACAAATGATCTTAGTTTTAAGGTGCTAACTAAATATTAATAAAGTAGTTTGACTTTAATTGGGTGATCAATAGTAACTATTGTAGGAAATAGGCTTTCTGATATGTTATTAGCGTGAGGGATGTAGTGGATTCTAAGTGCTGAATATATTGGACAGATTGCTATTAAATGTTTTATGGTTTCATATGTGTTCATATTGCATATTGTACAGATTTCTTTGGGGTTAATATTGTAGGTGTTGTTTGCATGAGAAAATTTTAATATGGTATTTTCCAGAGAGGCGAGCTTGGATTATTATTTTCAACATCTTAAACGGAATATTATGAATGGTTTGATAACTGTGGCTGGGTGAAGTTTGTTGGTAAAGACTATTGTAGAAAGGGCTGTATTGACTCGATGTTAACGATTCGATACCTTTGCTGTGTAGTATTTTTACTTTCACTTACTATATATAGTAAGGGGAAGTATTGCGATCGTGAAAATTTTTTAATTCCAGTTTTCAACGGAAATACACTTTTTAGGGTCCCCTGAGTCCAAATAACCAAGTCCCGCAAAAAGGTCTCTGTGTGTGTGTGTGTTGTGTGTGGTAACTCCCGGGCGGAAATGGTAAGTCCTATGAAACTGAAATTTCATATTTAAGACAACTATACGCCCGAGACTTTGACAAAACTTTTTCATCAAAATGAGCTTACCAGAAGGGGCACTTTATACCATGCATTTTGCACCTTTTTTTGATTTTCTCGAAAACGGTTCCGACGATTTTGATTAAACTCGTTATATCGATGTAAAATTTAATGAGCTTTAATATATTGTAGGTTTTTTGGATAAAATGGTCTGACAGGGCTTAAATGCCGATATTTTAAATTTTCTTTCCCTAAAGTACCTTTAATTTTGTAGATTCAATAATAATAACTAGATTATCTTGTTAACGCTGATGAAAAACAGGTAAATATAAAATTGAATAAATTCGATACCCAACTAAAGGAGAAAACAGAAGAAATATTTGTTTAATGCAATTTTTCGTTTTTGAACATAAGAGCAGTAATATACATGTATGATATACCGTTGGAAAGCTAAAGATTTTAGAAAAAATATCATCTCATACACAAGCTTTTAAAAGAATAGAGAGTGATGAAAAGAAGATAAAACTAACTGATTATTTTAGATAATAATATAATAGATTTTTTAATGAAAAACATGTTTCTATAGAAATTCAATTTGATTAATTCCTTAATAGTTTCACGTAGTTTTATCTTTAACTGTATTTGAAAATTCTTTCATTGATTTTAAAAATGGAGGCAAGTGAAAGTCGTGTGTTGCCCGCACCAGATTTTTTAAAATGATTTACTGTACTATTGCTTTGGAGGACTAAATAATTATATATCAAATGAAGCCAGGAAAATTGGATTTTTTCGATTCACTGTATAGTATTCTTAGAGGACGAAATTTACCAGAATAAAAATTATTTTATTTTAAAGAAAAATTCGTATAAGATAAAGGAAATTGAGGAAACGCGGTTTAAGCTATGCGTTTGTGTAGATATTAATTTATATTATAATGCTACAACTAAACTCAATGTTTCCATCGAAACTTGTTGTAATATTTATATTTTTTGAACTCTTAGCTTTTAAATCAAGTTAATTAATAAAGAAAAGTAAAATTTAACAAAAAATGTAAATAAAATCGTTTGTTGCACGCACCAGATTTTTATATACATAGAAAATATTACATTTAAAGACAACTAAATATTAGTATATAGTTTAAAAAATACATAAAATAAACGATAGGATGAAGATGTGATATTCTAGGCACGCAGGGAAGAGATACCCTTTAACAACCAGCCAGGATTTAACGGTATTTTAGAGCTCGTGCTTCGTGTGTGGAATATCACCTTTATATCCCACCACTAAATATTAATTATATTTCTTTTTAGATTTTTTTTTTTTTTTGAAATCAGCATAATATTTAACATATATCCTTTAAAAATCTTTTCATACATAAAAATACTGACTTTTTAAAGAAAAATATTGAGACCTATAACACCTCACCCTGGTACGTCAGTAAAAAAATTTCCATACAGACCAATACATAACTACTATTCAAGTCCCCATCTTCATACAAGTAATAATGATAATTTTTACGAAAATAACAACATTATATTCAATCGTGATAACGTCGAAACTTACAAGCAGAAGGCTGAAAATGAGCTGGTTAAGGGATCACATTGTTGAAAATTCTATTGGGTTGTGTCACATGAAATGTCCGTTTTCAAGATAAAGGATTTTTGGGACGATGTGAAAACAAGATAATTTTATTCGAAGTATTTACCTTCTTTTTCTACAAATTTTTCCTAACGTGACACCAACTTTTTTATTGTTGTTACCGACGGTTGTCTACATTCCGGAACAGGTGGTAATCTGTTGGAGACAAGTCGGGAGAATATGGTGGGTGCGGAAGAACTTCGTAGCCCAGTTCTTTCAATTTTTGCAGGTATGTTTTGAAACATGGGGTCTTGCTGCCACTCAGTGAAATCATGAGGTACCCATGTATCGATCTTTTTTACTTCCCCAATACACTTTAAATGTCTGAAAACGGTAGATGCACTTGCATTTAGTTGTGCTGTGAGTCCTTTAACTGTTTTGTAGGGGTTTCCTTCTACGGACGGAGGTCTTCCTCGGGGCAAGTTTTCCAAGTCGGTATCCCCAGCTGAAAACTTAGCAAACCAACGGCGAATGGTCCGTTCATCAATACTCCCTTCCCCAAACGCCTTGCAAATATTTCTAGCGGCCTCAGCTGCTCAATGGCCGAGTTTAAACTTGTACAAAAATATTAATAAAAAATCGTGTGTTTCTGTGTTTATATTTGGAGGTATACTAGAAAGTGGGTAATTGATTGGGAAGCTGTTTATAATACAAAGGTAGAGGATTAGTAACTGTTTCCTTTAAATATCTAAACATTTGGAAGAAAATGTTAATCTGCTTATCTTAGAGGGAGGAGTGACAAGTGTACATTATAATAAAAATTTAAAAAAAAAATCTGGTGCGGGCAAAACACGACTTTCACTTACCTCCGTCAATCAAAGAATTTTCAAATACAGTTAGAGATAAAAATTAGTGAAACCATTAAAGAATTAATTAAATGTAATTTCTTTAGAAACATGTGTTTTATTCAAAATCTAATTTATTATTATCTAAAATGATCACTTAGTTTTATCGTCTTTTCATCACTCTCTATTAACTTTTAAAAGCTTGTGTATGAGATAATATTTTTTTTGAATTCTCAAGCTTTCCAACGGTATATCATACATGTATATTACTGTTCTTATGTTCAAAAATAAAAAATTGCATTAAAAATATATGTTTTCAGTTTTCTCCTTTAGTTGTTTTTCAAATTCGCTCAACATGCATATTTAGCTTTTATTTATCAATACTAACATGATAATATGGTTATTTTTATAGAATATATGAAATTAAATGTACTTTAGAAAAATAAAATTTAAGATATCGGCATTTAAGCCCTGTCAGACTATCTTAATCAGAATGAAACCCACTTGATATTAAAGCGTATTGAATTTTACATCGATATAGTGAGTTTAATCAAAATCGTTGGATCTGTTTTTGAGAAAATCGTAAAAAAGTGCCAAATGCATAGTATAAATTGGCTCCTCTAGTAAGCTGATTTTGATCAAAAAGGTTTCGTTACGTCTCCAGCGTATAGTTGTGTTATATATGAAATTTCAGTTTCATAGGACTTTTCGTTTCTGCCCGAGTTTGTTACCACACACAGACCTTTTTGCGGGACTTAATTATTTGGACTCAGAGGACCCTAGAATGTGTATTTCCTTTGAAAAATGGAATTTGAAAATGTTCACGATCGCAATACTTTCTCTTACTATATATAGTAATTGAAAGTAAGATATTTTTTAAAAATTAAAAAAATTGCTAACATATGTTTAGATACACTTCCAGCCCAGTTCAATTGGGGTAGGGATATTGAACGAGTACCTTGCATTGGACAGACCCGGGACCACCATGTTACGCCTCGTTCTGCCATTAAATTTAACCTCCAATATTGGACTTTTATCAGATATATAAAATAAATCTTGACTTTTAATTTTCTGTTACCGTGAATCCTTCAAAGGGAAGCTTATTTTCTCTTCCCTTTGTCTGTTTTGGAGAATTTTTAATAACTGCTTAAACAGTGCCACCTGAATAAACTCTTTTTGTTTTTATCCGAGAGACAATAGAGCCATTCGTATCATAGAGACATTGTGTAAAGAGACAGCTAAACGAGAGGCGCTTCAATAATCCAATGATAGCCCGGCGATAAAGGGAACGGCACACCGGTTTCCCACCCGGGTCCCGGAATACCCAACGAGCCCGGCCCACAAAGGAAAACTCCACTCCATTAATATTTCCTCGCTCGGAAAAATATATTGCTTTTGAAAAAGGAAAGCATTACCATAATTTAAAATGGCCCCTTTAAGCTCCCTTCTTCTCAAACGAAACAATTATTTCTAATGGGTTCGTATTTAAATGGCGATAGGCAATATTTTCGATGCTGATTCAACAAGACGAAAAAATAATTCCAAAAACATAAACAAGTAGATAGACAGAAGAAATATTTTGAAGTAAAACTCCTTTAGGCGCGATCACGGGATAACTGAATGCTGAGAGCACCTTTTTACGTCATCTCCGAAAGACGGCATGACCAAGGATTTATCACTCCCTTACCAAACAATTACATTACATTCCTTTTCCATATGCTTTAAATCCTTAATCTTTAACTGACCACAACCTGAACCACCTCTCCTTTCATTAGGTATGAAAAAACATTTTCATATGAATATTATTCACATATTGCGTTATGTCGCATGATCCCAATAATAAATTGATAAACATGATAAATAAGAACCGATAAATTTCTATATTAATTAATACAGTTTTGGAATCACTACTGCCTTAGAATATATTGGGTTGTGTCACATGAAATGTCCGTTTTCAAGGTAAAAGATTTTTATTAAAAATACGATATGAAAACAAGATAATTTTATTCCAAGTATTTACCTTCTTTTTCAACACGTGTCACCAACTTTTTTAGCCCCTAACTGAAAAACTCTGAGCTTTGAAGTAAAACAAAATCTGAAAACGCACGCAAAAGTTTTCCTTTGATGAAGTTGTCTAAATTCCTGAACAGGTGGTAATCTGTTGGAACAAGTCGAGAGAATATGGTGGGTGCGGAAGAACTTCGTAACCCAGTTCTTTTAATTTGTACACGGTATGTTTTGAAATATGGGGTCTTGCTGCCGCTCAGTGAGATCATGAGGTACCCATGTATCGAGCTTTTCTAGTTTCACAATACACTTTAAATGTCTGGAAACGGTAGATGGTTTTGCATTTAGTTGTGCTGAGAGTCCTTTAACTGTTTGGTAGAGGTTTCCCTTCTACTTTATGTTTGAGGACATCGTTGTCTATTACAGATGGAGGTCTTCCTCGGGGCAAGTTTTCCAAGTCGGTATCCCCAGCTGAAAACTTAGCAAACCAACGGCGAATGGTCCGTTCATTAACACTTCCTTCCCAAACGCTTTGCAAATATTTCTAGCGGCCTCAGCTGCTGAATGGCCGAGTTGAAACTCGCACAAAAATATTACTCGAAAATCGCGTGTTTCCATGTTCATATTTGGAGGTATACTAAAAAGTGGGTAATGAAGTCAATGCAACGGAAACGTTCGTTCTCTCGTTTGCCACGAGTCGTACCGTTTTCCCATTCTTTTAGCTGTTAGTATACAAGTGCCCGAAGAACTGTGATGCCAAAATTTAGGTTTGTTTATTCATTTAACGCCTCTTTATGTCGCTGTGACTGATGGGACGATGGTACAGTGGCAGTCCTAAACTTTGCCTATCCAGGTTTAATTAGAATAGGAATGTTTAAAGAGTACCTAATAACGCACAGTCACCTTTTTACTTTTCCGAAGGACGGAATAACTAAGGATTTTTTACTCCTATTAAACGACCATCTACGGATCGTGAACCCGTGAACTTAGGCTGTTATGCTACCCACCCAGCTACAGATGATCTCTACAAGTTTCAAAATGCAGGACCCCCCAAAACCCCTTTGGACTGCCTCACTCGACCCTCGACTAAAAGAAGCAACTTTTATTAGTTTCCTCGTACTGAGATTGTCTCTAAATAAAATTGTTTTAGAAAATAAAAATTTTATCGCTATGGAAAAAAAAAAACATAACTGGACCACAATAATCTGGAAAATCCCTCCCTACCTCCCTCAACCAGTCCTAGCATCTTTGTTTCAGAGCTCTTTTAAAGTTTGTAATATACACAACGTTTTAAGTATGACACTACATTGTCTCGAATTGTAAGTAAATTTGAAATAATTTCTTTTATATGTATTTATACCATTATAAACTATAAATTTAAATTCAAGATGTAGTTTGGAAGAGAGTTAACAAGTGTAGACATTCATGCAGATGATTAACGCAGTGAAAGTCAACAGTCTGTTATATAGGGGGCTATTTAAAAAAAAAAAAAAAACCTTCAAAATCCTACATTCCCTTCTGGACAACATAATTCATTAATATTATTATAAGATTGTTAAGAATAAGTGATCATTGTTAGAATTTTAAAAAAATTCGTTTTGGCACCTAGGACTGCTATACAAACTCCGGAAATTCCTCTCTCCTTCATACTTTCTAATTATTCATTCTTACCTCTCAGATAGAACTTTCAAAGTCAACCATAACCTTTTATACTCATCCATATTTTCTCAGTCCGTAGGTGTACCTCAGGGTAGCATATTAGGCCCAATCCTTTATTCCTTTTATACAGCTGACATTCCTATTCATCCTAGCACTGTTTTCACTACTTACGCTGATGACACATGTGTGTTATCCGTAAGTAGTGACCCAACGGTTGCATCACAATTCTCACAGTCTCACATCCAATCCATTGAAGAATGGTGTCATAACTGGAGAATTAAAATTAATCCCAATAAATCCCATCAAATTACCCTTACCCTCCGCCGCAAGCCTATAAATACCTGTCCTACTGTATCCTTTGGCAACATTCCATTAATCCCCGTTGAACAGATCCGCTACCTTGGACTCCATCTAGACAAGCGCCTTACTTGGAATCCTCACACTAGACTGAAACGACAAGAAACTACCTGCAGATACCGCTTACTACAACACTTACTAGACAAATGTTCAAAACTCTCTATTACTACAAAAGAATCATTTACATCACGATTATCCGACCTATTTGGATCTATGGCATTGAGCTTTAGGGGTCCACTAAACAATCAAACTCCTCCCGCATCCAATCCTTGCAATCCAAAATCCTACGAAAAATCCTCAATGCCCCTTACTTTGTAACTATTGGGTTGATGCAAAATTAATGCAGGTTTCCTCTATTGCAATATCTTAATTCCAATTGTGTAAACAAAGCTAATCCTAACATTGATCATTATTATACCAAAACAAACCTTATCTAATACCCTCTCTTTCACCATGAATTTGTTTAGTAAAATCGTTTTGTTCAGTGTGTTCAAAGGTCTTGAATCGAAAATGTCAAAGTGCGATTTTCGTCAAATTTATTTTTACGAATTTAAATTAGGGCGTAGCGCTGCGCAAACGGCTCGTAATATTAATGAAGTGTGGGGTCAGGGGGCTATTAATGAGTGCACGGTGCAGCGTTGGTTCCAGAAGTTTCGCAGAGGAGATTTCGACCTCGAAGACAAGGAAGGTCGGGGCCGTCATCTTGCTCTGGACAACGACCAGCTGAGGTCAAAAGTGGAAGAAGACCCAACCAAAACCACACGAGAAATGGCGGCGGAACTCGGAACTCAAAAATTGCAACGTCTTTGCCCAGCATTGATGAATCGGAAGGGGCCGATCCTGCTCCACGATAACGCCAGACCACACGTTGCACAACCAACGCTTCGACGACTGCACGAGTTGGGCTACGAAGTTCTCCAACATCCGCCTTATTCACCTGACCTCTCTCCTACAGACTTCCACTTTTTCAGGCATCTGGACAACTTTTTGAGGGAGAAAAATTTTCAAAACCAGGACGACATTGAAAATTCTTTTCGTGATTTCATTGAGTCCAGGGATTCGGATTTTTTTTTCTGGTGGAATAAGAAAGCTTGTTGAACGTTGGCAAAAGTGCATTGATTCAGATGGAAATTATTTTGATTAAATATATATGGTTAAAGTAAAGATATGGCGTATTTACAATACCTACTAAAAACCTGCATTAATTTTGCATCGAAATCAGCTGATGCGCTCGATGATAACAGTCATACGTTACATCGTCTCTCAGATTTTTGCTTTTTTCAGTAGGAATTCGCTAGAATTCAGTCTGGAGAACATCACTAGACCTCAGGAATATTACGGCAGTGAATATTGGAGAAGTTTCGGTAAGCAAAGTTATAATTTACTTTGTACAATCACGAAAAAGTGAAAGAAGGGTCACTGATCAGCTGATTGCCGCTAGCTCGGCAAGCTCGGGCTTGCTTTTCTTTAACTTATCTTTCTTTTATCTTTAATTCTTATCTCATTATTTATTTATTATTATTATTTTCTTAATCAATGAGATATTTTCATCAAGTCATGTCCTCAAAGTCTGCAAGTAAAAGATCTAGATCTGCAGGTTCTAACTCGTCTCCCACAAAACAGAGACCCCGCCGTGAACAAAATAAAAAAATGATTCCACCAGCGACCGCGTCAGCTACCTCATTAGGATCTGAACCACAGCCCAGCACATCATCACAAGGAATAACTGATGAATCCCCGTTTTTTACACCGAATCCATTTGAGATCCTCCAAAATGAAAAAGAAACCATGGAATCTTCTCCTATACCCAGAGAACCACTACCTCCACCAATATTTGTTAAAAATATTAAAAATTTTAAACTGATGTGTGCGCATTTAAACAAAGTAACAGATCCTAATAGTTATTATTGTATAAGTAGAACCAATGATACTAAAATATCTCCGACTACTGCTGAAACCTACAGAAAGATTGTAAAATATCTGACTGAGACCAAAGCTGACTTTCATACTTATCAGCTGCGCCAAGAGAGAGCATTAAGGGTCGTAATCAGAAACCTACATTCCTCAACACCCGTTGAAGCAATCAAAGAAGAACTGACAAAATTAGGATTCCAAGTGAGGCAAGTCACCAACGTTCTAAAAGATAAAAGTCCACTGCCTCTATTCTTCGTGGACTTGGAACCATCAGCAGGAGTCGAAAAAATCTATGACCTCAGCAGACTGTACTATACCCGTGTAAAAGTTGAAAAACCTTACACAAAGAAAGAAATAGTCCAGTGCCATAACTGTCAGGCATATGGTCATACCAAAAGTTATTGCCATCACATACCACGCTGTGTGAAATGCGGTGAACAGCATAAAACAGAAGAATGTACAAGATCAAGATCAGCACCCGCTGTATGTGCTCTGTGCCTCAAGGACCACCCGGCTAACTACAAGGGATGTGAAATCTACAAGAAACTCAGAACCAGATACCAAAAACCTCAGGATCCGAATGAAACGGCTGTACCAACCAGAAGCAGAAGAGAACCATCTAAACTTGTAAATTCTAACGTGTCATTTGCCCACTTGCTTGGAGGTGGTAACCAGAATCATGAAGTCGAGGCACTGCCGGAACAACATTTTCCTCAACATTCTCAATCTATTGTACAAGAATCTATCCCTCAAAGTTTACCTAATCTTCAAAAAACTCCTCACCATCAAATTTCTCATATCCCTCCACCATCAAACGTCACAGATCTTACCAGTCTAATGACATCGTTCATCTCCGAAATCAAATCTCTTGTTATGCCGCTTATATCACTCCTTACAAATCTAGTATCGAATCTAATCCCTGCCTTGAAAAATCCTTAAATGACTTCACCTAACTCCTTATCCATTCTCCTTTGGAATGCGAATGGTGTAAGAAATCAAACTGACGAACTGACAGTGTTGTTGCAAGACAAAACAATCGATGTTGCACTTATAACTGAAACAAGACTAACGACTAAACAGTACTTCAAAATACCGCAATACATGACATACCGTACTGACCACCCAGACGGTAAAGCCCATGCCGGTTCTGCTATCATTGTCCACCAATCCCTCTCTCATCATTTACTCCCACTTCCCACCTATGATTTCCTACAAGCCACAGCCATAGTAATCAAGACTTTTTCCTTTCCGGTAACCCTCACATCTGCATATTGCCCTCCTAAACATTCCATTTCCAATTCTGAATTTGTATCCTTCCTGGATTCCTTAGGAAATCGTTTCATTCTGGGTGCAGACTTAAACGCCAAGCATCAGCAGTGGGGTTCCAGAACCACGAATTCTCGGGGACGAAATTTGCTGTCTGCACTCAACTCCCGAAATTTTAATATCCTACCTCCTGACTCCCCTAGCTACTGGCCAACCGATCCTAACCGCAATCCTGACATCCTCGACTTCTTTATCCACAGCGGATTAGGCTCTCTCAAGTTGTCTTTAACTCGCCTTGATGAACTATCCTCAGACCATAGTCCACTGATCCTAAAAGTATCTCTCACTCCAATTCCAAAACCCATTCCACCATCATTCATCCGAGGCCCTGTCAACTGGAACCTTTTCCGCCAAATCCTGACCGATAATATTGACCTCAGAGTAACCCTCAAAACCCAAGATGACCTAGATAATTCCGTCTATTCCTTTACCACCGCCATCCAACAAGCTGTCTGGACTGCTTCCTCTCCTAAACACTCCAATATAAATCCAGACCAAAATCATTTTCCACAACCTATTATAGACCTTATCCACACCAAACGCCGAGCAAGATCATTATGGCAACGCACCCGACACCCAACAGATCGCCGCTCCTATAACTTCTTTTTTTTTTTTTTTTTTTTTTTTTTTTTATTTATTGAGCAATATTACAATCTGTCCAATTCAGGACATTTTTAATAGTGATAAAGTACAACATCCATACTACATTCACACGATATATACAAAACTATAAATTTATATAATAATAATAATAAAATATACATATATACAAAATAAAATCAATAAAAATATATACAATAGTCACTCATACCTATATACAATTCACAAGCGTACAGCACGTGAGTGGAGAATCTAGCCAATGCTAGAACTCCAATATAACATGTTATAAGAGGTCACGAGGCCACTGCCGTTTCAACCTTCTAGGTGGGTTGTATGGATGGGTGGGGCTGGATAGGGATTGAGCTAGAGGATTAGGATGATGAATGAGATTCTGGTGGAATTTGGAAAATTTGGATGGAATCAGGTCTGAAATAAAAGGAACATTAAGGTCGTGGTGCAAGGTATTGTTGGAAACATAATAAGGAGCATTTACTATTGTACGGAGGACTTTGGATTGAAAGGATTGAATGCGTTTGATGTTAGTACGTTTAGCTGTCCCCACAGTTCAAGTCCGTAGGTCCAGATGGGCTTCAGTATTGTCCTGTAGATTAATAATTTGTTGTCAACTGTAAGTTCAGATTTTCTGTTGAGTAGTCGGTATAACTGTCCGAATCGTCGGTTGAGTTCTTGTCTTTTAAGTCTTGTATGTGGGTTCCAAGTCAATCTTTTGTCTAATAGTAAGCCAAGATACCGGACTGTATCTGAAGGAGGAATTGGAATGGAATTGAAGTAAACTGGCGGACAGGAATTTCGTCGAAGAGTGAAGGTTACGTGTTTGCATTTGGCTTCGTTCACCTTTATGCGCCAAGCATTACACCAGTCTTCGATAAGAGAAAGGTGTCTTTGCAGGTTTAAGGATGCTGTTTCAGGATTGGAACTGGATGATAGGATGGCGGTGTCGTCTGCAAAAGTTGCCAGAAAGGTATCAGGATGTGTAGGAATATCAGCAGTGTAAAGGATGTAGAGGACGGGTCCCAAGACGCTGCCTTGAGGAACACCGGCCTCAACGGGATAAAGGTTAGAAAATTCTACACCACAGCGAACGCGGAAGGAACGGTTTGAGAGATAGGATCGGAGAATGAGGTATAGAGACTGGGGTAAATGGGTTTTCAGCTTGAAGAGTAATCCAGTGTGCCATACCCGGTCAAAAGCTTGCGCAATGTCCAGAAACGCACCAGAACAATACTCTTTGCATTCAAGAGCTGAGGAAATATGGTCTACAACTCGGAGCCCCTGTTGAACTGTGGAATGCTGAGGACGGAATCCAAACTGATGGGAAGGAAGATTTTGAGATTCTAATATGGGTAGAATACGTTTAAGAAGAAGCCTTTCGAAGATTTTTGAGAGGATGGGGAGTAGACTAATAGGCCTGTAGGATGAAGTGTTGTTGGAAGGTTTGCCTGGTTTTAGAAAAAGAATGATAGTGGAATGTTTCCATAACAGAGGAAAATAGGTGGTGCGTAGGATGCAGTTGTAAATATAAGTAAGGAATATAATTGCTTTCTGCGGAAGTTGTCGGAGGATCTGGGGAGTAAGGAGATCGTATCCAGGAGATTTACGGAGGGTAAGTTTTTGGAGAAGATATTTGACCTCAGAGGGATTAATAGCTTTAGGAGGTAGGGAAAGTGGAATTGGTGACATAAGAAAGTCTTGCACTGTTGCGGTGTGATTGGCGTGGGATTCCGGGTGAGGAGTGAAAACTTTGGAGAGGTGTGTGGCGAATTCCTCGGCTTTATCTTCATCAGACGCAGCCCAGGAGTCATCACCACGTCGGAGAGGATGGGAAACTTGATGGTATTTTAGGATCTTTTTCGTGACATTCCACAGGGAATTATCACGAGCTGACAGAGAGGAGAGGTAGGAATTAAAGGACTGGGAACGGAAGGTCGCCAACTCCCTCTTCAATTGTCTACAATAGAAGTTATAAGAGCGGCGATCTGTTGGGTGTCGGGTGCGCTGCCATAATGATCTTGCTCGGCGTTTGGTATGGATGAGGTCTATAATATGTTGTGGAAAATGATTTTGGTGAGGATTTATATTGGGGTGTTTAGGAGAGGAGGCAGTCCAGACAGCTTGTTGGATGGCGGTGGTAAAGGAATAGACGGAATTATCTAGGTCATCTGGGGTTTTGAGGGTTACTCTGAGGTCAATATTATCGGTCAGGATTTGGCGGAAAAGGTTCCAGTTGACAGGGCCTCGGATGAATGATGGTGGAATGGGTTTTGGAATTGGAGTGAGAGATACTTTTAGGATCAGTGGACTATGGTCTGAGGATAGTTCATCAAGGCGAGTTACAGAAAAGTTGAGGGAGCCTAATCCGCTGTGGATAAAGAAGTCGAGGATGTCAGGATTGCGGTTAGGATCGGTTGGCCAGTAGGTAGGGGAGTCAGGAGGCAGGATATTAAAATTTCGGGAGTTGAGTGCAGACTGCAAATTTCGTCCCCGAGAGTTCGTGGTTCTGGAACCCCACTGCTGATGCTTGGCGTTTAAGTCTGCACCCAGAATGAAACGATTTCCTAAGGAATCCAGGAAGGATACAAATTCGGAATTGGAAATGGAATGTTTAGGAGGACAGTATGCAGATGTGAGGGTTACCGGAAAGGAAAAAGTCTTGATTACTATGGCTGTGGCTTGTAGGAAATCATAGGTGGGAAGTGGGAGTAAATGATGAGAGAGGGATTGGTGGACAATGATAGCAGAACCGGCATGGGCTTTGCCGTCTGGGTGGTCAGTACGGTATGTCATGTATTGCGGTATTTTGAAGTACTGTTTAGTCGTTAGTCTTGTTTCAGTTATAAGTGCAACATCGATTGTTTTGTCTTGCAACAACGCTGTCAGTTCGTCAGTATGATTTCTAACACCATTCGCATTCCAAAGGAGAATGGATAAGGAGTTAAGTGAATTCATTTAAGGATTTTTCAAGGCAGGGATTAGATTTGATACTAGATTTGTAAGGAGTGATATAAGCGGCATAACAAGAGATTTGATTTCGGAGATGAACGATGTCATTAGACTGGTAAGATCTGTGACGTTTGATGGTGGAGGGATATGAGAAATTTGATGTTGAGGAGTTTTTTGAAGATTAGGTAAACTTTGAGGGATAGATTGTTGTACAATAGATTGAGAAAGTTGAGGAAAAAGTTGTTCCGGCAGTGCCTCGACTTCATGATTCTGGTTTCCACCTCCAAGCAAGTGGGCAAATGATACGTTTGAATTTACAAGTTTAGATGGTTCTCTTCTGCTTCTGGTTGGTACAGCTGTTTCATTCGGATCCTGAGGTTTTTGGTATCTGGTTCTGAGTTTCTTGTAGATTTCACATCCCTTGTAGTTAGCCGGGTGGTCCTTGAGGCACAGAGCACATACAGCGGGTGTAGATCTTGACCTTGTACATTCTTCTGTTTTATGCTGTTCACCGCATTTCACACAGCGTGGTATGTGATGGCAATAACTTTTGGTATGACCATATGCCTGACAGTTATGACACTGAACTATTTCCCTCTTTGTGTAAGGTTTTTCAACTTTTACACGGGTATAGTACAGTCTACTGAGGTCATAGATTTTTTCGACTCCTGCTGATGGTTCCAAGTCCACAAAGAATAGAGGCAGTGGACTTTTATCTTTTAGAACGTTGGTGACTTGCCTCACTTGGAATCCTAATTCTGTCAGTTCTTCTTTGATAGCTTCAACGGGTGTTGAGGAATGTAGGTTTCTGATTACGACCCTTAATGCTCTCTCCTGGCGCAGCTGATAAGTATGAAAGTCAGCTTTGGTCTCAGTCAGATATTTTACAATCTTTCTGTAGGTTTCAGCAGTAGTCGGAGATATTTTAGTATCATTGGTTCTACTTATACAATAATAACTATTAGGATCAGTTACTTTGTTTAAATGCGCACACATCAGTTTAAAATTTTTAATATTTTTAACAAATATTGGTGGAGGTAGTGGTTCCTGGGTATAGGAGAAGATTCCATGGTTTCTTTTTCATTTTGGAGGATCTCAAATGGATTCGGTGTAAAAAACGGGGATTCATCAGTTATTCCTTGTGATGATGTGCTGGGCTGTGGTTCAGATCCTAATGAGGTAGCTGACGCGGTCGCTGGTGGAATTATTTTTTTATTTTGTTCACGGCGGGGTCTCTGTTTTGTAGGAGACGAGTTAGAACCTGCAGATCTAGATCTTTTACTTGCAGACTTTGAGGACATGACTTGGTGAAAATATCTCATTGATTAAGAAAATAATAATAATAAATAAATAATGAGATAAGAATTAAAGATAAAAGAAAGATAAGTTAACGAAAAGCAAGCCCGAGCTTGCCGAGCTAGCGGCAATCAGCTGATCAGTGACCCTCCTTTCACTTTTTCGTGATTGTACAAAAATAAATTATAACTTTGCTTACCGAAATTTCTCCAATATTCACTGCCGTAGTATTCCTGAGGTCTAGTGATGTTCTCCAGACTGAATTCAAGCGAATTCCTACTGAAAAAAGCAAAAATCTGAGAGACGATGTAACGTATGACTGTTATCATCGAGCGCATCAGCTGATCGAATCCCTATAACTTCTATTGTAGACAATTGAAGAGGGAGTTGGCGAACTTCCGTTCCCAGTCCTTTAATTCCTACCTCTCCTCTCTATCAGCTCGTGATAATTCCCTGTGGAATGTCACGAAAAAAATCCTAAAATACCATCATGTTTCCCATCCTCTCCGACGTGGTGATGACTCCTGGGCTGCGTCTGATGAAGATAAAGCCGAGGAATTCGCCACACACCTCTCCAAAGTATTCACTCCTCACTCGGAATCCCACATCAATCACACCGCAAAAGTGCAAGACTTTCTTATGTCACCGATTCCACTTTCCCTACCTCCTAAAGCTATTAATCCCTCTGAGGTCAAATATCTTCTCCAAAAACTGACTCTCCGTAAATCTCCTGGACACGATCTCCTTACTCCCCAGATCCTCCGACAACTTCCGCAGAAAGCTATTATATTCCTTACTTATATTTACAACTGCATCCTCCGCACCACCTATTTTCCACTGTTATGGAAACATTCCACCATCATACTTTTTTTAAAACCAGGTAAACCTTCCAACAACACTTCATCCTACAGGCCTATTAGTCTACTCCCCATCCTCTCAAAAATCTTCGAAAGGCTTCTTCTAAAACGTATCCTACCCATATTAGAATCTCAAAATCTTCCTTCCCATCAGTTTGGATTCCGTCCTCAGCATTCCACAGTTCAACAGGGGCTCCGAGTTGTAGACCATATTTCCTCAGCTCTTGAATGCAAAGAGTATTGTTCTGGTGCGTTTCTGGACATTGCGCAAGCTTTTGACCGGGTATGGCACACTGGATTACTCTTCAAGCTGAAAACCCATTTACCCCAGTCCCTATACCTCATTCTCCGATCCTATCTCTCGAACCGTTCCTTCCGAGTTCGCTGTGGTGAAGAATTTTCTAACCTTTATCCCGTTGAGGCCGGTGTTCCTCAAGGCAGCGTCTTGGGACCCATCCTCTACATCCTTTACACTGCTGATATTCCTACACATCCTGATACCTTTCTGGCAACTTTTGCAGACGACACCGCCATCCTATCATCCAGTTCCAATCCTGAAACAGCATCCTTAAACCTTCAGAGACACCTTTTCCTTATCGAACACTGGTGTAATAACTGGCGTGTAAAGGTGAACGAAGCCAAATGTAAACACATAACCTTTACTCTTAGACGAAAATCCTGTCCGCCAGTTTATTTCAACTCATTACCGATTCCTCTCTCAGATACAGTCCGGTATCTTGGCGTACTGTTAGACAAAAGATTGACTTGGAACCCACATACAAGACTTAAAAGATAAGAACTCAACCGACGATTCGGACAGTTATACCGACTACTCAACAGAAAATCTGAACTTACAGTTGAAAACAAATTATTAATCTACAAGACAATACTGAAGCCCATCTGGACCTACGGACTTGAACTGTGGGGGACAGCTAAACGTTCTAACATCAAACGCATTCAATCCTTTCAATCCAAAGTCCTCCGTACAATAGTAAATGCTCCTTATTATGTCTCCAATTATACCTTGCACCACGACCTTAATGTTCCATTTATTTCAGACCTAATTCCATCCAAATTTTCCAAATTCCACCAGAACCTCATTCATCATCCTAATCCTTTAGCTCAATCCCTATCCAGCTCCACTCATCCATACAACCCACCTAGAAGGTTGAAACGGCAGTGGCCCCGCGACCTTTTGTAAATATATTGGAGTTCTAGCACTGGCTAGATTCTCCACTCAATGTGATGTATGTATGAGTGTGTGTATGTGTAAATAGGTATAAGTGAATTATTGACTTTTGTATTGATTCATTATTGTGTATATATTTTATTGTAATTTTATGTTGTGTAAATATTGTATGAATGTAGTATGTTTGATATCATTCAGCAATACTATTAATGTCCAAATTGGGACAGATTGTAAAATTTTCTCAATAAAAATTGTTATTATTTAAAAAAAAAAAATTTGCATCAACCCAATAATAAACTCATCCATAGAGACCTAAATATCCCACTGGTTGCAGACTTGGCCCGCGATAGATACACCTCCTTTAATTCCAAACTGCCTGCCCACTCAAACCCGCTTGTCCGTAACCTCTCATCTACATCTATTCCCGGTAATCCTCCGAGGCGCCTGAAAAGACGGTGGCCTCGAGACCTGCACATGAAATAACCTTTGAAGTACTACCACTGGGTAGATTCTTTACATGTCTATTCATGCTTGTTATTGTAATTCAGCCATTTTACTTATTTTATTTGTATATACAGTTGTAAAAAACAATAAAATATATTTAAAAAAAAAATATGATGTCTATTTAACTATTACATTTCCGTTCATTGTAAATTCATCTAATCATGAACATAATCATCTACTAATTATTGTAAACAAATTTTAATATTCTGTTGTTGTTTGACTATGAGAACAATTAATTCTCAAAACCTAGCCTAAAAAAAATTGCTTGTTTATTGATTGAACCTCGGGACTAAAAAAAAAACAACATATCTACATAATATTGGGATTCTTCTTCTTCTTTCTGTGGCCCGACAGGCTGTGTAGGCCCTTGGCTGCGTGGTTTAATCTCCTCGGATAATATACTCACCACGTTTCTCGATGAAATTGTATAGGATAGGGTCATCACTTGCTACGCCTATTTTTGTAAGTGGCCACCAGTAGGCTGACGGGTCTCACAAATCTGGGTAAGGAGGCGGTGAGTGAATCCCCATTAAATTATATGCTTATAAAAGTCCCGCCAGGACTGGGATTCGCACTCACAACCTTTAAGCGTGCAGTACGGGAAGAAATTTCAAATATAGTTAGCGATAAAACTGAATGAAACCATTAAAAGACTTAATTAAATTGAATTACAATAGAAACATGTGTTTTATTACAAAATATATTATATTATTATCTAAAATAATCAGTAATAATTTTTATTAACTTTTACAAGCTTGTGTGTAAGACAATATTTTTTCTAAAATCTTTGGCTTTCCGACTGTATATTATACATGTATATTACTGTACTTATGTTCAAAAACAAAAAATTGCATTAAACAAATATTTTTTCAGTTTTCTCCTTTAGTTGTTTATCAAATTTGCTCAACTTGCATATTTAGCTTTTATTTATCAATACTAACAAGATAATATGGTTATTTTTATAGAATATATATAATTAAAGGTACTTTAGGAGAGGAAAATTTAAAATATCGGAATTTAAGCCCTGTCATACTATTTCAATGAGATGAAACCTACATGATATTAAAGCCCATTAAATTTTACATTGATATAGAGAGTTTAATCAAAATCGTTAAAGCCGTTTTTGAGAAAATCGTAAAAAGTTACAAAATACTTGGTATAAAGTGCCTCTTCTGGTAAGCTCATTTTGATGAAAAAAGTTTTGTCACGTCTCGGGCGTATAGTTGTCTTAAATATGAAATTTCAGTTTCATAGGACTTTCGTTTCCGCCCGGGAGTTACCACACACACACACACAGACAGACACACGCACACACACACACACACACACACACACAGACCTTTTTGCGGGACTTGGTTATTTGGACTCAGGGGACCCTAAAACGTGTATTTCCGTTGAAAACTGGAATTCAAAGATTTTCACGATCGCAATACTATATATAGTTAGTGAAAGTAATAGTTTAGTTATTATTTTAAGAAATTATTTTAATTAAGTACATAACATTAAAGGTATTTAGAGATTTTAAATTCATAATTAAGGTACAATTAAACTGAGGAAAACGATATCGATTTAATTCTGTTTAACTTTCATTATGAACTTCATAATAGGCTGAAGAGACACTAAGTGGCATTTTGGTTATTAAACGTTTATCAACATAATAATGACGTTTTTAATTTAAAATAAATCTGCTAGGATTATTGGAAACACTTCACAATATGGTAGAAAATTAAATCCCTTCTCGGAAATAATATCCCATTTCCGAACAATAGAGGATTTTTTTTTTTTTTTTTTTTTTTTTATTCGTATATATTAGAATTTGTCATAATAGACAATGATAATAGTGCTACAGGATCTCATTCATACAATATTTACAATATAAATAAAAGGAGAGTCAAATTACATAAAATAAAATCAAAATAAATAAACGTATACAATAACAAAATTAAGTAGACAAAATAAATACAAATAAATGAAGTTAACAAATAAATAAACAAAACATGTCACATTCATACCTATGTACAATATTTACAATCAGCTCGGGAACCCCAGACGGGGCTTGTCCCCCCACTTGTGGAAGGACAAGCAGAGTCAAAAGGATCCCAGCGCCTCCCTCTCAGCCGCATCACTGGTGAGAGCCAGCGGAAGCTAAGTGAGGGCGCCACAGCCACAATCACACCGCACATGAGAGGAGAATCTGACCAGTGTCAGAACTCCAGAATAGATGTTTACAATATGTCTCGGGGCCACTGCCGTTTCAACCTTCTAGGAGGGTTGTATGGATGAGTGGAGCTGGATAGGGATTGTGCTAGAGGATTAGGATGATGAATGAGGTTCTGGTGGAATTTGGAAAATTTAGATGGAATCAGGTCTGAAATAAATGGAACATTAAGGTCGTGGTGTAAGGTATAGTTGGAGACATAATAAGGAGCATTTACTATTGTTCGGAGGACTTTGGATTGAAAGGATTGAATGCGTTTGATGTTAGAACGTTTGGCTGTCCCCCATAGTTCAAGTCCGTAGGTCCACATTGGTTTCAGTATTGTCTTGTAAAGTAATAATTTGTTGTCAACTGTAAGCTTAGATTTTCTGTTTAGTAGTCTGTATAACTGTCCGAATCGTCTGTTGAGTTCTTTTCGTTTAAGTCTTGTATGTGGGTTCCAGGTCAATCTTTTGTCTAGTAGTAAGCCAAGATACCGGACTGTGTCTGAGGAAGGAAGCGGTATGGAATTGAAATGAACCATTGGACAGGATTTGCGTCGAAGGGTGAAGGTGACGTGGGTGCATTTGCTTTCATTAACCTTAATACGCCAAGCATTACACCAGTCCTCGATAAGACAAAGGTGTCTTTGCAGGATTAAGGATGCTATTTCAGGATCGGAATTGGATGATAGGATGGCGGTGTCATCTGCAAATGTTGCCAGAAAGGTGTCAGGATGAATAGGAATATCAGCAGTGTAAAGGATGTAGAGGACGGGTCCCAAGACGCTGCCTTGAGAAACACCGGCCTCAATGGGATAAAAGTTAGAAAATTCTACACCACAGCGAACTCGGAAGGAGCGGTTTGAGAGATAGGATCGTAGAATGAGGTATAGAGACTGGGGTAAATGCGTTTTAAGCTTGAAGAGTATAATCCGGTGTGCCATACCCGGTCAAAAGCTTGCGCTATGTCCAGAAAACGCACCAGAACAATACTCTTTGCATTCAAGGGCTGAGGAAATATGGTCTACAACTCGGAGTCCTTGTTGAACAGTGGAATGATGAGCACGGAAACCAAACTGATGGGAAGGAAGATTTTGTGATTCTAATATAGGCAGGATTCGTTTTAGAAGGAGTTTTTCAAAGACTTTTGAGAGGATGGGGAGTAGACTAATAGGTCTGTAGGATGAAGTGTTGCTGGAAGGTTTACCTGGTTTTAGGAAGAGAATGATTGTGGAATGTTTCCACAAGAGAGGAAAATAGGTGGTGCGTAGGATGCAGTTGTAGATATAGGTAAGGAATATAATAGCTTTCTGCGGAAGTTGACGGAGGATCTGGGGGGTAAGGACATCATGTCCAGGAGATTTACGGAAGGTCAGTTTCTGGAGAAGATATTTAACCTCAGAGGGATTAATAGCTTTAGGAGGTAGGGAAAGAGGTATTGGTGACAAAAGGAAGTCTTGTACTGCTGCGGTATGATTGCTTTGGGATTCCGGGTGAGGAGTGAATACTTTGGAGAGGTGTGTGGCGAATTCCTCGGCTTTATCTTCATCAGACGCAGCCCAGGAGTCATCACCACGCCGGAGAGGATGGGAAACTTGATGGGATTTTAAAATCTTCTTCGTGACATTCCACAGAGAATTGTCACTAGCTGACAGAGAGGAGAGGTAGGAATTAAAGGACTGGGAACGGAAGGTCGCCAACTCCTGCTTCAATTGTCTACAATAGAAGTTATAGGAGCGGCGATCTGTTGGGTGTCGGGTGCGCTGCCATAATGATCTGGCACGGCGTTTTGCATGGATTAGGTCTGTAAGGTGTTGAGGCAAATGGTTTTGGTGAGGAGTTATATTGGAGTGCTTAGGAGAGGAGGCAGTCCAGACAGCTTGCTGAATGGCGGTGGTGAAGGAGTAGACGGAATCGTCAAGGTCTTCTGGGGTTTTGAGGGTCGCTCTGAGGTTAATATTATCGGTCAGGATTTGGCGAAATAGGTTCCAGTTGACAGGTCCTCGGATAAATGACGGTGGGATAGGTTTTGGAATTGGAGTGAGAGATACTTTTAGGATCAGTGGACTATGGTCTGAGGAAAGTTCATCAAGCCGAGTTACAGATAAGTTGAGGGAGCCTAATCCGCTGTGAATGAAGAAGTCAAGGATGTCAGGATTACGGTTGGGATCGGTTGGCCAGTAGGTAGGGGAATCAGGAGGTAAGAGATTGAAATGACGGGAGTTGAGTGCAGACAGCAAATTTCGTCCACGAGAATTCGTGGTTCTCGAACCCCACTGTTGATGCTTGGCATTTAAGTCTGCACCCAGAATGAAATGATTTCCTAAGGAATTTAGAAAGGATACAAATTCGGTGTTGGAAATGGAATGTTTGGGAGGGCAATATGCTGATGTAAGGGTTACCGGAAAGGAAAAAGTTTTGATTACTATGGCTGTGGTTTGTAGGAAATCATAGGTAGGAAGTGGGAGAAAGTGATGAGAGAGGGACTGGTGCACAATGACAGCAGTACCGGCATGGGCTTTGCCGTCTGGGTGGTCCGTACGGTATGTTACGTATTGAGGTATTTTAAAGTACTGTTTAGTGGTTAGTCTAGTTTCAGTAATAAGTGCTACGTCAACGTTTTTGTCTTGCAATAAAGCTGTAAGTTCGTCAGTATGATTTCTAACACCATTCGCATTCCATAGGAGAATGGATAAGGAGTTAGGTGAAGTCATTTAAGGATTTTTTAAGGAAGGGATTAAGTTTGATACAAGATTAGTAAGTAGTGATATTAGCGGCATAACGAGGGATTTGATTTCAGTGATGAAGGATGTCATCAAACTTGTAAGGTCTGAGACATTTGATGGAGGAGGAATATGAGAAATTTGATTTGGATGAGGTTTTTGAGGGTTGGGTAAATTTTGAGGAATAGTTGGTTGTGGAACGGTTTGAGGATTTTGAAGTGTGCGTTGTTCCGGCAGGGCCTCGGCCTCTTTGTTCTGGTTCCCACCTCCAAGTAGATGGGCAAATGAAACATTGGAATCAATTGTTTTTGAAGGTTGTATTCTGCTTCTGATCGGTTCAGCTGTTTCATCCAGATTCTGGGGTTTTTGGTATCTGCTTTTGAGGTTCTTGTAGATTTGACATCCCTTGTAGCTAGCCGGGTGGTCCTTGAGGCACAGAGCACAAACAGCGGGTGTTGATCTTGGTCTTGTACAATCTTCTGACTTATGTTGTTCACCGCATTTCACACAGCGTGGTATGTGGTGACAATAACTTCTAGTATGACCATATGCCTGACAATTGTGGCACTGTACTATTTCTTTCTTAGTGTAAGGTTTTTCAACTCTTACGCTAGTATAGTATAATCTATTGAGGTCATAAATTTTTTCAACTCCTGCTGATGGTTCCAAGTCCACAAAGAATAGAGGCAGTGGAATTTTATCTTTTAGGACGTTGGTGACTTGTCGCACTTTATAGCCTATCTCCGTCAGTTCTTCTTGGATAGCTGCTGCTGGTGTCGAAGGGTGTAGGTTTCTAATTACAACCCTTAAAGCTCTCTCCTGGCGTAACTGATATGTATGAAAATCAGCTTTGGTCTCCGTCAGATATTTTACTATTTTTCTGTAGGTTTCGGCGGTAGTCGGGGATATTTTAGTATCACTGGTTCTACTTATACAATAATAACTGTTAGGATCGGTTAATTTGTTTAGATGCGCACACAGTAGTTGAAAGTTTTTAATATTTTTAACAAATATTGGTGGAGGTTGTGGTTCTTTTGGTATAGGAGAAGATTCCATTGTTTCTTTTTCAATTTGAAGGATCTGAAATGGGTTCGGTGTAAAAAACGGCGATTCTTCAGTTAATCCTTGTGATGATGTGCTAGGCTGTGGTTCAGATCCTAAAGAGGTAGCTGAAGCAGTCGCTGGTGGAATCATTTTTTTAATATTATCACGGCGAGGTCTTTGTTTTGTGGGAGACGAGTTTGAACCTGCAGATCTAGATCTTTTACTTGTAACTTTCGAGGACATCACTTGATGAAAATATCGCATTGATTAAAAAAAATAAATAGGAATAAATATATAATGGAATAAGAATAAGAAGGAAAAAAATAAATAAAAGAAAGATAAGGAAAAGAAAAGCAAGCCCGAGCTTGCCGAGCTAGCGGCAATCAGCTGATCAGTGACCCTCCTTTCACTTTTTCGTGATTGTACAAAGTAAATTATAACTTTGCTTACCGAAATTTCTCCAATATTCACTGCTGTAGTATTCCTGAGGTCTAGTGATGTTTTCCAGACTGAACTCAAGCGAATTCCTACTGAAAAAAGCAAAAATCTGAGAGACGAAGTAACGTATGACTGTTATCATCGAGCGCATCAGCTGATGTATAATAGAGGATTTAATTCCATTTATTGGAAAGGATTGATGATATCCTTGTGCTGTATTAATCTTGTAACAATATATTACAATCCAAAGAACCGTTAAAGCAAACATATTCAAAATAAACAAGGCTTCAGCTCCCAGAGTCAATTTAATTTAAATTTCTCGGAATAATTTCGATTTTGTGTAGGGAAGTATTGCATTCGGTCGAAACAGCCCTTTCAGATATTCAGAAATTCGCTTGCTTTGAGGCATTTCCGTTTAATAAAACGGTTTATTTCCTGGAGTATTTCTCATTACAACTTCTCTTGCTGCAAATGTAAATCTTTTTGGTTTATTTTTATCATTAACGAACTTTTATAATCGACTAAGAAAAATGAAAACACCCCAAATAATTATAATGTTTCAAAATACGTAAGATCCAAATAAAATAGGTATTTCTGTCGTCGGCTCACAGAAACCGTGTTTTTTTTTTTTTACCGAGTTAGACACAAAAATAACAGAGTATACGACAGAGTATCAGCCGATTAGTTTCAAAATAACGGCCATTATGAATGTTTTAATTTAATAAATCAATTAACTGGAACAGGATTCCACCCTATTTTAGGTTACAAAAATATCTTATGTAACTAGGTAATTAGGGGAACGGAGGATGCTATATTGGACTTAACTTCTTATATTTGCAGTGCGCTGGATTGTGGGGACCATGTTTTGGGAGTCTTTTTGGATTTGGCGAAAGCCTTTGACAGCATAGACAGAACTATAATGCTAGAAAAATAATAGGAAATTAGGCATTAGTGGAAAGGTACTGGAATGGTTTAATGGCTACTTACAGAACAGAATGTAGTATGTATCAGTTGAAGGCAAAAACAGTGTGGAATTGCCCATTGATTATGGCGTTATTCAGGGAAGTACTAGGGACCATTGCTGTTTTTATTGTATATTAATAATTCTCTTCGCCGATGATACAGCTATATTGTATAGAGGAACATCTTGGATTGAAGTATATGAGTTGGTAATTATGAGTATCGTAATTTACTTTCTACAAATCCAAAAAAAAAACTAAATTAATCCCCTTTTCTATATATCACGATGATCCAAAGTGTGAGCTGAAAATCCACATGCGAAGTGCTTGCAGCTCTCCTTGTAATTAATTGCCCTGTTGTTCAGAAAGTTCATCTAGTTCAATATCTTGGAATTGTTCTTGATTACCGATTAAGATGGAATGCGCATATCTCTAATGTCACTGCTCAGCTAAGGAAATATTTTTATGTATTCCATAAGTTAAGAGGAATTTTATCAATCAATAAATTAAAATTAATTTACTTTGCATATATTCAGTCGCTGATTCAATATTGTATATTGATTTGGGGGAATTCTTTTGCTGCACATCTTTTTCAGCTTGAGATTGTGCAGAGAAAGATTATTAAGGTAATTTTGGGTATCAATAAGGGTCCCCCATCAATTAATATATTCTCGGACCTTAATGTAATGTCTGCAAAAAATTTTACATGGTCTAAATTATGAAGAAGCTGTATTTTAGACGGGATGAGCTAGTCGGGAAGATTGACCACCGTTTTTCTACAAGGCTGAAAAATTACTTTAGCTTAGTTGTGCCAAGACCAAAACATACCTGGACGTGTCGTGTGTCACCAGACTTGTTATTCCATTGCTACTGTGTACAACAATATTCCTCCAAATTTTCAATTTTCTCACACAAATCCTCCAAAGTATTCAAATTATTACTACAATGTTAAAATGTGGGCGAAATCCCTCAGTGAAGAGAAAATTGCTGAACTGTTGAATCCAAATTACTCATCGCTATAGACATGTCGTCAATGCCAGCCTGCTTCACTCATTCTGATATTTATCCTGTATACAAGTATATGTATTCTTTATTGACTTTTGATTTTGTCAATTATTGCTTCTTACTGTGTACTATGTTGTGTATCTTTATATTGCTTATCATGTAATTCAATATTGTATTTACTTGCCTTAATTTTATATCTTGAATATATGAATTTGTATTCCTTTTTGCTTTTGGTTTAGTCAATTACAGTCTATTTCTGTATACTGTTTAACTGTTTTTTGTATAAATTAGGGATTATGTAATTCAATTTTATAATTGCATGCCTTAATTTTATATCTTGTATATATGTATATGTATTCCTTACAGCTTTTAAGCTTAGTCAATTACTGCTTTATACTGTGTTACTTTCGTTATAATTGTATTTTATATTCCTTATGTATTACATTGTTTTCGCTGTGTAGTGTGTTACTGTTTCTTTATAATTGTATTTTATATTTCTTATGTATTATATAATTTTTTTTGCTGTATAGTGTGTTACTGTTTCTTTATAAAATTGTGTTATATTATTTAAGTATTGTATTGTATCATACTGTGTACTGTTACTGTTTGTTACTGTACTTTTATTGAATTGTCGCAAGTGAACTCCTTTCCCACACACGGGCTCGCCTTAGTGGGATAGTGACTTCTACTTGCACTGTAATATGTCTGTGTTTTGATTCAAATAATGAATTTTAAAAAAAAAAAAAAAAAAAAACTCATTTCATTAAACCCAGAACCTAAATTTATGTTTTTTACGGTTTTATTAGTGTGTAATACGATATTTCCTTAGCTGAAACTGGGTTTTAATCCGCTGAATATATTACTTTTGATAGGAAAATCGTAATAAACAGGTGGATATACAGTAATGATCTCATTAATGGAATATCAAAAGGGGCAGAGAGGTGTATAATGGTAGTTAAAAGGGAAGCTTCATAGGACCAGAACCAAATGCCGATGTCAGCTCTTAATTTTGGGGTCAGCTTTGGTTATTTACTTCCTTCATTATTCCCTTTCTCTCTCTCACACACACACACACACACACACACATACAGAGTATAACAGCGTTATCTAAAACGAAAAATAGTGAATTATAGGTGTTTGGTCTAACAGACATTCTGAAGAATGATAGGGACTAGACCAAGTGGCAGCTAGAACAAGTGGACTGTATTGAATGATTGAAAAGAAAAACATTTAGGATTAAATTTTGTTGTATTTGAACAATTAGGTTAGGTTATGGGTTACCATTTAGGTGGGCTAGATAATTGCTTCTTGGTATGGTTGATATGGTGTTTCTCTCGTTTCATCTCTTCATCATCCCCGCCTTTTCGTCCAGCCTAGAGCGACCTTTTCTTTTCCTACTATATCCTTATAACAGCTTAATCAGAAGAAAGGCGAAGGAAAAAGGTGTTTAGCGTGCACGCTTCTGCTATACTTGAGCTTATCTTATTGCCATATGGTTTTTATAACGGAAGATGGCCGCTTGTGGAACATTGATTTAATTGAGCGTACATGTTACGCGAACAATAGGCTTTAATGTAATTTGATATAAGATTGATTATATCTAATATAATATATTTAACTTATATTATTATAAGTTTAAGTTATAATTTTAAGAATATAAAATATGTCACTAAAACCTACCATGGCTATATTAGTTCCAATTGGCCTTTTTTTTTTTTTTTTAATATGGGACCTTATTACCACGATCTAGCTCTGATTGTGTTGTACAGATGGACCATGAGCTACACTAGTTTCATTGAGAAATCATGTTTTGAAAATGGATATACAGGTTTTTTGTCTGAGGGTCAACAGGGTTTCTGCATGTTTGTCCGCAAACTCAACCTGTCTCTGTACTATGTATTGGGTTGTTTCACACGAAATGTCCGTTTTTATAGTATCTGAAATACATAAAGGATATTGCAGGTCTCTGTTGTTTTTTTCCGAATCTTTACATATTTAAAGTAAACAGTTACTAATCCTCTACCTTGTATTATAAACATTAGCTTCCCAATCAATTACCTACTTTTTAGTATACCTCCAAATATGAACATGGAAACACGCAATTTTCGAGTAATGCTTTTGTACGAGTTTAAACTCGGCCATTCAGAAGCTGAGGCCGCTAGAAATATTTGCAAGGCGTTTGGAGAAGGGAGTGTTAATGAACGGACCATTCGCCGTTTGTTTCCTAAGTTTTCAGCTGGGGATACCGACTTGGAAACTTGTCCCGAGGAAGACCTCCCTCCGTAATAGACAACGATGTCGTCAAACATACAGTAGAAGGACACCCCTACCAAACAGTTAAAGGACTCTCAGCACAGGACTAAATGCAAGTTCATCTACCGTTTCTAGACATTTAAAGTGTATTGGGAAAATAAAAAAGCTAGATACATGGGTACCTCATGGTCTCACTTAGCGGCAGCAAGACCCCATTTTTCAAAACATACCGTGCAAAAATTGAAAGACCTAGCCTACGAAGTTCTTTCGCACCAACCATATTCTATCGACTTGTCTCCAACGGATTACCACCTGTTCAGGAATTTAGACAACTTGCGTTTTCAGATTTTGTTTCACTTCAAAGCTCAAAGTTTTTCAGTTCGTTGATAAAAAAGTTGGTGTCAGGGTGGGAAAAATGTGTAGAAAAAGAAGGTAAATACTTCGAATAAAATGATCTTGTTTTCATATCGTATTTTTAATAATAATCCTTTACCTTGAAAACGGACATTTCATGTGACACAACCCAATATATTCTAAGGCAGTAGTGATTCCGAAACTGTATTAATTACTATAGAAATTTATCGGTTCTTATTTATCATGTTTATCAATTCATTATTGGGATCAGGTGGCATAAAGGGGAATAAAATTATTAACTTCAAATACACATTTATTTATAATATAGTACATATTAATACCTATAAAAATAAACAATGAGACATTGTTCATTATCGAGAATATTGAGGTTTGTTTAGATTTACCACATAACATGAAAAATGTACCTTCGGACATATCTGCATAAATTGGCTTGACCCCCGACCTCCTCCGTCCGTCCGTTGCTGGACTTCCACTTCCTATCCTGTTTGGGCTAAGACTCCCATGTAATAATAATAATTTCTTTATTTATTCTTAGAATGGTCCCTTTAGAATAATACAATAGACAATAATGAGAGAATTACTGTCTTAGAGTAAGATTAAAAAAAAAAGAAATATACAATGCATAATAAGTAAAAAAGAAACAATAAGAGAAATGATAAAAATAAAAAAAAATTATAAGTGATGATTAAAGAATATAATAAAAAATAATTATCCCGTAAAATAAATATACATAACCTAGACCAAAAAAAATAAAATTCTTACTTAATTAAAAAATAAGAATAAGAAACACTCTTTAACTTTTTATATTTACACATTTTCATAAACTGGATCAGTCAGGACGTTTGGAAATTGAATGAACAGAAGGTAATGGTATTAGATGAGATTTTAAAGGCGTAAGGTAGTAGTATTAAGTATAAGAAGACATAGAGTTCCATATAGAAGAGGATCGGATAATGAAAGATATGTGGAAAGTTGCGGTTCGATGGGGTCGCAATATACAAATCAGAAGGCCGCATACCGGTGTTGCGGGAATGGATTTAGGATTTGAATGATAAGGATCAGAGATGTATGATGGACGGCGGGATCGGATAACTTGATAGAGGAAGGAAGCCAGGAAGTATTTTCGACGGAATGAAGGATAAAGCCACTTAACTCTTCGTAGTATCGAGTTACAGATGGTGTCCCTGGAGATCCCAAGATGAATCGAATGAAGCAATTAAATAACCGTTTTAGTTTTTCTTCAAGACCTCCATACACATTACAGGACAATAGTCTAAGTGGGGAGATGCGAAATTTTCCAGAAGAGGTCTTGGTCGAAGGTGATTCCAAGGTTTTTGATAGATTGATGGAATTCTATCGGATTATTATGCAGAAAAAGAGTAGGAATTGGAGAGATTTTTAAGGAGGGTACTGGAAACCTATTACAATAGCCTTAGTCTTTTCAGCATTCAGCTTTAGTTTGTTATCAATGGCCCACTGACTAATTCTATTTAAATCATTTTGTAGCTTTTCTGTTGCTAGTAATAGATCCGAAGGTGGGAAGGACAGGTGAATTTGGAAATCATCGGCATACAAATGATATTGGGAGTGATCAATAAGGAGAGGAAGGTCATTTATGTAAACAGCAAATAGGGTGGGAGACAATGATGAGCCCTGTGGAACACCACATGATAGAGGCAGAGTCATGGAAGGAGGTTGGCCTGGAACATGTAGAGGGTTATCCTTGCTATAGGCGTGGAGGGGTGTATTTTTGCACAGCCTTTTAAGAAACCGTCCTGCTTGTAGCCCGAAACTATTATACTATTCAAAATCTTTTCCCTCCCAGTATTGTCGATACATAGACCTGGATAGGAAAAATAATGATTAATATGGCACCATGCATGGTCCATAGAAGCCTCACGGTTTACTAATACAGCTTCAAAGTCGATAGCGGCAGAGCCTAAGCAACTAACTGTTAGGGATGGGGTAAACCCATACCTTCCAACTAGCAGAGGGAACTGGCTTCAGGACGGAAAGCTCTGAGAGGGAAGCGCAGAGGACACCCGCCGGTGTCCAATTGTAGATCCAAACACTTCCTATAAAGACCGGTTCTCACCTATCCCTTCCGAATGCTGGACATTGCCGAGATCGGAGGAAGTCTGCTCCTGAGAGTCGAGAGAAAAATATTAAGGAGCATTTATGGTCCAATACGCACCGATGGAGTCTGGAGGATAAGGGGATGAATGCTGAATTAACAAGGCTATACAAGAATTCAGACGTCGTAAGAATCATCAAATTAGGCCGGTTTGTTGGGGGGGATTAAGTAGAATGTTCCAAGACCAGATTCCTAGGATGGTCCTAGATGAAAAGATCTTAGGACAAGGAGAGTGGGAAGGCCTCGGCTCCGATGGATTGATGGAGTGGGCAGCGGATGCCAGGTCCATCTTGAAGATTCGCTACTGGAGAGCGGTGGCAATGTATAGAGAAGACTGGCGGACTAAACTGCAGGAGGCCCTGACTCTTCAGGAGTTGTAGCGCTATGGATGATGACGAGAGGAACTGGCTTCAGGATGGAAAGCTCTGAGAGGTGGAAGTTCTTATGAGCGCAGAGGACACCCATAGGCGTGCAAGGGTAGAATCCAAACACTTCCTATATAGGATTAGAAAGAGGAAAATGACCGAAGATTGTTGCGGGACAAGAAATAAAGATAGACTATGATTGAACTTACAAAGGCTGAGATAATCTGACCTAGCGAGACCCAGTGTGGTAGAAGCAGATGGTAATTGGATTAGCTGGGCTAATTACTAGGGTGGTAATTAGGCCATGTTCATAACTCGTAATGAGAACTTCCCTACCAGGCTAGAGTTTTGGACTTAGGTCCATATGGCTCGTATGGTTTATTTATTAATATAAAACAGCAGTATAAGTAAAGATATCTACAATGTAAATATTAACTCACAAATTAACAATATATCAAATAGAAAATCTTTTGTCAGGCAGTGACTTTAAAGTAAGCGCCACTAGCGCTATCTGGGTGCGATGTGTGAAGCAAAAAATATATGAAGCAATTGATTTAAGCGTTTTATTACTTTCACTTACCTATATATAAAATATATAGTAAGGGAAAGTATTGCGATCGTGAAAATTTTTGAAATCCAGTTTTCGACGGAAATACACCTTTTAGGGTCCCCTGAGTCCAAATAATAAAGTCCCGCAAAAAGTATCTGTGTTTTGTGGTAACTCCTGGACGGAAACGATAAGTCCTGCGAAAACTGAAATTTCATATTTAAGGCAATATACGCTCGAGATGTTACAAAAACGTTTTTATCGAAATCAGCTAACCGAAAGATGTACTTTTTACCATGCATTTTGCACGTTTTATCCAATTTCTCAAAAACAGCTTTAAGGATTTTGATTAAACTTATATATCGATGCCAAATTTGATGGGCTTTAATAGTATGTAGGTTTAACTCTCATTGAAATAGTCTGAAAGGGCTTAAATGCCGGTATTTCAAAATCTAAAGTACTTTTAATTTTGTAGCTCCGAAATAACCGTATCGTCTGATTAGCATTGCTAAAAAACAGGTAAATATATAAGTTGAACGAATACGATGTCCACTAAACAGAGTTTTTGGTTTTTAAACCTAAGAGCAGTTTAAAATACATGTATAATATACCGTTGGAATGCCAAAAAGTTTAGAAAAAAATTTTATTTTATGCAAAAATTGTATAATGTAATGGAGAGTGATGAAAAGCGGATAAAATTAACTGATTGTTTTAGATAATAACATAATTGATTATTTAATATAACACATGTTTCTATACAAATCACAATTCAAATAATTCTTTAAAAAATAGTATGTTATACATACTATTGTAAAAGTAACGGAAAGCTGATGAAAAGCCGATAAAACAACTGATTGTCGTAGTAATAATATAATAGATTTAATAAAACACATGTTTCTATTAAATCCAATTAAATAATTCTTTACTAATTTTTTTTCGTTTAAAAATTCTCGAATTGATATAAATAATGGAGGTAAGTGAAAGTTGTGGTTGCGTGCACCAGATTTTTTTTTACTCGAGATCACAGTAACACCACAGTATACCGTACAACAGTAGCCTAAAGGGGCCATATTAAAAGGTAACGAGGATCTTTCGAATTTTCAAACGGGAATAGGTGACAAAGATATTCAGTCCTTTAAGGGAAGAATTTTAAAGATTACCATTTAGGAACAGGGTCGGGATATGTGAAACAGTTTTCAGGAAGTTATGGGATCCTATTACAATTTCTTTTGTTTGTTGAGCATTTTTTAAAAACATTTTTATTGTTTTTTACAACTGCTTAGCAAAAAAAATACATCAAGTAAATGTGATAGTTATATAATACAATGTCATGAACATCATAGTATAAATACAGAGAGCTTCCCATGGAAGCAGTCTATAAATATCCTAAACTAGAAGATCCCGGGCCTTCTCCTTTCAGCGCTCGGAGAATTATTGGAATTGAAGGGAGAGAAGCATTGAAACTAGTAGGTTAGAGAGACAATGGAGTTTGTCATGAAGGATTGTACCGGCCAGGGCCCAAATCAGTAGCATATGGATCAATAAGGTCTTATGGATAAGTTATTCGCGATAATGTAATGAGCGTTGAGGATTTTACAAAGGATTGGATAGGGAAGAATTTGATGGTTTAGTAATGCCCCATAGCTCTACTTCGTAAGTACAGATAGTCTTATAATAGTCATATGGATGAGCTTTTTGTAGCTAAGAGGAAGGTTTGACGTTTGTCTAGTAAGTGTTGAAGTAGCCTAAAACGGCGAGCAGTTTCTTGTCGTTTTTAGCAGGTTAAGCGTTTGTCAAGGAGTCTAGCTATCGGAAGTCAATGGATTACGAAAGAGGGTAAAATTTATTTGATGGTATTTGTTGGAAATTATTTTTATTCTCTAGTTCTGACACCGTACTTCTAGGTCTTTGATGTGGGCTTGAAGGGTATGTGAGGAAAAAATGGGTCTTTATGAACTAATAAACACAGGTGTCATCAGCACAGGTAGAAAGGAAAGTGTTAGTATGAGTTTGGATTTTAGAGCATTTAGTTTCAACTTTATGTAGTTTTTATGATTTTTTATTTCTTTATTTAGTTCACCCCTACCTCGTCCTCGAATGGTCTATGGGGGTTTCTCAAACCAGTTGGTCAGGTGGTGAATTTATGCCACGATAAAAGTCCCTTCGTCCTGAGACGAGAACTCGTAATTTTTTGGTTTCAAGATTTGGGTCATCTGTGGTAGCTAGGCAAGAGTTTTAGATTACCTAAGTTTATTATAAATAAATTCGGTGGAGGCGCTAAAGAGACGAAAGATGCAGCGTGCCATTTAGACCTTGACACAACCCCCTCACTCAGCTAAGTGGGACTAACTTCCTGAGGCCTTGGTATTCACTAGGTCTCTCCTCCTCGGACAAGTCGTTAAAGAAACTTTTCCAGTTTGGACAGAAAACTCTTCAACATCATTGGACCTCTTGGCTCTTCGCGAGTCTTTTCTGTCACCGAGCCCCAAGTACAAACAACGTGGATACTTTTAACAACAATGCTTTCAACTTATCAGGGCGTTACCGGGTTTAATTATTAATTGATATAATTAAATTATAATTAAACTAGCGACCTATCTTCGCTTATCACGGATTAATTAACAATTAAATGTGGTGTCATTTATATATTTATAGTTTATTGAATTTTACAACTGTATATTAACATAAATACACACAAGTAAAAGTGTTTAATTATTATGAAAAGGCTTGTGAAGAAACTACCCTGCGGCAGAACTTTGGTGTTTAATAAAGTAAGTAGATCCCGAGGCCATCTTCTTTTAAATCGCCTCGGAGGTTGTCAGAAATATGTGTAGTTGATAGATTGCGGACAATAGGATTTATATGGGTTGTGAGTTTGGAATTAAAAGTGGTAAATTTGGTACAAGAAAGGATTGTAACAATAGGATATGAAGGTCATTAGGGATGATTTTATTTGTGACGAAATAAGGAGCATTTAAGATTTTAATTGGAAGTTTTGAACGTTTGTCGAGTATTTGTTGTAGTAATCGGTATCTACGGGCAGTTTATTGTCGTTTTAGTCTTGTATGAGCATACGATGTAAGACGTTTGTCAAGATGGAGTCCTAGGTTTCGGATTTGTTCAACAGGTATGAGTGGGGTATTATTAAAGAATACAGTAGGACAGGAAGTCAAGTTGCGACGAAGGGTAAAGATAATTTGGCGGGATTTTTTAGGATTTATTTTAATCTCCCAGTTCTGACACCATTTCTCAATAGCTGTGATGTGGGAGTGAGTTGTTTGGGATGCAGCGGTTGGATCATTATAGACGGATAACACACGAGTGTCATCAGCGTAAGTTGTGAGGACAGTGCTAGGATGTGGTGTCATTTAAGTTTCAAAAAGTAAAGTTTGACGAATCAAGTGTTTATCACTTTGTAATTATATGTTCATCGTAACTAAAATTACACTATGTAAGAAAATATTATGTTTATTTTAGTCATCTTATTAATTAGTCTAAAAAGAATAATTAGTACAATAGTTAGTTGGGGTCACCTGTAGCATAGTAGCTATCATAACAGCCTTCTATGCCCAAGAAGGTCACGGGTTCAAACCCGCAGGTGGCCCTAGGATTTTTTAATCGAAGTGAAAAATCCTTAGTAATGCCCTCCTTCGTAGGGGACGTAATAGGTAGTCCCGTGCCTGAGCGATGTCAGGTACTCGTTAAAATCCCTGTTATAAAAAACCCTGGATAGGCAAAATTAGGACTCCCACTGTAGCATCGTCCGATTAGCCACAGTAGCATAAAGGGACGTTAAATAAATAATTAAAAAAACATAATTAGTACAGTTTATTTGTTTATGTTGGACGTTTCTTATTTCATTCGGTGAATTAATATGTTATAATTCGAATGAACTTTTTTTTTATATATTTTTTTTTATTCCATTTTAAAGTTTAATGTAGTTTCCATGGGAATACTGTTTATTTTACGGAGAAAATCTGTTTTCATGTAACAAAGTAAAAGTTGAAATCATTATTACCAATGTTACTTTATGGATTTATTACAACTATCTATTTATTTTAGCAACTCACGTACGATTTAGTTATTGGCATTGTATAAAAGAATATATATAACTTGTACGATACTGTACGGTAGCAACACCGAATATACTATAATATAACCTTCCTTATTTCAACATTACAAAAAACATATGTTCATAAGTTTATGGCTTTAAAACTACTTTCTATTAACTTGTACGATTTATTTAATTGCATATTAAATTTTATAAAATATTGGGTTTTGGAACGGTATCTTATACTACTACTCATATTTTAAGAATAATTTTTTGATGCCTGATTACATATAATTAAATGTTTCCTTTGAAACAAAAAAACGTAATTGCAAGATATTAAAAATTACTTATAAACATTCAGGAATGTATGTCCTAAACAATAGTAAAAACTTACACATTTTTAAATTCGTAAAAGCAATGAGGCATGAAGATTCATTCCTCATTTACCATGATAAAATGTTGGAGAAAGATGATAGCCAAGCATACATTTTTTACTTTCACTTACTATATATAGTAAGGGGAAGTATTGCGATCGTGAAAATTTTCGAATTCCAGTTTTCAACGGAAATACACGTTTTAGGGTCCTCTGAGTCCAAATAACCAAGTCCCGCAAAAAGGTCTGTGTGTGTGTGTGGTAACTCCCGGGCGTAAACGGTAAGTCCTATGAAACTGAAATTTCATATTTAAGACAAATATACGCTCGAGACTTTATAAAACCTTTCTCATCAAAATGAGCTTACCAGAAGAGACACTTCATACTATGCATTTTGCACCTTTTTTCGATTTTCTCAAAAACGGTTCCGACAATTTTGATTAAACTCGCTGTATCGATGTGAAATTTAATGAGCTTTGATATGATTTAGGTTTCATTCGGATTAAAATGGTCTGACAGGGCTTAAATTCCGATATTTTAAATTTTCTTTCTCTAAAGTACCTTTAATTTTGTTGGTTCTTTACAAATAACTATATTATCTTGTTACCACTGATAAAAACAGGTAAATATATAAATTGAATGAATTCGATACCCAACTAAAGGAGAAAACTGAAAAAGTATATTTTTTATGCAATTTTTTGTTTTTGAACATAAGAACAGTAATATACATGTATGATATACCGTTGGAATGCTTGAGATTTTAGAAAATATATTATCTCATACACAAGCTTTTAAAAGTTAGTAGAGAGTGATGAAAAGGCGATAAAACTGACTGATTATTTTAGATAATAATATAATAGATTTTTTAATAAAACACATGTTTCTATAGAAATTACATTTAATTAATTATTTAATGGTTTCACTGATTTTTATCTCTAACTGTATTTGAAAATTCTTTCATTGATTCTAAAAGCGGAAGTAAGTGAAAGTCGTGTGTTGCCCGCACCAGATTTTTTTTACTTTACTTTCAGTAACCAATATATGAAATATATAGTGAGGGAAAGTATTTATAAGTTTGGGATTCTAGTTTTCAAAGAAAATAAATGTTTTATTACCCCAGGGTCCAAATGATCAAGTCGCAAAATAAGGTTTATGTCTATTTGAAAGTCTAGCTGAACACAAAAAGTCATAGGTAACTGAAGTTGAAATTGGGCATACAAGATTTGTACGGCTGTGACGGTAAAGCAACAATTTCACCGAAATTTGCTGCCCATAATTGTTCCTTTATACTATGCGTTTTGTTCGTTTTTACGATTTTTTCGAAAACGGCTAAAAAGATTTCGATTAAACTCGCTAAATCAATGTAAAAATTAACAGGCTTCAGCACCTTGTAGGTTCCAAAAGTATTGGAATAGTTTGACAGGGCTTAAATGCCGATATTTAAAAAATTCTTCCTCTATGAAAAATGAAGCTATCATATATTTAGTACTGATAAAAAATTTATCAATATATAATTTAAACGAATACGTTATCTAACTGAAAGAGAAAAGACCAAAAATATATATATTTTTTTGCAAGGTTGGTGTTAATGATCATAAAAACATTAATATAGACGTATAATATACCGTTATAAAATGACATAGACATTAAACTTGACAATCAAAATAAATGGGATTTAATCCTACAGGAATTTAGAGTATCGTTAACAGAAATTTACAGATTAAAATATGTACAAAAGACTTCAGTTTCGGAAAAAATGTATCTATATAAAAACTTAAATTATGATTATGGGTCACATTACCTTGATGATAATAAAATAAACTTTAATGGGGTTAAATGGATATTCAAAGTTAGATGTAAACTTCTTTATCTCAACTACAACAGATTTTATTCAAATAGTAGTGTGATGTGTTCTTTGTGCAATAAAAAAGAAACAGAAAATACATTTCATTTCTTGGCCGCATGTCCGATTCTTTCTGAAATTAGAAAAAAAAATTGTATCGGAAAGAGTTCTCTAAAAGTTGATGATGTGATAAAATGTCTCAATGGTCATAACTGGGTGTCTGTATACAATTTTTGTAAAATTGCATGGCCTTAAAGATATAGGCTTATTAAGGAATTTAATTATAATTGAAAAAAAAAACTCTAATGCGTAATATTATTGATATGATTGATTATTGTTATTTTTTTTTCTGTTGTTTTATTTATAAGTTAATACAGTTAGAAGGTGAATAGAATAAGTAAGTAACCTGTTTTGACTATTTTATAATTTTGTAAAACTTTAGATCGGCTCCGGGCTGACGGTCTAAAAGACCATAGTTCTACAAATGTTTTTTATATTTGTTTTTGTTGTAATATGCTTAAAGAAATAAAAAACAGTTATCTATCTATCTATCTATCTATCTATATACCGTTATAAATGTCCTGAATTGGACAGATTGTAATATTGCTCAATAAATAAAAAAAAAAAAAAAAAAAAAAAAAAAAAAAATATACCGTTATAAAGCTAAATATTTAAAAAAAAAAAAATTATCTTCTACACTAAATTGTAAATGTTAATGAGGATTGATGAAAAGCCGATAAAACTAACTGATTGTCATAAATAATAATATTATAGAGTATTCAATAAAAAAAAACACGTTTCTATTGAAATTCAACGCAATTAATTCTTTAACAATACATTTTTATTTCTAATTGTATTTAAAAATTCTAAAAACTATTTAAATTGATTTGAACAGCCGAGGTGTGTAAAAATCGTGCGTTGCGCGCACCATGTTCTTTTAACCTAGAAAAGTAAGTGAAAGTTGCATGTAGTGCGTACTAGTCTTTTTTCCATTATTTCTATTACGTCCAGTCATCTGTTTTCTTGCGGTATAGTATAAATTTCCCTGTGAATATAATTGAGTTGATAGCATCGCGGAGACTCAAATGGGCGCGTAAAGTTGTTGAGCTTAGTGAGGAACCGATTCCGAGAAAGTTGGTATTCGCTGAACCGACTGGTAGGCGTCCAAAAGGTAGGCCGAAACGTCGATGGGAGGATTGCATTAAGGCTGATCTCGGGGGCTTGGGCTTGACCGGTGAACATTAAACGAGTATGTGGAGGCGAAGTTTGGTGGTATCGGCATCGAACCTTCGGGTTCGGTAAGCCTATTATTATTATAGTATAAATTAGATTGTCTCCTACTTCTTTGTTGATTATTTCCTACATATATCTTTCAGTTTAGAGCAGCCCAAATCCATTTAATCCACTTTTTCGTATCTTACCTCAGTTGTCGCTTTTGTACGGTAACTTTTAATTAACGGATTCCTAAATCTTTCGTTTCCAATATTTTTTTTTTGTAACTTGTAACCCAACTTTAAACGCCATTTCATTAGAGAGAGAAAACACAGCGTCAGGTCTGTATTTTATTCCCTCTTCATTAGCAACAAATCAACAATGGACCCACCCTTAGCAACTCAATTAAAATACCTTGTTTTGTTTTTTTAAATACAATTAATTGGTCTCGTGAAAATATCAACTTAAAGTATTTTCGTTTTTGTCTCCTTTTTTTGGGGGGGGGAAGGGAGAAGGAGAGGAAAAGCGTTTCCTGGGCCAGCCTTATTGCTTCAACTCCCCATCATAATTTTTTGCAGTTTTTCCAATAGGCTCAACCACTTCTAACTCCGAAGTACGAAGTCTGTGTTTACACGGTAGCAGCTGATATTGAGTTCGCATCCAGTCGTTTTTCAGTTCGATATTGGGAAAAATGATAAGGAATGACTCTGCAGGTTTAAGTTTTTAGAAGTGTAGCCTGAAGAGCCTACAATTTAAAATGTGCAGCATTAACTTTTAAATTTCAGTGGCATAAACGCCCACCCCCCTCTCTCTCTCCCTCTAAAAATAAAAATCATTTTTTGTTAATTTATTAATTTAAGCAACATTATGCTGATGTAGCTAATCGGACGATGCTACACTGGGAGTCCACAATTTCGCCTATCCAGATTTTTAATAAGGGCAGAGATCTTTAACGAGTACCTTACATAGCACAGGTTCGGAAATACCTTTAAACGTCATCTACAAAGGACACCTTAGCGAAGGATTTTTCAATACCATTAAAAAGTTCAAGGCCACTTGCCAAGTTTGAACACGCAGCCTTATGCACAGAAGACTGTTATGATATCCACTACACCACAGGTGACCCCCAAAGTAAAAATTTTACCTTTCATTCTGGAAAGAACTCTTATATAGCTTTTCATTTTTCAGTCGTGTTTATATATATATATATATATATATATATATATATATATATATATATATATATATATATATATATATATACACATATAACTCCGCCGACGCCTGTCTCAAGTCAGGGTGAGGAAGGAGGTGTGGGAGGAGTAACAACCACGTTAAAAAACCTGGGTTCATGTGACTGATAACACCCAGTAAGGGCTTCTTCCAAGGGTTACAGGGCTGGTCCTCCAGGTTGGGGGTTGAGCGGAGGGGTCAGCTGCTCCTCTCTCACAAAACGTTTGTGGCTGTGAAACGTCAAGAAAATCGCCTGAGGCGAAGACTTGACGCGGCGAAGATCCGAACCGGGTTGTAGAGCCTGTGATAATAATGATGATGAAGATGATATATAATAAATAATATATATATATATATATATATTATATATATTATATATATATAAATAGAATAGTACTGTTTGTAATAAGTTGTATACCTCCAAATATGAACATAGAAACACGCGGTTTCGAGTAATATTTTTGTACGGTATAAATTTGGCCATTTAGCAGCTGAGGCCGCTAGAAATGTTTGCAAGGCGTTTGGAGAAGGGAGTGTTAATGAACGGACCATTCGCTGTTGGTTGGACTTGGAAAACTTGCCCAGAGGAAGACCTTCGTCCGTAATAGACAACGATGTCCTCAAACATACAGTAGAAGGAAACCCCTACCAAACAGTTAAAGGACTCTCAGCACAACTAAATGCAAGTGCATCTATCGTTTCCAGACATTTAAAGTGCATTGGGAAAGTAAAAAAGCTCGATACATGGGTACCTCATGATCTCACTGAGCGGCAGCTAGACCCCATGATTCAAAACTACCCTGCAAAAATTGAAAGAACTGGCTACGAAGTTATTCCGCACCCACCATATTCTCCCGACTAGTTTCCAATAGATTACCATCTGTTCAGGAATTTAGACAACTTCGTCAAGGGAAAACTTTTTGAAAATGATGATCAAGTGAAAAGTGCGTTTTTAGATTTTGTTTTACTTCAGAGTTTTTCAGTTCGGGGATGAAAAAGTTAGTGTCACGTTGGGAAAAATGTGTAGAAAAAGAAGGTAAATACTTCGGATGAAATTATCTTGTTTTCATATCGTATTTTTAATAAAAATCCTTTACCTTGAAAACGGACATTTCATGTGACACAACCCAATATTTCGGAACATATTTAAAATTTTAGTTGAATGAAAATATGATTTTAATACTAAACTATTAGACTACTGAATACTGCCTCAGTACTTAGTACAGTGAGTAGACTATTTTATAATGCTACTAGAAAATAGTTCATGAACTACATTAATTTAATATTTCATTTATTTTAAGGTCTTAATATCATCGATTATTTTTAATTTCTTCAAATTTTTGTAAAATTGAGGTCTTTTATTCTGTTTGCAAAGTCGTATAATGACATGATACCAAGTATTTTAAGATCGAGAGAATCAAGTGTGGCCTTATTAATCAACATAAAAAAAATCTGAAATTTATTAGATGTATAATAGTTAATGAACTCTACTCAAGTACCTTCTAAGACAATCTACTCATGTACTCAACGTGAAAAATTATGAGTGTTTGTGAAAATGTACCGAGGAGTACAGCACAAAAAGTACAGAGGAGAGGAGCCAGATATTCAGAGTTACTGCTGTACTAGAAGACCTATACTGTCTCAATCCTTTAGTAGTCTGATAATATAAGTAATACACTCCCTTACTTTTAGTTATAATATTCTCAGTTTCTAGTAGTGCTAAAATAAAAAATAAAAAAATCAAATGTATGGATCGAAGGATGACTTGGGGCCCACATGTCAAGATGAAAAGACAGACTCTTAACCACCGACTGAAAGTACTATACTCACTTTTATCTAAATCTTCAAAATTAAAATTTAGACAGAAACTGAATACATACACATACCTTCATAAGCCAATATGGACTTACGCTTTACAGATTTTTGGTTCAGCAAAAAAGACTCACATACAAAAACTACAATCATTTTAATCCAAAATTTTAAGACTGATAACGACAGCTCCTTGGCACGTAAACAACAAAACCCTACATACGGACATACAGCAACCAACAGTTGACCAACATATCCGAACACTCTATACTCGTTTTCACAGAAAACTTAACGGACACGACAATATACTGATTAACGACATGTCAATAGTTGAAATGCCAGTCAGAAGAAGGCTAAAGAGAAGCTGGATGAGGGACCTCCTCGGATAAAATAAAGCCATGGAAGGGGTGCTGCTGGGCATTTTCCTTCTTCATGCCTTCCATGCCTGATCCCAATTTGTACAGCACATTTGCTGATTGTCAGATGCATTCTGACTGGCGTGAATATAGATATAAAGAAAAAAAAATGTATCAATAACGTGTAGAAAAAAGAAAAATCTCAAAAACAAAAAAATGATGAAAATAAGATCCATACAAATAAAGAATATATTAAGGATTTAGTTCCTTCAATAAATATTGACTATCGATCCCAGTCCCCAAGAGGGCATTTATTATTCAATTCGGAATTGAAGGGGCACAGATATGGAATTCTATCCTCTCCCCCTTAGCATTTATTCAATAATTCATTTAAAAAATAAAAGTTCTAAGTAAGTTGATATGTCTTATATTAATGATTTTTTTATAACAGTTAAAAAAAAATTCAGAGTGTACGACAATGATACCTTAGGAGAAAGCACCGTCTGTAAGTGGTTTGCTCGGTTCAGAACTGGAAATATTTTAACTTGGAAGACGCGAAGCGCTTGTGTCGTCCTTCATCTGTTAATAATGACCAAATTCAATTAAATTACCTGAAAGATGGCAACATGTAATATGTCACAATAGATAATATATAATTGATTAGAAATATTTACAAGAATCTGAAGTTTTTATTGAAATCGCCAGCGATAAACGCCACGAGCTTATTGTATTGGGTTGTTTCACATGAAATGTCCGTTTTTATAGTTTCTGAAATACATAAAGGATTTTGCAGGTCTCTGTTGTTTTCTTCCGAATGTTTATATATTTAAAGTAAACAGTTACTAATCCTCTGCCTTTGTATTATAAACATTAGCTTCCCAATCAATTACCCACTTTTTAGTATACCTCCAAATAGGAACATGGAAACACGCGATTTTCGAGTAATATTTGTGTACGAATTTAAACTCGGCCTTCAGCAGCTGAGGCCGCTAGAAATATTTGCAAGGCGTTTGGGGCAGAGAGTGTTATTGAACGTACCATTCGATTTCCTCAAACATACATTAGAAGGAAACTCCTACCAAACAGTTAAACGACTCTCAGCACAACTAAATGCAAGTGCATCTACCGTTTCCAGACATTTAAAGTGTATTGGGAAAGTAAAAAAGCTCGATACATGGGTACCTCATGATCTCACTGAGCGGCAACAAGACCCCATGTTTCAAAACATACCGTGAAAAATTGAAAGAACTGGCCTACGAAGTTCTTCCGCACCCACCATATTCTCCCGACTCCATAGATTACCATCTGTTCAGGAATTTAGACAACTTCGTCAAAGGAAAACTTTTTGAAAATGATGATCAAGTGAAAAGTGCGTTTTCAGATTTTGTTTCACTTCAAAGCTCAGATTTTTTCAGTTCGGGGATAAAAAAGTTGGCGTTACGTTGGGAAAAATGTTTAGAAAAATAAGGTAAATCTTGTTTTCATATGATATTTTTAATAAAAATCCTTTGCCTTGAAAACAAACATTTCATTTGGCAACCCAATACTAGGGCATCTAACGATGATCTTAACGCCTAGACATTGATACCAGCTGGTTATTTTTAAAATGTCAGTCGATTAAAAGTGATTTAATTTAATAAGTTAGTTTTATTTCAAGATAGCCAAAAATATCAATAGTGTTTTTTAACCAAAAAACCGCGAATAATCATAATAAGAATAAGAAAAAAAAATGAAATTTTACCCATAAATAAGTCCATAACTCAGTTATTTTCGAAATTTGAGAAAAGTATGTATAGAGTTTTATAATCAGTAAAGCGCGATGAACAAGAAATGAAAAACAAATTAAATATTTTACGGTATTTTCGAAGATGGAGAAACATTTTTTTCTAATTAATAAATAAATACTAAAGTTCACCTTAGTGCTATGTCATAGAGAATTAAATTTCCTACAAAATAAAAAAAGAATTATTGAAATTGTTTTAGAACGAGTAGAGAAAAAGCCTTTTGAATTTAGCAATTTTGCTTCGGATTATTTATTGCTTTTCAAATTACTTAATTGCCTATCAACAGCTATGTAAACAGTTATACCTTAATGTAGTTTCCTGGGTGTAATAAACCATTCTATTATAATTTGCAGCGGTTTTGTTCTTAATTAAAATTTAGAGTGTTTAATGTATTTACAAATATCGATAAAATTAAATTTTTAATCTAATACTTGTATTACTTTCACTTACTATATACACGATTTTGATTAAACTCGCTATATCGATGTGAAATTTAATGAGCTTTGATATAATTTAGGTTTCATTCGGATTAAAATGGTCTGACGGGGCTTAAATGCCGATATTTTAAATTTTCTTTCTCTAAAGTACCTTCAATTTTGTTGATTCTATAAAAATAACTATATTACCTTGTTACCACTGATGAAAAACAGGCAAATATATAAATTGTATGAATTCGATACCCAAATAAAGGGGAAAACAGAAAAAAAAAATTTTTTTAATGTAATTTTTTTGTTTTTGAACACAAGAGCAGTAATATGACATGTATGATATACCGTTGGAAAGCTAAAGATTTTAGAAAAAATATTATCTTATACTCAAGCTTTTTAAAGTTAATAGAGAGTGACGTAAAGCCGATGAAACTAACTGATTATTTTAGATAATATTCTAATAATTTTTTAAAATAAAAACACATGTTTCTATATAAATTCGATTTAATTAATTCTTTAAGTTATACGTATTTTTATTTCTAACTGTATTTGAAAATTCTTTCATTGATTTTAAAAATGGAGGTAAGTGAAAGTCGTGTGTTGTCCGCACCAGATTTTTTTTTATTGTGTTTAGTTTAACAGCTTCTAGGTCTTCCCCTAGCAGAATGGGAATCATAATCTTTTAAAATAAGTAAAGCAATATATATATATATATATATATATATATATATATATATATATATATATATATATATATATATATATATATATAAAAGCAAGAAAACCGGCATTTTAAAATTTATTGTTGAAAACGTCATTTACCTCTTGTACTATAAGTGTATTTTAGTATACTAGCCTACATATATAAAAACTGGACTTGCTTACTGTTCCAGACTTCGGTATCAAGAGCGGGGAGCAGGCTGAGGACTACCCGTGCGGGTTCAGGTACCGCAGCGGCTCCAAGAACTCCGGGCACTTCCAGAGCCCCAACTACCCCGGCCTCTACCCCAGGAACACAGAGTGCCACTACTTCTTCCACGGCCACGACGGCCAGAGGATCAGGATACAGTTCCACGACTTCGACGTCGAAGGGGTCCATCCGTGAGTACACCTCTATATATCTTTCAATTTAACTTGCATATATCCGAAATACAAATTAAGGTAAAGTAATAATATATAATAAAATGTTTATTAAATATAATATAACATTTTTTTTTTTTTTTTTTTTTTTTTTTCTCCGGGGTTCTGCAATGATGTCACATCCCGGTCCTCAGTACTCCGCCTCTCCAACAATCTCGATCATTCCAGCCGTCCTTAGTCAGACCCCTGGGTGCCATATCCTCCATTACCTCTTCTATCCGTCTTTTCCGAGGTCTTCCCCATTTTCTCCTCTTAGGTGGGCAGTATTCAATTAATCGAAGAGGCCAACGTGCTTCATCCATTCTCATAACGTGCCCACACCACATCAGCCTTCTTCTACTAATTTCTTCGAGAATGGTGAGCTCGGCCTCGAAAGTTTATTTAAGAATTCTGAAATTAATTTTTCCAACGGAAGTAAGTGAAAGTCGTGTGTCCAGATTTTTTTTCTAAGTATTCAATTAAGTTAATTGTGTTTCTTATTTCTTCTTACATCAGTTGTTTTAGAGAGACTTTGTTTCTTATGTTGTCTTTATGAATTTTTAGTTTAATAAATGTATTTTGATGATGATAATAAATTAATCGTCGTTTAGTTTTATTTTTTTTTTTTTTTAAATCTATACAGCAATTAATTTATTTAACCGAACCACTCTGAATTTGAGTTATTACTTGTAAGTACTAATCTTCTACGGATACGCCAGTAATTCATTAAGATGATATATTCTTTTTATAGAATCTACTAAATTAAAGGTACCTTACAGAAAGACAATTAAAAATATAGACATTTAAGCCCTGTCTGACTATTTCAATCAGAATGAAACCTACAAGATATCAAATAAAGCCCGTCCAGTCTTACATCTATATAGCGAGTTAGAGCTGTTTTTGAGAAAAACGTAAATAGATGCAAAATGCATGGTATACAGTGGCTCTTCTGGTTAGCTGATTTTGATGAAAAAGTTGCTGTAACATCTCGGTCTTATAGTTGTCGCGCTGGACTTACCACACACACACACACCACAGAAACTCAGACATTTTTGCGGGACTTAGGGACTCTTTTTGGTTATTTGGACTAAGGAGACCCTAAATTATCTATTTCCGTTGAAAACTGGAATTCGGAAATTGTCTCTTCCAATATATTTCATATATAGGTAAGTGAAAGTAAAAAAAAAGACCGTCTTCAAAGCATTGTCTAAAATATTTACAATAATCAACGTCCCCTGGCTATTTCGCCAGCTTACATTTTTCCGCTTATCTAAGAGACTTGTCGAATCTCACAATCATCCCCACCACCAAAAAAAAAACAACCTTTTTCTGACATAACCACGATTTCAACGAGTTGAACAATATACCAGAAAGATGGTTGAGGCGGTCGTAAAAAAAAAAAAAAAAAAAAAAAAAAAGCAGTTTTAAAAATGTTTTAGGGAGGAGACAAAGTTGAGATGGCAGGTCGAGCGTCGAAAACTTTCTTAATAAAATAAAAAAGTTTAGCAAAGCAGAAAGTATTTTCGCTGGGGCATATTTTGATATAATAACAGCACGCTCTTTGCCCAAAACATTTTATGCCCCTCGTATACAACAAACTTTTAACCTCATATAATTCTCGTGTTCTCATTTTATTACAAAAATCATATTAATTATTGTGTCTCTTTAGACATGGTCCTTAAAGGTAGAAAATTTTCGTAATACTTTGCCTGAATGAACCCCTGAAAACTCATTGAGCTCAGTACAAAAAAAAAATCTTAAAAAAGATAAAAAAAATTGTATACCTGAGCAACCTATTTCGATGGGGATCACTTGTAGCTGGGTGGCTAGCGTAACAGCCTCCCATGCTAAAGGTCACGGGTTGAAACCCGCAGGTGGTCCTAGGATTTTTTAATGGGAGTAAAAAATCCTTAGTTACGCCGTCCTTCGGAGGGGACGTTAAAAGGTGGTTCCAAGCCTGTGCGATGTCAGGTACTCGTTAAAGATCCCTATCTTAATAAAACCTCGATAGGAAAAATTTAGGACTCCCACTGTAGCATCGTCCGATTAGCCATAGTAGCATAAAGTGACGTTAAATAAATAAACAAATACCCTATTTCGAAATTATTATTCAGTCGTAAAATAAGCTCGCAGAATTTTTTACTAGCGATTTTAAAAAAATCATAATCTTGTAAATATTTTTAATTATGAATTGCGATATTCAGTGTCATCAAGTGAGAGTTGTCTCATCATCAACTCTTGAAGGACGACCTAAGCACTTAGTGTCTTCCAAGTCAAAATTTCCGGTTCTGAAGGCATCATCCCCACACAAACTGTACATTTTGTTTACTGTCTGTGCAGCGTATTTTCCTTTTCAGAAATAAAAAATCTTTAAACGGCAAAATACTTTTTTATATCTCTTTCATTTTGAGCAAGCAAAATACCACATAAATATAAGGAATCTCGGTTGAAACTGTTCATAAAATCACCTTAACTAATCCTTTTTTTAAATGTGTAAACATTATTGACCGAGTAAATATGATTTTATACACACAGAGAGGATTGAATTGAAATATTGAAAAACGCTGCGAACTCAATAGATTTCACGACCCAATAGAATAATCAGTATGAGAACCCTCGGTAACCCAGCAACTGAACCAAGTATCGAATTCGACGTGGAACAGGCCTTTGACCGAGTCTGGCACCCAGGGTTGCTTTACAAGCTCCTCAAATTCCTCCCCCCCAACATACTTTCTTATTATCCAGTCCTACCTCACTGACAGATCCTTCAAAGTCAATCATAATAATTCCTTTTCATCCATTTTTAGTCAGTTTGCTGGTGTTCCTCAAGGCAGTATCCTAGGACCCATTCTTTACACAGTTTATACAGCTGATATCCCTTCCCATCCTTACACTTTCCTTTCTACCTATACTGATGACACTTGTGTGTTATCAGTCAATACTGATCCAACTATTGCCTCTCAAACTCTCCAATCCCACCTCAGAGACCTTGAGGTATGGTGTCAGAACTGGAGAATTAAAAATAATGCCATCAAATCCAACCAAATTACCTTTACCCTTCGTCGTAAACCTATGACATCCTGCCCTACTGTCTCCTTCAATAATACTCCGGTTGAACAGATCCGATATCTAGGACTGCACCAGGACAAACGCCTTACTTGGAACCCTCATACAAGACTGAAACGACAAAAAACTGCACGACGTTTTCGACTTCTTCAACACTTACTAGACAAACGTTCTAATCTTCCACTTAACTACAAAAGACTCATCTACATGACTATCATAAGGCCGATATGGACTTACGGAGTGGAGCTTTGGAGCTCTACTAAACCATCGAATTCTTCCCGTATCCAATCCCTACAATCCAAAATCCTTCGTAAAATCCTCAATGCTCCTTATTTTGTCACAAACAAACTTATCCATAAAGACCTCAACGTTCCGTATGTTGCTGATTTGGCCCGATCTAGATACCATTCCTTTCATGACAAACTCCATTCCCACCCTAATTTTCTTGTTTCAATACTTTCTTCTTATTCAATTCCTGACAATCCTCCGAGGCGTCTGAAAAGAAGATGGCCTCGAGACCTTCTAGTGTAGAAAAGTTACAGGAGTGCTGCCATTGGGTAGTTCTTCTTCAAGTTTGTTTCACGCCATTTAACTTTTGTCACATTTACTTGTTGTACCTTGAAGTACAGTTGTAAATTTCAATAAATGATGTTTAAAAAAAAAAAAAAAAAAAAAAAAAAAAGTATCGAATAAATACTAAAAAGTTAATTTTATAAAAATCATTTCAGCCGTTTTTTTTTTTCTTTATATCTATATTCACGCCTGTCAGAATGTATCTGACAATCAGCAAATGTGCTGTACAAATTGAGATCAGACATGGTAGGCATGAAGAAGGAAAATGCCCAGCAGTACCCCTTCCATGGCTTTATTTTAGCAGAGGAGGTCCCTCATCCAGCTTCTCTTTAGCCTTCTTCTGACTGGCATTTCAGCTATTGACATGTCGTTGATCAGTCTATTGTCGTGTCTGTTAAGTTTACTGTGAAAACGAGTATAGAGTGTTCGTATATGTTGGTCAACTGTTGGTTGTTGTAAGTCTGTACAACAACAAACCAGTGTTTGCGGTACTTCTCCGCAACTATTAGATTTTTTTTTTATAGTAAACCTGGCTTAGTAAGGACTCAATTAATTTTTTTATAATGTATCGAAGAAATACGGGAATTTCCAAAAAAAAAAAATTAGTACAGAGTAAAATGAAGAATTTCGATATAAATAATATTGTGTATAGCGATGATGACTTATGAGAAAGCACCACCACGGACGGAAATGGTTTGCTCGGCTCAGAACCTAAAATTTTGACACAAATTAATACAATATATTGATTAATAAATTAATACAATATTAATACACAATAAGAAACGAAGCGCTTCGCGCGTGAAAGCACTGTTCTGAGAGGAAAGAATAAAAGAATTACCTGAAAGATGGAAACATGTAATAGATCAAAATTGGTCAAATATAATTTAAAAAATTATTTACAAGAACCCAATTTAGTTTTTTCAAGTTTTTTATTGAAATCAACAGTGAAAAACGCTACTAACTTATTTTTTTTATAACATATTATAATTTAGAAAATCTTAAAAATGCACTTTATGAATTTTACTCAGAAAATAATAATAATAATAACAATAGGCTTACAGAACCCGAAGGTTATATGCCGATACCACCAAACTTCGCCTGCACAGACTCTTCCAATGTTCACCGGTCAAGCCCAAGCCCCCGAGATCAGCCTTAATGCAATCCTCCCATCGACGCTTCGGCCTACCTTTCGGACGCCTACCAGTCGGTTCAGCGAATACCAACTTTCTCGGAATCCGTTCCTCACTAAGCCCAACAACTTTACGCGCCCATTTGAGTCTCCGCGATGCTATAAACTCAATTATATTCACAGGGTACAAACTCCGCAATTCCGCGTTGTGCAACCTTCTAAACTCCCCAGTGGCCTCATCTCTCTTCGGACCAAATATTTTACTACGCAGTACCTTATTCTCGAAAACCTTAAGCCGTTGTTCATCCTTCAAAGTAAGCGGCCACGTTTCGCATCCGTAAAGAATCGTTGGAAGAATAATAGTTTTATAAATTCTAACCTTTAAGTTTTTAGACAGAAGCCGTGAGCTAAGTAATTTAGCAACTGAATAATAACACGCATTTCCCACCTTTAACCCGGACTTTAGTTTTTCCTGGATTTCATTTTTTCTTGTTATCATTGAACCTAAATACTTGAATTTCTCTACGTGTTCAAAAGTATGACCTGATACATCAATATCATCAAGATCGACATCGTTTCTGCAAATAATCATATACTTCGTTTTATCGGTATTTAATTCGAGTCCTATTTCTTTACCGGTTTTTATTAACACACTTGTATTTAGTTGTATGGTTTCCGTGTCTTCACCTAGCAGTACCAGATCATCGGCATACCCCAAAACCGGAATCTTGTCACCCATATTTAAGCCTTTCTCGGTACACATCACCTTTTCTATGACATATTCTAAAGCTATATTAAATAACACAGGTGAAAGGGAGTCACCCTGTTTCAAACCCGATCGCACCTCAAATCTCTCGGAGTAATTATGACCGATTCTAACTTTATGAAATGTTTCCGACAAACACATCTCTACTAGGTTTACTAACTTTTAAGGTATCCCCTGTTCAATCGTGATGTTATATAACTTCTGACGGTCTATGGAATCATAAGCCTTTTTAAAATTTATATAAAGTTGATGGACTACACCGTTGTATTCCAGCTTCTTCTCTAATATTTGACGTAAGGAAAATATTTGATCAATAGTTGAGCGATTCCGCCTAAAACCACATTGGTAGTATCCGATAATTTCCTCAGCGTATTCCGTGATTCGGCTAGTTAGTATTGACGAGAATATTTTTTTATAGCATACTGGGAGAAGAGAGATCCCACGATAGTTGTTACAATCCGTCCTCGATCCTTTTTTGTGAATCGGAATAAGTATTGATTCTTTCCATTCTTCGGGTATTTTTTCATTATCCCAGATCTTTTTAACTAAAACATGTAATTTGGAAACGCCCGCTTCTCCACACGCTTTGATTAATTCACTCGTGATACTCAGAAAATAGTTTCCTAAAATATGAAATTTCAGTTTAATACAACCTATCGTTTTAGAGCTCCAATGATCATATTCACATACTCACATACTACACGCACACACACAGAACGGTTTTTTTTTTTTTTTTTTTTTTTTTTTTTTTTTTTTTTTTTTTTTTTTTTTTTTGCAGGCCTCGTTCATTTGGACGAAGGGTAACCTGGAAAGTCTATTTCCGTTTAAAACTGGAATTCTAATATTTTCACGATCGCAATATTTTTCCTTACTGTACATTTCAAAAAAGTAATGAGTAAATATGAGAAGTGAAAGTAAACAAAAAAAAAAAAACCATATATATAATATATATATTTAAATCTTGACATGTTTATATTCACATCTTTCAATGTGGTTGACAATAATGAATGACATAGGCATGATGGAGAAGGGATGCCTAGCAACACATCTTCTTGGCGTGTTTCTTAATTAATGTTAGTAGGTCCCTTATCTAACTTCTTTTCAACGTTCTTCGAGTGTTGTGGGGCATATTAGTAGTGGCCATGAATAAAAATATAATAATAAAATTTGTCAGGTTGATTAAATTACGGAAAAAATAGATTATTAGGCGTTAAAAGAGCAAATAGAGTACTCTCACATCAATAGCAAAAAATGTTTCATAAATCAATAAATGAATAGCTTCATAAATATCTAAATTCTTTGTTGAGCAGTAAAAAGGTATTTCACTGAAAAGTATTAGTGACTTTTTAATCTTTTATATTGGTCCAGAATTTAACTTTGGAAATAAAAATATTATGAGGAAATATATTCAGAAATTCAATTCAGAAGTTATACAGGGAAAAAACTGCATCAAGACTTCTAAAATAACTCAAAAGCGAAAAAAAACTTTTTTATATTTATAGCTTTGACCTTTCGATTGTTTTCATCCCCCTAAAGTATGTTCCTTTTATCGTTATTAATATTTCTGAAATCACTTACAATCTTAATTTATGTGTTTACTTCTAGAAATTTTTTCAAGCTTCTGCAAAATATTTTATATTATGAATTCCGAATTTTATTGGAAACAAGTAAAATTTTAGGAAGTTGTGTTTTCATTTGAAATATTTATATATTTACATTTTAAAAATGATAAACATAATACCTAAGTTTGATGGCTAATATATATATTTTTTTTTTGTAATAATATGAACAGTAATATAGACGTATAATGTACGTCCTCTGGAAAGGATCCTGCCACGAGTATTGGACGCTCGGTATCCTCACTGATAGTCTTTGGCGTTGTAACCTCCTCCAGCAATGAAGCGCGGACAAAAGGATCGGAATAACGAATCGAGGTGATTATAGGACCTATCCTAGTATTACCAGGAAGGCAATATACAGCTGAGAATGTTAGGTTAAAAGGGCGGGAGGTTGAGGTTATGGAGGTTGACTGAATAGTGTCAGTTGGAGTATAAGGAATTTAAGAGTGTGATTATGTATCCTCATTCGCAAATCCTTAATGAGGATGTGTTGTCTGGGTGACCTGTTCTGTATGTGATGTAGTCACGTATGTAAAAGCGAGTCTGTGTAGTGAAATAGCCCTCAGTCACAAGGGCAAGGTCTATGAAATCGTCGGGTAGGAATATTTGCATTCCATAATAGTATGGCTAGAGAGTTTTGCTCATCGTGGGGTATTGAACGGAATAGCTGTTAGGAGACTAGTAAGGAGTTGTTGTTGTTGATTAGGGCTTAAAGGCACAAAACCCTAAGGTCGTCAGTGCCCTGTTTTCTATTTTTTTTTGTTTCCTATTTTAAGTATTTTCAATAAATACACACATATTTCATGTACATACATATACACACATACAGACATATACATATACACACACACATACATACACATATATACATACATATATACACACGTACATATAAATATATACACATATAGATATATACACACACATCTACATACATACGCACATATACACATACACTTATATGCATATATTCACATATAGACATACACGTACACACATACATATAAACACACGCATACATATACAAACAAATACACATATAAACATATACACATTTTTTTTTTCCCCCTTTAATCTTTTTGTTTTTCTTTGTTAATCGAAATATCGGTATATATTAGAAACGAAATGTGATTTGCGAATATAGTAATTAAGAGGTATACTATTTCTAGAGAATGATTTTAAATTTTTGTGAGAATGTTGTTTTCCTTTAAAAACGAGATGACGGATTTAATCGTGTCTTCATTGTCACCGAGAGCCTCGGTTATGTTTCTCGGGAGGCCTAATCGGGCTAGTCTCGAAGTGTAGAAGGAACATTCCTGAAAGAGGTGCTGTACGGTTAAAAGGCTATCGCAATATTGACATCTCGGAGGGGACTGTTTCGTTATGTTATGTATGTGGGTAAGGTTCGTATGTCCTATTCTGGACTAGTAAGGAGTGTGATTAGGGCCTGATTGTTTTTTAAATATCACGAATGAAAGATGAAAGGATTGCAGTTAAATCGGATAGGTTATGATTAGGGTAGGAAACGTAGGAGTCTTGGATTGGAGGATTAGGCAGATTAGGCTGGGGTTAATGCCTCCATCGCTGTGGAAGTTCAACATTTCCTTGTCTACAGCGAGGGTTATTGTGAGAGACAGATGGAGAAAGTACAGGTTGTTTGTAATAGGTTTCTGATGACAGCTTAACCCTTAGTACGTCTTTGGAGTTGATATTATTTAAGAGGGTTTTAGGCAGGTAGTTGGAGTCTGGAACTGAGGATTTGAGGTCTTAGGATTAGAATAAGAGGCCTGAGAGTCAGGTTGGGAAGCATGAGGCTGAGATACGGAAGGTAGAGGCACCTGTTGTCTTGGTTGATATTTCCGAGTGATGCTGGAAGTTGTGGTTGTGGGCTTCATCAGTCCATATTCTACATTAGCTGCTGGAGTTCCCAAACGAAAGATTTTATTAAAAAATATTATCTTATACACAAAGTTGTAAAAGGTAATAAGTGAGGAAAAGCCGATAAACCTAAATCAATGCCACAGATAATAATATAATAGATTATTTAATCAAACACATGTTTCTATTGGAACTCGATGTAAATACTTCTTTCAAACCTTAATTAACTTATTACTTTCACTTACTATATATAGTAAGGGGAAGTATTGCGATCGTGAAAATTTTCGAATACCAATTTTCAACGGAAATACACGTTTTAGGGTCACCTGAGTCCAAATAACCAAGTCCCGCAAAAAGGTCTGTGTGTGTGTGTGTGGTAACTCCAGGGCGGAAACGGTAAGTCCTATGAAACTGAAATTTCATATTTAAGACAACTATACGCCCGAGACGTGAAAAAACTTTTTTCATCAAAATGAGCTTACCAGAAGAGCCACTTTATACCATGCATTTTGCACCTTTTATCGATTTTCTCAAAAACGGTTCCAACGATTTTGATTAAACTCGCTATATCGATGTAAAATTTAATGGGCTTTAATATCATGTAGGTTTTATTTGGATAAAAATGGTCTGACGGCTTTAATGCCGATATTTTAATTTTTTTCTTCCCCTAAAGTACCTTTAATTTTGTAGATTCAATAATAATAACTACATTACCTTGTTAACGCTGATGAAAAACAGGTAAATAATAAATTGAATAAATTCGATACCCAACTAAAGGAGAAAACAGAAAAAATATTTTTTTAATGCAATTTTTCGTTTTTGAACATAATAGCAGTAATATACATGTATGATATACCGTTGGAAAGCTAAAGATTTTAGAAAAAATATCATCTCATACACAAGCTTTTAAAAGTTAATAGAGAGTGATGAAATGAACATAAAACTAACTGATTATTTAAGATAATAATATAATAGATTTTTTAATAAAACACATGTTTCTATATAAATTCAATTTGATTAATTCCTTAATAATTTCACGTATTTTTATCTCTAACTGTATTTGAAAATTCTTTCATTGATTTTAAAATGGAGTTAAGTGAAAGTCGTGTGTTGCCCGCACCAGATTTTTTTTTTTTATTATTATACCTTTATGCTACTGTGGCTAACGGGACGATGCTGCAGAGGGAGTCGTAAATTTTGCCTACCCAGGTATAAATAGGATAGGGATCTTGAACGAGTGCATCTCAAAGTCTAAGAATCACCTTTTTACGACGTTAGGACAGCATAACGAAGTACATTTTACTCCCATTAAAAAATTCCAAGGGCATCTACTAGGTTTGACCATCGACCTTGGGCATAGAAGGTTAATGCTAGTCACTACACTACGGGTGATCCCTAAGCTATAAGTTAATCCTTTCCTTGTGAAATGATCTCTTATATCGCACTTTTTATCCGTGTGTGAGTTACACATGTTTATAAAGTGTTTTGTTATCATTTGAGTTTATAATAAAAATAAATAAATAAATAGTTCGCGTTTGTTGGATGATAGTTGTAATTCAGTATTTAGGTTTTTTGTTTTTCTGCTATATTTTCATGAAGCGGTAGTACAGTTATTTGCTTTATTTTTTAATGAAAAAAAAATGATATGATATTCTGTAAAACAGAAAGAGAACGTTTTATAATAACATTGGAAAGGTCAAAGGAGAAATTTTTCAATCAATTTAGTTTATAGAAAATAGACAAAAATAATATTTATTACAAGTGTTCCCTATTTAACTCCCTTCAGTTGACATAACGCGAGAAATCGTAAGATTTCAAAGTTCTTAATTAAATTTATATAGTCTTTACATCAGCCATCATTGATCCACTTCAATTTCTAATTTTAATCAACTATTCTTAATTAAAAATATTTTCCTCTTCTGCATTATTCAGCAAACATTAATTTCCCTAGTAATTTAATTCCACTCTGAGAAATTAATGAACGATTGCTTAATAGATCAAATTTAATTTTTTTTATATGTTTATTTATTGAGATATATTACAATTTGTTTCTATATGAACATTAGTAAAAGTGATATAAGATTCCATTCACACAATATATGCAGTATACAATAATAAAGTTAAATTACATAAAATATAATATACATATACAAAAAAACAACAACCTATAATTGAGATAAATGAAATAAAGAAGTAATAAATACATTAACATCATACACGCAATCATAACTTTATACAATATTAACGATTTGCTAAAAGAACCCCAGACTGGGCCTTTTCCTGCACTTGTAGAGGGAAAAGCGTAGTCCAAGAGATCCTAGCGCCTCGCTCTCAGCCGTGTCACTGCTGTGAGCCAGCGGAGGTCGAGCTAGGGCGTAATTCAAATTAAACTAAAATCCAATAAATCTTACCCTACGTCGTGAACCTATGATATCCTGCCCTACAGTATCCTTTAATAAAATTCCAGTTGAACAGATCCGCTACCTAGGACTTCTGTTTGACCAACGTGTAACATGAAATCCGCACACTAAACAAAAACGACAAGAAACTGCTCGCCAATTTCGGTTACTTCAGCACTTACTAGACAGACGCTCTAATATTCCACTTAACTACAAAAGGTTCATCTACATGACCATTTAAGACCTGTCTGGACCCGTCTTCAATCCTTACAATCCAAAATCCTTAAAAAAGACCTTAATATTCCCTATGTAGCTGATTTGGCCCGAATCAGGTATCAATCCTTACATGACAAACGTCACTCCCACTCCAACCCACTAGTTTCAATCCTTGCTTACTCTCCCATTCCTGAAAATTCTCCGAGGCGTCTGAAAAGAATATGCCCTCGAGATCTTCTAGTTTAGAATATTTTTGGAGTGCTGCCGGTGGGTATCTTCTTTACACGTCTTGATCATGTCTATTTTCTTTTAGCCTATTTACTAGATGTGTTGTACAATACAGATGTAAATAACAATAAATAATTTTTAAAAACCTATATATATATATATTATATATATATATATATATATATATATATATATATATATATATATATTATATATATATATATATACATTTTCTAGTGTTTAAAAAAATCCAAATGCGACCCCTTTCCCTTACAAGTGAGGAAATACGGAATGAGGAAATTTATAGTAAGAGAAAGTAAAAACAACAACCTATAATTGAGATAAATACAAATAAATGAAATAAAGAAGTAATAAATGCATTAACATCATATATGCAATCATGACTTTTTATAATATTAACGATTTGCTAAAAGAACCCCAGACTGGGCCTTTTCCTGCACTTGTAGAGGGAAAAGCGTAGTCCAAGAGATCCTAGCGCCTCGCTCTCAGCCGTGTCACTGCTGTGAGCCAGCGGAGGCCGAGCTAGGGCACAATACAAATTAAAATAAATTCTAATTAATCTCTCCAACAATAAATCTTAACCTACGTCGTGAACCTATGACATCCTGCCCTACAGTATCCTTCAATAAAATTCCAGTTGAACAGATCCGCTACCTAGGACTTCTGTTCGACCCACGTGTAACATGAAATCCGCACACTACACAAAAACGACAAGAAACTGCTCGCCGATTTCGGTTACTTCAGCACTTACTAGACAGACGCTCTAATATTCCACTTAACTACAAAAGGTTCATCTACATGACCATTATAAGACCTGTCTGGACCCGTCTTTAATCCTTACAATCCAAAATCCTTAAAAAAGACCTTAATATTCACTATTTAGCTGATTTGGCCCAAATCAGTTATCAATCCTTACATGACAAACGTCACTCCCACTCCAACCCATTAGTTTCAATCCTTGCTTACTCTCCCATTTCTGAAAATCCTCCGAGGCGTCTAAAAAGAAGATGGCCTCAAGATCTTCTAGTTTAGAATATTTTTAGAGTGCTGCCAGGTGAGTAGCTTCTCTACATGTCTTGTTCATGCCTATTTTCTTTTAGCCTATTACTAGGTGTGTTGTACAATACAGATGTAAATAACAATAAATAATTTTTAAAAACCCTATATATATATATATATATATATATATATATATATATATATATATATATATATACATTTTCTAGAGTTTAAAAAAATCCCTATGCGACCCCTTTCCCTTACAAGTGGGGAAATGCGGTAAATCTTGTCTTATTGGCAGAATCTGTGGAAAAGAGGATATTCTCAGGAAAATCGAGGAAAAAGGCGCTCTCTCTCGACTAAAAGTTTGTGGAAAAATAGCGATAAAGCCATTAGAGACGCGGTGGATGGGTGCCAGGTACTATATCTCAATAGGGATATTATAATGGTGGTCGTGGGGTTAGTTGTGGGGCTGTCTCGCGCTGGGTATGGCTTCATCCTTAGTCGTTCTCCTGCTGTGCTACTGGGTCGATTCACTAAGTCATGCAAAGTTCTCCTTTCCTAAGGAAATATTCAAACGTCTCTGTTATATAACAAGAGCAAAATCGCGAAAAAAATTCATTTAAATATGACTGTTTTCGGGTTTTTTTTTTCAATTAAACAAAGGTAATTTGTAATAGAATAAGAAAACTAATTTGAGGGCTTACGTTTACAAGTAGAGCCCGAATAACATATTTTAACAAAAACGTTTTTTTCTCGAAATTACTGATAACTGAATTAAATTTAATTGGAAAATGATTTAATTCAATAACTTTTTTATTTTGATGATGGAGGAAAAATTTTAGAGTGATTTCATATCAAGAAACCGCGATTAATCATAAAAAGAGAAAAATAAATTTCAGGTGAGCTCGAAGCAAAACTCAAGCGTCTTATGAACTGTGCAATTCGGTTTGTATTCGGGATCACCAGAGACACACTATATAACCCAGTATTACGCCGAGTTAAGGTGGCTTTATCCTCGTTACAGATGCCAGTATTTCCTAGCCTCCTTCCTCTACCAGGTTGTCAGAACTCATCGTCCCAGCTATATCTTCCAATCCCTTCATCAATACAGTCCCGTTCTACCAGATCCCGGCTTTCTGACCTCTACCCTCCTCCTCACCGTACTGCTGCCTTCGACAAGTCCTTTCTAGCCAAGGCAACCTCTCTTTGGAATTCTATCCCTCCTGAGATCCGTCATGTAAGAACGACTTCCTCCTTCAAATCGCTCCTTTTCAACCACCTTCTCCTTACCCAGTCAAACAGACAATAACTTCCAACTGCAGATGCTATAAATTCCAATTATTATCATTGTATTTTTTTGTGTGTGTTTATATTACTTAAATTATTATCTACTGCGAAATTGGGTATTAACTGTATTTGGCATAACATTTTTAATAACAATAATATACCTGTATCTGCTAAGTTTAAAGTATTCAATGCCGTATCGAGATCGGCCATGTGTTATGGCTCACAAGTTAGGGGTTTTGAAAAATTCGAGCACGTCGAAAAATTACAGAGATTCTTTATTAAAAAACTATTTTCGCTCCCAGAAAATACGTCAAATTATATTTTCAATTTAGAATTTAATGTTTCAAATATTTACTTGCACACATTAAAATTACATTTAAAGTATGTTTTGAAAGTTTTAAAGCTGCCAGATTCAAGATTACCGAAAATTGTTGCAAAACAAATAATTAATAAAAAACTCTACTGGTTTCGATCATGGAAGTATTTGTGTGACAAATATGATCTTAATACGAATGTGAACAACGATAATATCAACTCAATATGGGAAGCCAATATAGACAATATTATTAGTAATATAACTAAGGAAGAAGTATTAAATGCGGAATCGAATGCAAAACAAGGTTCGCATCATGGTCTATATCTTAAATTAAATTATAATTCAAGCAGGGGTTATATATATTCTATGCCATTTAATGATCCAAAATTAATACTAAAAAGCCGTGCAGAATTATTAAATTTAAATTATAAACCGTTTAGAACTGATATATGTCAACTATGCCCTCTTTGTAATTTAAAAGAAGTTGAAAATGTTAAGCACCTAATTGCCATCTGCCCTATAGTAAAACCATATAGAATCAAATTTTTGAATAGTGTCAACGTTAACAGATAGTGAAGTCTTCATTAAATGTTAAATTTAAGAGAAGCGTTACATTATAGAGCTTTTTTAGTTCAAGAATTTAATTATAATTAAGAAGGAAAAAAAAAAAAACGAAAAGAAAAAGAAAGACATTTTGTTGAAAAATTTTACTTTCGATATTTAAATAAGTAATTCCTATAGTTTATTAAAATTTACGTTTATAATTGGTATTTTCTTTACTGATCTGTTTATTAGTTTGATATGTGGTGTTATGATTTATTTTTAATTATTTACTTATCTAAGTGTAATATTACAATTATTTTTCATTTCAATTTATAATATTTGCAACTCAGCTGACGGAGTAATCAAAAGCAAGAATGTTTTTATTTTGTATTCATAAAAAAAAAAGTATAATATTAATAAACATTATTAATATTATTATTATTATTACTTAAATTATCACTGATGAATTGGCTATTTCTGTTGTTTTTTTCGTTATTTTATTTTTATTTTTTATTTCATTCTGTAAGTCTGACTTGTAAAGATGTATATATAATAACGACCTGTATTATTTTTCTAGTTTAGTAATTTTTCATTTTAAGCCATGACCACACTGTTCCGGTCATCAATTATGTATTTTATTTTATTCTTAAGGGACTATAGTCCCAGGATAATAAAGAATTTTTTTCATTTTTAAATTCATTTTCAAAGACACCCATAACTCAATTATTTTTGAAGATGGAGAATAAATTGTATGTATTTTTAGCTTCAAGACACCGTGGAGATAAAAAATAAAAAGATATATTAAAAATGTTGCCGATATACACCCTTAGAGCTTAGGTTTTTTTTTTCGAAAATAGATAAAAAAGTGTATACAGTTTTAGAATGAGTACACACTGCAATGAATTATAAAACAGAATAAATGTATATTTTTGTCGGGGGAATCACATCTCCTATAAGTCGGTCTAGCCACAACTTATAGGAGATTAAAATTGAATTCATTTCAAAGAGAATTACAAGAAAAGAAAGGGATCACTTGTAGCTGAGTGGCTAGCGTAACAGCCTCCCATGCTAAAGGTCACGGGTTCAAACCCGCAGGTGGTCCTAGGATTTTTTAATGGGAGTAAAAAATCCTTAGTTACGCCGTCCTTCGGAGGGGACGTTAAAAGGTTGTCCCGAGCCTGTGCGATGTCAGGTACTCGTTAAAGATCCCTATCCTAATAAAACCTGGATAGGCAAAATTTAGGACTCCCACTGTAGCATCGTCCGATTAGCCATAGTAGCATAAAGTGACGTTAATTAAATAAACAAACAAACAAACAACAAGAAAAGAAATGAAATTCGTAAAGAATTCTGGTACTAGTGACTTTGTTTATCATTTCAAATAATGTCCTAGTATAATCGAAAAAAAAATTACTCCCTCAACGAAGATCCCGAATTACAAAAAAAAAAAAAAAAAAAGAAAAAGTCTGTCCGCCGTACGCTTTCCTAGTACGAAAAATTTTGTAGAAATTTAGCAGTAGAATATTTGGAGCATCCTAAAATCTAAACGTTGATATCCGCTGATTATTTTTATATTAACGGCCGATTAAAAATTATTTATTTCGATTGAGAAGAATTTTTATTGTTTTCTTATCAAGAGGCCACGATTAATTATAAAATAAAAAGGAGAAAAATCTTATTCATAAATACGCCTACAGCTTAGTTAATTTTGAAGATAGTGAAAAAATCGTAATACTTTCCCTTACTATACGAGGCATGTTTTTTAAAGTAAGTACCGTTTTGGAATTTAAAACAGACGTGCAAAGATATCGCAATAATTTTATTTTTACATGAAAGCCTGTACCTTAATCTACTTTTCTACATAATTTCCATGAATTTTGAGGCACTTGTCATAACGCGGCACCAGTTTATGAATACCCTCCTCAAAAAATTCTGCCGCCTGACTTGTTAACCCTGCATCACAAATGTTTTGACTTCGTTATCGTCTTAAAAAGACGTGACAAGTTGAGTAATGGTATCGTTTTGCTGCATGACAATGCCCGTCCACATGTGGTTAATCGGACAAAAGATCTTATCAAATCATTTAAATGGCAAACTCTAGATCATCCTCCATACAGCCCTGATCTGGCGCCCAGCGACTACCATTTGTTCCTGCACTTGAAGAAACACCTGTGCGGTCGGCGTCTTCAAGACGATAACGAAGTCAAAACATTTGTGATGCAATGGTTAACAAGTCAGGCGGCAGAATTTTTTAAGGAGGGTATTCAAAAACTGGTGCCGCGTTATGACAAGTGCCACAAAATTCATGGAAATTATGTAGAAAAGTAGATTAAGGGACAGGCTTTCATGTAAAAATAAAATTATTGCGATATCTTTGCACGTCTTTTTTAAATTTCAAAACGGTACTTACTTAAAAAAACATACCTCGTATATTTCATATATAGATAAGTGAAAGTAAAAATACAAAAAACCGTGTAATATTAAAAATATAAAATATTTAAAGTAAAAAGTTTTGTAATAGGATAAAAGATAAAAATTAAAAACATAAAAGTAATTAATCATCTGGGCAAAAAGCTTTTATCTGGATTAATTTTAATATAAGGAAAAGAAACTTATGAAATGATAATAATTACCCAGCCTCCCTTTTTCGCCCGCAGTACTCAACAAAGAAAATACTGAACATGAGTAAATATAAAAAAAAGAGAAAATACTTTTTTTACCTAATGCATTAATGAATATCTTGAGTCAAGCTTTTTAAAATAAACTTTTCACCCCTCTTTGCTTCGTCCTTTAAAAGATTAATTTTGAATAATCCTATTATCTCAGGATTCGAAATCTTCACCATTACTTTTGAGTCATCGTTGTGAGCTTAGTGTTTATAAATGCTGAATTAATCATTCTTTTAGAATTCATTATGGGAGTACTATGAATGTTTATTTTCTCAACAAGTATGTTTTAAATATTGTTTTCATTTTTTATATTTACTTATTTAACAACTTACAAAGTAAACATTTATACTGGAGTTCTGACACTGGTCAGATCCTCCACTCATGTACTGTATGTTTGTGGCTATAGCGCCCTAACTCAGCCTCTACTGGCTAATACCAGTGATGCGGCTGAGAGAGAGGCGCTGGGATCTCTTGGATTCCGCTTTTTTCCTCTCCAAGTAGAAGGAAAAGCCCAGTCTGGGGTCCCCTTAGCAGTTGTATATATTGTATATAGTTACCATTGTTTGCATGATGTTTATTTATTTGCCAACTTTATATTTATCTCAATTATAGGTTGTTGTTAGTTTTTTTTTTTTAGTTTTTTTTATTTTGTTTTATTTTATTGTACATATAAATGAATTTGTTTTCTATTTTATGTAATTTGGCTTTATCATTATTTTCTGTATATATTGTATGAATGGTCATATATCACTATTACTATTGTTCATTCGGCAACAGATTGTAATATTTCTCAATAAATAAATATTTATTTATACAACTTACAAAGAAAGGATACCAAGCGTGTCTCACCGATTTCGATGAAATTTTTTTTGGTGAAACTAGACATAGTTCATTTTATGTATATTTTTGCCTCATAACTAGTAGTTCAAGCATATAAAAAAATGATAATCCGTACACAAGAGATCTGGAGAGTAGGACGGATCAGACAGAGTTTAATATCAAAGTTAAACAGTTTTTGTGACGTCACACGTTGTCAGGCAACAAAATGGACCCTTTCCGATTGAACTTAAATATGGCTTCATTTTTTCCCAATATTAGATGCATTGCATTAATTTGGTTGCATTACGATTCGGCAATTATTATCTTCCAGGATTTAAGTTCATGTAGTATATCAAGGAAAAACTAACAAATACTAACTATTGCCTTGTGATGAGTGAGTCTAAGGAAAATATCTGCTGCTTCTCCTTTGTTGAACAACTGTACAGAACGTCTACCTTTATCCAAAGTAACAATTATGGAATGAAAAGGATCGTTTTACTTTCAGAAAAAAAAAATATAGTACAAACTTCATAACGCTGATTTTGTTAGCAGTTGTTCAATGAAATAGAACCCAACTTTCGAGCTATTTTGCCGTTTTTATCGTTTTGACATGTTCTTTGACGTACGATTTGCTAAGCTAAAGTCCATGAACAGTTGTTATGAGGTTTTCTTCTACCAAGGCACACTGAACATCGCTATTGAGAGAAAGTCATTTAATGGTCTTACTTTTTCTTAAAGGCTGAAGTCTCCGTCCTGAAATTTTTTAAACCTTGATTGATGTCTCCGGTCTTCTGGACCCGGTTCTAGCCAAGTTTAAACTCGTAAATCAAATTATACGAATATCACGTGTTGACATCTTAGTTTATTCGTTTATTAATTTAACGTATCATTATGATGCTGGGGCTAATCGGATGATGCTACAGTGAGTCCTAAATTTTGCCTACCCAGGTTTAATTAGGATAGGGATCTTTAACGAGTACCTGACATCGCAAATGCTCAGCACCACCTTTAAATGTCCCGTCGAGACGCATAAAAAATTTCAAACAATTAAAACATCCTAGGGCCACCCGCGGGCCACACGGAACCTTGGGCATAGTAGACTGTTATTCTAACCACCATCATTCAGGTAACCCCAGACATCTTATTAATTACTGAATTATTTTTAAGCAGCGAAATGAAACAGAGGTAAACAAACATAGTTTGGAAGAGAGTTAACAAGTGTTGACATTCATGCAGATGATTAACGCAGTGAAAGTAAACATGCTGTTGTACAGAGGGATATTTAAAAAAAAACCTTCAAAATCCTACATTACCTTCTGCACAGCCTAATTTATAAATATTATTATAAGATTGTTAAGAAATAAGTGATCATTTTTAAATAATATTAGAATTTTAAAAATTCGTTTTTTAAACTAGAATAGAATAGAATAGATTTTATTTGTCTTTGGGGTATTCCCCTTACAAATAGAGCCTGGCTTGGCTATTCACAATACATTTTTTTAAAAGTTATATACATATTTTAATAAAGATAAATCAACAGTTTTTTTTTCTTCCAATATAGTTGACATAAAATAAAAAAATATAAAGCTAGATATGTTTTTGAAATAATAAAACATCTGTTTAAAAAAAATAAATAACAATAAAAAAAAAAAAACTAAAATACATATGGTTTTAAAATACATCTGTTTAAAAGAATTGAATAAATAAATATATTGATCCAGATAAATTAACAATTTTTTTTTCAATGTAGTAGATAAAAAATAATAATAAAATACATATGTTTTCAAAATAATAATACATCTTTAAAAAAGAAAAAAAAGTGAAAAAAAATAAAATAAATTAGTTTATTGATATAAAGAAATTAACAGTCTTTCTTTTTTCCCCTTTTTTCCAATATAGTTGAGATAAAATAAAAATATATGTGTTTTTAAAATAAAATAGACACTATAAATTAATTAAAAAACAAACAAAAAAAAACAAAAACAAAACAAAAAACATCTGTTTAAGGCTTTTTATATTAAAATTTTACATTACATTGATAGACTTCGGTTAAACTAGTTACATCAGTTACAATTTATATTGAGGTAATATTTACTTTAGGTATAATAGAATTGTTTATGTTATATGATATATCATCAATTTATATACAACAAAACAGTCATTGTCAGGTCATTGTTTTTGTTTACGGCATTATTTATGTTTCGTATGTAAGCATATTGTCTTTATTCGTTGATAATAAATTATGTAATTTTTAGGCAATTAGTTATATAATAATATATTTGGTTTAATTTTTTATGGTCTTCTATTATAAATATTGTTGGGAACTGATTTTCTAGAATATTGTTTACGTATGGTATGTAGTAGTTTCTGATGGAGGAGTAGATTGGGCATACTAGGATTAAATTATAGAGGGTTTCACAAGTTTTAATTTCATCAACTGACTGCCTAGCTATAACTCAGTCTTTAGTTTTTACGAAGAGCCCCTCGAAGTGTTACAGAGTCCTTAAGAGAAGAGTGTGAAGAGGAAGGAGGAAGGGATGGAGTCAGCAATAAAGAGATATCCTTCTCGCCTGTCGGATTTTACGGCCTCAGGATAAAGGACACTAAACCGTATTTTGTGTGTGTGGGGGGGAGCCTACTGTAGGGTTTGTTGTGGGGCGGGGGCGCTGGGTTTGAGGCCCTGATAAGAGGGTAATTAAGGAGGCCGTGGCTCATGAGGGAGTTCCAGCTAAATAAGCTGAAAATACGAATTTTATTGTCTTTTTATATTCAACCCCTTGATAGTATTATGCTGGCTAGCCATGTCGATCAAGCATACATTTAGGTCAATCTATTTAAATCTGTCCAATTTTAATTAATTTTGCAGCACATTTTTGATTTTTATGATTTTTTTTGTTTACATATTATTCTATTTTCTTACCTGAATTTGTAAGAGAGAAGCGTGGTCTACTGAATAGACTATTGCACTGCAGGTCTCCGATTCTCAGGTTTGAACCCCGGCTGATGAAGAATTATTTATTCTCTTGGGGTATAGAGACCCTCCTGGGACACTCTATCCTCTATTAACTTGGTACACTGATAAATCGTGGAGAAAAACCTGGCGGTTCAAACCCGCAGGTGGTCCTAGGATTTTTTAATGGGAGTAAAAAATCATTAGTTATGCCGTCCTTCAAAGGGGACGTTAAAAGGTGGTCCTGAGCATGTGCGTTGTCAGGTACTCGTTAAAGATCCCTATCATAATAAAACCTGGATAAGTAAAATTTAGGAATCCCACTGTAGCATCGTCCCATTAGCCATAGTAGTATAAAATGACGTTAAATAAACAAATAAACAGCAACAAAACCTGGTGGCTGAAAATGATCTCGACGTAATCACCTCATTGCATGGACGATGTACAATTTCTTGTATTGTACCGGAAACCCTTCACAGGTTGCAAAGGCGCAAGGTTTTTTTGTTCCCTTAGTATCTTAAAAATCTACTCTAGAAAAATACATAATGTGGAATCATAGAGTGGGTGTTGAAGTAACCGAAAGCGGCGAGCAGTTTCTTGTCATTTCAATCTAGTGTGGGGATTCCATGTTAGACGTTGGTCAAGTAGAAGTCCTAGGTGTAAGGATGAGTGGGATATCAGCTGTATATGTATATAACTAGTAACTCTCAAGTTCAAATGAAGTTGTAGCACTGTAATGGGTATGTCAACTTGTTAGGCTAAGTGCAGAACACTTTGGGTAGCCTCTATAAAGTGGATTCCCGAAATTGGGGAGAAAAACCTAGTGGCTGATCTTAATTTAGGCCTAATCCTTATGTATATATATTGAACCCAAGACTTTTCAGGGATTGTAGAGATACAATACAAATTCTTTTTTCAAGACATACAAGACAAACATTTTTGGCTGAGAATTTTAGATTTTCAGCTATTCCAAGTCAGCTTCGCAAGTGAAAGGAAAAAGTTTTGAATATATGAAACCAAAACAAAAACAAAAAAATAACCCCCCAAAAATATCACAAGGGTGTACTTTTAATTTCAGTATTTAACTTTTCACAACTCATTCCTTAAATATTAAAAAAAATAATTTAAAAAAATGGTTAAAAAAGGCGACTTCTAGCGAACCAAAAGTTTAGAAAGGAAAATAGACTCAGCTTTGATTTTTTTTTTATTTAATAGTTTACATATTAATCTTTCTGTTGTAAAAAAATCGATCAGTAAAGATTGATAATATTCAAAGCAAAATATATCTAATGGGACTTTTTCGAAAAACTTAAAAAAAGACACATTTTTCATTGATGTTTGCTCATATTAAAAAAGTTGCCAACGAAAGAACCTCTAGTTGTAAATTTATCGTTACTACTAAATTCGAGGTGCGCTTCTAAACTAGTTTTCAGAAACAGCGCAATAAATAACAATACCTCTCATTTAATTTATGTCACTTCCAAAACAAATCCTAAATTAGGACTTTGTTAAAAGTCGGAAAGTAAGTCCCACGCCGGACTTGGAGAAATAGTGAAACCTTATTATGTTGGGACACATTGTGCTTGAGTTAACTTTTAATGAGAGTTGGGCTAGTTGGGTCAGAGTTGTTATGCAAATCCTGGACTGATGCTGGCGGTGGAGGTCTACTCCTACCTTCTTATTCTGTTTCACTTAACGACTCGCCATTATTTCTTAATATAAGTAACCCTAACGACCTACCTCAGGGGAGGGAGGAAGCAGGGGGGTGAACGGCTGTAATAAAACTGTCCCTGTTTATTATAATACTCTCCGGCTACATCAGAGGTTTATGATCCTAGATTAAAAAGCTATTCGACCTTAATTCCGCTTTTTAATCGTTCTATGATTAAAAAAATTCGGTGCGCGTTTAACACCAACCTCAATTACATCACTATTTGTAGTAAATTAAAAAGTTTACATGTATTTCCGATGGGTATATTCATATTAGATAATAGTACACCAGTTTGTTTTGGTTTATTATTTCCAATAATAAACCTTTGTAATAAAACAAAAAGATTTCCTCAAAATTTTAGGGATTATAATAATTATAGTTTCAAGATAAGTAGAACTCGGGTAATGTTTAAAAAAACACTCCTAAGTCCTAAGTCTAAAGAAAATTATGAGTGTTTTTTTAACAAAAAAAACTTTAATATTTAAAAAAAAAATACTTATACCCATAAATACGCCCATATCTCAGTTATTTTTGAAGATGGAGTAAAGTATGTATATAGTTTTAGAACCAGTAGAACACATCGAAAGCACGATGAAAAAAAAAACAAAATTGATCTATGATCTATTGATATATTTTAGTCACGATTAATATTAGATGTGATTCCACCAAAAACTCGGTTATTATTGAAGAGAGGAAAGTAATCGAAAAGATATTCGAGTTCAAGAAACACTAATGAACAAAGAGAAAACAAAAATCTTATATGGTCAGACCATAATTCAATAAAAAAAAAAAAACCTGTACCACTACAACCCATAAAGGGGTCTTGGGCTCAGTACATATAGAGATTCGTACTGTTTCTAGGCCAACGGCAGTGCAATGAGGTGATTAGGCCTTGATCACGCTCAGCCGCCAGGTTTTTCCCCAATTAATTTGGGTACCCACTTTAAAGAGGCTGGGTCTGCCCCAGGTGGGTCTCTATACCCTAGGGTCGCCCCTTCCCCCTCCGACCGAATTAACAGAATAAATAATATTCCGCCACAGCAGACTAGCGCTCTATCTACTAGACCACGCCGCTCCCTCCCATAATTCAATAATTGTAGAAAAACATTTATTGGCTGAGACTCTTCTGTTACTGGTTTTTTTTTTATTAATTTAGTTTGGCTTTAAGGGAATTTAAATAATAATTAAAAGGGATTATGATTAAAAAATCTAGTGCAAACAACACACGACTTCCCTCTACCTCTTTGGTAAAATAAATTTCGGAATTTTTAAATAGAAATGAAAAAAAGTCGAAGAACTAATTACACTCAGATTCGATACAAAAATGTGTTATAGTAAATCATTCCTTTACTATTACAGGCAACAGACAATTAGTTTTATAGGATTTTTATTGCTTTTCATTAACTTCCACAATTATGTGTATAAGGTAATATTTCTTCAATTTCTGTCTGTATAATATGCAATTGGAAATCTAAAGATTTTTGAAGAAATATTATCTTATACATATAATTGTAAAAGTTAATTGAAAGCGATAAAAATCCGATAAAGCTAACTTTCTGTTGCAAGCCCTCGAGATCCGACTCAACAATACCCTCCCATCTACGCCTTGACCAGAATCTTAGACGCCAGTCCGTCTGTTCCAAGTATATCGACATTTTAAGAATTTTACCTTATCTAAGCCAGAAAAGAGGACATATCAGAGATTCGGACGGATTTAAGGCCGATGTTCACGCAATGAGGTGATTCGGCCATCAGGTTTATCCCACGATTTTCGGGTACCCACTTTATTGAAGCTTGCTGTGCCGCAAGGGGTCTACTTGCCTCCGGGTCGCCCTACGACTGAAATAATAATAATAATAATAGGCTTACCGAACCCGAAGGTGCGATGCCGATACCACCAAACTTCGCCTGCACAGACTCGTCCAATGTTCACCGGTCAGGCCCAAGCCCCCGAGATAAGCCTTAATATTGCAGGAATAACATTAATACATTTTTAAAAAATTCGTATTGCAAAAAGGACAAAATTTACTATATCAAAATTTCATCAAGTAGTGTAAAGATGAAAATATACAAGAAGAAGAAAATAAGTGGAAGTAATAACCGAGATATTCTTTTCTTATTTTCGTTTTTATAGTGCAGTATAAGTTCCGGTTTGTGTGAATTTTATCAACAATTTTCCTCTCTACTTACCTAATGTGTTGTAAGGTGCTAACATGTAGATATTACTCTCGTTATCCTTCTATTTTTTGTTTCGTTTTGGAACTGGAAAATTGAAAAGGTTAATAATTTGTTTAAAGAATTTTATAACATGGATACCAGTAGATGTTGTCACTTATACTCATAACATAGATGTGTAACCTTTATTAGTTACATAATGTTTCACTCAGTTCTTTTTGAGATATTTCTTTTTAAAAAGCGCAAAAACTAAAAAAAATGACTATGTTTACAGAATCGAAATGTTTACAGTAAGTAAAATAATGACTAAGCTACATAAAAACAAATTATCATAGCTGCAATTTTTTTCTTTATAACCTTTTACCCGCCATAAGTCTCATTTTTTAAATTAATTTTCAAGATTTTTTTTTATATTACTTTTCTTACTATTTAGGTAATGTGTTGTGAGGACAAGGATGTAAAGGAAACCTTATTGATATAGTTAGTTTTTATTTCATTTAGAATTTTTAAAATAACTAGAGTTAGAGAGTTTTTTCAAGCACATGTTTCCAGCAAGAAAGATGAATTAAAATGGCTGCGAAATTAAAATTATTAGTCAGTTTTTTTTAAACATTTTCAAATTCAAGAAAATAATGCAAAAAAAAAAACTGGTAAAAATACCATGGAATTCAAATATATTTAGCAAAAGAATTAATCAAAATTAAACTATTTCAAATGGATTGACCCATTCCGATTAAAACTGAATAATCACAATTAAAGTGGTAGTGACCCTGCATAATAATAATAATAATGTCGTCTTTGTAAAACGGCTATAGAGTCTATCCAACATGTGTCATCTGGGTGTCAGGCATTGGCAGGGAGAGAATACCTTATGAGGCATAATAACTTGGCAAAAATTATTCACCAATCGCTGGCATTATCATACCAAATGATAGCAGGCGAGGTTCCTTATTACCGATATAAACCAAGGTACTCTCAGGGGAAAAAAACAAAACCATATACTGGGATCGTTCCATTATTGCCGATCACATGATATTAAACAAGCCGGACATAGTGGTTATGGATCAAAATGTAAAATGCTATGATATTGCTGTCCCGAATGATGACAGTATCGACAAAACTATTGCTGAGAAAATACGAAAATATAAAGATTTGTGCCAGGAACTACGTCAAGTCTATAAGCTGGAATAAATCAAGGTATATCCGATAATTATCTCATGCAACGGTCTCATTCCAGATGACACCATTTTAGCAACTAAAAACTTAAAACTGCCCGAAAACGTTGTGGAAGAAGGACAGAAAGCAGTTCTCCTCGGTACAGCCAGTATCATCAGAAAATTTTTAAATATAGTATAGTATTTTTTGCCTAGCCCTTGACTTTGGTCTGGGTAGGTAAATATTCTGGTAAAACCAAGAAAAATTGCAACAAAAAATAATAATAATAAATAAATTATTTATTTTCCTGAGACATGTCCCTTTAGAATAAATTATACAAAGTGTACTTTGGAGTCTTAAAGTATATTAAATACATATAGACAAGTTAATAATTATTTCTATAAAATAGACATATTTAAATGAGAAGAAAACACCAAAAAAATAAAATAAAATAAATAAAAAAGCTTATTTACAATTCTATTGAGCCTGGATATACATTAAGTGATTAAATATGCGGGATTTGAAGGTAGAAAGAGAATTGGAGTGACGGATAGAAGGAGGGATAGAATTCCATAGGATTGAGGATCTAATGAGGAAGGATCTGTCGAAATTTACAGTTCGGTGGGCCGTACTGTATAAATCTGAAGGCCTAATGCGTGTAAAACGAGAATGGACAGAGATTTGAATTGTAGGAGGTCCAAAATGTATGATGGACGGCGGGATTGAATAACTTTTAAAGGAATGATGCGAGGAAATACTTACGACATTGGAAGGGTAAAGTCACTTTAACTCGCCATTAAAATGGGATACGGAGGTGTATTGAGGGACCCCGAAGATGAATCGAACAGAGCAAGTAATTATGCGTTTTAGTTTTACCTCGAGATCCCGAGAAACACCGGCGCATATCGTACAGCAATAGTGAACATTAGAGAGGTAACGAGAAGTTTTAGGGTTTCGTGCGGGAATCGGTGACGGAGGGAATATAGTCACTTTAAGGTTGGAAAGGTACTAACAGAGTTTTCAAAAAAACAAAATGATTTTTGAAGGATAGAGTTCTGTCTAAGGTTGCACCCACATGATGAAGAAGACTAGCCCCAAAGGAGTTATATATTTATTTAATATAGTTGACATTACGTAATGACATATCGGAACTAGAGAGACCCAACTCGGGACGAAGGACTTACAAAGATAAGCTCAAGTTGTAAGTTGTGGGCTCCTCAAGTTCTAGGGGGACACAGGATCCTTCGGTTTCGCTTTGCCAAGTTACATACGAGTTTGTTCGAAGTTTGACAGGTCAAACGAGGTTTTGAATTTAGAGATCATTAAATTTCTAGGTCGTAATGGGCTTCTCTTCTCTGTCATAGTATACCATATGAAAGCTGAAGTATATCGAGCAGCGTGGAAAGTTAATTTTTTAATTATATTGAAAAACATTTAGTGGGGACTGTTGCCGACTTTCACTTACTTTAGTTGTTAAAATTAATTTAAAGAATATTATATAAAGTTGGAGTTTACAAACGTTTAATAAATTATGTTCAGTTTCGTTGGAAACACATATTTTAGATTAAATAATATTACAATCTAAAATTGACACTCTAATTTACTTCCACAACTTTTTAAATATGGTAACATTTTTTCTCATATTTTCAGCTTTCTGACGGTTTATTAAACATTTATATTCTTAAAGCTTATGTTCAAAAAAAAAAAATTACCTAATTTTTTTTTTAATTGTCTTTTATTGAAATTTAAAACTGTATAGGAATACATCAAGTAAATATGCTGATAAAAGATAGTGAAAAACGTGAAGAGAAACTGCCCATTGGCAGCACTCTAGTAATCAATCTAAACAAGAAGGTCTCGAGGCCATCTTCTTTTCAGACGCCTCGGAGGATTGTCGGGAATGGAAGAGGAAGCAAGGATTGAAACTAGTGGGTTAGATTGGGATTGAAGTTTGTCATGGAAGGATTGATACCTGGTTCGGGCCAAATCAGCTACAAAGGGAATATTAAGGTCTTTATGGATAAGCTTATTCATGACAAAATAAGGAGCGTTTAGGATTTTTCGAAGGATTGGATAAGGGAAGAATTTAATGGTTTAGTGGAGCCCCATAGCTCAACTCCGTAAGTCCAGATAGGTCTTATGATGGTCATGTAGATGAGTCTTTTGCAGTTAAGTGAAAGTTTAGAGCGTTTGCCTAGTAAGTGTTGAAGTAACCAAAAGCGGCGAGCAGTTTCTTGTCGTTTCAGTCTAGTGTGCGGATTCCATGTTAAACGTTTGTCAAGTTGAAGTTCTAGGCAGCGGATCTGTTCAACTGGAACGAGCGGAATATTATTAGAGGATACTTAGAGCAGGATGACATAGGTGAAGGTAATTTGGTGGGATTTGTTGGAATTTATTTTAATTCTCCAATGCTGACATCATACCTCAAGGCCTCTGATTAAAATTTATTTTTAAATCTTTATCCCTTATCATCAATTTTTTGTTTACCATGAAATTCCTTTAACATTTATATTTAGCCTATTTTATTGAAGCTAATAAAATGATACGATTATTTTTTTGTAAATCTACAAAATTAAAATTACTTTAGAGAAGAATAAAAAAAAAATCAGCATTTAAGCCCTGTCAGTCTAATTCCATTATATTTAAACCTAACTGATGTTAAAGATTATAGACATTGATATAGCGAGTTTAAGCAAAATCATTAGATCTGTATAACATAGCTTTGAAAAACTAAAGATTTTAGAAAAAAAATTGCCTTATACACGAAATCGTAGAAGGCAATGGAAAGTGATAAGATGCGGTTAGAACAAAGAGAGATTCTATGCTGAGAATTATAAAATATATTTTTCTAATGAAATTCGTATTTCTAACAAAACTCCATACCACTCTTTAGCTTTTTTCATCTTTAACTTTATTTTAAAGTTCATAAATTGATTTTAATGACGAACGTAAGTTTAAGTCGTGTGTTGTGAGAACCGGATTTTTTTTTTTATTTTAATGTTAAGTCTTTTTTATTTCCACTTACTAATATGAAATATATAGTAAGAGAAAGTATTACGATCGTGAAAATTTTAGAATTCTAGTTTTCAACGGAAAAAGACGTTTTAGGGTTCTCTGAGTCCAAAACAACCAAGTTCCGAAAAAAGGTCTACAAGTCCGAGTGGGTATGTAGTAAGTCTAGTGCAAAAGAAAAAGTCGTGTCGTACGGAACTGATATTTCACATGTAAGACAAATATACGCCCAAGATGTTACAGCAACATTTTCATCAAAATCGGCTAATCAGAAGAGCCACTTTATACCATGCATTTTCACCTTTTAACGATTTTCTCAGAAACGGCTCTAACGATTTTTATTAAACTCGCTTAATTGGTGTAAAATTTAATAGGGTTTAATATGATGTAGATTTTTTCTAATTGGAATATTCTGACAGGACTTAAATGCCGATATTTCAAAATTTCTTCCTCTAAAATACCCTAAATTTTGTATATTTCAAAATGTTAATCATCTACTTAGAATTGATGAATAACAGCTAAATATGCAAGTTGAGCGAATTTGATAGACAACTAATTTAGAAAATTTAAAATATCGGCATTTAAGCCCTGTCGGACCATTTTAATCCAAACCTAAATTATATTAAAGCCCATTAAATTTTACATCGATATAGCGAGTCAAAAACGTCGGAACCGTTTTCGAGAAAATCGAAAAAAGGTGCAAAATGCATAGTATAAAGTGGCTCTTCTGGTAAACTCATTTTGATTAAAAAGGTTTTGTAACTTCTCGGGCGTATAATTGTCTTAAACATGAAATTTTAGTTTCATAGGACTTATCGTTTCCGCCCGAGAGTTACCACACACACACACACACACACACACACACACACACACACACACACACACACACACACACACACACACACACACAGACCTTTTTACGGGACTTGGTTATTTGGACTCAGGGGACCCTAAAATGTGTATTTCCGTTGAAAACTGGAATTCGAAACTTTTCACGATCGGAATACTTTCCCTTACTATATATAGTAAGTGAAAGCAAAAATATTGTTTTATACAGACTATTGTAAAGGTTAACGGAGATGATGAAAAGCCGATAAAAAAAACTGATTGTCATAGATAACAATATAGTAGATTATTTAATTAAACAAATGTTTCTTTTAAAATCCAATCCAATGATTATTTAACAATCTATTTTCGTATATAAATTTGTTTAAAAGTTCTCGAATTGATATAAATAAGGTAAGTGAAAGTCGTGTGTTGCGCGCACCAGATTTTTTTATCTAGAAATGGAAAACAGATTTATTTTAACCAGAGTTTTAGGCAAATATTCGTTTAGGAGAACCGCAAAAAATAAAATCTCAACACGCCCAGTTCGGTGGCGTTTGAATTTTTAGTCGCAAAGGCAACTTCAGCTCAACCTCGTTAAAAGTTCGATCTGCTCGTATATACTTCTACACCAGAAATATAAGACGAAGATAATTTCGACCTTTCGGAAGCGATCCTATAAAGAGACCACTTTATCAGAGCTCCAAATGGGCAGTAGGGATGTAGATGGGCTACCGCAGACGGGCCAGGTACCTACTTAAAATATATCGCCGAGATAAGTCTCAGCAGGAAAATGAGCTCGCTAAGTGCCTCGGTGAAGTCCCTCCGACGGAATAAGAAATCGAGGCTTCAAGTTGATGTCCGTCGATTTGGCTTCGTCTTCATGGCCAGTAACCTCCGCATCTGAAGATTAGAATTTATGAGGTGTAACCTTATTTATTGATATATCGGATAAAATTATGGAGTTATAAATACAAACATAATTATTCTATGAGAATATAACAAGAAAATCTGGTGCGGGCAACACACGACTTTCACTTACCTCCAATTATAAAATCAATGAAAGAATTTTCAAATACAGTTAGAGATAAAAATAGGTGAAACTATTAAAGAATTAATTAAATTGAATTTATATAGAAACGTGTGTTTTATTAAACAATATATTATATTATTATCTAAAATAATCAGTTAGTTTTATCTTCTTTTCATCACTCTCTATTTACTTTTAAAAGATTGAGTATGAGATAATATTTTTTTCTAAAATCTTTAGCTTTCCATACATGTATATTACTGTTCTTATGTTCAAAAACAAAAAAATGCATTAAAAAATATTGTTTTCAGTTTTCTTCTTTAGTTGCTTTTCAAATTCGCTCAACTTACATATTTACCTGTTTTTAATCAGTGGTAACAACATAATATAGTTATTTTTATTGATTCAACAAAATTAAATGTACTTTGGAGAAAGAAAATTTAAAATATCGGCATTTAAGCCCTGTCAGACCATTTTGATCCGAATGAAATCTACATGATATTAAATCAATATAGCAAGTTCAATCAAAATCGTCGGAACCGTTTTTTTAGAAAATCGAAAAAAGGTGCAAAATGCATGGTATAAAGTGGCTCTTCTGGTAAGCTCGTTTCGATGAAAAAGGTTTTGTAACGTCTAGGGCGTATATTTGTCTTAAATATGAAATTTCAGTTTCATAGGACTTACCGTTTCCGCCCAGGAGTTAACACACACACACAGACCTTTTTGCGAGACTTGGTCATTTGGACTCAGGAGATCCTAAAATGTATATTTCTGTTGAAAACTGGAATTCGAAAATTTTAACGATCGCAATACTTTCCCTTACTATATATAGTAAGTGAAAGTAAAAATCTGGCAAACATTTAACTTTTTTCACTGGATGAAATCGATCTTGTTTGTTTATTTATTAATTGTCACTTTATGCTACTATGGCTAATAAGACGATGCTACAATGGGAATCCCAAATTTTGCCAATCCAGGTTTTATTAGGATAGGGATTTTTAACAAGTACCTGACACCACACAGGCTCGGGACCACCTTTTAACGTCCCCTCCGAAGGACGGCATTACTAAGGATTTTATACTCCCATTAAAAAATCCTAGGGCCACCTACGGGTTCGAACCCGTGACCTTTGGCATAAGAGGCTGTTATGCTAACCACCCAGCTACAAGTGATCCCGAAAACGATCTTAGAATTTTATTTTAGATTAGATTTTTACTTTGAATATAGTTAAAGTTAAACTATAAATATGTTGATTCAATAATAATAAAAATAAATAATAGGCTTACCGAACCCGCAGGTTCGATGCCGATACCACCAAACTTCGCCTGCACAGACTCGTCCAATGTTCACCGGTCAAGCCCAAGCCCCCGAGATCAGCCTTAATGTAATCCTCCCATCGACGCTTCGGCCTACCTTTCGGACGCCTACCAGTCGGTTCAGCGAATACCAACTTTCTCGGAATCCGTTTCTCACTAAGCCCAACAACTTTACGCGCCCATTTGAGTCTCCGCGATGCTATCAACTCAATTATATTCACAGGGTACAAACTCCGCAATTCCGCGTTGTGCAACCTTCTAAACTCCCCAGTGGCCTCATCTCTCTTCGGACCAAATATTTTACGCAGTACCTTATTCTCGAAAACTTTAAGCCGTTGTTCATCCTTCAAAGTAAGCGGCCACGTTTCGCATCCGTAAAGAACCGTTGGAAGAATAATAGTTTTATAAATTCTAACCTTTAAGTTTTTAGACAGAAGCCGTGAGCTAAGTAATTTAGCAACTGAATAATAACACGCATTTCCCACCTTCAACCGGGACTTTATTTCTTCCTGGATTTCATTTTTTCTTGTTATCATTGAACCTAAATACTTGAATTTCTCTACGTGTTCAAAAGTATGTCCTGAAATAGTAATATTCTCAAGATCGCCACCATTTCTACAACTAATCATATATTTCGTCTTATCGGTATTTAATTCGAGTCCTATTTGTTTACCGGTTTTTATTAACTCACTTGTATTTAATTGTATAGTTTCCGTGTCTTCACTTAGTAGTACCAAATCATCGGCATATCCCAAAACCAGAATCTTGTCGCCCATATTTAAGCCTTTCTCGGTACACATCACCTTTTCTACAACATATTCTAAGGCTATATTAAACAAAACAGGTGAAAGAGAGTCACCCTGTTTCAAACCCGATCGCACCTCAAATCTCTCGGAGTAATTATGACCGATTCTAACTTCATGGAATATTTCCGACAAACACATCTCTACTAGGTTTAATAACTTTTTAGGTATCCCCTGTTCAATCATGATGTTATATAGCTTCTGACGGTCTATTGAATCATAAGCCTTTTTAAAATCGATATAAAGTTGATGGACTACACCGTTGTATTCCAGCTTCTTCTCTAATATTTGACGTAAGGAAAATATTTGATCAATAGTTGAGCGATTCCGCCTAAAACCACATTGGTAGTCTCCGATAATTTCCTCAGCGTATTCCGTGATTCGGCTAGTTAGTATTGACGAGAATATTTTATAGCATACTGGGAGAAGAGAGATCCCACGATAGTTGTTACAATCCGTCCTCGGTCCTTTTTTTTGAATCGGAGTAAGTATTGATTTTTTCCATTCTTCGGGCATTTTTTCATTTTCCCAGATCTTTTTAACTAAAACATGTAATTTGGAAACGCCCGCTTCTCCACACGTTTTGATTAATTCACTCGTGATATTATCATTTCCTGCAGCTTTATACCGTTTTAATTTTCCTATCGCCATTTCGAATTCCTCTTTACTTGGTGCGTCTACCCATGGTTCAGCGCTCTGGTATTCAGAGGGAGGAGATTGATTATTATTTTCTGTATTTAGAATGCCGTCAAAGTGTTGTTTAAATTTATTTAATATCTCAGTCGGATCCGCAATTATGTTGTTATTCGCATCTTTAACCCCATTCAATAGAGGTTCAAATCTTTTACGCGATTTGTTTATACCTTTGTACATCTCTCTTACGTTATTTTCGCTTCTGTGTTTTTCTATTTCTATTATTTTGCCTTTAAGATACTCTCTTTTCTTATTTTTTAAGAATTTTGAAGTTTCGTTTTTTACTAACCGAAAGTAAGCCACATTATTATCGCTTGGATTATTTAAGGAATTCAGTTTAGCGGTTTTTCTTTTTTCACACATATTTTGACAATCCCTGTCGAACCAAGGTTTGTTCTTTTTATTTTCGATTTTCCCAAGACATAAGTTACCGACCTCTTTAATATTATCCCTGATCCCTTCCCATAATTTGTTTACATCTTCGTGTTCCTCGTCTGAAGATTCCAAAGCTTCGAACCTATTTTTTACTTCTATCGCGATTGTTTTCTAATTTCGAGGTTGTTAAATTTAACTAAATCAAAATTCTTGGGACAAATATAGTTCGGTGTTCTCTTTTTTGTATTTAGTTTTTGTCGAAGTTTCGCGATTACTAATTCATGATCAGATCCGCATTCTGCACCACGATACGATCTCACGTTAATTATGCTACTTTGCCATCTGTTTTGTACTAAAACATGATTTATTTGATTCCGAGTTTGTCCATCCGGCGATGTCCACGTATACTTATGAATGTCCTTATGTTTAAACGCGGTACTTTTGATTATTAGGTTTTTCGAAATGGCAAAGTTTATTAGTCGGGTCCCATTATCATTACTATATTCGTGCAAACTTTCTTTACCGATTGTAGGACGATATACTTCTTCCCTTCCAACCTTTGCGTTCGCGTCACCTAGTATTATTTTAATGTAATTTCGTGGTAACTTATCGTAAACCGACTCTAGTTTATCATAAAATTCGCATTTTACTTCATTATCACTATCTTCGGTGGGAGAGTGAATGTTTATAAACGCGATTTTAGACCAACGACCCTGAAATACAGCAACCGATATTCTTTCACTAAAGAACTGTACGTCCCGTAATGCGGAAAGAAATCTATTCCTAATTAGAAACCCGGTACCTAGACAATAATTAACGCTCCCCCCGTACCAAATAGTATACTTACCTTCTGTTAACGAACCCTCCCCTGGCCAGGGAACCTCTTGTAATGCAACGATATCTAAATGGTACCCCTTAACTTCATTCGCGACCGACTTTAACCCACCTGCCGTATTTAAACTTCTAACGTTCCACGTCCCTATTGTTAGATCTCTACTTTTCATCTTGCGCCTAGATTCATCTGAAGCAGTCCCCACCCGGAGACCCGAATGGGGGACTAGTTTAATGTTGATTCAATGGAAACCTTTATTACATTCACTTACCTTTATAAAATATATACTATTGCGGTCGTGAAAATTCACGAATTCCTGTTTTCAACGGAAATACACGTTTTAGTGTCACCCGAGTCCATCTGCATGTCCTTATGTTCCTGTAGTAAATTAATTTTCTCGGTCTAAACGGTTACGTCAATTAATGCCTGATCTGATAATATGAATTAACAAAATTAAATACACGAAAGAAATTTTGCAAGTTTGCTATTTATCTAAGTTATACTTCTTCAATTGGAATGAAATCTACTACGAAATATATTTTAAATTTTACTCAAATTTAGTGAATTCAATCAAAATTCTTTCTTCTAAATCGTAAAACGGTTTTAATTGCATCGTATAAAGTAAAAGTTCTTAATGGTCAACCCATACTTCAATAGGTACTCAAAACTACCACAAAAAAACAACAACTAATTCTCTACAAAACTGTCATTCGTCCAATATTGACCTATGCTGCCCTGGTCTGAAGTTACACATGTCATTCCAATTTTCAAAAATGGAGGTGGTGCAGAACACATGAATGAGAATCATAAATAATTATCCTCGTTACACGCCTATCACAACTATGATATCGGATTTACAACTCCCATCGATTAATAACTATACGTACTCGCTGTCACAATTTTTTTTTCTCTTTATCTTACAAGTGACAACTCAATCGTTCAAAAAAAAAGGTAATTATGACAAAAATATACGAAAACGTTACGTACATAAACGCACCAAAGAAATACTACTGAATTAATTTTTGAAATATTAAAAAAAAAAAAGGAGAGACAAATTATTAGTTTGATATATTAAAATATAACCAAAATATTGTTATTTTGTACTGTTTCGTTTTTAGGTAGTTTTGTTTTGTACTATAATTTTTACTTTAATTGTTTTGTTTTTAATTTATTTTATTTTTTGTGTGGGTTTTTGTTTCAGATTTTTCCTAATGTTCTATACGTAACTTAGGCTACAATAAACACTAACCCCTGTAAATATCACGTAAAAACTCATGTAATTGGTGCAATCACCACAACATGCATGAAGTTTGAGGCATGTGGCCACTTGTAAATATTGAAAAATAAAAATATTAATCTTAAATCTTGTTGGTCGATCTAACTGTAAAAGTTTCTGTAACATCTCAGACAGGCTCAAATATAAGTATCTCACGAATTGGACTCAGAAAACCCTAAAATGTATATTTCCGGTGAAAACTTAAACATTTACCGATCTCAATATTTTTCCTTTCTTTTTTTTTTAGATATTTCAGGTATAATTATATGTATATAAGTTATTTATATTATTTGTCTTTAGGTCTATAGGTAGCGGCGTGGTCATATATATATATATATATATATATATATATATATATATATATATATATATATATATATATATATATATATATATATATATATATATATGTATGTGTGTGTAGGATTAAAAGGACTAAATAATATGGTAATATGGATAGTAAATAAATATAAGGTCAGTTCGCAACTATGCTTAACAAGGAAGTAACACTTTATACAGCTTATGTGAATAATACACCCAGACAGACGTGTAGCTGAGAAGAACATGCGCAACAATGTTCGGACACTCTCATGCAAATGAAGACGTGTTTTCATCTCCCTCTACACAGGAAACATGAGCAAGTCATGTTTTCTCTTCAAGAGTCGAGAGAAGCCATGTTGAGTTTTAATATTGTCCAAGAGAAAGAACCGGGTGGATTCCATTATATTTATTAATCCTTAAAGTGTCGTGAGGTGGTAATTTTATCCTGCTACATTTTTGGCCTTCTGCTTTTCTAAGGTAGTTCCAAATACTGCATTTATTAATGTATTTCAGATATTTCTATCAGCCCATGAGGAGAGCCGATAGAGGATACTTCGTGGTATATTTATTCTTTCGCACAAAATTATCGTAATTCCTTTATAATGGTGTTTTGGTTACCGATCTCAATATAATAATAAAAGGACTTCTTCTACGATTGACACAACACACGCATGTAGCTGTCCTTGGCCTGCTGAACCAGCCCTTCCCACTGTGTTCCTATCTTCTGCCATTGTTATCCTTATTACTAAGTTAACGAATAACACATTTGTATAAACTTTGTATATTTATTCACAATGACAATAGAAGCATAACTCTCTTACTGATATATTATAATACAACTTCACATTAATAATATCTTGACCGGAGTGCCCCAGGGTTTTTTTTTTTTTTTTTTTTTTTTTCTCTAAGCACCATCGGATTTGGGGTTGAAATCAGGAAAGGATAGGGAAGGAATCAAGGATCTCTTGTACTGCATCAGATGCATTCTAAGAGGGGTCTGAGGATAGGAAGGTTTTCGGAGTCGGGAAGCAGTTTTAAGTCAGTTCTAGTGATGGGGCTCACTAGTCTTTTTGAGTCAGTGAAAGTAAGTTATGTTTCCTGAGTCTAGTCTGAGTGTTTGTACGTGGTCCTGCCAAACAGTGTACGTGTCCTCCAGGCCGTCCTGTTGGAGTCAGTGTATTAAATAGTGGGTTCGTGCAGTACCGGAGGCTATCAAAGAATTTGATATGCCTGCGGGAGATGAACTCCGTCACTGTTGGGAGGTCTAGGGTGTCATATAACTGGTCTGTCTTTGTCCTCTATAGTGAAGTATGCCTTACCATACGCGATACGCCGTTTTGAAACTGATGGAGCCTCTTTGCCGTCGGTGCTGTTATGTTGGTTAGCATCGGTGCTCCGTAAAGGAGGGCCGGTCTCTGAGAACACAGGGGGAGGGGGAGAGGGAGGATGTATATATATATGAAGGAATAGTAGAGGGGATGGAGGAAAGGCGGTAGAAATCAAATGGAGGGACATATGGATCACTTAGTACCCATAATGTCCAAGTACTTCCTGGAGGTAAGCTGTTTGAAGTAGGGGATCAGGTATGTGCACAGGTGTATTCGGCAAAAGTCCCTTCGGAGGTAGAGGGCGGCATCCTTTGTAATAGGAGATAATATAAATATTAATCATAACAATTAATAATATATTGATGAGTAAATCTCATTCCATAACTCTAGCTTTGGGGCGGCACCGCTTACATTGTCCCGTCATCTCGGTCGCACTCCACCAGGGTCATGCATCTTTGGCTGCTGTTGTATCTTCCATCCTGAGAACATGGTCCAGCCATTTAAGACGCTGGATCTTTACGAACATGGACACTGTTAATTCCTGATACAGCCGATATACTTCCTTATTTGTCCTCGTCCTCCATCTGCCTGACTCTTGGACTGGACCAAAGATCCGTCTAAAAACTTTTCTTTCAAATCGGTTCATTTTTTCAGATACAGTCATGTTAAACGTCCATGTTTCACATCCATATGTTGCCACTGGTCTAACAAGCGTCTTGTACAGCCTAATTTTAGTAGTCTGCTCAGCATTCTACTTTTGAATAGCTTAATAAGAGCAAAATATGCTTAATTCCCAGCCGCCAATCTAGCTCTTATATCCTCATCCTCATTGCATCTTCATTGATACGGGCACTGAGGTAGCTAAAACTGTTCACCACTTCCAGCGTGTAATCACTGATGACACATGTACGTTGAGGGTGCACTGGTTTCTTCCTTCTGATGCCATTACATTGGTTTTCCCTCATTAACTCTAAAAACCACGCGCCTCGCTTCTGTATCAAGCTTAGTAAACTCGCCTCTTCCACCAGCTTAAGGTCTTCCAATGACCACCACATCATCTGCGTATGCCATTATCTGGGTCATCTTGGTGTAGATGGTTCCTTCTAGGTCTAGCTCAGCTCGCATCACAATAGCGTGGAGAACAATAATGAATGGCCAGCAGGATAATATTAATTAATAATATATGATAATCCTCCAAGGCGTCTGAAAAGAAAATCGCCACGGGACCTTACGATTTAGAATTCAATTTGAGTTCTGCCAGTGGGTAGCATCTCTTCACGTATTTCGCATCATTGTTATTACATTTCTATCATATTTACTAAATGTATTTCTTAACACAGTAGTAAATACCAATAAATATGTAAATAATAAAAAAATAACTTCTTCTAATATTCTTAATACATAACAATTGTCAATCAAGCTTTTAAGGAATTCACTGTTTTACCTCTCAGAAAATAAAATGAAATCTAAGTTGGCCTAGGGCAATATTCCTAGAGACCTGGAGGAGAAGGATATTGAAGAGAGGAGGTGACAAGGCTGATAGCCTGATCCTGAGTCGTGTAATCCTGCCTCACAATAAAGAGGTCCTTAGCTAAGAGGTCCTGGGGACTATGCCAGTCTTATTGTTCTCCTCTTCCTTTCAGTGCAGCCTGTTCCCGACAAACTCCTCTCCGTCGTTTTATATTATTAACTATCGTACAACTACTACAGCTGCTTTCAGATCGGATCTTCATTTCATTAAAGAATATCTACTAAGTTCTCTAAATATTCGACGAGTCATATTTGGCAAAAATTAACATTGTAAAAAGTATTAACATCCATAGATAATAACTTATTCCTTTATTCATACTTGTCAGATATGATCATGAAATATGATGATGGAATAAGATGGTCATCCTTTCCATCTCTGAATTTTTTTAAACCCAATTATTGATATTTACAACTGTATTAAGAAATACATCTAGTAAATGTGATGATAATATATAACAATAACATGAAATACATGTAATAGAAATAGAAATAGAAATAGAAAATAATCTTTATTCTGGGACATAGTCCCTTAAGAACAACAAATATGTACAATTAAAGTATACAGTGTATCTGGCCAAAAGACCAAATGATCATGATTAATTCTTATTTACAATGGTGTAAGAAGTAATAAAATAAAATAAAAAAAGGAATATATCTATACAATAAAAAAAAAAAGAGTAAAATAAATAAACTTCTTCAGATGCATACTTTTGCTGAACAAAACTAAATTAAAAAGATTAATAAATTATGTAAGGTATGATCAATAAATAATATTTCCTTTTACATTCAAAATCTGATTTTTGATATAAAACCTCATTGCTGTTGAGCGTCTGTTTGGGATACAGGAGGTATTGGAACAGTTGGACTTGATGATGATAGAGATGAAGCATGGCGGATATCAGTAGGTAGGGAATTCCAGAGATTTGCAGAGCGGACAAGAAAGGAATGATCATAGAGTAGAGATGTAGAGGATTATCAGAGGATTATCAGGGATCAAAGAGGATGGTAAAATAGAAACGAGTGGTTGGAGTTTGGTTGGATTTTGATGGAAAGAATTTTCGTGGATGGAGTTTTCATGGAAGGATTCACACCTGGTTCGGGCCAAAACAGTAACAAAGGAAACATTCGTTGATAAGTTGTTATTAGTAAGGAGCGTTGAGGATTTTACGAAGGATTTTGGATTGTAGGGATTGGATAAGAGAGGAGTTCGATGGTTTGTTGCCCCATAGCGAAATTCAGTTAGTCCAGCTAAGTCTTAAAATATTCTTGTAGATAAACATTTTGTAGTTAAGAGAAAGGTTTAACCACTGTATTAAGAAATGATAATATATTACAATTACATGAAATACAAAGAGGCTCCATCCATTAGCTGTACTCCAATAGGAATTCTAAATCAGAAGGTCTTGTAAATGTCTTCTCAGACGCTTTGGAAGATTATTAGGCATCGAAGAGGAAACAAGGAGTGACACTGGTGGCTTCAAGAGGGAATAGAGTTTGTTATGAAAGCAATGGTACCTGGTTCGTACCAAATCAGTAACATACGGAATATTAAGGTCTTTATGAATGAATTCATTCGTGATAAATTAAGGAGCGTTAAGGATTTTACGTAGGATTTGGGATATTGTAAATAAATCTTAGATCCTGTATTTTTCGATCTTCAATAATACTACCATATCAGTTCCGGCCACAGTACGTTATTTAGGCCATTAACTATACAAATCAATGACACCTTAGGCGTTAAATAAGAGAACTGAATCAAAGATATGGACTCTTTTGAAATTACTTGATTACCTTTCCATATTAACATTGACAAATAAATAAACTATTTACAAATTACTACTAAAACCTTTACACATATTTAATTAAATAAGTAAAAATGATTCCATATTTTTAGTTGACAGAAGAATGAATCATTGCTGATGCCCCCTTTTATGTATCAAATAACACACTACGCACTGTAAATTAGGTGATGTGCTAAGCAAGGAAATACTGTTTCAGATGCGACGCAGGCTCGGCGAGTGACTACGTCGAGTTCTCCAACTTCATGGGCCTGGACCGGAAGTACACGCGGCAGTGCGGCCAACTGACGCCCTTTGAGGTGGAGTCAGAGCGGAAGTTCTTCAGGGTCACCTTCCGGTCCAACGATCGGCTCGACGGTACCGGCTTCAACGCCAGCTTCCTCTTCATCGAGGACCCCACGCCGAGCCCCACTCCACAGCCGACCTCATCCGCGGTCGTCCGCGCTTTAGGTAAGTGTATTGTATATGTTATTATCCCTCTGACGTCTCAGCTTGCCTAAAGTCCGAGTTTCATAGCAATGAAGTGAAGAGGAAACTGTTGCCTATATGCGATCTCTCTGTCAACCATTAAAGTTTTTAGTCGGATAAATTTTGCAATAATCGGTTCCTGAAATAGAGAGTACAGTCCTTGATTGGTCTTTGCTCGTTCATTTCTTTTCCGATATGCGATCTATATTCAAGCCCTGAGCTTCTGTGGAACTAGTTTCTTCCGAAAGCCTCTATTGGCTTTTAGTACTATTTAGGGGGGAAGCCTTGCCTTGTCACTTACGAGTAGAGGTAAAACTTAATTTGAAGTCTCGTTGGTAGAATGTGAATATTATATAAAGGTATAGATGTTTTAAGATGATTTTGACTTTTACTTGCTTATTTTTATTTTTCGTTCACTCCTACCTCGCCTCTGAATGTGTACGGGGATTATATACGGGGAATTCTGAGGTCTGGGGGTGAGGGCGGGGATTAATGCCAACATAAAAGACACCTCCCCCCCTCGACCCCTCCATAGCCCTATGTTGACCGTTGATATAGGGGACTGTCCGGTGGACTTCCGCGCGTCTGGCCGCGATTCTCGCTGCCCTGATCTATTTTGACCTTGAGGAAAAGTGTAAAGTGAGTAACCAAAAGGTGAATTAAAATTGAACTAACCAACGGGCGTTGATGACCCAGTACGTTCGGGCCATACTAATAGAATCAAACAACAAAACACATATTTCTATCGAAACTCAAATCTTCGACCTTTTTACTTTCAATTACCAATATATTTCATCTCTAACCGTATTTAAAATCCTTAAATTGATTTTAACAACGGAGGTAACTGAAAGTCGTGTGATGCGAGCACCGGATTGTTTATAATTGATGATCGAGTAGGTTAAAGTAAAGTAACCCTCCAAATCTCAAACTCATGACATGGGCACTAATTAATTTGATAATAGACGTGTTGGTGAAAATCACCTTTTTTCCTTACCAGTTCATTGTTCTTTCTTATTTATCTTGATAATAAATCTATTTAGGACGTCTAATGAAGCTCTTATTACGCAAAAAAAGGGACGTAGAGTCCAAAATATCCATTACATAAAAATATGTTAACAATGGGAGGGAATGTATGTAAACCAAACAAATAAGAATAGAAGAAAATGGACTTTATATTATATTATAATATATTTTGTTGAGGATGTAACTTGGAATCATGAAGCAAAACAAAAAAATTGTATTACTGCATCATCTTTGGGATATCTAGATACAACCGGTAACTTGATACTATTGGGTTGTTTCACACGAAATGTCCGTTTTTATAGTTTCTGAAATGTATAAAGGATTTCGCAGGTCTCTGTTGTTTTCATCCAAATGTTTACATATTTAAAGTAAACAGTTACTAATCCTCTACCTTTGTATTATAAACATTAGCTTCCTAATCAATTACCCACTTTTATACACTTAGTATACCTCCAAACATAAACATGGAAACACGCGATTTTCGAGTAATATTTTTGTACGAGTTTAAACTCGGCTATTTAGCAGCTGAGGCCGCTAGAAATATTTGCAAGGCGTTTAGGGAAGGGAGTGTTAATGGACCATTTGCAGTTGGTTTGCTAAGTTTTCAGCTGGGGATACCGACTTAGAAAACTTGCCCCAAAGAAGACCTCCGTACGTGATAGACAACGATGTCCTCAAACATACAGTAGAAGGAAACCCCTACCAAACAATTAAAGGACTCTCAGCACAACTAAATGCAAGTGCATCTACCGTTTCCAGACATTTAAAGTGTATTGGGAAATGTATGGGTAACTCATAATCTCACTGAGTGGCAGCAAGACCCCATGTTTCAAAACATACCCTGCAAAAATTGAACGAACTGGGCTACGAAGTTCCGCACCCACCATATTCTCCCGACTTGTATCCAACTGATTACCACTTGTTTTATTTAGACAACTTCGTCAAAGGAAAAATTTTTGAAAATGATAATCAAGTGAAAAGTGCGTTTTTAGATTTTGTTTCACTTCAAAGCTCAGAGCTTTTCAGTTCGGGATAAAAAAAGTTGTTTTCACATTGGAAAAAATGTGTAGAAAAGGAAGGTAAATACTTCGAATAAAATTATCTTGTATTCATATCGTATTTTTAATAATAATACTTTACCTTGAAAACGGACATTTCATGTGACACAACCCAATAAAAAATTATGTTGGGGATGTAACTTGAAATTATGAAGCAAAACTAAAAAATTGTATTACGGCTTGATAAGCTTCATCTTTGGGATATCTATATACAACTTGGTAACTTGATTCCACCAAGAGTTTGGCCATACCTGTCCTACCATTGTATTTCCTTAACATAGTCTTATAGTCCTCTCATGGTGGGGATAAGACAGTACAATCCAACTAAGAATAATTTCTTGAGAAACGCAACTATTTTTTAAGAAGGAAAGAAACATATCATCGGTTTTGTCAACGCAAAAGTTTGATATGATAAAAATAAGAAATAAAATCAATAAGAAGTGCAGTGTAGGTAACATATTTTTACATGGATAGGACACAAACTGTGCAATGTAATGGACGAAAACATCAATAACGTGTACTCGCTGTGAGATATCCCATCCTGCCAGACCACAGACCGACAGTTGCTTTATCAATGCCCTTCTATTTGCCGTATCCGCTCAGTCGTGATAATTGAGGGCATCATCGGTGACACTGTGAGGTTCAGCTGGTAATTCAACGTGTCCAGTGAAGAACAGCTTCGATATTCCTGGTTAACAATAATGAATATATTGTTGCTAGCAAAAAAAAATATAATAATAATAAATAATACAAAAATCCAGCAGTTCAACAACAAGAGTATTAGGTTGAGGAGACAATAAGAAATAGGGGTGGGCATAATCGAATGACGATTATCGAATCATTCGAATTAATCGCTTTGGATAAGTGAATGATCATTCGAACTGAACTGTTGAACGATAATCATCGAGGAATTATAAGGAGCTTGGATAATCAAACGATATTATTTTTTTTTTTTTCACCTTGGGTCAGCCACTAGGGACGGGAATTATGACATATCGTCTCTCACAATGCATACTAATCATTCGATTATTTAAAGCATCGAAGTCCGATCATCCGATTATGACGATCATTCGATTATACCCACCCCTAGTAAGAAATCATAATTTATACGGGCTAAAGATTCTATAAGAAGTTCCTCATTTACAACTTCCTTTACGAACAAAAAAAAAACATTTTTTACATTTTCAAAGGATCTACCTGATTCAAAACAAAATATTTTTATCGAAATTTACAACTGTATATAATAATACACTGAGTAAATATGCTGCTTAATAATACAAAAAAATTTAACACATAAAGATAAATTTCCCATTAGCAGTACTCTAGTAGTAAATCTAAACAAAAAGGTCTCGTCTACTTTTTAAACGCCTTGGAGGATTATCAGGGATGGAAGAGGAAGCTAGGATAGAAACTTGTGGGTTAGAGTGAGAATGGAGTTTTGCATGGAAGGGTTGATACCTGGTTCGGGCCAAAACAATAACGAAGGAACACTAAGGTCATTGTGGATGAGTACAAAAGTAAGGAGTGTTGATAATTTTACGAAGGATTGTGGATTGTAAGGATTGGATATGAGAGGAATTCGATAGTTTCGTAGAGACCCATAGCTCGATTCCGGAAGTCCAGGTAGGCCTTAAAATATTCATATCGATGAGCATTTTGTATTGGGTTGTGCCACATGAAATGTCCGTTTTCAAGGTAAGTATTTTTATAAAAAATACGATATGAAAAAAAGATAATTTTGTTCGAAGTATTTACCGTCTTTTTCTACACATTTTTCCCAACCGTGACACCAACTTTTTTATCCCCGAACTGAAAAACTCTGAGCTTTGAAGTGAAACAAAATCTGAAAACACACTTTTCACTTGATCATCATTTTCAAAAAGTTTTCCTTAGACGAAGTTGTCTAAATTCCTGAACAGGGGGTAATCTGTTGGAGACAAGTGGGAGAATATGGTGGGTGCGGAAGAACTTCTAGCCCAGTTCTTTTAATTTTTGCACGGTGTTTTGAAACATGGGGTCTTCCTGCCGCTCATTAAAGATCATGAGGTACCCATACATTTCCCAATACACTTTAAATGTCTGGAAACGGTAGATGCACTTGCATTTAGTTGTGCTGAGATCCTTTAACTGTTTGGTAGGGGTTTCCTTCTACTGTTTTTTGAGGACATCGTTGTCTATTACGGACGGAGGTCTTCCTCGGGGCAAGTTTTCTAAGTCGGTATCCCCAGCCGAAAACCTAACTTCATAGTTCATTAACACATCCTTCCCAAAACGCCTTGTAAATATTTAAAAAGTGGGTAATTGATTGGGAAGCTAATCAATACATAATCCTTTATGTATTTCAGAAGCTATAAAAACCGACATTTCATGTGAAAAACCCATAGTTAAGAGGATGGTTTGACCGTTTATCTAGTAAGTGTTGAAGTAGCCGAAAACTGCGCAAAATATTTAAAAGAATGATAATTTACCACAATAAACAACAATAAAAAATAATAAAGAGTCTAAGAGATTTTTTTTTTAATGCTAACGACGTTTCTAGATAAACTATTATCAGCGTAAGCTATTATCAGGACTAATAATACTTTTCTTTTACTTACCTGTAAATAATATATATATATATATATATATATATATATATATATATATATATATATATATATATATATATATATATATATATAGATATATAGTAAGGGAAAGTATTGCGATCGCTTAAATTTTCGAAATCGAATTTTCAAAGGAAATACGGGTTTTATGATCTCTCGAGTCTAAGCAACCAAGTCATACAAAAAGGTCCGTGCTTTATAATAATACCATTTACTCAAATATACTTGTAGGAAAAATATTCTATCCCATTTGATAGAATTTTAAATTAGCCTTTATTTATTTATTTGTTTTGGAGAATATTTCACTTTCTCCTGTGGTCTGGGACTGCTACTTTTTTTCCGAACCCCAGACGGTGATATCCGGCCTTTAAAAGAAATCTTGGACATAAGGGCGATATATTCCAAGATGTTGGCGCACTTAACAAACGATCCGGTCCCCCCAAAACACGTTAAGAAAACAGAAAAAAAGAAGTTATTTTCGAGAACTGCTGGAAGCCAAATCCCTCTCTTCCTTACTGGAGAGCCGCCAAAATGCCTGCCTCCTTCGAGCTGCTACTTACCATGCTTCTGCATTGATCCTCAATCCTCAAGGCTTCGTGTAGTTCGTGGGGAATCCTCAATCCTGGACTTCGTGTAATCCTAGGCTGTAATCCGAGGATAGTCCTCGATGAATGGGCTAGATATTATTCGTTCCACAAAAGATCTTTAAATAGAAGATAAATTTTAATACTAAACATCACTACGAAATTAAAACAAAAAACATACATCCCAAATTTATTTAACCATTTAAAAAAAAAAAAATATTTGAATCGATCTAAAGCTCTCCAATTATACTTACTACTATCTAATCCTGAATAATATATACTTATTATTTTGAATTTTTTTTCCTTTGTTATTTTTATTGCATTTAAATTATTTATTATTTATTTAAATTAATTAAGTATTTATAAAAGATTGGTTGACATACTGACTGAGCAAAAAATAATCCCTGACCATCGATTCGGTTTTCGCATGTCACACTCAACGACACATCAATTACACAGAGTTACTGACTTCATAGCAGGAGCACTAGAAAAAAAGCAATACGCAACTGGGGTATTTTTGGATGTTGCCCAAGCGTTTGATAAAGTCTGGCATGAGGGGCTTCTCTTAAAACTTAAGAACGTACTACCTTACACCTACTATCTTATTATACACTCTTTCCTCTTCGATAGGTTTTTCTCTTCGGCAGGGCTCAGAAATTTCTTCAATACGACCAGTCTTGGCAGGAGTACCGCAAGGATCGATACTTGCTCCTCTCCTATACATTGTATACACACATGACATACCAACTCACCCCACCACATTGATTGCTACTTGTGATTGCTGGACGATACTGCAATTCTAACATCAAACGACGATCCCATACACTTGTCCACCAATTTTTATCGACAACAACCAAATTCCTCAGACAAACTCTGTACATTACCTAGGACTGACTCTCGATCGAAGGATGACTTGGGGCCCACATGTCAAGATGAAAAGACAGACTCTCAACCACCGATTGAAAATACTATACTCTCGTTTTTCAAAATCATCAAAATTAAAAATTATACAGAAACTAAATACATACACATACCTTCTTAAGCCAATATGGACTTACGCTTCACAGATTTTTGGTTCAGCAAAAAAGACTCACATACAAAAACTGCTATCATTGCAATCCAAAATTTTAAGACTCATAACGACAGCTCCTTGGTACGTAAACAACAGAACCCTACATACGGACTTACAGCAACCAACAGTTGACCAACATATACGAACACTCTATTCTCGATTTCACATTAAACTTAACGGACACGACAATAGACTGATTAATGACATGCCAATAGCTGAAATGGCAATCAAAAGAAGACTAAAACGAAGCTGGATGAGGGACCTCCTCAGCTAGATTAAAGCCTTGGAAGGGGTGCTGCTGGGCACTTTACTTCCCCATGCCTACCATGTCTGATCTTACTTTTGTCCAGCACATTTGCTGATTGTCAGACATCTTCTGACAGGTGTAAATAAAGATATAAAGAAAAAAAAATTATGTTTGTCACTTCATTTATTAGCCTTCTTCATATGCCTACCTACCTTTCATGCATCTACCTTCACAATCTATATAACTATGAACTGTTAATAGAAATATTTTACGTCGGCAAACATCGCCATTGCTGCGGATTGCCTGTATCAATAAAATAAATAAACATATATACAAAACACGCGCAGAGGAGAGAAAGTGTGAGGACTCAATACGTATAGAAATGAAAAAAAAATATTCTAGGACTGAGCCCCTTAATAATAAAAGGTGTGCACATTGAAATATAAGATAATATATTATCTCTGGCCAACAGACAAAACATCGTTGTTAGTTATCATTTACAATAATGATGAAATGAAATGAAAAAAACTTCTTTATTATCCTGAGACTAAAATAAAATACATAATTGATGACTGGAACAGTGTGGTACTGGCTTAGAATGACAAATTACTAAACTAGAAAAATAATAGAGGTTGTAATATATATATACATCTTTAAAAGTCAGACTTACAGAATGAAATAAAAATAAAAATAAAACAACGGAAAAAAAAACAGAAATAGCTAATTCATCAGTGATAATTTAAGTAATATAAACGCAAACAAAAAAATACAATTATAATAATTGGAATTTATAGCATCTGCAATTGGAAGTTATTGTCTGTTTGACTGGGTAAGGAGAAGGTGGTTGAAAAGGGGCGATTTGAAGGAGGAAGTCGTTCTTGCATGACGGATCTCAGGAGGGATAGAATTCCAAAGAGAAGTTGCTTTGGCTAGAAAGGACTTGTCAAAGGCAGCAGAACGGTGAGGAGGAGGGTAGAGGTCAGAAAGCCGGGATCTGGTAGAACAGGACTGAATTGATGATTTAAATTGAAGGGATTGGAAGATATAGCTGGGACGATGAGTTCTGATAACCTGGTAGAGGAAGGAAGCTAGGAAATACTGGCATCTGCAACGAGGATAAAGCCACCTTAACTCGGCGTGATACTGGGTTATAGTGTGTGTCTCTGGTGATCCCAAATACAAACCGTATTTCACAGTTCATAATACGCTTGAGTTTTGCTTCGAGCTCACCTAAAAGTCCGCTGTACACCTCGCAACCGTAGTCAAAGTGGGGAAAGACAAGGGAAGAAACAAGGAGTTACAACGAATATTGAATGGTAGGAGGTGATGGAGGCGACGGAATTGCTTTAGGGCTGCTATGGTTCGGCGGGATATTTGGGAGATGTGTGGTTTCCAAGAGTTATGATATGCGAAAGATGAAGAAATATTATCCAAAAATCGAAGAAAAAAAACTGGTGCGCACAAAAAACGACTTTCACTTACCTCGGTTGTCAAAATCAATTTAATTACTTTTTAAGAATTTTTAAATACACTTAGAGATAAATATAAATTGTTAAATAATTAGTTACATTTTATTTCAATAGAAACATCTCTTTTATTAGATAATATAGTATATTATTTTATATGACAATCAGTTACTTTTATCAGCTTTTCGTCTCTCTCTATTAACATTAACAATTATGTTTAAAAGATAAAACGTTTTCTAAAATCTTTAACTTTCCGACGGTATATTATATGTCGTTATGTTACTATTTTTATGTTAAAAAAACAACAACTAAATTGCATTAAAAAATATATTTTTGGTGCTTCTCTTTTAATTGGATATCTTATTCGTTCAAACTATATATTTATAAGTACTAAACAGTTCATAGTTATTTTATAGTCTTCGTTTTCGCCCGGGATTTACCACACACACACACACAGACACACGTTTTTGACTTGATTACTTGGACTCTACAAAATTCTAAAAACAGAAATTCAAAAATTTTTACGATCGCTATACTTTCCCTTACTATGTTTTATATATAGGTATGTGAAAGTAAAAAACAATCAAATGTAAGTCTCTTTTCCTTTATAGACTTATAACTCGCTAAAAGTCTCACTTTTTATTAATTTTCAAGAATTTTTTAACCACTTTCTTCAATTTTAAGGTAATAAGTTGTGAAGACAAAATACTTACTTTATGTTTCTGTTGGGTTTTTCTTGACTCGTTATCTGATAAATTATTAGAAGTAGAGAGATTTTCCTATCACATGTTTTCAGTCGTGAATCTACCTTAAAACGGCTGCTACATTAAAAACATTTGGCAGAAAAAATATTTATTAACGGTTTTTTACTTTCCTCCCTTAATATATATAGAAAGGGAAAGTATTGCGATCGTGAAAATTTTCGAATTCCAGTTTTCAACGGAAATACACATTTTAGGGTCCCCTGAGTCCAAATAACCAAGTCCCGCCAAAAGTTTTGTGTGTGTGTGGTAACTCCCGGGCGGAAACGGTAAGTCCTATGAAACTAAAATTTCATATTTAAGACAAATATGACCGAGACGTTACAAAACCTTTTTCATCAAAATGAGCTTACCAGAAGAGCCACTTTATACAATGCATTTTGCACCTTTTTTTTTCGATTTTCTCAAAAACGGTTCCGACGATTTTGATTAAACTCGCTACATCGATTTAAAATTTAATGGGATTTAATATAATTTAGGTTTGATCAGGATTAAAATGGTCTGACAGGGCTTAAATGCCGATATTTTAAATTTTCTTTCTCTAAAGTACCTTTAATTATGTCGATTCTATAAAAATAACTATATTCTCTTGTTGAACAGGTAAATATATAAATTGAATGAATTCGATAACCAACTAAAGGATAAAATAGAAAAAAATATTTTTTTAACGCAATATTCTGTTTTTGAACATAAGAGCAGTAATATACATGTATGATATACCGTTGGAAAGCTACATATTTCAGACAAAATATTATCTTATACTCAAGCTTTTGAAAGTTAATAGAGAGTGATGAAAAAAAGATAAAACTAACTGATTATTTTAGATAATAATATAATAGATTTTGTAATAAAACACATGTTTCTATTTAATTCAATTTAGTTAATTCTTTGATAGTTTCACGTATTTTTATCTCTAACTGTATTGAAAATTTTTTCATTGATTTTAAAAATGGAGATAAGTGAAAGTCGTGTGTTGGCCGCACCAGATTTTTAATTACGAAAAAATAGTGAATAACTGATTAAAAAATTATTAAAATAAAAAATGTTAAGCGGCAAGGTCTGGACGATTTCAAATGACCCACATGTGTGAAGCACTAGTTTTTCCTTCTAACTCCCTAATGATAGATTTAAAAGTCCACCTCAACATTGTAAATATTCGGAATGACTTCGGCAATCTAGATAATTGGACAGTTTGATTAGTTAGACAGTTAGAGAAGGCAGGTAAGGTAAGGTAATGAGCCGGCCTCACCTGGCCCGGGTCCAACTGCTGAACCTACAACTGCTGGCTCAGCGGCACTATCGAGATCACTCTCAGCGGTGAGAAATAGGACTAATAAGTCTGGAGTTCTAAAGAAACTGAAGTAAATTGATTAAATGGAAAACGCATAGTACGTCTTATAATAAAACCATAGCAGATACTCCTATCGATATTATATAAATACCTAGTGATATATGAGGTATCATTCAAACTCTGCTTCGACATTATTTTTAGAAAAGGGAATTTATTATTGTTTCGTATTGATTTATTATTTTCAATAATGAAAGTTTGTAATAGATGAAAAAAAAAAACCCCACCCCTTTCAAAATTTGAGAGCTTACATTTTAAAATACATAGAACCCCAATAACGAATAAGATAAAAATCCGTTTGTCCGACGTTCGCGCGATAAACAAAAAACACTAACTGAACAAATAAAACTGAACTAAGGAAAACAAAATTGAAATCTTGACAAAACAACCCCGAAAACAATTTGAAAATTCAAAATTTTAAACATATACCTAATGACTGCAAAATTTTTGACAGACTAAGATTTCATTTATTAATAATATAATACATAAAAATGGAAACTGGTCAGAGACGGGACAAAATTTGTTCTCTAAATTCAAGACAGACTTACTTAAATTCATGAAAGACATTGGCTTCGAATCACTGACTAATTTTGGGCAGCGTAGGTAATTCTCTTCTGTTGACTAAAATTTTATTTTAAATTTGCTGATTGTCACACTACTGCTGACAGGTGCAAATCAATAAATGAAGTTAAAAAAAAAAAAAAAATGTTATATTTGTTATATGTTAGTTGCTTTATTAATTTTGTTCTATTTCATTTGAAACATTTTTCTGTAACAATTGTTAAATGTAATACTACTTTCATATGTAAATTAATCTAATCATATTATCATTCAGGAAGTATACAATTAAGGTATGGAATATGATGTTATAATAAACGGTTCTTATGTGTGGTTACCATGTAAGGAAAAAAGAAAAAAAAAAAAAAAAAAAATATATATATATATATTATATATATATTAGCAAATGGCGATAAATAAACAAATTAAAATCTTGGCCATATATACGCTTGTTAATCCGTTATTTTTGAACATAGAGGAAAAGTATTGTTTTTTTAACTAAAAAAACGCGAAAAATTACAAAAAAGAGAAAACAGATAATAACTAAATTATTTTGGAAGATGGTGAAAAAAATCTGGGAATCAGAACATTTCACTAATGGGGAAGAATAGTGTCCTAGATTTAATTTAGCAAAGTCAAAGTCATTAAGTATATGTTTAAAATTTTGAATTTGCAAATTGTTTTCGGGGTTGTTTTGTCAAGATTTCTTTTATCCTGTTTTTTTATAGGCACTTTTAAAATACAATGCAGCTGTAATTTTGTCGCTTTTAATCTATTGTTTGTTTATTTAATTAACGTCTCTTTTGATGTGCTCTGGCTAATCGGACGATGCTACAGTGGGAGTTCTAAATTTTGCCTATGCAGGATTAATTAGGATAGGGATCTTTAAAGAGTACCTGTTATCGCACAGGCTCGGCATAACTAAGGATTTTTTACTCCCATTAAAAAATCCTGGGACCACCTGCGGGTTTGAACCCGAGCCTTTGGCATAGGAGGCTGTTAAACTGAGTTTCCATTCACCCATCATGCGCCCTGATGATGACCCACAAAGGGGGTCGAAACGTTGGCAAACAATAAATAGTTGAAACTATTTAGTTGTTTCATTTAATGACCGCCACCCGGACTAATTCCTTCCAGTAATTCTCAACGGTCAACTAATTACATCCACAATATTTTTTTTTTTACTTTGGTAGAATTTTGAATTTTCTTTTTCCATTATTATTTGCGGCCTCTTACGTCCCTAGTGTGCGGTTCTGCCCACGAAAAGACATTCATCCAAGATGAAAGCTAAAGCAAACTAAAGTTAATGAGGTGAAAAAATTGATCACCTGTTCAAAGTTGTGATGTCCGAGAGTGGGGTAAGTGCTCTAGAAGCGGGTTCAGAGAAAAGTTTATCAACCGTGAAAAGATTATTTCAAAGGACACGGACTAAAAATGGAAGGGTTCTGCTCCTTGAAGTCATAATGAAACATTAACACTCTCTTAACTTTATTTTAAACTTTCGTCTTTTTATATAACACTAATTGCGGTTTCGCACACCAATATTTTATATTGTGTTGATTTACATGTATTGCGTTAACGATAATACATATATTTTTGCTATCGCTGAGTTGCCCCTTCAGCTATACACCATGAACACAGTTAATGTTAATATGAGTATCTTAACACGTTCACGCCGGGGATAATATCTACGTTTTATTTCGCTCAAGGCAGGGCAACACTGTTGCAAGTTCGAACGTGTTTAATGCGAGATTACAACAGTTCCAGGCGTCAAACAAATGCACTTCACCCAATGGAATAGTCAACTGTGACCCAGGGGTGGGCCACACCACCCAACGGAACGGTAAAAAGTCGTGAACGTATTAATTTTATTATTTCAAATTGACGATAGCATTTCAGGATAATCAGCCAAAGTTTCTTAATACGAGACATGTTTTTTAAGCAAGTACCGTTTTTGAATTAAAAAAAGACGTGAAAAGATATCGCAATAATTTTATTTTTACATGAAAGCCTGTACCTTCATCTACTTTTCGACATAATTTCCATGGATTTTGAGTTACTTGTCATAACGCGGCACCAGTTTTTGAATACCCTCTTCAAAAAATTCTCCCGCCTCACTTGTGCATTAAGATCTGTGTCGTGCAATCCAGAACAAAAGACGTGGAAAGTTGAGTAAGGGTATCGTTTTGCTGCATGACAATGCCCGTCCATATGTGGCTAATCATAACTCTAGATCATCCTCCATACAGCCCTGATCTGGCGCCCATCCACTACCATTTGTTCCTGCACTTGAAGAAACACCTGAGCGGTCGGCGTCTTCAAGAAGATAACGAAGTCAAAACATTTGTGATGCAATGGTTAACAAGTAGGCGGCATCTTTTTTGAGGGTATTCAAAAATTGGTGCCGCGTTATGACATGTGCCTCAAAATTCATGGAAATTATGTAGAAAAGTAGATTAAGGTACAGGGTTTCATGTAAAAATAAAATTATTGCGATATCTTTGCACGTCTTTTTTTAATTCCAAAACGGTACTTACTTAAAAAACATGCCTCGTACATTTTAGCATTTAAACATAATCGTTGTACATGGGACAACTTGTTTATAACATAAATGTGAATTAATCCCCTTCGCGGGTAAAGCTGTACACAAAAAATCCAGAAATACTTTATTCCTTTTTCTTATGGCGAAAAGCTTTTAGTCATCGAAAAGGCGGCACACGAAAAATGTACATGAAGTACAATAGGCCTTAATTTATTTTGTTTTTATCCATCCCTACCGCGCGTTTATTGATTAGTTGGCTATACGGGGGTTTCTGGGGCCAGGGGGATGAGGGCGAGGGATAAATGCCGAGTTAAAAAAACCCCGGCTCTAAGACGCGAACTCGTAATTAATATTTACTCTAGGTTTCTGGTCATCTGTGATTTGTTTATTTATTTATTTAACGTCACTTTATGCTACTGTGGCTAATCGGACGACGCTACAGGGGGTGTCCTAAATTTAGCTTATCCAGGTTTTATTAGAATAGGGATCTTTAACGAGTACGTCACCGCACAGGCTCGGGGCTCCCTTTTAACGTCCCTTCCGAAGGACGGCATGACTAAGGGTTTTTTACTCCCTTTAAAAAATCCTAGGACCACCTGCGGGTTTGAACCCGTGACCTTTGGCATAGGAGGCTGTTATGCTAACCACCCAGCTACAAGTGATCCCAAGCTAAAGTATTATTAGGAGCGGGGTAGCCGAGTTGGTTAGCGCGCGTTGCTTTGATGCGCGTTGCCTAGCAATCACAGAGAACCAAAAATTGGAAACCATAAAATTACGAGTTCGAGTCTCGGTCCCGGGGGGACTTTTATCTCGGCATTTATACCCCACCCTCACTCCCTGGTCCGAGAAACCTCCGTATAGCCTTCAAAGGCGAGGTAGGGGTAAACAGAAAAAAAAGAACAAAAGAAAAAAAAGAAAAGGTCATCTGTGATTGCTGAAACAAGCGGGATAATCCACTCAGCCATTCCGCCCCAAATATTTTATAAATACTGGTCGGATTAAGATAATGTTTCTTCCATATGGTTAGAATTTTTTCTCACGCATGACTAAAGAGGAACTGCTTAGAAAACTCATTAAAGATCGCCTCTACGGAACAAGAAGAAGAGTAAGGCCGAGACGTTGATGGGAGGAGAGAGTTTCTGCAGACACCCGAAACATCCTGGGGGTGCACAACTGGATGGCAGCCGCACAAATCCGTGACGGCAGGCTGATGTTGCTGGCGGAGGCAACGTATTGTAACTCAGCAGTCTATGAAGGAACTTAGAAAATAGTCCAAAAGCCTGATGTATCGTTGACTATCGCCATTAACTATAAATCCAGAAATATTTTTAAAAATTTTTGTAGCAAAGTTATTACGAAAATTCCACTGGGAAGCTTCTCTACATGTTTCATGCCTTTATCTTTTTTCTCAAATTTACTTGTTTTATTCCATTATACAGTTGTAAATTGCAATAAATAACTAATAAAAAAAATGCATTTCTTCTATTTCGAAAATTTTTCCTAACCGAGCTAATCATTTTGATGAAGTGATAAATGATATCAAATTAACTAGTCGATTGAACATGCGATTATTTTTTTTTTCTAACTACTCTGTTATTCCTTAAACATGAAAAAAGGAAAAATATTTATAATGTCTTGATATTTTGTTTTATGAATGTTACTCTTTTTTTTTTTTTTTTTTATTTATTAATTTATTGAAATTTACAACTGTATTAGTAAATACATCAAGTAAATTGGCTCATAATATAGATAATATACATGAAAAGACATGAAGAGAATATGCCCATTGGCAACACTCCACTAGGTAATCTACACTAGAAGGTCTTAAGGCCATCTTCTTTTCAGACGCCTCGGAGGATTGTCAGGTATGGTAGAGGAAGAAAGAATTAAAACTAGTGGGTTAATGTGGGAGTGGAGTTGTCATAGAAGGAATAATACCTCGTACGGGCCAAATCAGCAACATATGGAACAGGAAGGTCTTTATGGTTGAGTTTGTTGGTGACAAAGTAAGGAGCATTGAGTTTTCGAAGGATTTTGGATTGTAGGGATTGAATACGGGAAGAATTTGATGGTTTAGTAGAGCCCCAAAAGCTCACCTCCGTACCTCCAGATAGGCCTTATGATGGTAATATAGATGAGCCTTTTGTAGATAAGTGGAAGATTAGAGCGTCTGTTCATTAAGTGTTGAAGTAAGCGAAAGCGTTGGGCAGTTTCTTGTCGTTTCAGTCTTGTGTGCGGATTCCAAGTTAGTCGTTTGTCACGTAGGAGTCCTAGATAGCGAATCTGTTCAACCGGGACTAGCGGAATATTATTAAAGGACACGGTAGGACAGGATGTCGTAGGTTTACGACAAAGGGTAAAGGTAATTTGGTGGGATTTGTTGGAATTGATTTTGATTCTCCAATTCTGACACCATACTTCAAGGTCTCAGATGTGGGAATAAAGAGTTTAAGAGGCAATAGTAGGATTATTATTAACTGATAACAAAAAGTGTCATCAGCATAGGTAGAAAAGAAGGTGTTAGGATGAGTTGGGATATCAGCTGTATAGACTGTGTAAAGATGGGGTCCTTGGATACTGCCTTGAGGAACGCCAGCAGACTGAGTAAATAGGGATGAATAGGAACTATTGTGGTTTATTTTGAAGGATCTTCCAGAGAGGTAGGACTGGATGAGAATGTTACTCTTAATTTTATTTTCTGTTAAATTTAAACGTTAAATTTTAGGTCTTCATTCATTAAAAAAAAAAAAAAAAAAATATCACAACAGATGAGTTTTACAATTCATCCATGCAAGAAGGTGATTAGGCCTAGATCACGCTTAGGCGCATTTTATTTCCAATTTTCCGGTACCCACTTTATAGAAGCTGTGTAAGTCTCCAAACACCACTCACTGTATGTTGAATTTAGCGGTAAGATGTCAGTAGAAATGTGAGATTCAATATGTGAAGAGATAGAACCGTAAGGAGGATCAAAATCTCATCAAGAGAGGGAAGGAACTCTGATCCCTCGGCTCCTGATGAAAAGGGATGGGGTTGGCTGAGGCCCATTTGTAAAGGTGTCACACTCGATCAAATTAACTCCCCTCTCAGCCCTTTAGGTCCCAATATCTCGGCCCTTTAGCAGTTGACACCTGGCAGGAGGAATGGCCCTCCGAGCTCATAACTCTCTGGTCACCATTCCAGTCACCAATCCGGATCTCACCCAAAGCAGCCCTCACAAATCACTGTTCTCGTTTCCAATCCATTATCTTTCCTCGTCGGATTACTTTTATTTTTAGTGTTCATACAAATATATAACTGTTTTGATCATTTTCAATTTTAATCATCAATATTTATAATAAATATTCTGTGGCAGTGCCCGAAACTGTTAGTCCAAGTCTTTGTGAAGTAATGCGTTTGTCACATAAAATGGTGTACCCACGATTTTCGTAATATTTTAGACTGAAAAGAGTGAATTCTTTAGATGTTAGAGATTTCGCTAGAGCCCCATAGCACCATCTCGTATGAACATAAGGAGTTTGATAAGTGTATTTATAAATAGTATAATTTGGGTATTGGTATGGTAACAGATAGACCTCTGTAAGTCTTAAAGGTACCGAGATATCCATATAATATTTTGTGTCTTTAACAGAAGCATTGATCGACTCTTAACAGTGTTCAGCCCGATATCATAGAAATCTCCCATTTTACCAAAATACTCATAATAATAAAAATTAACAAGAATCTAATACACTTTAATATAAGAGATGATAGACGTCTGTAAGTTTTACAGGTATCGAGATATACATGTCCTTATAATACATTGTGTTTATCATACGAGAATTGATCTAATTTTAACGTTATGACGTTAAATATCACATAAACCACCCATGATACAATAATGCTCAATAATGGCCATTGTATAAGTATTTTCATTGTGGATCAGTTTCCATTCTCCCACCATGCGCCCTGATGATGACCCACAAAGGGGGTCGAAACGTTGGCAAACAATAAAATAGTTGAAACTATTTAGTTGTTTCATTTAATGACCGCCACCCGGACTAATTCCTTCCAGCAACTATAAGTATTTTCGTATAATAAATATTTTCTGTAACATTTACCTTCATAATGCTAAAATTAGGTCAATACCTGTATTTAGAACCCAATGCATTACATGGACAAAGATATCTCACTGTTTCAATAGTTAATTATTAAAAAGGATTTTAAGAGAGTATTTCAATATTATAAAACAGAAAAACTTATTTCTGAAACCTAAAAAGATTTCCTTTCAGATCTACAGCGGGTATTTAGACTTAAAAGTAAACCTTGGGTTTTGAATATTTTAATATATGCCCAACATAACGATGTGCATATTGTTTTAAAAATTTTAGTTTTGTTTCTAGTTTTTAGGGACGAAATTTAAATATCCTAAATTGATTTCCACGCTTGGGAAAATTAGAACGCATTGTTAACTATAGAGATTTCTTTAATAGAAAGAGCAGACAAAAATTGACATATAAAATTATTTTGAGGTATAACATAATTTTTCCAAATGATAAACCATGATGAAGTACTGACCCGAAGCGAAATACAATTATAAATGTGTTTTTGTAGAGTATTTTTGTTATATATTTTCCTTGAATTTAATATATAAAATTTGCCTATTTTTATGTATACAATTTAAAAGATAAACTAACATTTCAGATAAGATAGAATATATATATATATATAAATAATAAATAACAGAATTTGAACTGACATAAAACACGGTGTCTACCAGTGGCATAACACACCAGTTTCAGTTCTGGACATTGTATTGTATTTCCAGACAGAAATTGTCCTTTTTATTTTTTTTTTTTTTGTATTCTGTCTAGTCTGAAATATTAGTTTATCTTTTAAATTTTATACATTACAATAAGTAAATTTTATATACCAAATTTAAGGAAAATAAATAACAAAAATGCCCTACAAAAACACATTTATAATTATATCTCGCTTCGGGGCAGAACATCATTATGGTTTATCATTTGGAAAAATTAAGTTAGACCACAAAATAATTTTATATGTTAATTTTTTTCTGGGCTTTCCATTTAAAAAAAATCTATAGCCAATAATGCGTTCTACTTTACCAAAAACGTAGAAATCAATTTACGGCTTTGAAATTGTGTCGGTAAATACTAGAAAAGAACCTAAAATTTATAAAAGAATTTGCACATCGTTATGTTGGCCATATATTTAAGATATTTAAAATAATTTTAATTTTTTCAACTATGCTTATGACACCTGCGTTCAGTTCATAAAGATCCATTTGTTGCATAAATTACCCTTCAAGCCCACATCAAAGACCTAGAAGTATGGTGTCAGAACTCGAGAATAAAAATGAATTCCAACAAATCCCATCAAATAACATTTTCCCTTCGCCGTAAACCTTTGACTTCCTGCCCTGAAGTATCCTTTAATAACACTCAACTAGTTCCTGTTGAACAGATCCGATACCTAGGTCTACTTCTTGACAAACGCCTAACTTGGAATCCACATACACGACTAAAACGACAAGAAACTGCTCGCCGCTTTAGGCTACTTCAACACTTACTAGACAAACGATCAAACCTTCCTCTGAACTACAAAAGGCTCATCTACATGACTATTATAAGACCAATCTGGACTTACGGAGTAGAGCTTTGGGGCTCTACTAAACCATCAAATTCTTCCCGCATCCAATCCTTACAATCCAAAATCCTTAACGCTTCTTACTTTGTCACGAATAAACTTATCCATAAAGACCTTAATGTTCCCTATGTTACTGATTTGGCCCGGACCAGGTATCGATCCTTTCGTGACAAACTCCATTCTCACTCTAACCCACTAGTTTCAATCTTTTCTTTCTCTTCAATTCCGGATAATCCTCCGAGGCGCCTGAAAAGGAAATGGCCCCGGGACCTTCTAGTTTAGAATATTTTTAGAGTGCTGCCACTGGGTAGTGTCTCTACATGTTTTTCATGACAATTTTGTGTATTACCATCACATTTACTAGATGTATTTTTATTTAATACAGTTGTAAATATCAATACATAGGTAAAAAAAAAAATTCAACATTTTTGAAATTTCTTAAAAAATCGCCAAGACTTTATATAAAACCCAAAGTCTACTTAAAGTTATCTAATAACGATCCTAAACAAAGTTTAATGCAGGAAATACAGATATATAAAATTGTATATAAGAATAATTAGATAAAAAGACATTTCTCTGAAATTATCGACAAAACCTATCCTATATATTTGCATGATATAAAAATGAGCTAAAAGTATGCCTACCATACCATTGAAAGTGAATTTAATAAGGAAAATATTATGTTAAAATGGCTGATATATCTTATGTTTTTGGCCGACTGCTTTTCTAAGACAGCGGTTTCTTCAAAAACTAGCTTCCTTCATAAATGTTTAATCCATATATAAACTATATTTAATGATACCATGGGATTTCCTTTCCAAAGGTTTCGTGTTTACCAATCCCAGTAGGTGGCATGCAGGGGAACATTAAATTACTAACAGATTTAAATTAGAGCAATTATTATTAAATATAATTATTACATCGATTTTAAACTTAAACTCCATTTACATAATTTCTAGACCTATGATTGAGAATACTGAGGATAATATTACAATTAACGTTACTATACAATATTACAAATACCTTTAAACACTTAGTCGGCCGGTGAAGGTGGAATCAGTCTTAGTTCTCCCTTCTCGGCATCATCCTCCAGCTGCTCTCAGAACCCCGTCGGCCATCTCCTCTTCTTGTAGATGGACCCAACTCTCTTCTTGTTGGACTTCCTCTCTCGTGGTTGGAATAAGATTCACCCCATCTTGAGGATAGAACTTGACTGCCTCTTTCGAATCTTCTCCTCATCGTCGTCACCTTGGGCGGAGCTGATCTGGGAAGTGCCCCATGCCGGGGGTCCTTTGTCCTAGTGTCTAGGAAGTTTCCCGAGGTACATATTGCTGGGGGGCCCCATGGCGGTAAACACCTTTTGATGTTTTGCCGACAAAGGTTCGTTATCTTTAATTGTTTAATATTAAAATTATTTAATTATGAACTCCCCTCAGTATCCTCAATACATTGCACTTAAATAGAAAGAGAAGACTTTTGTCCCGAAAAAGTGTGTTTCGAGCCACCCCTGGCTCGCCCCACAGCTGAAATAACAGAATAAATAATTCTGCCTCAGCCGGGAGTCGAACCTAGGACCCGGAGAACATTAGGATAGTGCTCTATACCACATATACAATATACCACGTCATTCCTTTTCACATAAACAATTTCAATATTAATATAATTATCTCACACCAGTCCAGATTAGTTCGAACTGAAATACAAACCATTTGGATTGACTAGAGCAAACAGTGTCGAGCGATCCCATTCTAATTCTATTTGTTCCAATTAAACGATACAATCAAATCTGTATTTTATCAGTGTGATCAATATCCGGATAAATTCAACAAACAGAGGGAACGAATTGAAATGAATAAATACATGCTGGTATGTCTATATAAAAATTAATATAATATAATATTCCTTTAGCTAAACTTGCATTTTACAATACTTTATCTTACATAATATATATATATATATATATATATATATATTTCATATTATAGCTAAGTGAAAGTAACAATGCAGGGTTTTAGCTTCTCTCTTTTTTAAAACTCCATATAATAACCTGTTTACGTTTACTGCATTATCCGTATGTACGAACCCTAAAACTTATTAATATTTATTTTGCCACACCCGCCCTACTCTCTGGACCTCTCACTAACTTATTTCCATTATTTTAGTCCCTAAGACCATTTTTTACAAAAACCCTTAGGGCATGGTGAATATCCAAATACGTTAGCAGAAATGTATTGAAAGTAATAGAGAATTTTCTGTTTAATAGAATAACGCTTTCAATTATAGAACAATGGTTTATCATATCCAAATAATTACATCAGAGTATAACGGTTTACGATAGTTGTTCAGGCCTTTAACTTATATTAATTGCGATGAATTATCTACTATGAATTTATATTTTTTTTAAATGGATAATCACCACTGCTGATGAATAAAAATTCTTTTCTACACATTTTATTATTCTTTTTCTACACATTTTATTATTCTTTTCTACACATCAAAATTATGTTTCTACACATTTTTTCCAACGTAACACCAACTTTTTTATCCCGAACTGAAAAACTTTGAGCTTTGAAGTGAAACAAAATCTGAAAACGCACTTTTCACTTGATCATAATTTTCAAAAAGTTTTCCTTTGACGAAGTTGTCTAAATTCCTGAACAGGTGGTAATCTGTTGGAGACAATTCGGGAGAATATGGTGGAGGCGGAAGAACTTCGTAGCCCAGTTCTTTCAATTTTTGCAGGGTATGTTTTGAAACATGCGGTCTTGCTACCGCGAAGTAAGATCATGAGGTCTGGAAATGGTAGATGCACTTGCATTTAGTTGTGCTGAGAGTCCTCTAATTGCTTGTTAGGGGTTACCTTCTACTGTATATTTGAGGACATCGTTGTCTATTACGGACGGAGGTCTTCCTCGGTGCAAGTTTTCCAAGTCGGTATCCCCAGCAAACCAACGGCGAATGGTCCGTTCATTAACACTCCCTTCTCCAATATTTCTAGCGGCCTCAGCTGCTGAATGGCCGAGTTTAAACTTATACAAAAAAAATTACTCGAAAATCTCGTGTTTCCATGTTCATATTTGGAGGCATACTACAAAGTGGGTAATTGATTGGGAAGCTAATGTTTATAATACAAAGGTAGAGGATTAATAACTGCTTACTTTAAATATGTTAAATACATTCGGAAGAGAACAACAGAGACCTGCAAAATCCTTTATGTATTTCAGAAACTATAAAAACGGTAAAACGGTAAAAACTATATGTCATTACATGAAAATAACTTCGTTTTTTTTGTTTGTTTTTTCGTGGTTTAATTATCCTAAAATTTTCTCTAGATATTTTTTTATTCTTAAAAATAACTAAGTTAATATATGACTAAAATTTCAGAGGTTTTTCCCTTTCTTTTAATAATTAATCACTGACCTGATTATAAAACTGTGAAAATGTGTCTCTATTTACAAATTAAACTGAGATATTGCATTAAATCATTTGTAATCGGCCGCCATTTTTAAATAAATCGGCTGTTATCAACTCCTAGGTCTTAAAATCATCGTTAGAATTACCTGGTATGTTGTAGCAAATTTCGAAAAAAAAACAAAAAAAACAGTTGAATATATTTAAAGAAAAGTAGCGGACGGCGTATGGTGCACGGCGATCAGACGATTTTTTTTATTTTAGTCGTTTTATGAGTTCTAAGTATCTTGGAATGTAAAACCTACGTTTCGAAGAAGGAGGAGGGTACGATTATAAAGGTTCGTAATTAAAAATAATAAACCATAAGGAATAATTTGTTATTCTTTTAAAACCGCAACCCTGCTGTATTTTTTGGACAGCCCAACATTATTACGTTTAAAAAAAAACAAAAAAAACATAGGAAGTATAGGGAGGGCATAGTCCCTATATATTGGGATGGCAATAAAGCGAAAGAGAAAGCTAGGCCAGTGTAAACGATCAGAGTGATTTGCGACTCACGGCCTTGGTCACAGTTCGTGGTCATAGCTCCCGGTCATAGGTCATGGTCAAAGGTCCTGGTCGCGAAATCAGCAATATCTATAGGTCGGGGGTACAACCCGCGGGAAACAATCACAACCGTTTTTTGTCCAGAGTCAGCTGCCTTAGGGCGACCAATATGAACTCCCCTTTTTTAGCGAATATAGAGTGCTGCTACCTTAGAAAATCATTTTTTTTTCTCATGGTTTCTCATTAATCTAAAAGCATAGATTTTCATATTTATTTATAATAACATTTACCTTACTTAAAAGTATTTCAAATTAGCATGAGTATAGCATAGTGTAGTGCACCTTATGGGAAATTCCCGCATACAACCATGTGTTAAACTCACATATAACTTCTCTACCGGTTCGTTCAAGGATTACATTTTTAGTTAATTATTTAATTAAAAAGTTTATTAGAAACGTTAACTTGTATGTATAATCCCCGAGTTAACGTTGTTATAACAAATAATGCAATGTAGTGAGGAGACTAAGAAAAGTTGCTTATTTAATGAAAAACATGCGAATTCCAATTAACTGGTTCAGAACATCAAATATTATAATTTAGTTAATCACTTTAAGTAATGAAAATATAATAACGTCAAAATAAACTTTATTCTGGAACAAAGATTCCAATAAAAATAACAAAAATGCACAAAACAATTAGTGATAATTCTTAATCGCCTTATTTCTCAATTTTTTTTTTTAATTTTTGGGAGACTATTCGTCTCAGAATAAAATTTATTTTCATTTTATTATCTTTTTATTACTAACTTTGATTAATTAAATTCTGATATTTGATGGTGGCCATAAATAAGAAACAATTAAAAAGTTTCAATTACTCTTATTATCTGGCAACGTTTCGACCCCCATTGTGGGTCATCGTCATAACGAATTGTAGGCGGAAGTTGACAACAATCCATTATTTTAGATGTTGATATATATCAATTGAGACGTTGAGATCCAAAAGGTACTATATCCAATTTAGACAATTTTAGAGGAAAATCTGTCATTTATTTATTACTAGACCAATTAACTTGATTATTTTTCCATCAAGATCTAAAGTTGATTTTTTATTGTATTAACAACTTATTTTTCCAAATTATTGCACTTTTCGCGTGACTTTTTAATAGTATATTATGGATGTAGTCATTTTTGATTTTTTTTTAAACATATTTATTAATATTTACAACTGTATTAAATAAACATAAATCTAGTAAATGTGATGGTAATGTATAAAACTGTCATGAAATACATTAGAGGCACTACTCAGTGGCAGCACTCTAAAAATATTCTAAACTAGAAGGTCCCGTGGTCATCTTCTTTTCAGACGCCTCGGAGGATTATCAGCGATTGAAGAGGAAGCAAGGATTGAAACTAGGGAATAGAGTTTTTCATGGAAAGAATGGTACCTGGTTCGGGCTAAGTCAGTAACATATGGAATATGGTCTTTATGAATGAGTGTGTTTGTGACAAAATAAGGAGCATTGAGGATTTTCCGAAGGATTTGGGATTGTAAGGATTGGATACGAGAGGAATTCGATAGTTTGATAGAGACCCATAGCTCTACTCCGTAAGTCCATATCGGTCTTATGATGGTTAAATAAATGAGTCATTTGTAATTAAGTGGAAGGTTGGAGCGTTTGTCTAGAAAGTGTTGTAGTCGAAAACGTCGGGCAGTTACTTGTCGTTTCAGTCTTGTATGGGGATTCCAAGTTAGAAGTTTATCAAGGCGGAGTCATAGGTATCGAATCTGCTCAACAGGGGCTAGTGGAGTGTCATTAAAGGATACTGTAGGGAAGGAAGTCATTGGTTAAAGACGAAGGGTAAATGTTATCTGGTGGAATTGTTAGAATTAATTTTAATCCTCCAATTCTGGATGTGGGAATACTTCAAACTACAACACCATACTTCAAAATCTCGGATGTGGGATTGTAGAGTGTGGGAGGCAGTAACTGGATCATTATCTACAGATAGCACACACTGTCATCAGCATAGGTAGAAAGGAATGTGTTAGGATGGGTTGGAATATCAGCTGTATAGACAATGTAAAGAACAGATTCTAAGATACTGCCTTGAGGAACACCAGCAGATTGATAAAACAAAGACGAATAGGAACTATATTTTTTTTCTTTTTTAAATTAAACGTGGAATTGTTTATTATACCGACTGCAACCTGAACTAATTCCTTCCTGTAATTATCAACGGTCAACTCATTATATACACGTATATATATATATATATATATATATATATATATATATATATATATATATATATTATATATTACAATATTAGATGTTCCGAATCAGTGAATTGAAATTCGTATATTTTTCATAACATCAAATATTGTAATTTAATAATTCAATATAAGTAATGATATGATTAGTGATAAGTTAGGTGATTATGAAGCTTCAAATATTACATTTGTTGGGAAGGTTGGTAATTTAGGAGATGGATAAATAATTGATGTTTGAATGTAGCTAACGATAAGGCTTTAGAAATAGATATAGGCAATGGAATTCAAAATTAGGTAGCACGAATGACAAAAATTTTAAAAAAAATTTTGAAGGAGACAGATCTGTCGGAAGTTATATAAACGTTTAAGGGTAGAGATCTCGTGTTTACTGAATGGATAAATGAACTTTTGGTAGGTATATCCTATATATAAGGAGATATTTTAAATTTTAAATTCGAAAGTATGGAGTAGAGCTTTGGGGCTCTACTAAACCATCAAATTCTTCCCGTATCCAATCTCTACAATCCGAAATCCTTCATAAAATCCTCAATGCTGCTTACTTTGTAATACTGATCCACAAAGACCTTAATATTCCGCATGTTGCTGATTTGGCCCGACCTAGATACCATTCCTTTCATGACAACTTCCATTCCTACCCTAATCCTCTAGTTTCAGTCCTTTCTTCCTCTTCAATTCCCGACAATCTTCCGAGGGGTCTGAAAAAGAGATGGCCCCGAGAGCTTCTAGTTTAGAATAGTTTCAGGAGTGCTACCATTGGGTAGTTCTTCTACAAGTCTTTTCTTATATCATTTTACTTATTGAATTTTTTTAGCACAGTTGTAAATTTCAATAAATTGTGTTAAAAAAAAAAGTTCGAAAAAGAAAAACACTAATAAAATATTACCGACGGAAATAAGGGTATAGCCACTTCAACTCAGCGTATCTACTGGAAACATTAGAGCGTCTGGAAATTCCTCGTAGGCATCTAAACAATTCATTGGCCTCCTGAATCTCACGTCAAATTTTTCTGACAGCCTGCATGCTGTAGTGCTCATGTCATACATGAGGCAACCTTAGTCAGACTAGGGTAAAATAAATATTAGAATATTTTTAAATATTGTACAATGAAATATATACTTTTTTTAATTATATATAGAAAAATATGTATTACATGGCACTCCGCCTCTACGAATGGAAGTTTATGTGTTACATAATTATTTTTAAATATTTTTTAAAAATAAATCCATCGTTTGTCAATTTTTCGTACCTATTCAAAAACAAAACTAATAAAGGTTTTGTTCTACACGAGTATTTATTTAGATATTATCATTCTTGGATTTGTATGGTATAAAGTGTTCTTATGAGAAAGGATTACTAATCTCCCAAAAATTTATATTTTGAATTCAACTGTAATCATGATGGATAATTATATCATTACGGACCTTTACTGTAATAATCTCATTCAATAAATTTTTTAAAATGTTTTTTAGGTGTTACAATCGGGTATATTTATAATATAATATGTCAGGCCACCTGGAAAAGTCTTTTCAGAAATATAAAAATTATGAAGGTTCGTGAAAGGAGATGGGAAATTAATGTAAAATTTATGATTAGAGTAATTTAAAATAAGATATATCAATGTTTTTAATTTCAACTTCGTTTCAAAAGAGTAATCCAAAACAGCTGCGACCTAAATGAATTACGTGCTGCACGTCTAAATGTCCTGGAGCTCCGAAGAAATGACCAAGCGCTATTGAAAATGTTTGACCTAAAAAAAAAAAATGTTTTTGTCGTGACCATTGTCATCATAAAATCTATGAAAAATACGACCATTTACGTTGGTCGTATTTTTTTTTTTTTTTTTTTTTCGTAATATGTAATATTGAAGAGTACTACATTTTGAAGTAAAGCGATTGATGTATCAACCTTTAAGCCCTTGTTACCAATTCCCGCAAATAACTAAGTGTTAATTTATATCTGTAAAGATCGTAGGCTAAAAAATTAGAATAAAATACGTGACTCTGGACTACCATTTTACACCCTTCGAAAACCCAAGGGATATCTGGTGGGTTTGAACCATCGACCTTGGGGATGAAGGTTGTTTTTCTAGTCACTAACCACAGTGCTCACCAGTTCGGTAGATGGTTGTGGGATTATTTAAAGGGATTCGTCCTCCGAATAGGACTAAATGATAGTCTCGTACATTTGCGATGTCAGGTACTCGTGTAAGATCACGTCCTAATAATTAATCCTGGAGCACTCCTACTTTAGCAGTCTCTAATTAATTATAGCAGTAAAAGTGGTGTCAAATGAATAAAAATCTGATATGCACATTTTTATAACTTATATTATATTTTTTTTACGAATATCCTGGATACGGATTAAAAATTCGTTATTATATCATAATATAATTAACAATATTAGCTCTTTTTAAAGTTACGAAAATATCCTTGGAGATATTTGTTTTTGAATTGGATATGTCTAAAGTAATATAAACATAAAAAAATAAACCATGAAAATAAATAAATGTAAAACATAAAGAATATAATGATATCTAAATAATACATAAAATAAAAAATTAAAATTACAAACAAAATTCTAGAAAACATAAAAGTAGTTAAACATATTTATAATCCTTCCTTTATGATGTTTATTGGTATGTAATCTTAGGCAGTAATAAAAATTGATAACTAAAGAAGAGATATTTTTAAATATCTATAACATATCGGCATTTACGCCCCATCAGACCAATTCAATAAGAATGAAACCTACATGATATTAAACCCCATTAAATTTTACATCGATATAGCGAGTTTAATCAAAATCGATAGAGTCGGTTTTGAGAAAATCGTAAACAAGGTGCCAAAATGCATGGTATACAGTGACTCGTCTGGTTAACTGATTTTGATGAATAAGTTTTTGTAACATCTCGGGTATATAGTTGCTTTAAATATGAAATTTCAGTTTTACAGGACTTTTATTTTACACGCTGGAGTTACCTCACACACAGAGGCCTTTCTGCGGGAATTAGTTATTTTGACTCAGGGAACCCTAAAACGTGTATTTCCGTTGAAAACTGGAATTCGAAAAGTTTCACGATCGCAATACTTTCCCTTACCATATATTTCATATATAGGTAAGTGAAAGTAATAATAGAAGTAATAAAGTTATATAATACACCATAAAGGTAAACAATATTTTGACTTTAGGCATTAGTGCATTTAATAATTTATATTTTCATATTCATTAATCAAAATAGAGATAAATGGTTATAAGGGAATTTCAGGTATTTTTCATTAAAGTTAAATATAAAATTAAGTAAGCATCTATAGTATATTTCAAAGGCCTAATTAAATTTAAATGTTATAAAAACTTTGTGTGTGTTTGCACCGCACCTGATATTTTCCAAAGCTGTGGTTTTAGATTTAGATATTACTGAATACATAATTTATAATATATAAGCTAGCTGAGCTAATATCTAAGCTCATATAGATGGGTAATGTTGGCATCTCTACTTTGATGTGAAATGGAATAGCCAGGATATCAAATCGTAATTCCTTTACTTAAATAATACTTTGACTTATTTCTTTATACGTTTGTGAATACTAAAATATTAATGTTTTAGGATTATTTATGAATTTGCATATGGATAATATGTCTTTAACAGAAACTCTCGTTAAAGCTTGTTAAAATCATCTCCAAGACTGTGTGTCAAGAAATGTGAATACTGTTAGTTAGCATCTTGCCTAAATTTTATTTTATTTAAGAACTTTAGTGAATTTTTTATTTAAATAATGTATTTTTTTTTAGGTAAATAGGACTCGAATTAAATACCGGTAAGACGAAAGACATGACTAGTAGCAGAAACGGTGGCGATCTTAATGATATCGACGTATCAGGGCATACTTTTGAATACGTACAGAAATTCAAGTACTTAGGTTCGATGATAACAAGAAAAAATGAAATCCAGGAAGAAATAAAGTCCCGCTTAAAGGTGGGAAATGCGTGTTATTATGCAGCTGCTAAGTTACTTAGCTCACGGCTTCTATCTAAAAACTTAAAGGTTAGAATTTATAAAACTTTTATTCTTCCGACGGTTCTTTACGGATGTGAAGCGTGGCCGATTACTTTGAAGGATGAACAACGGCTTAAGGTCTTCAAAAATAAGGCACTGCGTAAAATATTTAGGCCACTCGAGAGTTTAGATGGTTGTACAACGCGGATTCGCGGAACTTGCATCCTGTGAATATGATTGAGTTGATAGCATCGCGGAGACTCAAATGGGCGCGTAAAGATGTTGGGCTCGGTGAGTAACGGATTCCGAGAAAGTTCGTATTCGCTGCACCGACTGGTAGGCGTCCGAAAGGTAGGCCGAAGCGTCGGTGGGAGGATTGCGTTAAGGCTGGTCTCTGGGGCTTGGGCTTGAACGTTGAAAATTGGACGAGTCTGTGTAGACGGGCTTTGGTGGTATAGGCATCGAACCTTCGGGTTAGGTAAGCTTATTATTTTTAATTACAGTTGTATTAATGAATACACCTAGTAAATTTGAAGTAAAGTTAGAGGTTAAAAAAATAAATTTATTTACGAAAGTAATACCAGTTTAATTAAATGATATATTCTGATTACTATCAACAACAAACACGTAAGTTTTGTAAAAAAAAAAAAAAAAATATTTTTGCTCTTTTCTTAATTATTTAACCATTAAATCCGTTCAAATTACTCACACACATAAATATATAATTTTTTTGTTAATCAACGCTAACAAGATGTTATGGTTTATTTTTTCAAACCTAAAAAATTTAAAATTACATTTAAACAGGAAAAATGACATTTAATCACTGTCAGAATATTTCAATCATAGTAAAACTTACATGATGAGGTAAAAAAATTAGAGCTGATATTTAATTTCTTCCAAATTACCTCTTTATTACCGAAATGTCGATTTGTGAGGGTATTGTAACATCACAAATTGACGTTTCGGGGTTTCTCACCCACATTGAGAATCCTAGTTTGTAAAATTCGTTATTTTCATTTTAAAAAACTAATTAAAAACGTCAGCAACATTAATAGGGCATACATAAGTCACTGCCTTGGATCTTTGTCCTTAACTAAAACTTCAGTTTGGAACTCAACTTTGAAAGAAATAAGAAATCAGCCCTAATTTTTCAACCTCAAAATTCACTCAATTTCTTCTGAATATTCTTCTTCTTCTTTCAGTGGCGCGACAGGCCGTGTAGGGACTGGGCCTCATGGTGTAACCTGGGAGATTACACTCACGTTTCTCGATGTTTTTTTTTGTTTTGTTTTTTGTAGAGTAGGGTCAAACTCCCTACGCCTAATTTTATGAGTGGCCACCATTTAGCTGACGGGTCTCACTTACCCGGGATAGAGGCTGTGAGTGAATCCCCATTGAATTACATCCTTATAAAAGCCCCACCGAGACTGGGATTCGAACTCACAACCTTTAGCATGAGAGGCTAGTGCTCTAGCCGCTCAGCCACGGGCTCCCCTCTTCTGAATATTAGGAATATAAAAACAGAATCTACATTATATTAAAACCTATTAAATTTTACATCGATATTACGAGTGTGATTAAAATCATAAAAGTCGTCATAATATTAGCCGTTTTTGAAATAATCGTAAAAAAAAGTGGTAATAATAGCACTTTTCAAATTAATTTTGATGGTAAAGAATCTCGGGCTTACAGTTGTCTTAAATATGATATTTCAGTTTTCTACAAATTATCGTTTTCGAGCAAGACTTAACACATACATACACACAACCAGACGTTTTAGTGCGTACTTAGTGATTAATACCAGACGTATTGGGTTGATGCAAAATTAATGCAGGTTTTTAGTAGGTATTGTAAATACGCCCTATCTTTACTTTAACCATATATATTTAATCAAAGTAATTTCCATCTGAATCAATGCACTTTTGCCAACGTTCAACAAGCTTTCTTATTCCACAAGAAAAAAAATCCGAATCCCTGGACTCAATGAAATCACGAAAAGAATTTTCAATGTCGTCCTGGTTTTGAAAATTTTTCTCCCTCAAAACGTTGTCCAGATGCCTGAAAAAGTGGAAGTCTGTAGGAGAGAGGTCAGGTGAATAAGGCGGATGTTTGAGAACTTCGTAGCCCAACTCGTGCAGTCGTCGAAGCGTTGGTTGTGCAACGTGTGGTCTGGCGTTATCGTGGAGCAGGATCAGCCCCTTCCGATTCATCAATGCTGGGCAAAGACGTTGCAATTTTTGAGTTCCGCCGCCATTTCTCGTGTGGTTTTGGTTGGGTCTTCTTCCACTTTTGACCTCAGCTGGTCGTTGTCCAGAGCAAGATGACGGCCCCGACCTTCCTTGTCTTCGAGGTCGAAATCATCTCTGCGAAACTTCTGGAACCAACGCTGCACCGTGCACTCATTAATAGCCCCCTGACCCCACACTTCATTAATATTACGAGCCGTTTGCGCAGCGCTGCGCCCTAATTTAAATTCGTAAAAATAAATTTGACGAAAATCGCACTTTGACATTTTCGATTCAAGACCTTTGAACACACTGAACAAAACGATTTTACTAAACAAATTCATGGTGAAAGAGAGGGTATTAGATAAGGTTTGTTTTGGTATAATAATGATCAATGTTAGGATTAGCTTTGTTTACACAATTGGAATTAAGATATTGCAATAGAGGAAACCTGCATTAATTTTGCATCAACCCAATACTTAAAACATGTATTGGAGACTAATATGCAGGAGACCTTAAAACATGTATTTACAATAAAAACTAGAATTAGAAATTTTGACGATGACAATAAGTTTCTTAACTATATATAGCTAAATCCCTGAAAAATTGAGGATGGAAATAGAGCGATGGCCCAAGAAGCTTAGGATATGAAACAAAAATATAGCAAAGAGCGAGCCCTGAGAAAGGTAAAGGAGGACCGAGAATTTTTTCCCCACTAGACAATATCCCTAGGGCTTCGCTGTTGAGGCAATATCAAAATGAGATTCGAGATCCTATATCCAAGTTTTTGTTTTGGAGTATATCTAATAAAAAAGTAGTTTAGAATTGGTGATGTTATTTAAATGTATTTGCATCCGTGATATTTTTTTTTTACTAAAAATTAATACGTCCAATTTTCAGTTTATACAATACAACAAGATAATTTTATGCGAAGTATTTACCTTCTTTTTCTACACATTTTTCCCAACGTGACACCAACTTTTATAACCCCGAACTGAAAAACTGTGCTTTAAAGTGAAACAAAATCTGAAAACGCACTTTTCACTTGATCATCATTTTCAAAAAGTATTCCTTTGAAGTTGTCTAAATTCCTGAACAGGTGGTAATCTGTTGGAGACAAGTCGGGAGAATATGGTGGGTGCGGTTTCAATTTCAATTTCCGCACGGTATGTTATGAAACATGGGGTCTAGCTGCCGCTCAGTGAGATCATGAGGTAACCATGTATCGAGCTTTCTTACTTTCCCAATGCACTTTAAATGTCTGGAAACGGTAGATGCACTTGCATTTAGTTATACTGAGAGTCCTTTAACTGTTTGTTAGGGGTTTCCTTCTACTGTATGTTTGAGGACATCGTTGTCTATTACGGGCGGAGGTCTTCCTCGGGGCAAGTTTTTCAAGTCGGTATGCCCAGCTGAAAACTTAACAAACTAACAGCGAATGCTCCGTTCATTAACACTCCCTTTCCCAATATTTCTAGCGGCCTCAGCTGCTGAATGACCGAGTTTAAACTCGTACAAAAATATTACTCGAAAATCACGTGTTTCCATGTTCATATTTGGAGGTATACTAAAAAGTGGGTAATTAATTGGGAAGCTAATGTTTATAATACAAAGGTAGAGGATTAATAACTGTTTACTTTAAATATGTAAACATTCGGATGAAAACAACAGAGACCTGCAAAATCCCTTATGTATTTCAGAAACTATAAAAAGGGACATTTCATGTGAAATAACCCAATATATATATATATATATATATATATATATATATATATATATATATATTTAAAATCAAACGATGTAGTAGTACTGAGGTTTAATGAGGATAAGGATCGAAGTATTTTTAAAGAGAGTAAAGCCCATCTAGCGGGTTTAAACTCAGAACTTGACAATGAGCAAATATGCTATGTAAAAGTTCGTGAACAGACATAATAGGCACGAAGAAGGAAAGTGCCCTGCAGCACCCCTTCGTAGGCTTTAATTTAGCAGACGCGGTCCACCATCCAGCTTCTTTTCATCCTTCTTCTAACAGGAATTTCGGCAATTTATAAGGCTTTTGTCTAGTCCGTTCAGTTCAATATGAAAAGTTGAATAGTTGAACATTAGATTAATGTTGGTCAATGGTTAGTTGTAAATCCGTATGTAGGGTTTTGTTATTTAAATACCAAGGAGCTGTAGAAATCAGTCTTCAATTTTATCATTAAAATAATTGACGTTTTTTTAATTTTTTTATTGAGTGTTCTTTAACTTAATAAAAAACACTTCTTAGGGCTTTAAATTTAATTAACAAGGAGCTGTCTTTATGAATCTTAATTTTTTTATTTATTTAATAGTGTAGTGTCTTTATTTTAGTGAGCCATAAATCTGTGAGGTGTAAGGTTTAGCTACGTATGTGTATGTATTTAGTTTTTGTCTAATTATTAGTTTTGATTATGTGGATTGAAGTGTGTATAGTACTTTCATTCGCTAGTTGAGTCTCTCTTTTCACCTCGGCATGTGGGTTCCCAGTATATACTTGGATAAATGATAAAAACATGTAAAATACATATAAAAATCGAAAAATACATAAAATAAAGTACCATATCATAGGGTCAATGTTAAGAGTAAATATAAAAGAAAGAAGATTCTGTCATCTCTATCAGAAAAACACAGGGAGAGAGGTGGGACTTAATTTTATTTTTAGGCTCATTAACACTAATAAAAAACACGGAGCCCACTTCGGAGCCTCTATCCTTTTTTTTATCATGCTTTTTTTTTTTTTTTTTTTTTTTTTTTATCTTTGGGCCATACATCACGTAATCCTCTAAAACATTAATCCAATTCTTCTCATTTTATTTTTATCGTTCTTAGTTTAATTTAAACTGAGATGTCTGCTTGAATTATATACATTATTAAAAAATCTGGTGCAGGCAACACACGACTTTCACTTGCCTCCGTTTTTAAAATCGATTAAAGAATTTTCAAATACAGTAAAAGATAAAAATGAGTGAAACCATTAAATTATTAATTAAAAGGAATTTCTATGGAAACATGTGTTTTATTAAAAAATCGATTATACTATTGTCTAAAATAATCACTTAGTTTTATTGGCTTTTCATAACACTCTATTAATTTTAAGAGCTTGTGTAAAAGATAATATTTTTTCTATAACCATAGCTTTTAAATGGTATATCATACATGTATATTACTGTTCTCATGTTTAAAAACAAAAAAATGCATTTAAAAAAATATTTTTTCTGTTTTCTCCTTTAGTTGGGTATCGAATTCTTTCAATTTATATATTGATCGGTTTTTTTATCAGTGGTAACAAGATAATATACTTATTTCTTTAGAATCTACAAAATTAAAGGTACTTTATAGAAAGAAATTTTAAAATATCGGTATTTAAGCCCTGTCAGACTATTTTAATCAGAATAACACTTACATGATATTAAAACATATTAAATTTTACATCAATATAGTGAGTTTAATCAAAATAGTTGGAACCGTTTTCAAGAAAATAAAAAAAAAGGTGCAAAATGCATGGTATAAAGTGGCTCTTCTGGTAAACTCATTTTGATGAAAAACGTTTTGTAACGTCTCGGGCGTATATTTGTCTTTTTGCGGGACTTGGTTATTTGGACTCACACATCCTAAAATTTCATTTCGTTGAAAACTGGAATTTGAAAATTTTCACGATCGCAATACTTTCCCTTACTATATATAGTAAGTGAAAGTAAAAAAAGTCTGTTAAAAATTGAATTAGTAATATTTCTATATTTTATATTTTCTCAATAGTATGAAAGCGCAATTTATTTTGTTGGATTGTTGCCCCACAGGTAAGGGCGACAGATATTGGTTTGATAACCAGATACTGCTGATCACCTGTTCAGTGATTTCTAGCTAATATATATATATATATAGGGAGCGGCGTGGTCCAGTGGATAGAGCGCTAGTCTACTGTGCTCCGGGTCCTGGGTTCGAATCCTGTTATGACAGAATATTATTATAATAAATATTATAACAATAAATATTATTTATTCTGTTATTTCAGCCGGAAGGCGACCCTAGGGTATGGAGACCCTCCTGGGGCAGACCCAGCCTCTATAAAGTGGGTACCCTAAAAATGAGGAAAATACTCAGCGGCTGAGCGTAAAGCTTTTTCTTTATCATCGGAAGCCCTTAATTTTGCCTATCCAGGTTTAAATAAGATGGGGTCTTTAAAAATTACCTGACATCACACAGGCTCGGGACCACCTTTTTACGTCCCATCCGGAAAACAGCATAACTAAGGATTTTTAATCTTATTAAAAAATACTTGGACATAGAAGGCTGTTATGCTAGCTACTATGATACAAGTCACACCGTTTTCATATTATAACAACATGAAAACTATACTCTGACTCCAGATCAAAACACAGTATACCCTTCACTGTGTTCAAAAACAAATTTTAAACAGTACACTAATGATCGTGGCTGTTGAGTGTCCCATAACCTCTATAATCTAACGGAACCTAAATGTGATTAAAATCAATTCCAATAAATTCATATATTATCATTGATTTTAATCCTCCGATTCTGACACTATACTTCAAGGTCTCTGATATGGAGATTGAAGAGTGTGGCGGGCAATAACTGGTTCATTATTTCCTGATAACACACAAGAGTCATCAGCATAGGTTGAAAAGAAAGTACTAAAATAGGTAGGATATCAGCTGTATAAACTGCATTAAGCAAAAGTCAAAATACGCTGCCTTTAGGAACACCATCGGTCTGAGAAAAAAAAGGAAAGAATCTAGAAAAAAAAGTTATATTTTAAAAGGAAAAAAACCCTTCCTGTTTCTGTCCCCCAGTATCCTTTAACAACATTACCCTTACTCCTCTTGCGCAAATCCGATACCTAGGTCACCATCTTGACAAGCGCCTTACTTGGAATCCTCACACAAGAATGAAACGACAAGAAACTGCTCGAAGATATAGGTTACTACAACACTTACTAGACAAACGTTCAAAACTTCCAGTATATTACAAAAGAAGACTCATTTACATCACTATTATCAGACCTATTTGGACATATGGAATCGAGCTTTGGGGCTCTACGAAACCATCTGATTCCTCCCTCATCCAATCCTTACAATCCAAAATCCTTCGCAAAATTCTGAATGCTCCTTATTTTGTTACAAATCAAATCATTCATAATAACCTTAACATCCCATTTGTTGCAGACATAGCCCGTGGTAGATACTCCTCTTTTCATTCTAAACTCCCTGCCCACATCCCTGATAACCCTCTAAGGCGGCTGAAAAGAAGAAGGCCTCGGGACCTACTGAGTTAAAATAGTTAGTGAAGTGCTACCACTGGGTAGTTCTTTCTCAAGACATTTTCATGACAGTTCTTTTTCATTCCTCATATTTACTTATTGTGTTCTTTAATACAGTTGTAAATTACTATAAATGAATAAAAAAATGCACAGACATAAATAATGTGTCCTGAATTCATAACACAGGTATTCGCACTGTTTCTATGTCCGGGATTGTGCAATGAAGTACTTGGGCCGATATTGTAATCACCCACTAAGAATTTTGCTATACTCTTCAATACGAGACTTAAAATGATCAGGCCGGAATCCATCATTTTGACCCGAAGTTGCTAAGGTTCCACCACTAGGATGGGCCCCTTTTCAGTCCAATTCTAGGAAGTGCTGCCCGCTCTGGCAAAGGTCAGCCTTTATGCTCTCTATATAGAATTACATTCCGAAAATTGTTGAAATCGAAAAGGTCACTTCCTCTTCATGCTTTTCAATTGAATAATAATTTATCGAGTGTTAACGTTTTTCCAAAATGCTCAGTCTCTGATAAAAAATAATAACCTTTCAATAGACATCCACCGATCTCTCAATTCTAACCATAACCCCATATATAGAACTATCTCCAGCTTCAATATCTCCAGCCCAGAGACCTATCTGACATATAAAGCCAACATCAAAAAAATAAGATCATTGAGCCAGTTAAGAATTTCGAGCCCAGAACGTACCACACTTTATGGAAAAAACCAAACTGTTCATCTTCAAAGCACAAGAAACCTGCACTTTCTGTGGTCAGTTTAACATGAATAGCCTGTTCCATGTCCTTCTCTACTGTGAAAAGCTCATAAAAGACAGAGAGAGATATTTACAACCATTTTTATCAGGATCCAGTGATCACCAAAACATTCTTGAAACTGAACAAAATTTTCTGATTTACGAAGTCAGCATGTAATACCCTGGATAGCTTGAACTGTGAAGGCCCACACACTAATTAAGTGTCTAGTTATCTAAGGTTAACTGTACAATTTTTCATTGTACAGCGAATGTTTTCAGTTTGTTTTTCAAGTTGTTAATTGTTTTTGTTTGTTTTTTATGTTTTATTTCAGTGTCGTTTTTCTATTATGTATCAACTAAATGATAAAATGTATTATTTAAATAGTTTACAATTATTATTTTTCAAGTTTTTCTCAAGAGCCGAATAAATGGACATTTATTATTAACTAGACTCATGTTGGCAATGGAAGAGATTTATAATTTGAATTGATTTGTACAAGAATGTAAATCTTAAACAAATAAATTCTGTTCTATTCTATTCTAAAAAACGTTTTTCCAAAATGCTCAGTCTCTGTTGGTGTTGCTTGAATCTAAATTTTAATAACAGTTCGTTGTAAACGATTCAGTAAGAATATTTTTTGTTACATAACATTTGCCGCTAAGACCTACGTTTCGGAGATATATTGGTTTAAATGAAAGCAGTTACCAATGTACCAATATCTAATTGTACATAGAATATTATTTCTTTATTTCTTTCTTTACCTTCTATACATCAGTGGTTCCCAACTAGCGTTAAACAGCGACAATGACAAGGGACCGCCCTGTGGAACTCCGCGGAGAACATTGATGGGGTTTGTAGTGTGAGTTTCTGCGATGATTTTAATTTTATTAGAACATAGGAGAGCTGATATTAAGTTTTTGAGGTCGAGTGATGCACCTCTTGCCTCTAATGAGTTGGTAATATGAGCATGCCCAACATTGTCAAAAGCACCGACAACGTCGAGAAAGTTACTAAATTACTAAAACAAAATACATTTCCATACATATATAAGCAGGAATTTCAAGAACTTCAAGATAGACACGGTGTTGCTGATTACGTATATACTGATGGCTCTAAGAGTTCCTTAGGTGTGGGAGCATCGGTCGTGTGTGAGGGCAGACAACATCTATTTTCTCTTTCTCCACTCTGTAGCAACTATACTGCAGAAATAGTCGAAATTTATAACAGTTTAAATGTTATTCACCCTACTAAAGCAACCAGTATTATTTGCACAGACTCCTTATCGGCACTGCTCAGCTTGAAGAACCTTTCAGTCCACAGTCCACAATAGTTTCCAATAATTCAGTTTTTTTCGTCTGGGTACCGAGCCACTGCGGTATAGTTGGCAATGAACTCGCAGATCGTGCAGCCAAAGAAGCAATAACAGATGGCATTCCCTTTACTGGGGTGCCTGTTGGCGACTATGTTTCTATCATCAAGCAGCGAATTCGGTCGAAGTGGGGACAAAAAATTAAGAGAAATAAGAAGGGACATCTCCCATTGTCATTCGTCCATACGACAAAAGCGAGAGGAAGAGGTTATCCTGGCGCGCATGCGTATTAGACACACCCGACTAACTCACGGACATCTCATGACACGGGGACCTCCTACGGACTGCCCAACATGCGGTTGCCCAATCACTGTTAAACACATTTCAACAGTGTGTAGGGCTTACGATAATCACAGAGCACACACTGCAATTGACACTGACTTACCAACCGTTTTACAAGACAACATACAAACAACTGCAAAACTTTTTGACTTCCTACGACAGACCGACTTGTACAATAGACTATAATATTTAATCCGTTTATCAAAGTGATTTAAGGCGAAAACTACCCAAGTGGTTTACGCCTACGAAAAAAAAAAAAAGTCGAGAAAGACTACTGCGCAATTCTTATTCTTATTTTTGGAATCTTTCAAAATTGCGTCTAAAATTCTCGCGTTGACGTGCGTTCCCGGTAGACCCCTGATAAAACCTCTTTGATTCCTGCTGAAGGTGACCTGCTTCCTGAGTCCGCTTTGATTCATTTTCACATTCAAAAAAGGATTCACCAACATTGTTTTGTTTTTTTAAATTTATTTATTTAAATTTACAACTGTATGTTTTTATACAACAAGTAAATATGCTACAATGATAAAACACAAGAAAAAAAAAAACATGAAGAAAATCTGCCCATTGGCTCTAGTAGTGAATCTAAACAAGAAGATCGCGTGGCCATCTTCTTTCCAGACGTCTCGGCGGATTGTCGGGAATTGAAGTTGATGCAAGGATTGAAACTAGTGGATTAGAGTAAGAGTTGAGTTTTTCATGGAAGGAGTGATACCTGGTACAGGCCAAATGAGCAACATAATTAATTAAAAAAAAAAAAAAAAAAAAAAAAAAAAAAGGCGTTTGAGAATTATTTTATTCGTGACAAAGTAAGGAGCGTTTAGGATTTTGGATTAGATGCGGGAAGAGTTTGATGGTTTAGTAGATTCCAAAAGCTAAAATCCGTAAGTCCAGATAGGCATTATGATTGTCATGTAAATGAGCCTTTTTTAGTTAAGTGAAAGGTTAGAGCGTCTGTCTAGTATATGTTGAAGGATTTTAAGACGTTTGTCAAGCGAGAGGTCTAAATAACGGATCTGATCGACAAGGACAAGCGGGATATCATTAAAGGACACTGTAGAGCAGGATGTCATAGGTTTACGACAAAAGGTAAAGGTAATTTGATGGGATTTATTGGAATTGATTTTAATTCTCCAATTCCGACACAATACCTGAAGGTCTCTGATGTGGGATGGAAGAGTGTAAGTACATAACATTATTTATTCTTTGTAAAATTTACATCTTATCGAAGTTTCGGGGTTTTGTCCCCATTTTCAAAACTGTTATGCTTTTTTCTTTCTTTTCATACATAAATTATACAATAGTAGTGAAGTGAGAATTGTTGACCTTGTGTATATATAGGAGAAGTTAGTTGAGGGTGCAGTCAAATGAACACTCAATTAAGTATAATCTTAATTTAATAGTGCCCACGTTTCGGCCTAAATTATAGGCCTTCTTCAGGGCTATAAAAATCTTTGATAACAACCAGTAGTAGAATACAATATATAAAGATGATAAGTAAAATAAATTATACTGATAGTTAAAAACAAAGAGAAATAGTAGTTATGACAATTGACAAATATAATCATAATTAAAAACATAACGGGCAAAAGAAATTTAATTTAACCATTTTTAAAAATGTTTAACATTATAAAGTTAAAAAAATAATTTTACTGAAAGTGGGAAAAATAATTACAAATCTATGCCGTACAAATGTCCATACTTCCACAAAATGTGATATAAAATAAGTGAAAGTAATATAGTGAATAAGTATGTTTACATATCTCTCTGTAAAAAAAAAAAATTTCACAAAACAAAATTACAAAAAAGGTAGGTTAGAAGCGGTAAAAAGGTGAGGTACCTTTAAATCAGATATGAGTATGTACGGATTGAAGCAGTGAGAATTCCATTTCAACAGATCCAGACCGCAGTGAAAAAATATGTTCTGCGCATGATCTGCTTAATATAGTAAAAAAAATAAGTAGTGAGAGAACAGACCAATTAATTGACACGTTGAGCTCTAAAACGTACTATATACATTCTATGAAATTTTACAGGAAGCCCCAAAATAACTTATTACTACATTATTAAATCAACTTATTTGATTCTTTTAGCATTAAAATGTAGTAGTATTTTTTTAACTAAATTAATACCACTATTTTTAAGTTATGAAATGAAATATTTAACTTTAATACGGAACGTGTGTAATTAGTGCCTTTAAAAATAATTGTATTTCTAAACAGCGTTTAAAGGATTTTTTGTGTTTTCATTAGAAAAAATCAAACAGAAGATTTTGGTAAAACAATGATGAGAATAAAAATATATCAATTTTTTAAAAAATGTCCTTCAGAAACTTAAGCCCCTGCAACTCTCTGGCATACAATACCTACACGACAGTTAAGAGTAACGGGTAAGTATAGCTGTACTGAAGGCGTTGTTATTTTCTCTTTGGTTTAAAACCATTTTTTTTTTCACTTTATTTCTTGCTTCGGTAGTGTAAGCAGTATGTGGCAACTATCAAATGGGATAAATTAATGAAGAAAATAATAACATGTCAGGCATAAGGAAGGAATATACCCAGCAGCATGTCTTCTCCTCAGGGTTTTTTAAGTATCAGTGTCCAGTTTTAATATAAAAGCTTTTATGTAGTGTTCATGAGCTAGTGGTTAATTAATTAGAGGCCATTTGGAGGGTTCACAACTTTAGTTACCTGAGTGCGGGATGGTTGGGATGAACGTTTTTATTATTTAATAAGCTAGTTTATTTCGTTCATAATTTAGTTGGATTGGCGGCTTGTTAATAGCGTTATTATTAGGAACGTTATATTCTAAATAGTAATTTTACTAGGTCTTATTAATCGATTGTCTAAAAAGTAGAATAAAATGTCATTCAATCGCTATTAGGAAGGCTATTGGTAAAGTTTCATTAATAATATCAAAGTGGGTTAGTTTAAACTGTTATTCAATCAAATTATAATTTAATTAAGTTTTTATAAAGCTATACGAAATATACGCAAGATAAATATAACATTTCTCGGTATATCATTGTCTTAAAAAAAAAAACAGACGATAAAATTCTAAGCAATCTGCCGGGACCAGAGGAAGATGAGATAAATCTTAATATCAATTTTCGGAAAAGGGTGGACCGTCGAATGAATAGCCTAGAGACCCTAGACAATATTCGTTACAAGAGAGGTAATTGGCCGGTGGGCGGAGCTGTCCCCCGTATTAGCCAATCGGAAGGGAGGTAAGACAGGCAGTGATCCAATGGGAAGGGGCTATATTTCAGGAGGTTCCCTTAATCCTGGCCATTTGCATTCCTCCCTCCCTAACTCCTAACATTAATCAATCTCTCAGCTAATTCACTCCTAATTCCATTATCTGCAACAGTTTAGGGATTAGAATATATTAAGATTTTAACTCTAAGCATTTAATAAATGGCTATTATAAACAATTTCAACAGGGAGTAGAAGTCAGCAGGAAAAGGTTAAAAATTAAAAATGTCCAGAGACAGCTTTTTATACCTTTTTACAGCTTTTTATACCTGAGGTTGCGTTTCGGCAGATGGCTGAAGTAAAGTCCTTCGGATTGGACGTAAAATGGTAGTGCCGAGCCTATGCGAGGACAGGTCCTGATCCCTATCCCAGTAAAACCTGAAAGGGCAGAATTTATGACTTCCTTTATAGCAACGAGGGATTAGTGACAGTAGCATAAAAGTAAACAAACAAACAATAAACAATAATGAAGTGAATTTTAAATAAATGAAACTAACACTATTCACTTTTTTCAAAATTTGTATATATGAAACTACGACAGATACAAATAAAATACATATGCTGACTTAAACCCATATAGTTTTTTTTTAACATTTTTTTTTTCATAGCCATTTATTCTGAATGCTCTTATCTTAGAATCCTCTTATTTTTGATAAAATGCATTTCAAGGAGGTCTGTCAGCATTTTAATCTCAGATGTAATCTAATTAATAATTAAATAACAGTAATTATATTTTGTACAGGAAGAACTAAAATTTAAAACTAACATTTTTTTTTTTATTCTATCCCTCTCTCTCTCTCTCTCTGTCTATATATATAAGAAATCTGATAATCATCACATGTGATGGAATAAAGTAGAAAATCAGCAGATATGATAGGCATAGGGAAGAAAAGTAGTAGTAGCAGCATCCTTTTTTGGCTTTTAGTTAGCAAAGGTCTCTCATCCAGCTTCTTTTAAGCTTTCTTCTAACAGACATTTCTACTATTGACATATTATTTATTAGGCTATCGTCAAATCTGTGAAGTTTGCTATGAAAGCGCGAATAAAGAGTTCTTATATGTTCGTTAATTGTTACTCATACATGACTGAAACGACAAGAAACTGCCCGACATTTTCGACTACTTCAACACTTACTGGACAAATGCACCAACCTTCCACTTAATTAAAAAAGATTTATTTACATGACCATCATAAGACCGATATGGACTTACGGAGTTGAGCAATGGGCTCTACTAAACCATGGAATTCTTCTCGTATCCAATCCCTACAATCCAAAATCTTTCGTAAAATCCTCCATGCTCCTTACTTTGTAACGAATAAACTCATCCATAAAGACCTAAAGTTCAATACGTTACTGAATGCCCGAACCAGGTATCAATCATTCCATGAATAACTCAATTTCCACTCAAAGCCACTAGTTTCTATCCTATGATCCTCTTCGATTCCTGATGATCCTCCGAGGCGCCTGAGGAGAATATGAACACAACACAAAAATAATATTTATTACAAGTTTCCCTCTCTAACAACGCGAGAAATTATAATAATTAAAAGTTCTTAATTAAATGTATAGTCTTTACATCATCCATCATTAATCAACTCCAATTTAGAATTTTAATCAACTATTCTAAATTGAAAATCCTTCCCTCTTTTCCATTATTCACTAAATATTAATTTCTCTAGTAATTTAATTCCACTCTGAGATCTTAATGAACGGTCGCTTAATAGAGGAAATCCCGAATTATCCTGATCAAAAATAAAACGAAAAAAATATCATACTTTTGTTGATATCATTACTTTTGTGATCATATCCACAAGATATGATTACACGATTCTACGATTAGACACACACTAAACCTACGATGGAAAAATTTCAAATAGACCAAGTAATGCTGAATGATTCTGGACTAGCTGTACATACGGTGTCAGATTTCTGAAATTGGGTGTTAAAAAATATTTCTACTCTAGTTGAACAAATAATTTTATATTATTATAGATATATATTCCATACTAACAAGTATATAAATCGGGGTGATGAATTACTTTTTTAGGGTACGCCAAAGATTTGGTTGGTTGGTTTTTAAAATTTTAATGGCACAAAACATCGCGGTCATCAGTGACCAAAGATTTGGTACTGTTGGATAAGATAAAAGCATAAGTACTTTAATGAAAATCGGTAAAGAAGTAGGGATTGAAAGAAATATATGATTAGTAATTGAAATGGTGGCAGTATCTGTAACATTGATATATCAGAATACGCGTTTGGAAATCTGAATAAATTAGGGTATTTAGGATCTTTCATAACTCAAATAAATGAAGTCCATGATAATTTAATTACTAGAGAAATTATTTTTTACTGAATATTTTTACTTTCTCTTACTATATATAGTAAGGGAAATTATTGCGATCGTGAAAATTTTCGAATTCCAGTTTTCAACAGAAATACACATTTTAGGGTCCCTTAAGTCCAAATGACCAAGTCCCGCAAAAAGGTCAGTGTGTGTGTGCGTGTGGTAACTCCCGGACGGAAACGGTAAGTCCTATGAAACTGAAATTTTCTTTTTTAAGACAAATATACGCCCGAGACGTTACAAAACCTTTTTCATCAAAATCAGCTTACCAGAAGAGCCACTTTATACCATGCATATTGCACCTTTTTTCGATTTTCTCAAAAACGGTTCCGGCGATTTTGATTAAACTCGCTATGTCGATGTAAAATTTAATGGGTTTTAATAATTAGGTTTCATTCTGATTAAAATGGTTTGACAGGGCTTAAATGCCGATATTTTAAATTTTCTTTTCTTAAAGTACCTTTAATTTTGTTGATTCTATAAAAATAACTATATTATCTTGTTACCACTGATAAAAAACTGGTAAATATATAAATTGAATAAATTCCATACCCAACTAAAGGAGGAAACTGAAAAAATATTTTTTAATGAATTTTTTTGTTTTTAAACATAAGAACATTAATATACATGTATGATATACCGGTGGAAAGCTAAAGATTTTAAGAAAAATATTATCTTATACACAAGCTTTTAAAAGTTAATAGAGAGTGATGAAATAAAGATAAAACTAAGTGATTATTTTAGATAATAATATATTTTTTAATAAAACACATGTTTTTATATAAATCCAATTTAATTAATTCTTTAATAGTTTCACGTATTTTCATCTCTAACTGAATTTGAAAATTCTTTCATTTATTTTTAAAATGGAGGTATGTGAAAGTCGTGTGTTGCCCGCACCAGATTTTTAGTTCTAAAGATAATCTTATAAATGCACTAATGATGTTTGGCAATGACCTCTTCATATAATAAAACTTTTTAATGTTTATTAATATCATACGGTGCTTCAAATAGCCGCTAACATGTGACGTTTAGCCTTGAACATGCTATCCGAACGCAGCGGTAGTTAGTAGAGCCTTGTTAGAGTGTCCAGTCAGTCCATAACTCAGTTAGCAACTAGTTTAGCAGCTTCAAGGCGAATTACAGTCGCCAATTGGAAAAGTTTCCGTTGAATAGCCATATGTTAACCATCTCTACCTCATCCATCCTTACATGACGAACTCCACTCCCACTCTAACCCACTAGTTTCCTATCCTTGCTTCCTCTTCTATTCCTGAAAATCCTCCGAGGCGCCTGAAAAGAAGATGGCCTTGAGACCTTCTATATTATATTCATAGTGGAGTGATGCCAATGGGCATTTTCTCTCTATGTATTTTTCATGTATATTATCTGACAGCTAATTTACTTGATGTATTAACTAATACAGGTGTAAAACTTAATATTTTTTTTTTTTTTTTAAACGAACGAAGGATGCCTTGGGACCCACTCGTCAAGATGAAAAGACAAATCCTTAACCAGCTGATTAATGTACTGTACTATCTTCTATCTGAATCATCAAAACTAAAAATCAAGTCCACATGGACTTACGCTTCACATATTTATGGCTTTGCGAAAAAGACTCGCATAAAAAAACTGCAATCAAATATGTTAAGACTCACAACGACACATTCGTAGTACGTAAACAACAAAACGTACGGACTTTTAACAGCCAAAAGCTGACTAACACTTACGAACTATTCTCCTTCTCATAGTTAATTGCACGGACGTGACGATACTTATGAATGACATGTCAATAGCTGAATTGCCTGTCAGAAGAAGACTAAGAAGAAGCTGGATGAGAGACCTCCTCTGCTAAATTAAAGCCTTGGAAGGGTTGCTGCTGGGCACTTTCATTCCATACGCCTATCACGTCTGTAGTTTACTTTTTAAAATGTCAGATAGCTTCTGACGGACACGAATGAAAAAATATGAAAAACAAAATCTGACTAAGGAAACCGTTCGTAAGGAATGTGTTGTTCCAACCCCAAAATTTGATATTTTCTCTACCAGTTTGTTTATTACTCGAAGGCATCTAAACTGGTTCGTCCAAACTTGTTTTCAAAACTTTGAAGAAATAAAAAAAAAAAAAGAGAGATATGCGAAAATTCTTGTATTTTATTCCTTAACCATTACTACAATTATACTCACTAGACTCTTATAAATAAATGAGAAAGGTCTATTTTATTCAGACTTAGCTAAGCTTAGAGTAACCTTAATATCCAGAATTTTATCTATTTAGAACGAACCCAATAGATTATAAAAATAAATTCCATGTAATCTTTCTGGGTGAATGATTAGAAATTTCCATGAGATCTTCTAGATTACATAATGGAGTGGTATCAGTGCGTAGGTTCTCTAAATATGTGGGATATCATTATTTTACTTAAATTAATTTTTTATTATTAGAAAATGAAAAAAAAAAAACTACCTCTACAACTTATATCAGTAACTTTGGTTCAGTTTAGGCCGATATCACTCCCTGACGCCAGGTTTGTCCAAAATATTTGGGCACCTACTTTAACCTCTATGTTTATAACTCAGGGAGTGCTCTATAAGCTAGACCATACTGTTTTCTAAGCAAGGATTACATAAATCACCAATACACTATATTATTTATCATAGATATAAAAATAATGTTTTTACTGATTGATTACTTGTATATAAATACTTATGTTTAAAGTGTACCGTTTGGTATAGTTCGTAAATGCGTAGATTTACTTTATAGCTTACATAACTAACGTGCATTACTAAAGGAAAATTATTTTTAAAAAGGCAATCCGCTAATCAAAAAACTGACGTATGGTCTAGAAAATTATATAAATATATATATATATATATATATATATATATATATATATATATATATATATATATATAATAATAATAATAATAATAAATTCTTTATTTATTCTGGGACAAGTCCCTTCGGAATAATATTACAGACAAATTAAATTAGTGCTTCAATGTCTTAGAGTAAAATAAAATAAATAAAATATATATATATATATATATATATATATATATAATAAAATAAATAAATAAAAAGCAACAGAAATGACAAAGAAAATGAATAATAGTTATAAATTCATAGGTAGCTTCTTATAATAATTTAGAAAAACAAACAAAACAAATTAGACAAGAATAAAAAAATAAAAATATCTTCATATAAGTATACATTGCAAAATAAATTATGCATAAAATAAAATTCATAAATCTTTAATATACAACATAAAATGTGATAAATAATCGTTTCTCTCTGCCGATTTTTATTGAAATTTGCAACTCACTAGAGGTCATTTGAAAATTGTATAACCAGGAAGTGTATGAATAAACGGGATTTGAAGGTAGGGAGAGTATTGGAATGACGGATATAAGAAGGAATAGAATTCCATATGGACGAGGATCGGATAAGGAAAGATCTGTCGAAAGCTGCGGTTCGATGAGGCGTTATATACAGGTCTGAAGCCCGTGAACGAGTGTTGCGGGAGTGGATGGAGGATTTAAATGAAAGTATATCAGAGATGTACGATGGACGTTGAGATCGGAGAACTTGGAAGAGAAAGGATGCCAGGAAGTACTTAGAACGGTAGAATGGGTAAAGCCACTTTAACTCCTCGTAGAATCGGGTTACAGAGGTGTCGCTGGAATCCTGAAGATGAAACATACCAGACAGTTAAATAATCGTTTTAGTTTAGCTTCAAGATCCCCAGAGACACCCCCATACACCGCGCAACAGTAGTCAAAGTGGGGGAATATTAGTGAGCAAACTAAAAGCTTGCGGGTTTCTAATGGAAGAAGGTGACGATGGTGATTTAGGAGTTTTAAGATGGAAATTGTGCGTCGAGAAATTTCGGAAACGTGGTTTTTCCAGGAAAGAGATTGGTCGAGGGTTACTCCAAGGTTTTTGACGGTTTGATGGAATTTTATAGGTTCATTATTTAAAAACAATGTTGGGATTAAGGAAAGGGTTTTGAGGAGTGGATTGGAACCTATTACAATCGCCTTAGTTTTATCTGCATTTAACTTTAACTTATATATATATATATATATATATATATATATATATAGGGTGGCTAGCATAACAATCTTCTATGCTGAATAGTTATGCCGTCCTTCGGAAGGGACGTAAAAAGGTGGTCCCGAACCTGTACGCTGTCAGGTACTCGTTAAAGATCTATACCTATTCTATACTTTGTCCCTACAGCCCCTTTAGGACTTTAGACTCTGTTTATTATCAGGCCTGAGGCGTTCCAGGGGACTCCTAATAATAATAATAAAATTAAGTAATGGATGGGCTGTTTTCTAAATGATGCGGACTGTATAAATAAATAGGTATATATTTTCTAGTATTGTTACAGATTGTAATGAGGGTTAGTTGCTTAATCTATTGTACATATCTGTGGGCAGTTCTTTTCTTTTCTTTTTGTTCTCCTCTCCTTCGGCACATGAGCAGGTCGGCTCCGAAATGTGCTGACACGAAGTAACTATTTCTGGTAATGAAAAATATCTCTTTCATGCCAACCCATGCTATGTTTATCATATATAACTCATTTGCTGATTGTAACATATACAGGTGCAAATAAAAATATTAAGTTAAAAAAAAAAAAAAAAAAAAAAAAAAAATATCTCTTAGACTGTGGGGCACATGTGCTCACTTAACTCGTGTCTCAGACCCTATAGCAGACCTCCACGAGCTCTTGCTATTACCTGCCAATTTCGACAGGGTGTCCCTTTCCTCTGGCTGCCACTAGATGGCGTTGTGCTCTTTATAATGATGCTGTTATAGGATGAGGCTACAGTCCATAATTTTCCCAGGTTTTCTAGGTTTTATTAGGATAGGGATCATTAACCTTTCCATCGTTATCTGATGCTTTTCAGGAGTTTCAGGAGGCGGCGCACAGTGGGCCAAATCACCAATTTAGGTGGACAAAAGTCAAGTCAAAAGTTTGGAATTTTCCAGTGCTTCGCCTTTTTATTATTAGTTGGCAAGACCATTAATACTAATATTTCCCACGGTACTGTGTTTACAAATAAATAGTAAATGAATTAATCATTCCTGTTCACACAAGTGCCTAATAATCGGCTGTGGGATTATCTTTATTCGATGGTCATTTATTGTGTTCAAGGTGTATTTAAAGCAAAGTCTTTTTGCTTTTATTTAACAATGGACATTGCTGAGACAGGTAACATATTATATTTCCAAACTCGTTATTGAATATACATTGCAATCTCACCTGTAGCGTCAATTTAGCAATTAGTAAATGTATGCCCCTATTCAATAACAAAAAAGTATATAACCCCCAAGTTACCCCAAGGATTTGTTTGTAGGATTTGTTTCATCAATCTTTCTAGTATTTAGATATTACAAAGAATTTTTGCGTTTTGGGTGATACATAATTTTTTTTCAGACATAACACCCCGAATCAAAATTTTTACAATTTATAATTTCAAGAATTTCCTAAATGATATAAAATGCAATTATTAGTAGGTTTTAGAAACTCCGAGCCATAATTAGCTTTTTCTCTTATTTTTCCCGTATTATTTAAACGTAAAAAATAGGGAATTTTTAGATTTTATTAAATAAATTTGATGTTTGACTACAGTACGCTCGCCGATCGTGTCAAAAATTAATTAGTTTTTATAATTTTTCTTATAATATGTTTTCCGTAATCTGGGACCCCAAAGGTTAAATATAGACAAGTTTCGGAATTTTGTCCACCTAAATCGGTCATATTGCCCACTGTGCGGTGATTAAACTCGGTCTGGAGATCAAAAAGACCAAGACCCTGCTAGATGGCAGCACTTAAAATATGTTAAGGGCCCGGTTTCCTAAACAGCCTCTGACTCTTATGCTCTTCCAATCGTCTCTGTCAGCTACATGTCTCCTCCTTCGACTCACACTAACCCTGCGCAAGTCCGCTTCCACGTCCTCAAGCCATCACAGGCGTGGTCTTTCTTATATTCGCCTTCCTTCTGGTAATAGGTATAGGAGTCTTTTTGGTAGGCGATATTCTGGCATTCTTTCTACGTAGCCAAGCCACCGTATTCTTGCCATCTTAATGAATATCACTTTGTCTGGTTCCCCATACATATCCATTAATTATGGATTAAGACTCACGCTTTGCTGTCATATGTCACTATCACCACCAGCTCTGAATATTGTCCGGTATATTATTTATTTGGCTTTATGTAATAGATTTCTAAACTGGATCACCTTCCGAAGTGCATGCAAACATCTACTGTCTGATGCAAATTTTGCTTTTATATCTTCTTTAATGCTATTTCACTGTTGCCACTGACCCCAGATATTTCTAATTTTCTACATTTCTGAAATTCCGACCACACACCAAAATGTAAAGTTTCGCCCGCCTGTCTCTTTTAGGGGATCTCATGTATTTGGTCTTTTTGATCTCCAGACCGAGTTTAATCACCGCACAGTGGGCAATATGACCGATTTAGGTGGACGAAATTCCGAAACTTGTCTATATTTAACCTTTGGGGTCCCAGATTACGGAAAACATATTATAAGAAAAATTATAAAAACTAATTAATTTTTGACACGATCGGCGAGCGTACTGTAGTCAAACATCAAATTTATTTAATAAAATCTAAAAATTCCCTATATTTTACGTTTGAATAATACGGGAATAATAAGACAAAAAATCTAATTATGACTCGGAGTTTCTAAAACCTACTAATAATTACATTTTATATCATTTAGGAAATTCTTTAAATTATCAATTGTAAAAATTTTGATTCGGGGTGTTATGTCTGAAAAAATTATGTATCACCCAAAACGCAAAAATTCTTTGTAATATCTAAATACTAGAAAGATTGATGAAACAAATCCTACAAACAAATCCTTGGGGTAACTTGGGGGTTATATACTTTTTTGTTATTGAATAGGGGCATACATTTACTAATTGCTAAATTGACGCTACAGGTGAGATTGCAATGTATATTCAATAACGAGTTTGGAAATATAATATGTTACCTGTCTCAGCAATGTCCATTGTTAAATAAAAGCAAAAAGACTTTGCTCTAAATACACCTTAAACTCAATAAATGACCATCGAATAAAGATAATCCCTCTACCAGTTATTAGGCACTTGTGTAAACAGGAATGATTCATTCATTTACTATTTATTTGTAAACACGGTATGGCGGGAAATATTAGTACGAAGGGTCTTGCCAACTAATAATAAAAAGGTGAAGCACTGGAAAATTCCAAACTTTTGACTTGACTTTTGTCCACCTAAATTGGTGATTTGGCCCTCTGTGCGCCGCCTCCTGAAACTCCTGAAAAGCATCTGATAACGATGAAAATTTTAATGATCCCTATCCTAATAAAACCTGGAAAAATTATGGACTGTAGCCTCATCCGATTAGCCACAGTAGCATAAAGTGATGTTAAATAAATAAACAACAACAAAATATATTTTATAGATTTTTGCAACTGTGTATACAATACGAGATATAAAGTACAAAAATTTAATATAAATTTTCTTTAGCATGAAATAACTTTGCCATACAACTAAATACAAGTGTGTTAATAAAAACCGGTAAACAAATAGGTCTCGAATTAAATACCGATAAGACGAAATAAATGATTAGTAGCAGAAATGGTAGCGATCTTGATGATATTAATATTTCAGGGCAAACTTTTGAACACGTAGAGAAATTCAAGTATTTAGGTTCAATAATAACAAGAAAAAATGAAATCCAGGAAGAAATAAAGTCCCGATTAAAGGTGGGAAATGCGTGTTATTATTCACTTGCTAAATTTCTTAGCTCGCGGCTTCTGTCTAAAAACTTAAAGGTTAGAATTTATAAAACTATTATTCTTCCGACGGTTCTTTACGGATGTGAAACGTGGTCGCTTACTTTGAAGGATGGACAACAGGTTAAGATTTTCGAAAATAAGGTACCGCGTAAAATATTTGGTCCAAAGAAAGATGGGACCACTGCAGAGTTTAGAAGGTTGCACAACACGGAATTGCGGAGCTTGTATCCTGTGAATATAGTTGAGTTGATAGCAACGCGGTGACTCAAATGGGCGAGTAAAGTTGTTGGACTCGGTGAGGAACGGATTCCGAGAAAGTTGGTAATCCCTGAACTGACTGGTAGGCGTCCGAAAGGTCGGCCGAAACGTCGATGGGAGGATTGCATTAAGGCTGATCTTGGGGGCTTGGGCTTGACCGGCAAACATTGGACGAGTCTGTGCGTCTGTGGCGAAGTTTGGTGGTATCGGCATCGAACCTTCGTGTTCGGTAAGCCTATTATTATTATTATTATTATGAAACAACTTTACAAAAAAAAATATATTTCGTTAGAGCTGCTATGTTTGCTTCAGAGTTGGAATTCACTGGTAATTAATTTGAACAAGGAAAGTCGGAAGCTATTGAAAATGTTTACTACAAAATGATTTACAAGCAAAAAATATTTTAAACAAAGACATCGTTAATTAGTTACCCATCGCTACCATGCCTTGGGCTTCGTGCCTATTAGCAGAGTCGGAAACAGTCAAGTCTGGTCTAATTGGCTTCAGGTTAATGCTCTATCTAACAGGAGTTTAATGTTAGGCCAAATCCAAGTTTAATATTAATTTATCTAAATAATCCTTATAACTGCCACAATTCGGTTCCAAAATTGTAAGCTAACGAATTAAAGAATTTTCTTAGAGACTTCTTAACGAAATAGTTGAAACAAAAAAACTTTTTTATTTTTATATATCTCTATAGAAAGCGGCGTCACTTGATCGATAGAACACTAGGCTTAAAGTTATTACTGATAATAATTATACGTGACAATTTAATATTGATATATTATTGAATTGTTCCAAACGAAACTTAATAAACATTTAATTTAGATTAACTTTATAATTTTTAAACATAGGTTTATTTAATTAGGCATTAGACTCGAAAGTAAACAGCTGAACAGACGATTTGGACTATTATAAATTATTATATGGACTTGACCAACGATAAAAATTAGCCGTGAACATCAAACGTACTATTAACAAAGTGCTGATCAAACCCTTATGGACATACGGGATAGAGCTATGGGGATCTGCCAAAAACTATAACATCCAAAAATTCAGTCTTTCAATAAAAAATATAACGAAAAATCGTAGATTAAGAAACCAACGAATTATTTCACAATGACTTGGACATACTCCCAGTTTCAGACTCAGCCACAGAATATTATGAAAGATTTCACGACAGACTGACTTACAACAAAAAACCCATCGGCCTAAACACTTAAATCCTACACGAACCCGTACAACCCACCCCGACGACTTTTGAGGCGGTGGCCTAGAGATGCCATGATTTGATCTACTTTTTAGGAAGTTAACATATTTGCTTATAGCAATTTGGAGAGAAAACATTTGTAAATAAATAAAGGTTTATTTAATAGTGATTACATTGATTTTTAAACAGAACTGTTGAATTGAAACAATTGATCCAACCCAATCGGCTTTATGTTCACCAGTGCAAGCCCTCGACCGCCTATCATGTCACCAAGAAAGGTGTCACCAGTAGCCATATGGTGGTACCTGTTACAAAAAAAATATTATCAGAGACTGTATAATAAAAAACCTTCAGTAAAATATGTATTTCTTATGATATATTAATATACAACAAAATCAATATACAACTAAATACAAGAGCGTTAATAAAAACCGGTAAAGAAATAGGACTCGAATTAAATACTAAGACGAAACATATGATTAGTAGCAGAAACAGCGGCGATCTTGGTAATATTGATATATCGGAGCATACGTTTGAACACGTTGAGAAATTCAAGTATTTAGGTTCAATGATAACAAGAAAAATTGAAATCCAGGAAGAAATAAAGTCCCGGTTAAAGGTGGGAAGTGCGTGTTATTATTCAGTTGCTAAATTACTTAGCTCGCGGCTTTTGTATAAAAACTTACAGGTTTAGAGGTGAAGCCACTGGGGAGTTTAGAAGGTTACACAACGCAGAATAGCGGAGCTTATACCCTGTGAATATAATTGAGTTGATAGCATCGCGGAGACTCAAATGGGCGAGTAAAGCTGTGGCGCTCGGTGAGGAAAGGATTTTGAGAAAATTTATATATGCTGAACCGACAGGTAGGCGTCCGAAAGGCAGACCAAAGCGTCGATGGGAGGATTGCATTAAGGCTGATGTTAAGGGCATGGGCTTGAACGGTGAACATTGGACGAGTCTGTGTACACGGATTAGGTGGTATCGGCATCGAACCTTCGGGTTCGGTAAGCCTATTATTATTATTATTAAATTGATTTAAACAGTAAAGGTAGGTGAAATCCTTGCGTTTTCCGCACCATAATTAATCATAAAAGCTGTATCTATATCAATGATAAATAGATATCAATATATCTAGATTCAAAAGGTGTGTATTGGTCACTATACTAGGTAAATATAACTCGAAATTGAAAAAGTTTTACTAAATTCGGTAAGGCAGAACCGATAGGAACAAAGCTTTCGCTTATCTCGGAAAGTCAGCCAAGAACCTTCCCCTCTCCTTTCCCCTCCTCCTCACTCAATAGCGATAGATAAAAAGCAATAAATATTCCCGATAAAGATGTCATGGCACGGAGATATCTCTTGGTGGCTTCTATGCCGGAAGCTATCATATATTATATCCTATTGGCAAGCTCAATGGCCTTTATCAGTATCAAATACTTCCCAAGAAAACACGAAAATGAAAAAAATATTTAGAATTAAATAAACAAATAATATTTTTACTAAGTATAAAATGTATATAAAGGGAAAGTATTGCGATCGCGAAAATATTCTAATTCAGGTTTTCAACTGAAATGTTTAGGGTCCTCTCAGTCTAAATAACCAAGTCCGGCATAATGGTATGTGTTTGTTGCGCCCGTATTTCCGCGCGTTTGTGGTAAGCTGCAAAAACAAAAAATCGTACGAAACTGAAATTTCACACCTATGACAACTATATTTAGAGATTAGTACAATCTCAAATTTCAAAATTCCTCGAAGAATCCAAATCAATCAATCCTCTTCAATCCGGTTTCCGACCTGCTCTTGCTAAAATCACCAATGACATACACACTGCAATGGACAACAAACAGCTAACAGTACTAATACTCCTTTACTTTTCTAAAGCGTCCTATTCTCTGAACCATTCTATCCTTAACTCCAAACTAAAATCTCTTTCCTTCTCTTACAGCTCTATTCTTTGGCTCCAGTCATTTCTTTCTGACCGAACCCAAGCAGTCCACATTCCTAACCAGCCTTTGTCTTCTTTTCTTGCCCTTTCCTCAGGGGTGGCCAAGGGTTCAAGTATTTCTCCTATCCTTTTCAATGCTTTTATAAACGATCTTCCCAATTCAATCCATCACTGCTCCTACCACCTATATGCTGATGACTTTCAGATTTATCTAACCTTTCCTCCTACTTAGTTATCAGCAGCGTTTACTAGTATTCAAAAAGACCTGGGCAGGATCTGCCATTGGGCAAATCAGAATGAATTATGGTTAAACGCTGCGAACACTCAGTGCTCATCATTATTTGATCCGATTCCCTCCTCACATCTATTCCTTCTCTTCCTACCCTATTACAAAATGACCATCCTATCACTTTCAGATCCTCTGTAAACAATTTAAGCATCCATTTTGACCAAACCCTATCCTGGAAACCATATGTGGCCCAAATTTCCCGAAGGTCAATAAGCACCCTCAAATTATTCCATCGTTACCTTCATGTTCTCCACAGTCCACCCGTAAGCTCCCTCTTTAATTTTCCTCAATTTGATTATGGATGTGCGGTATATGGTGGTCTCTCGATGATGCTAGAGAAGAGGTTGAAGCAGATCATGAACAGCTCTTTAAGATTCGTTTATGGCACGTCGAGGCGGTCTCATGTATCCCATCTTTATACCGAATCAAAATGGGTTTTTCCCCACAACCGTAGGCAATACATCCTTGGATCTTTCCTATGCCAAACCATCAACTCCCAACATCCTTCCTATATCAATAATCTCCTGCAGTTCAAACCCTCAATTCATCCACTAGAGACTAGATCCCGTAAGTTCAACCTTTATATCCCTTCCCACAGACAAAAAAATGTGAATGCTCCTTTCTGGCCCGTTCTACTAGTCTCTGGAATTCCCTCCCATCAAACATCCGTCATGCTCCCTCCCTCTCTACATTCAAACACCTTCTCTTCCATTACCTTTTAGCATCCCAAAATGACGCTGCTTGACAATGTAAAAATTTTAGCAGAATTGTATTCAATATTTTTATTTTTTTCCACAAGTATCTATCTATTTTTTCAACTATTTTATCTGGAAGATTTCTTTATTACAATCGTTACAGTTTTTTTTTAATTTTCTTTTTAAATTGTTTATATTGTGATTATTATGTCTGTTTTGTGATTAGAAGACTTCGTTTCGTATTATTGTAGTATATTATTTTTATTTATGTTTAATTGGTTTATTTTTCATTAATTCTTGTCCAGTTAAAGTTACTTTATTATTTCAAAGCTCATGTTATTCTTAAAAGACCAAGTAACAAAACAATGTAAATATTTATTTTTCTCTTTTTATTATATATTTAAACTCATTTATTTTTCAATTCGTCCACACAACTATTTTCTGAGGATTGTTTTTAATTTATTTTATTTTTATATTTTATACATATATTCACCCATAATTGTAAACATTAGTTAATTATGTTCATTTTGTCTGTTGGCCAGACATGTATATTATAAACTGTGCAAATATGTTGTTCTCAAGGGACACAGTCCCAGAGTAAAAATCAATTTCTATTCTATTCTATTTCCATATTACCAAGATTGGGAAGTCCATAGCTGAGTGGCTAGCGGGCTAGTCCCACAGACTAAAGGTTGTGAGTTCCAATATCAAGTCCCAGAGGGACTTTTTTAAGCATATAGTTAAATGGGGATAAACTCACAGCCTCTCCCCTGGGTATGTAAGACCCGTCAGCCAAATGATGGCCACCCATAAAATTAGGCTTAGGAAGTGATGACCCTACCCTATAAAAACATAGAGAAACGTGAGTTAATCTCTCAGGAGAATACACCGCGAGGCCAACGGCCTACACGGCCTGTCGCGCCACTGGAAGAAGAAGAATACTCCCAAGATGTTACAGCACGTTTTCTTTTAAGTCGGCAGACCGGAAGATCTACTTTATACAATGCAGTTTTGCACCTTTTTACGATTTTCATTAAACTTGCGGTTTCGATGCAACAATTTAATGGACTTGAATGTAGGTTTCGTTCTGATCTAAATATTCAGCAAGGGCATAAATGCCGACAATTTATTTTTTTATTATTATTTTTTTATTTTATTTATTTATATAATTTATTATTAATCAATTTTTTTATTTTTATTTTTTTGTTTTGAAGTTCCTTTATTTTTTGTAGATTTGAATAAATAAGCCATATCATCTTGTTAGCATTGATAAAAAACAGAACATTATACAAGTTAAACAAATTCAATAACCATCTAAAGTATAAAAGAGCAAACATATTTTTTCATGCATGGACATCAAAAGACAAATGTCTAACAAATCTTGGGTATTAAATTAAACATATAGTGTACACCATATTTTTATTGCCACATTTTGGCTAGGCATATTTATATTTCCTCATATAACATTTAAAATATATCATATTCTAAATATAATTGTTTATTGTCCATTTATTTTATTGATTCCTTTATCTTTACGCTTTAATAATCTCACTAACCTCCTGAGCAAAGAAAGATGGAAACAAAGGCTGGCCAAAGGGCATCCACATAGCCAAGTGAACTAAAAACAACAAAAACCACAGAACCGCTGTTGACTGTAGACCCACCACAAACTCCGCAAAGTCAATCCAACCAGAAAACACACCTTTATTGGCACAGACCTTGTATTCAAGCATATTTCATATTTTACCTCCGTTTCGAAAAAAAAAAAAACACAAAATGTGTTCTTTGTCCTGCTATAATTACTTGGTAAAAGTTCAATAAAACTGATGTTCTATTTTAATAATTTAGTAGAGAAAAAAATAGTAAATGCTCCTTATTATGTTTCCAACTATACCTTGCACCACGACCTTAATGTTCCTTTTATTTCAGACCTAATTCCATCCAAATTCTCTAAATTCCACCAGAATCTCATTCATCATCCTAATCCTCTAGCTCAATCCCTATCCAGCTCCACTCATCCATACAACCCACCTAGAAGGTTGAAACGGCAGTGGCCCCGCGACCTTTTGTAAATATATTGGAGTTCTAGTACTGGCTAGATTCTCCACTCAATGTGATTTATGTATGAGTGTGTGTATGTGTATATAGGTATAAGAGAATTCTTGACTTTATTGTATTGATTCATTATTGTGTATATATTTTATTGCAATTTTATGCTGTGTAAATATTGTATGAATGTAGTATGTATGATATCTTTCAGCACTACTATTAATGTCCAAATTGGGACAGATTGTAATTTTACTCAATAAAAATTGTTGTTGAATAAAAAAAAATAAAAAAAAGTAGAGAAAAAAAAACTATCGTTCTAGTGGAAATATTTATTTTACATTAAATAATATTACAAAATAAATTATCTTCAACAGTCAATTAACTTTATGTCTTTTTCGTAATTTTGTTTTAGCCTCTGCAATATTATATGTTAGATACTTTCCGAACCTTATGTTATAAATTCCTATTTATTATCTTATTTAGGAAAAATAATTCAATATAATGACCATATTCAATATAATTTTTAAAAATATTTACCAGAATCTGAATAAACGCTATGTTATTTTACATTTAGACATTGATATTGGGTTGTTTCACATTAAATGTCCGTTTTTATAGTTTCTGAAATACATAGAGGATTTTGCAGGTCTCTGTTGTTTTCTTCCGAATGTTTACATATTTAAAGTAAACAGTTACTAATCTTCTACCTTTGTATTATAAACATTAGCTTCCCAATCAATTACCCACTTTTTAGTATACCTCCAAGTATGAACATGGAAACACGCGATTTTCGCTTACTATTTGTGTACAAGGCGTTTGGGGAAGGGAGTGTTAATGCACGGACCATTCGCTGTTGGTTTGCTAAGTTTTCAGCTGGGGATACCGACTTGCAAAACTTGCCCTGAGGAAGACCTCCGTCCGTAATAGACAACGATGTCCTCAAACATTCAGTAGAAGGAAACCCCTACCAAATAGTTAAAGGATTCTCAGCACAACTAAATGCAAGTGCATCTACCGTTTACATTTAAAGTGTATTGGGAATGTAAAAAAGCTCGATACATTGGTACCTCATGATCTCACTGAGCGGCAGCAAGACCCCATGTTTCAAAACATACCATGCAAAAATTGAAAGAACTGGGCAACGAAGTTCCTTCCCACCCATCATATTCTCCCGACTTGTCTCCAATAGATTACCACCTGTTCAGGAATTTAGACAACTTCGTCAAAGGAAAACGTTTTGAAAATGATGATCAAGTGAAAAGTGCGTTTTCAGATTTTGTTTCACTTCAAAGCTCAGAGTTTTTCAGATCTGGGATAAAAAAGTTGGTGTCACGTTGGGAAAAATGTGTAAAAAAAGAAGGTGAATACTTCGAATAAAATTAATTTTTTTAATTTGTTTTATTAAGAGATAATACAATCTGCCACCTTCTGGGGCAATGAGTATTAGAGATAAAATAAATCATTCATACCATGTGTACATTGTAAATAAAATCAAAGAAAAAAAAATTAATAAAGACTAAACAAATAAAAGAAAAAAATATATACACAAAATAAAATAAGTACTATAAAGAAAATAATAATAACAATCTTGTTCACATTCATACCTATTTACAATATTTACAAACTGCCCCTCGGATCACTGAATCAAACCTCGAGATCCACTAGTGGATGTCGAGGCACAATGCCAGAAGATCCCAGCGCCTCTCATTCAGCTGCGTCACTGGTCTTGAGTGCCAGTGGAGGCTGCGCGAGGGCGCTAGATCCACATACACTCAGGGCATGAGTGGAGAAGCTGGCCATTGCCAGCACTCCAATAACATAATTACAAAAGATCTCTGGGCCACTGCCGCTTCAACCTACGAGGAGGGTTATAGGGATGTTTGGAACTAGATAGGGAGTTTGCCAAGGGATTAGGAAGGTGAGTAAGCTTCTGATGGAAGATTGAGAATTTGGATGGGATTAGATCAAGGACAAATGGGATATTCAGGTCATGGTATCGAATAAAATTATCTTGTTTTCATGTCGTATTTTTAATAAAAATCCTTTACCTTGAAAACGGACATTTCATGTGACACAACTCAATAATTTTTTTATTCAGAACAATATAGCTCCTAAAAGGTAGAGCATATCAAAAAAATGTATTAAAAATATTATGTTTTTCTGAATTTCCGATAAGGTAAATTTACGATCTTACCAAAACCAATAGAGCTAAGTTGTGTTAAACGCGTTGATTTTTAAATATGAAAAATCCTTTTACAATAAAACTAGAAACCCGGCAGTAGGTCCATAAGACATAAAGACATGTCCAAAAATGAGTTCTTTCGAAGGTTAAAAAATATAATAACGTAAATCATTTTGGAACGATAATCTCAAATTCTAAAAAAAAATCTTTGAACTAGATAATTGTTATTCTAATTAATTAATTATCATTAATTTATAATTAGTTTACAGGGCTGTTTAGTAAATTAAATTAAAATTTTACGTTGCAACCTACCTACTACTATCGTATAATAAATAGAACACAAACATTAGATAACATGTCAAGAATATCATTTGTTAAACAAATATTGACACCTAACTCAGCTAGCACACCTTATGGTAATATTAATTTTATTTAACATAATCTGCAGAATGCGTGTATATTACATATCCACTATTTCATGTTGAACAAATAAAAACAATTTAAATCTAGTTACATCAAAATATGTTTGTCGAACTGGATGTAACCAGAATTTTAAATAGTAACTAGTGATCTAATGACACATATATAACATTTAATATTTTGATTTGTTGATATTTATCATACCATATAGTGTGTATTTCACAAACTGATCAGTAAATAAACCTTTAACTAAATATAAATAATTATTTATATACTTATACATATATACACTGTTCTCTAGTGACCTTCAGTATCTTTTTTCAGCCAAATATGGTTACCAATATTAACATTCACTCCATCGATTTATGAAACAGAAATCATAGAATCAAACAAAATGTTTTTTTCAATCAAGGTATCCTAAGGGGAGCATGTGTACATTCATTTACATATTTTTCCGTTTGAACTGTTTTAAGAGAGTTTTTTATTTATATAAAAAAAATTAAAATAAGATACAAATAAATTTTAAAAAAATTAAATAATTGATTAAAAAAAAAGGACTAACTTTTAATTGCGTTCGTATTATTTTATCTTATTTTATTATTTTTACTGAATATGCTAGATATTTGATGTTGAAGGAGGGTTGCATATGGTTGTTATAGGATGTCATGTGGTAATTATTATATATATAAATATATATATATATATATATATATATATATATTTGAATTAATTAATATGAGAGATAAGCAAGAGAAGAAGAAAAAATTAATCTATTTTTATGTGTATTGCACGTTAAGATATTTAGATTAAAAATTGTTCATTAAGCAAAAAATAAACTAAGCTCTGTAATTAGCTATCCAATTAAGTTGGACTTATTATTATTTTAAAATAATTATCTCGTAAGACATTGTAGTTACTTAGCTCGCGACTTCTGTCTAAAAACTTAAAGGTTAGAATTTATAAAACTATAATTCTTCCAACGGTTCTTTACGGATGCGAAACGTGGCCGCTTACTTTGAAGGATGAACAACGGCTTAAGGTTTTCGAGAATAAGGTACTGCGTAAAATATTTGGTCCGAAGAGAGATGAGGCCACTGGGGAGTTTAGAAGGTTGCACAACGCGGAATTGCGGAGTTTGTACCCTGTGAATATAATTGAGTTGATAACATCGCGGAGACTCAAATGGGCACGTAAAGTTGTTGGGCTTAGTGAGGAACGGATTCCGAGAAAGTTGGTATTCGCTGAACCGACTGGTAGGCGTCCAAAGGGTAGGCCGAAGCGTCGATGGGAGGATTGCATTAAGGCTGATTTCGGGGGCCTGGGCTTGACCGGTGAACATTGGACGAGTCTATGCAGGCGAAGTTTGGTGGTATCGGCATCGAACCTTCGGGTTCGGTAAGCCTATTATTATTATTATAAGACATTGTAGTAGGCTGGGTGCTAAGCAACACAATAGAGATGGGTAACGATATGGGCTTTATGAATAAAGTATTTCCCTCTAATTAATGACAAATAAATAAATTAAGCCAACATTAATATTATAAACCAGAGGATGGTTGCTATTATAAAAAGAAAAAGATATATCCTTGAGTCCAAGTTTAGAAAAGAAACGCTTTATAACAAACAACGCAATATAATTTTTAACATAAATATTTATTGAGTGATAAATATTTATTGACTCACCTACCAGACGCCCTGATGATGACCCACAATGGGGGTCGAAACGTTGGCAAACAATAAAATAGTTGAAACTATTCAGTTGTTTCATTTAATGACCGCCACCCGGACTAATTCCTTCAATAAATATTTATTATTTAGATTTAGATCCCGGAAGTTTCGATTATTCTTGGATCTCTTATTATCATAAGAAATATATATTTTAGTGAAGTTATATTATTATACAGTCTCTGATAATATTTTTTGTTACAGGTACAAGCTTATGGCTACTGGTGACACCCTTCTTGGTGACATGATAGGCGGTCGAGGGCTTGCACAGGTGAACATAAACCCGATCGGGTTGGATCAAGAATCAAGCTGTTGAATGCACTTTCAAGATCTTGCAAGAGCTCTTGTATCTGCGGACCGAGTTATCCTAATAGATGTGATTATTTTTAATGACCCGACCTTGTCCTGAAACCGTTTCTGCAAAATGTATTTTTTCAATGGCATTGTACATATATACCTCAAAGGAAGACGGATAATTCCCTGTATATATTCATCATTGTACATAGCCTTTATAAGCTGTCTAGGTTGTACATATGTATTCAAAATCACAAATTTCATGTAGTGCCTTCCTGTTGCAGAATAATTTAGATACATAGACATCCTAAAAAAAGATTTGCGATTTTTTTAAAAATGCAACAGTGCACTATTGATAGTTATTGTTAGATCTTTATATACCTTTAGGACATTTCAAATTGCTCTAAACTGATTTAATGTTATGTGTATGTTATAACTTTATATGTTTCCTAGCCTCATTTTAATGACACAAAATTATATCATGTCATAGTTTATAGAATATATTTACGAGGGACACGGAAGCCCTACTGTTAGTGTTGACATGTTTGTATCGCAAAATATTAAAGAGTTCAATTTAAGAATGTTACGACTGTTTGACATAAATTTATATTGTTGTCAATTTAAATTGTCCAGAACATTGAGGGGAACAATTGTGGGAGGTTTATAATAAATGTGATTATTTTATCTTCTTTTTTTTTTTTCCTCTCCTTTTTTTAACTTTTTATTGAAGCCTTGCATAATGTCATCCTGACACGTGAGATAAACAGTTATGCAAACGATTACATGATCAGAAATTTTAAAAAAAGATTCAGTTTCTTAAAAAAAAAAATTGTTGACTTTATAACATAATTCATGATCTTAAAGTGACATTACACAAGTATTTGACTTCCGCAAAGAAAAATATGACAATTTCTGCAGCTTTAATGATAGTTCTTATACAATATATAACTTAAGCCAAACATGACCTATAATGGAAACGAGAATCAAACTAACACTTAAATGAGCACACCTTAACTTCCTTTCGTCAATCAATTACTTAAACAGTAAGCCAATGAACACCCATGAGGACGAATAGCAGTAAGCTATGAAGTGAAGTGATGGGTTATATGTGAAAAAGTGTTTTTAAAAAAATAAGTCTTGAGAATAGGGGACAGCACCGAAACGTTGATGCTTATGAAATAAAGTAATTGATTGACAAAAGGAAGTCAAGATATGCTCATTTAAGTGTTAATATGAAGAAAACTTCCCGAAAAATTAAAAAAGAAAATAGAATCAAACTGTGAATCGTACCTTTATGAATGTATAATATGAATGTACTAGAGAGTGTGTATAAATATATATATATATATATATATATATTATATATATATATATATATATGTATATATATATATATATATATATATATATATATATATATATACAGGTATGCTCCTTATTATGTCAATAACGATAGCTAACACCAAGACCTAAATATTCCATTTATTTTAGAACCTATCCCATCTTAATTTCACCACAGCTTTATTCATCATCCTAATCCGCTAGCTCCATCTCTATCCAACTCCATACTTCTAACTAACCCAAGAAGTTTGAAACGGCAGTGGCTCCGAGACCTGTCGTAAAAATGTATATTGGAGTTCTAGCATTGGCTAGAATCTCCATTAAACGCTTTATGTTTCAGGATTGTATATAGGTATGAATGACTTGTAGAGTTTCTACATATTTCATTTCTTTATTATATATACATATATTAGCTGACCTGACAAACGTTGTTTTGCCATATACATTATCTCTAGGACATTTATAGAGTAAAAAAAAATGACCAACTTATTGTAAGTGTGTAAGGATGTGGTATATGAGTGAAAGAGGCATGGATGTGCTGTGAACGATGGGGAAATATAAAAATAACAAAATACCAAACATTAATTGTGTATAATTTATTTCTTAAGATTATATATATCATTAATTAATTAAGACAGAAACACAAACAAACAATATCAACCTCTTAATGCTATAGCGTAAACAATATTTTTTGTTAGCCCATCTTTAGCTAATACAAACAAATAGGATGGTTCACCCACTCGAGGGCAATCCACGTTTAAATGTCCGTGTGAAAAACATGAGTTACCCTGAGATAGTAAAATGATAATTGTAAAGGTTACTACTACGCTTGATGCTTGAACAATAATAATGGCCCATAACTGTGGAGAGAGTGAGAGAAGGCTTATTGTCTGAGAGAAAGAGGAGACCAGCTTCGGTGCCATACATACTCCGTGCTGTTTGCTGACTGAGGTGTGACACCGGTAGGTCTCACTGGCGGGGATAACTTACCAAGTCATAATTAATCAGTTATCCAGCTAGATGAACAATTATTAAATTAATAAAATAGGGGTTGGTGATAGAAGGGTGAAAATTCGGGGTTGTGTGTATTTTTAATTGCAACATTATAAAAAAATAATAATAAACAATGTTGTCTGAAAAAATTAAAAATAATGTTAGCAGTGGATAACCCTTATCACATTGGGGTCTGAAAAATAGATAGTAGCTGATTCATAAATATATATTGGAAAGCATTAATATATGTGTTGAGAATTAATTTAAATTTCTTCGTTTGACCGAGTCTGACACCAGGGCCTGCTTTACAAACTCCGTAAATTCCTGCCTCCTACGTACTTCCTCATTATCCAGTCCTACCTTCCTCACAGAACCTTCAGAATCAATAACAATAGTTCCTATTCACCCATTTTTACCCAGTCTGCTGGTGTTCCTCAAGGCATTATCCTAGGACCCATTATTTATACAGTTTATACTGCTGATATCCCATCACATCCTAATAATTTCCTTTCTACTTATGCAGATAACACTTGTATATTATCAGTCAATAATGATCTCACTGTTGCCTCTCAGAATCTCCAATCCCATATCAGCGACCTTGAGGTATGGTGTCAGAATTGGAGAATTACAATAAATTCCAACAAATCCCATCAAATTACCTTCACCCTACGTCGTAAACCTATGACATCCTGCCCTACAGTATTTTACTTTCACTTACTATATATAGTAAGGGAAAGTATTGCGATCGTGACAATTTTCGAATTCCAGTTTTCAACGGAAATACACGTTTTAGGGTCCCCTGAGTCCAAATAACCAAGTCCCGCAAAAAGGTCTGTGTGTGTGTGTGTGTGGTAACTCCCGGGCGGAAACAGTAAGTCCTAAGAAACTGAAATTTCATATTTAAGAAAAATATACGCCCGAGACGTTACAAAACTTTTTCCATCAAAATGAGCTTACCAGAAGAGCCACTTTATACCGTGCATTTTGCACCTTTTTTCGATTTTATCAAAAGCGGTTTGGACGATTTTGATTGAACTCGCTATAACGATGTAAAATTTAACGGGCTTTAATAAAATTTAGGTTTCATTCGGATTAAAATGGTCTGACAGGGCTTAAATGCCGATATTTTAAATTTTCTTCCCCTAAAGCACCTTTAATTTCGTAGATTCAATAATAATAACTAGATTATCTTGTTAACGCTAATGAAAAACAGGTAAATATATAAATTGAATAAATTCGATACCCAACTAAAGGAGAAAACAGAAAAAATATTTTTTTACTGCAATTTTTTGTTTTTGAACATAAGAGGAGTAATATACATGTATGATATACCGTTGGAAAGCTATAGATTTTAGAAAAAATATTATCTCATACACAAGCTTTTAAAAGTTAATAGAGAGTGATAAAATGAACATAAAACTAACTGATTATTTTAGATAATAAAATAAAAGATTTTTTAATAAAACACATGTTTCTATATAAATTAAATTTAATTAATTCTTTAATAGTTTCACGTATTTTTAACTCTAACTGTATTTGGAAATTCTTTCATTGATTTTACAAATCGATGTGAGTGAAAGTATGTGTGTTGCCCGCACCAGATTTTTTTAATAATATTCCGCTCGTTCCAGTTGAACAGATCCGCTACCTAGGACTTCTACTTGACAAACGTTTAACATGGAATCCGCACACTAGACTGAAACGACAAGAAACTGCTCGCCGCTTTCGCTTACTTCAACACTTACTAGACAAACACTCTAAACTTTCACTTAACTACAAAAGACTCATCTACATGACCATCATAAGACCTATCTGGACTTACGGAGTTGAGCTATGGGGCTCCAGTAAACCATAAAATTCTTCCCGTATCCAATCCTTAAATCCAAAATCCTTCGAAAAATCCTAAGCGCTCCTTATATTGTCACGAATAAGCTTATCCATAAAGACCTTAATATTCCCTTTGTAGCTGATTTGGCCCGAACCAGGTATCAATCCTTCCATGACAAACTCCAATCCCGCTCTAACCCACTGGTTTCAATCCTTGCTTCCTCTTCAATTCCCGACAATCCTCCGAGGCGTCTGAATAGAAGATGGCCTCGAGACCTTCTTGTTTAGATTGATTACTAGAGTGCTGCCAATGGGCAGTTTCTCTTCAGGTTTTTCATGTACACTATCTTTAATCAGCATATTTACTTGATGTATTCCTATATAGTTGTAAATTTCAATAAAATATAAAAAAAAAAAAAAAAAATAATAAATTCTTCCAAGACTTAACTCCACAAGGTTCAAGATTCTTGAGGCGGTGCTAAGAACTACTTATAAGCTTACCTTCATACTTCGCAAAGTATTAACCGGGGAGCACCTTCATAACCGTCAAATAAACGTTCTATTGTAAGAAGGGTATTTTAATTCAAAAACATCTAAATAATTTCTAAAACCAGTTTGACATCACTACAGTGGATATACTAATATTAATCTAAAATGTTTTAATTTTAAAGCACTGACTAAAGTGATAGATTGTCGGAAAGTTTTTAGCCGAATGAAAAAACAAAAAAAAAAAAAAAACAGCTATTAATCTCAATGGGGTAGGTTGAGTGAGGCCACTCTCGCTATATTTGTTTTCTCATATTTTATTTCTAGATCGCTTGGATCGTTTCACATTATAAATTTATTTCGATATGTACTCAAGTAATTGCATATGTAGTGTCCCACTTAAAAATAATTATAATTTAAAATTGCAATGAGAAAATTGAACTCAAATATAATTATACAGACAACTAACATAAGATGAAATAGCTTTATTTCGCTTGTTTTACTTATGGTTGAAAAAACATGCTTTTTCTTGTATAATATAGAGAAAAGGGCAGAATAAGTTAAGGAAAGTGACACTAAATATAATAAAGTTTTTTACTTTCACTTACTATATATAGTAAGGGAAAGTATTGCGATCGTGACAATTTTCGAATTCCAGTTTTCAACGGAAATACACGTTTTAGGGTCTCCTGAGTCCAAATAACCAAGTCCCGCAAAAAGGTCTGTGTGTGTGTGTGTGTGTGTGTGTGGTAACTCCCGGGCGGAAACAGTAAGTCCTAAGAAACTGAAATTTCATATTTAAGAAAAATATACGCCCGAGACGTTACAAAACTTTTTCCATCAAAATGAGCTTACCAGAAGAGCCACTTTATACCGTGCATTTTGCACCTTTTTTCGATTTTATCAAAAGCGGTTTGGACGATTTTGATTGAACTCGCTATAACGATGTAAAATTTAACGGGCTTTAATAAAATTTAGGTTTCATTCGGATTAAAATGGTCTGACATGGGCTTAAATGCCGATATTTTAAATTTTCTTTTTCTAAAGTACCTTTAATTTTGTTGATTCTATAAAAATAACTTTATTGTCTTATTACCACTGATGAAAAACAGGTAAATATATAAATTGAATGAATTCGATACGCAACTAAAGGAAAAAACTGAAAAAATACTTTTTTAATGCACGTTTTTGTTTTTGAACATAAGAACAGTAATAAACAAGTATAATATACCGTTGGAAAGCTAAAGATTTTAGAAAACATATTATCTTACACTCAAGCTTTTAAAAGTTAATAGAGAGATGAAAAGAAGATAAAACTAACTAATTATTTTAGATAAATAATGATAGATTTTTTAATAAAACACATGTTTCTATAAAAATTTGATTTAATTAATTCTTTAATAGTTTCACGTGTTTTCATCTCTAACTGTATTTGAAAATTCTTTCAATGATTTTAAAAATGGAGGTAAGTGAAAGTCGTGTGTTGCCCGCACCAGATTTTTTTTTTTTAAATGAAACGATAATCATTTTATTCTGGGTCTACAAATTCCCTTGAATAACATGAAAAGTAGAAATTCAATGAAATTTGTCTCGTCTTTCTAAGAACAGTATTGAATTTGAATAGAATTAGTAGCAATGGCTTTTCATCAATTACTTTTAATTTTACATGTATTCTAGGATTGATCGGCAAGAAGTTAGAGACATAATTGAGGTTTGAAAAAAGGTAAAAGATTGGCTGTACAATGGGCAAGGAGATCCAATACAGGGTAGTCCAAAAGATTTGCTGAACTAGTGTTTACTGAATGGACAGAGGAATGCGGTGTTAACGAATTATTTTAAATTAAGAGAAAATCCAGACCGTTTACGTCCGCTTCGTGGCTAAAAAAAAACGGTACAATCTCTCGAACTATGGTAATTTTGGAAGAACGAAATGAAACAAAAACTTTACCTTTAAAAACCATAAAGCCAATTATACAGACTACTGAACAGAAATTCTGAACTATCCATAGAAAACAAACTGTTAATATACAAGACAGTATTGAAACCTATCTGGACCTACGGAATTGAACTGTGGGGGACAGCCAAATTTTTTAACATCAAACGCATTCAATCCTTCCAATCCAAAGTCCTCAGAACGATAGTCAATGATCCTTATTATGTCACCAACCTTACCTTACACCGCGACCTAAATATTCCATTTATTCCTAGACCTTATCCCATCAAAATTCTCTAAAGTCCATCAGAACCTTATCCATCACCCTAATCCCCTAGCTCAATCCTTATCCAGCTCCACACATCCTTACCATCCCCCTAGAAGATTAAAACGGCAGAGGCCTCGAGATCTCTTGTAACATGTACCTATATTGGAGTTCTTGCATTGGCTAGATTCCCCACTCACGTGCTGTATGCTTGAGGATTGTACATAGGAATATTTTTATTGATTTTGTTTTTTATATATGTAAATTGTATTATTATATATAAATTTATTGTTTTGTATATATCGTGTGAATGTAGTACTTTATCACTATTAATTATGTCCTAATTGGACTGATTGTAATATTACTTAATAAAGAACTGTTTCTCTCTAAAAAAAAATAACAAAAAAAACATAGAGGATCTTGGGTTCAGCACTTGTATAAGAGATTTGTACTGTTTCTAGGGCAACGGCCGTGCAAGGAGGTGATTATTCCTAAATCACGTTCTGCCGCCTATTTCGGATACCCACTTTATAGAGGGCTGGTTAGTCCCCAGGAATGTCTTCATATCCTAGTGTCGCTCCAAGGCTAAAATAACAGGATAAATAGTTCTGCCTCAGTCAGAATTTCAACAAAAAATATAATATGGGTGTGAATATCTCCAAAGGAACGGAGTAAAAAAATTATCAAAATAATACAACTGATAGACTGAAATTGACTCAACTATAGTAATTAATAATAATAACTTCTTCAACATTTAAATAATTAGGACTCCTCTTGTCTCTTGAAATTATTAATATTTTCCCACAAAAACAAAGACAAAGCTATATCTCCTATAGCATATCTTGGAATATTCGTCCCAGATACTTCAACTCTAACCTACACTCATGGAATTATACTTGTGGTTCAACAAACGGTTCGTCCTACAGTATAAATACTAACTAAACCATAGGTATTTTTTAAAAATTATTATTCCTCCTATATCTCACCTTTCATGGCTATAAGGAAGTTTCTCAGGCAATGTAAAAATAAAGAGAGGAGATAATTCAGAGTTAAAAGCTCTCGAAACCGAGACGCGAACTCGTAATTATTGAGTTGTTTCACATGAAATGTCCGTTTTTATAGTTTCTGAAATACATAAAGGATTTTGCAGGTCTCTGTTGTTTACTTCTAAATGTTAATATATTTAAAGTAAACAGTTACTAATTACCTACCTTACACCTATTATCTTATGACATTATCTTCCCAATCCCAATCAATTACCCACTTTTTATTATACTTCCAAATATGAACATGGAAATACCCGATTTTCGAGTAATATTTTTGTACGAGTTTAAACTCGGCCATTCAGCAGTTGAGGCCGCTAGAAATATTTGCAGGGCGTTTATGGAAGGGAGTGTTAATGAATGGACCATTCGCCGTTGGTTTGCTTTACCAAACAGTTAAAGGACTCTCAGCACAACTAAATGCAAGTGCATCTACCGTTTCCAGACATTTAAAATGTATTGGGAAAGTAAAAAAGCCCAATACATGGGTACCGCATGATCTCACTGAGCGGCAGCAAGACGCCATGTTTCAAAACATACCGTGCAAAAATTAAAAGAACTGGGCTACGAAATTATTTCGCACCCACCATATTTTCCTGACTTGTCTCCGACAGATTACCACCTGTTCAGGAATTTAGACAACTTCGTCAAAGGAAAACTTTTTGAAAACGATGATCAAGTGAAAAGTGCGTTTTCAGATTTTTTTTTCAGTTCAAAGCTCAGAGTTTTTCAGTTCGGGGATAAAAAAGTTGGAGTCACCTTTGGAAAAAATGTGTATAAAAAGAAGGTAAATACTTCAAATAAAATTATCTTGTTTTCATATTGTATTTTTAATAAAAATCCCTAACCTTGAAAACGGACATTTCATGTGACACAACCAAATATTATCTGCAAAGATTCTGGCCATCTGCGTGGTTTCCTAGGTAACACGCTATGGTATCTCCAACAATTTAAGTTCCTGTTTTAGTGCTTTAACTTCTACTTTCACACCCTCTAGCATTTCTTAATATAAGCACCCTCCTAATTTTAGAGACAATATCATTCTTTTACTAGAAGTCAATCTATTATTTACTAATTATAGTATATTATTTTATAGTATTTCATACAATATTATAGTACAAAGGGTCTTGTGATCTTAATATTCCTTGTTTTTTTATAAATAAAGTTGACTTCATCAGTTCATTTAAGTTGTGATTATATTGGGTTGGGTCACATAAAATGTCCGTTTTCAAGGTAAAGGATTTTTATTAAAAATACGATATGAAAACAAGATAATTTTATTCGAAGTATTTACCTTCTTTTTCGACACATTTTTCCCAACGTGACACCAACTTTTTTATCCCCGAACTGAAAAACTATTTGAGGTGAAACAAAAATCTGAAAACGCACTTTTCAATTGATCATCGTTTTCAAAAAGTTTTCCTTTGACGAAGTTGTCTAAATTCCTGAACAGGTGGTAATCTATTGGAGACTAGTCAGGAGAATATGGTGGGTGCGGAAGAACTTCGTAGCCCAGTTCTTTCAATTTTTGCTTGCTGCCGCTCAGTAAGATCATGAGGTACCCATGTATCGAGCTTTTTTAGGGGTTTCCTTCTACTGTATGTTTGAGGACATCGTTGTCTATTACAGACGGAGGTCTTCCTCGGGGCAAGTTTTCCAAGTCGGTATCCCCAGCAGAAAACTCAGCAAACCAACGGCGAATGGTCCGTTCATTAACACTCCCTTCCCCAAACGCCTGGCGAAAATTCTGGCGGCCTCACCTGCTGAATGGCCGAGTTTAAACTCGTACAAAAATCGTGTGTTTTCATGTTCATATTTGGAGGTATAATAAAAAGTGGGTATTTGATTAGGAAGCTAATATTTATAATACTAAGGTAGAGGATTAGTAACTGTTTACTTTCAATATGTAAACATTCGGAAGAAAACAACAGAGACCTGAAAAATCCTTTATGTATTTTTGAAACTATAAAAACGGACATTTCATGTGAAACAACCCTATACATGTAACATCTCGGAATGGTTAGTACAGCAGTCAGGTTTTGATTTGATTTGATATTTGCAAAGTCACCACAGTCAGAGAGAGATTTTTCCAACAAACGTTTTAAGCCTCCAAGCTGACTTAAAACGACAACAAAACCATAAGGATTTTAGTAAACTAAAGTAAAGTCTGAAAAATATTTTAACAAGAGTTATAAATTCAGGAAAGGATGGATAATACACGTAACTGTAACAAAAGCAGGAAATTCAATATTGCTCAACTTTAAAATTAATTAAAATTTCAAATGCAGTGGCTTGTTTACAATTGTTTTTTCCAGTTTATTGTATAGTATAAAAAAATTGATATATTTAATCAAACAGCTGAATACATCTAAAAAAATTCCATTTCATCCCATCTGTTTGAATTAAAACAAGATATTTAGCGACTAAAGTAATTAATCTTTCTAACGCATGGACTGAAATAAAATTTTCATTTATTGAAATTCACATCTGTATTTACATACAATTTTTTGTTATTTCTTCCTCAGTTTATTTTATAATATAAATAAATCGGTTTATTTAATCAAATACATAAATACTTGTGTTGAAAATTCTACTATATCCTCAAAGATAGAATAACAACGACAACATAAATTAAAAAAAAATAAAAACATATTATCTAAAACCTTAAACAGGATTAGTATATTTAAAAAGTACTAAGTTAAGTAGTTGGTATTCGCTAAACCGACTAGTAGGCGTCCGAAAGGTAGGCCGAAGTGTTGATGGGAGGATTGCATTAGGCTGATCTCGGGGGCTTGGGCTTGACCGGCGAACATTGGACGAGTCTGTGAAGGCGAAAAGGTACTAAGACATTAAGTAATTATTCTAAAATAAATATTAATTTGAAAAATTCACGTTGTATTTTTATAATATTCAAATAAAGATTGATTAAGGATGCCAATGAAAGTTTTCTAGTTTTACAATAGTCAGCCAAGTAGAATAACGAGTAAATTTTATTTTATATAGTTTTTTTTTTTTTTTTTTTTTTTTTTTTTTTTTTTTTTTTTTTTTTTTTTTTTTTTTTTTTTATTCGTATATATTACAATTTGTCATAATAGACAATAATAATAGTGCTACAGGATCTCATTCATACAATATTTACAATATAAACAAAAAGAAAGTCAAATTACATAAAATAAAATCAAAATAAATAAACGTATACAATAACAAAATTAAGTAGACAAAATAAATACAAATAAATGAAGTTAACAAATAAATAAACAAAACATGTCACATTCATACCTATGTACAATATTTACAATCAGCTCGGGAACCCCGGACGGGGCTTGTCCCCCCACTTGTGGAAGGACAAGCAGAGCCCAAAGGATCCCAGCGCCTCCCTCTCAGCCGCATCACCGGTGAGAGCCAGCGGAAGCTAAGTGAGGGCGCCACAGCCACAATCACACCGCACATCAGAGGAGAATCTGACCAGTGTCAGAACTCCAGAATAGATGTTTACAATATGTCTCGGGGCCACTGCCGTTTCAACCTTCTAGGTGGGTTGTATGGATGAGTGGAGCTGGATAGGGATCGTGCTAAAGGATTAGGATGATGAATGAGGTTCTGATGGAATTTGGAAAATTTGGATGGAATTAGGTCTGAAATAAATGGAACATTAAGGTCGTAATTTCATATAGTAACAACAAATAAAGATCTAGAAAAGTTTTAAATTTTTCATAGACCACGAAGATTGAGTTGAACTCGATCAAGTCGGACAAAAGTTTGGCCGAAGGAATTGGCAAAAGTTTTAATTCACGTATGGAGACGGTTCTCCAAGTTTTATCGAAAAAGTGGTTGAGAATCGAAGAGCTTTTCACTTCTGAAATAGGAGGTCAAATTAGACTTCAGCAATACTTTTAAAGCATATATTGGACTTGCGAAATGAGTTCTTATTCCAAATTTCAAGGGCAACAGGAGTGTTATGAATTCAAAACTGGCTGGGGAGGGATAATTATTTATTTTTTATTTGTAGATAACACCACACAAATAAAAAATAAATTATCCCCTCTAATCTCCAACGGTTGTCCAGAAAACTGTATTCCAATACAATTATTTATGACGGCCTTATACTTATAACAGCCTAATTCTTAGTTCAGTGAAAATATTCCAATCTAAAATGATACACATAGAGGATGTACAAAATCTCCTTTTACAGACCTATTCGCCACCTTGCGATATGCTAAAAACTTTTCGAAAATTAATTTACAAAAGATTGGTTGACATACGGACTGAAAAATAATACCCGACTATCACACACCAATTACACAGCGTTACTGATTACGTCGCTAAAACACGAAATAAAAAACAATATGCAAATGAGGTTGCATTAAGGCTGGCACGAGGAGCTTCTCTTCAAGAACGTACTACCTCACCCGTACTATCTCAATATTCAATATTTTCTCTTCGGAAGGTTTTTCTCCGTCTGGCAGGGCTCAAAAAAGTCTTCAGTCCTTCCAGTCCTCGCAGAAGTACCACAAGGTCGAATATTTGCTCCTCTTCTATGCATTGTATACACACATAATACACCAATTAACCCGGCCAAATTGACTGCTTTTAAGATTATTTGACTATTACTATAAATTATTATTAGAAGATTAACACCAAACGACGGTCCCATACTGGCTTTCCTGTAAAAAATTAACCTAATGTTTCAACAAAATTGTTTCTCTCTTCGGGAAATTAAATAAAATAATGATAAGTCAACACATGCAACGTTCTCAGTTCAACATAACAATGGCCCAACAAATTTTTATCGGTGACAACCAAATTCCTCAGACGAACTCTGTGCATTACCTAGGAATAACACTCAACCGAAGGGATCACTTGTAGCTGGGTGGCTAGCATGACAGCCTCCTATACCAAAGGTCGCGGGTTTAAACCCGCATGTGGTCCTAGGAGTTTTTAATGGGAGTAAAAAATACTTAGTTGTGCCGTCCTTTGGAGGGGACGTTAAAGGGTGGTCCTAAGCCTGTGCGATGTCAGGTACTGGTTAAAGATCCCTATCCTAATAAAACCTGGATAGGCAAAATTTAGGACTCCTACGGTAGCATCGTCCGATTAACCATAGTAGCATTAAGTGACGTTAAAAAATAAACAAACAAACACTCAACCGAAGGATGTCTTGTGACCGACATGTACAGATAATGAAAAGAAGGATTTTCAACCAACGATTAGATATGTTTTCATATAATATAGAATATTACATAATGATTGAATATGCTATATTCTGTTCTATCCAAATCATCACATCATCATATTACACCCTCGCCGACCATCTCATGCAGTGTGAGGTGCCTTTGCATGAGTGCACTATGCTCTACAATCATTAACCAATTCTTTTCTTCTAGTCCTTTCCAGTCCTCTCTTAATTAATTACGACAGAAACACTAACAAACAATAATAATAATAGTCTTTATTTATATGTAAATACAAAGTTAATGATCTCTATTATGTATAAAAAAAAAAAAAAAAAAAAAAAAGAATATTTACATAAAATATATTTACATATAGACCTTCCCAAAGAATAGGAGAATAGAGTATTTTGGGCGGAGACTAGCCGAACCTAAAACTTGAGTTGCTGGTACTTAGTTTTCCACAATATCCTGTCTTGTGCGTGTCTCATCCATAATGAACCTTCCTTTTTCTTCAATTCGTCGGCCCAGCGCTTGCGTTGTCAGCCTCTGCGTCTTTTTTTACTGATAGGGATCCATTCCGCAGCTCGCTTTGCCCAACTATCCTCTGTTTTCCGCATGAGATGTCCTGCCCATGTCCACTTCATTTGTCTAGCATAAGCAATAACGTCTGAGACATTTGTTAGTGTTCTTATTTTATTTGCGTTAATTTTGTCCCGCAGGAAGATTCCTAACATCCTAACAAACAATATCAACTTATTAATGCTATAGCGTGAACAATACTTTTTGTGAGCCCATCTTTAGCTAACACAAACAAACTGGATGGTTCACTCACTGGAAAGCTTCCTCGTATAATTGCTCGTGTGAAAACATGAGTTACATTGAGATAGTAAAATGATAATTGTAAAGGTTACTACTACGCTTGGTGCATAAACAATAATAATGGGTGAAAACTGTGGAGGGAGTGAGAGAAGGCTTATTCTGTGAGAGAAAGAGGAGACAGGCTTCGGTCCAATCCCTACTGGCTGTGAAGTGAAACCGGTACGTCTATCGGCGGGGAAAACTTACCAAGTCATAATTGATGAGGAAAGAAATAATAAAATACTAAAATGACTATTAAAAAATAGGGTTGGTTATAGAAGTGTGAAAATATAGGGTTTTTTTTAATGTCACATTATAAAAAAAAAATATTTAAAAAATTTGTCCAAAAAAATAAGAAAAATGTTAGGGGTGGACAACCCTTATCACTTATGGGTATGAAAAATAGATAGTAGCCGATTCTCTAACCTATTTAATATGCATTTAAAATTTCATGAAAATCGATCAAGCCGTTATCTTGGTATGGTAACTAAAACTGTGATTCGAGAATTTAATATATTAGATTAACACCTATTTTAAATATAATCAAAGCCTCTTTAAAAAGAAAAAATCATCTTTAACCGACCAATATTAGAAAGGTTCTAAATATATAATTAATCTTATTCACGTTTTGTGTGCAAGCTACCATGAAAACACTTGCAATTTTTATAATCATTTTTGGTGTGATGGCTAGGATAATAGCCTTGTATGTCTAAGGTTAGCGTTTCAAACCTCGTAAAATGGTGGTCCTGAGCCTGTGTGATGTCAGGTAGCCTAATTATATCTGTGTAGACAACATTTTTGGAATGAATTAAATAGTTATTTCTATTGCCACACTTTTGCCTCCAGTGCTCTAATTAAGAAATTCAAGGCAACCTGTTTCTTTTATTTACAGAATGATATGCTATAAATTTAAAAAAATATAGAGGGAAAATTCATTTATAAGTTTATGACCAGGAAACCTTAATCGTTATTATGAATATGGTTTCCTGAGGAAATGACTAAAAGGAACCAGGAAAACTATGTTATAAGTAGAAAATCATTTAGTACAGGAGTGCTAAAATACAATTTTATTCTATGTTCTGTATAAATAGAAAAGGCAGCAAGCTTTAATAAAGAAAGAAATTCATAACGTAAGGTTGAATAAGTGGGTAGTAGAGATTACAAAGGTTTGCTTGAAACTATTGTAAATTCTCTGCTTTTGACACTACAAAAGGTATATTTTTGTGTTGTCTCACAGGAAGTAAATAGCTTTTTAGAATGAAATCAAAGAAAAGGTTATCTTTATTCAAAGGTTTTGGATGAAATGAAATTTGGATTTAGTACCTTTTGGGAAGAGCTGCAATTATTTTTTTTCAATTAGTATTTATTGAAATTTACTACTGTATTAATTAATACATCAAGTAAATTAGCTAACAGATAAAAGACATTGTGGTGGATGCTTCACACGTTCGCTCAGAGATAGCGCTAGCGGCGGCCAAATGGATTACCGGCCAAAGATATGAAGACGTACAATTTAATAATATTGTATAATGTAACTCATTAACACCATTGTAAATATCTTTGTTTATGTAACTGATTTATAAGAATTAATAATCCTGTCAAGGTAATTTGACCTAGGGACTAGACGCTAGTCTGTTAGCATAGTTCTCACCGTCAATTATCGACATGGATGACTAACATCCCCCTGAGCTGGCACAGCTCTTCAGATCACCCAACTGGTATCTCCCTAGGACATATTAATTCTGCCTTAGTAATATTATGTGATCTGTCTTCTTCCAACTTCTTGTACCTTCTCTTCTCCTAACCAACACTACTGTCGTGCTACTACCACACAGGGTGAAAGCCTATCATCCTAACCAGTCCCCTCTGTTAAATGGTAGGTGCGGGTTCGCCCTCTACCTGGCGGAGTAACCTCATACCTGGGGCTGCGGTACGTGCTTCTACCACGGCGATCACCATCTCCATCTAACTCTCTTCTTTGCATGAATACGCAATTGTCGAGGCCTTCTGATACCCTTTCTTATCCATTACAACAACCATACCTCGACAACATGAAGAGAAAATGTCCATTGGCAACACTCCACTTGGTAATATAAACTAGAAGGTCTTGAGGGCGTCTTCTTTTCAGACGCCTAGAAGGATTGCAGGAGTGGAAGAGGAAGCAAGGGTTGACACTAGTGGGTTAGATTTTTTGGATTTGTAGAGATTGAATATGGGAAAAAATCGATAATTTAGTACAGTTCCAAAGCTCTACTCCGTATGGTAGACATGTAGATGAGCTTTGTAGTTAAGTGGAAAATTAGTACGTTTGTCTAGTAAGTGTTAGAGCAGCCAAAAACGTCGAGCAGTTTCTTGTAGTTTCAGTCTTGTATTGGGATTCCAAGGCAAGGCAAGTAAGGCTTCCATGTAAGATGTAATCCTTGATATCGGACCTGTTTAACAGGAACTAGCATAATGTTATTGAAGGACACTGTAGGGCAGGACGTCAAAGGTTAACGACGAAGGGTAAAGGTTATTTGGTGGGATTTTTTGAAATTTATTTTCATTCTCCAATTCTGACTTTCTATTTTAAAGCAGAATAATGAATAAAATAAGCCATTAAAATTTGTATGCTTGGTTATCTTCTTTCTTCTTCTACTGGCACAACAGACGCATGTAGCTGTCCTGCTCAACTAGCCCTTCCCACTGTGCTCTATCTTCTTCCATTGTTATCGTTATCCCTAGCTTTAGAAGGTCACCGCTTACATCGTCCCGCCATCTGGTCTTGGGTCTTCCTCTCGGTCGCACTCCATCAGGGTCATGCATGTATAATCTTTTGGCTGCTCTTGAATCTTCCATCCTGAGAACAGGGCCTAGCCATTTAAGACGCTGGATCTTTACGAACATGGACAATGCTAATTCCTGATACAGCCGATATAATTCCTTGTACGTCCTTATCCTCTATCTTACTGACTCTTGGACTGGTCCGAAGATCCGTCTAAGAACTTTTCTTTCAAATCGATCCATTTTTTCAGAAGCAGTCTTGTTAAACGTCCATGTCTCACATCCATATGTTGACACTGGTCTAACAAACGTCTTGTATGCTTGGTCATAACCCTAAAAAAATATAAATAATCTCGTCAAAACAGTACTTTTGATAAGATTTCTTAAATACTGTGCTCCGATTAAGATTCCTCGATACCTGGTTCGGGCCAAATTAGCAACATACGAATTACTAAGGTCTTTATGGATGAGTTTATTCGTGACCATTTTAACTTGATAATAATTTTCGCTGAATGTCTGTTATATGATGGTTAACAAATAAACCAAAAATGTCTATCTAACCATTTCAAAAGCTATAATTCTAACCCATACCTTCTAAGCGACTCCTTCTCTCTAACCTTCTTTCAGTTTTAAAAAAAAGGCCCTAAACACTTTTATTGGGAAGTTTGTTCGCAGTTTGATTTATCTTGATTTTTTTTCTAAAAATTCAACACCGAGAGATAAAAGTGTTGAATAATTTTCACTGGTCAAACAGAAGGCAATCGACTGACCCATTCTCTTTGACGATGTATACAACCGTTCGACAACTGCGCTGATTAAATTCACTTCTCGTGCGCCATATTACTCCCATCTCAATTGAACAGATTTTTATTTATGTTTTGTGTAAGGGTGGTGATTTGGTTATATCAAGGTTCGGTATTTCATTTGAAGTGAATTGTTTTTGATGTTTAGAACCATAATGACAGTCACTCTGTAATCTATTCTCCCAAGTTATAAAAGATCATGGTACTTGTATTGATGTAATTTCAGTACTTCATCATCGTTGAATGCAGTGACGGTAACTGCCCATGTGTAAAAAAAACACAAAAAAAAACACGCGACTTTCAATTATTTATCTTAGGGTCGCTCCACGGATGAAAAAAATATTTCTGCCTCTTAAACTCTAATCCCACATCAGAGACCTTGAAGTATAGTGCCAGAATTGAAGGATTAAAATTAATTTTAACAAATCCCCCCAAATAACATTTACCCTTCGTCGTAAAACAATGACATCCTGCCCTACAGTATCCTTTAATGACACTCCGCTAGTCCCTGTTGAACAGATTCGATACCTAGGACTCAACCTTGACAAACTTCTAACTAGGAATCCCCATACAAGACAAAAACGACAAGAAACTGCCCGGCATTTCCGACTACTTCAACACTTATGGACAAACGCTCCAACCTTCCACTTAATTACAAAAGATTTATTTATATGACCATCATAAGACCGATATGGACTTACGGAGTAGAGCTATGGGGCTCTACTAAACCATCGAATTCTTCTCGTATCCAATCCTTACAATCCAAAACCCTTAACACTCCTTACTTTGTCACAAATAAGCTCATCTATAAAGGCCTTAATGATTCAAATGTTACTGAATTAGTCCGAACCAGGTATCAATCATTCCATTTCCACTCTAATCCACTAGTTTCTTTTCTATCATCCTCTTCAATTCCTGATAACCATCCGAGGAGTCTGAAAAAAATATGGTCCCTAGACCTTCTAGTTTAGAATATATTTAGAGTGCTGCATATGGTTAGAATATCTAAACGTATTTCATGTCAATTTACTATGTCCATCAGATTTACTTGATGTATATAATTCATCAATAAATCTGTTTAAATAAATAAATGTCTTAGCCGGAATTCCAACCTGGGACCCGGAGAACTGTAGCCTAATGCATTATCTACTAGGTCATGCCACATAGAATTTTAATAGCTATATTGCATCAATGATGTTAGTAACTAACACCTTACAACAAAGTTAAATGGAGTTTCACTCAAAATTATAAGAGGAAAACAGTTTTGAGCACGAAGGACCCAATAATAAGCGATAGGCTATTGGGCAGGTAGCGAAGGAGTTGCTTAAGTTAGGATTGATTGCTTAACTTAACTCCCAGTTGGGCAGTAACTGTCTGTAATTATTGCATGAGCCTGGAACTTAATTGAGCCTGCAGAATGCCAAAGACTTTGCAAGTCTCTAATGATCAACTCCATTTAATATAATTTCATCTTATTTATTGAAATGTTTGATTTATTATAATATTTTCCAGGTGACTCCCGTTCCTAGTTTTTTTCCTTATATAGCACTCGAACATGACATTGATAGAGTGATTTGTAGCTACAAATGTTTTAATCTGGGTCGTGAAATTCCGGTTTTTCGGTACGTCAACGATTTGGAAATGTTGGTGGAAGACTATGAAATAAAGCACAAGTATTTTTAGATTCACATGTGGAATTTCCAGATGCTCCTAGGTAGATATACCGAAGTGAAGTGGCTCTATCAATACTTTCCCACAGACCCGCCTCCTTCAATCCTTTGGAATTCTTTGCCTATATCCATTCGTAAAACCTTATCATTAACCATTTTTGAACATCAATTATTTCTCCATCTCCTTAATTATTAATCTTTGCAACATATGTAATATCTTAAGCTATAGATAATAACTATACATTGTTTCAAACGTCTGGTACATAGTTATGCTTAAGTCTTAAAAGACTAGACAAATAACAATTGTTATGTACATTTTTGTTTTTCTTAGGGGACTACTCGTCCCAGAATAAAATTTATTTTAATTTCATTACTTTAATGGGGAGCCCGTGGCTGAGTGGCTAGCGCGCTAGTCTCTCATGCTACAGGTTCTAAGTTCGAATCCCAGTCCCGGCGGGGCTTTTATAAGGATGTAAAATAGGGATTCACTCACAACCTCTCCCCCGGGTATGTGAGACACGTCAGCCAAAGGGTGGCCACTCACAAAATTAGTCGTAGGGAGTGATGACCCTACACTAAAAAATTGTATCGTGAAACGTGAGTGTAAACTCGTATCAGTTTACACCGCGAGGCCCAGGGCCTACACGGCCTGTCGCGCCACTGGAAGAAGAAGAAGAACTTTAATGAAAACCAGTGAAGAGATATGGTTTGAAATAAATACATATAAGACGGAATATATGGTTAGTTATAGAAGTCTAGTATATATTAGGACATAAGTTTCAACATGTAGATAAATTAAGGTGTTAAGATCGAAGGTAATGGAATAAAAATCAAGTGAGAATAAATTCGAGATTAAAGGCGAGAATCGAATGTTATTATATAGTAGCGAAACTTAAATGTCAGAATCTATAGCCTCAAGGGTGTTTTATCCTCTTTTTATCACTCGAAATTAGATTGAACAACATTTCATACATGATAAGATTTTTTTTTTTAATCTTTAGCTTTCCAACGGTATATTATACATCTATACTACTATTCTTATGTTAGGAAAGTGATAAATTCTTCTTTATCCTTCCTCTCTACCGCACAGCAGTGTGAGGGGGTCGCTTGTAGAGGCTGATCCAGGCATTTCTATTCTGCGCCGTTTCCCCTGCTGATCTCCAATCTATATCTCTTTTTCGGCAGGCCTTCCTGATTCCATCCTCCCAAGTCTTCCTAGGTCTTCCTCTTGGTCTCCTTCCCTCTACTTTCAGCTCATATGTTGCTTTTGCCACGCGATCCTCCGACATTCTTGCGACATGGCCATACCATCTTAGCTGAATTTCTTCAACAATATCCTCGGCCGAACTGACATCAAGGTTGGATCTTATTATGGTATTTCTCATCCTATCTCTCCTCGTCTTACCCTCAACTTTCCTCAAGTAGCGCATCTCCATAGCCTGGAGTTGGCTTTTATGTTTAGTGGTGAGGGCCCAGGATTCGCTGGCATACGTCAATATAGGTAAGAAGGTTGTTTTGTATAAAACCATTTTTGTATGTTTGGAGACCTCTGTTTTGCCTATAAAGCCCTTCTTAAGAGATAGGAAACACCTTCCGGCAGACTTTATCCTTTCCTTTATGTCTTCGTCCACCCAGCCCTGCTCATTTAGATGTGCACCTTTTTTTATTTTATTTTATTTTTAATTATTTTTTTTTGGTAATTTATCACTTTCCTTATGTTAGGAAAGTAATAAATTACCAAAAAAAAAAACATATTAACTGCTGTAGTTGATTATCGAATTCGTTCAACTTGTATGATTATTCGTTTTTACTTTCACTTACCTATGTAAAAATATATAGTAAGGGAAAGTATTAAGATCGAAGAAATGTTCGAATTCCAATTTTCAAAGGAAATACACGTTTTATGGCCTTCTGAGTCCAAATAACCAAGTCCCGCTGAAAGGTCGGTGAGGGCGTGTGTGGTAAGTCTCGCGCCAAAACGAAAAGTCGCACGAAACTGAAATATCATATTTGAAACAACTATACGCTCGAAATGTTACAGCAACTTTTTCAATAAAATCGGCAGACCTAAAGATCTACTTTATATCATGCATCGGGCATCTTTTTACGATTTTCTCAAAAACGGCTCTAACGATTTTGATTAAAATCGCTATATCGAAGTATAATAAGATGGGCTTGAATATCCTGTATGTCTCGTTCAATTTAAATAGTCTGACAGGACTTACATGCCGATATTTCAAAATTTCTTCTCATAAAGTACCTATAATTTTGTAGATTTTATGAAAGTTACCATATCAACTGATTAGCATTGCTAAAAAAACAGGGAAATATATTAATATCAATTATTATTATAGAAGAGTAAATATAATTTTGAATGTAGTAGTTGGAACAATCTCTTCTCTTTTTTCATATTTTTATTTATTATACCATAAATACAACTTAATTTCAACGTTTCGAGGTACTTTATATGCCTCCCTTTCAGATTATTAAAAAATATATATTTAATTTCTAACATGGATAAAATTTGTTATGGATATTTGTATGTTTGTTTATTTATTTAACGTCACTTTATGCTACTATGGCTAATCGGACGATGCTACAGTGGGAGTCCTAAATTTTGCCTATCCAGGTTTTATTAGGATAGGGATCTTTAATGAGTACCTGACATCGAACAGGCTCGGGACCACCTTTTAACGTCCCCTCCGAAGGACGGCGTAACTAAGAATTTTTTACTCCCATTAAAAAATCCTAGGACCACCTGCAGGTTTGAACCCGTGGCCTTTAGCATGGGAGACTGTTACGCTAGCCACCCAGCTACAAGTGATCCCTGTTGTGGATATTTAAAACATTAACTAATACAAGAATGGAATTAGATGAAAGGTTACTTTGGTCTTCTTCATAGATGCATTTATTTAGAAATAAAATGCTGAAACAATTTTTATGTGATATTGAAATAGAAAATATTTTTTAACAACAATTGACGAAATGATTCGTATGCTATGTGTAAATAAGAGTGCATGATTATATGACCAATATTATAATACAATATGGAAATATTAGTAAGTACAATTTTAATAAAGTTATTTTAGAAACATATTTTAAATATGAATATGATAATTGAATTCTAACTTGTTGATAATTTTTCTTATTGTTTATGTTGTTTTGTTTATAATATTGTATTGTATTTTAGAGGATTTTTTAATAATCTGAAGATGAGGTATATAAAGTACCTCGAAACGTTATAATCAAGTTTTATTTATGGTATAATAAATAAGAATATAAAAAAGGAGAAGATATTGTTCCAACTATTACATTCATAAGGTAAATATATAAGTTGAACAAATTCGATTTCCAAATAAATGAAAAATCTGCAAAAAAAAAAAAAATTGTTAATGCATTTTTTTTGTTTATAAACATAGGAACAGTTTATGTATAATTTAAAGATTTTGTAAAAATCACCAGCCTGTAAAAGTTAATAAAGAGTGATGAAAAGCCGATATAACTAATTGATTGTTTTAGATAACAATATAATAGTTTTATTAGTAAAACACATATTTTTATATAAATTCAATTTTTTTAATTCTTCATTAGTTGCACTCATTTTCTCTAACTGCAGTTTCAGAAAAGTGAAAGTCGTGTGTTGCCCGAACCAGATTTTCATCAATGGTAACAAGAAAAAGCGGGTAATTTTTTTTTAATCAACGAAATTACTTTAGATTATGTTAATTAAAATTAAACTTGCATGATAATAGAGCCTATTAAATTTTACATCGATAAACCGAGTTTAATCAAATTCGTTCGAGCCACTTTTGAGAAAATAAATAAGGTGCAAAATGCATGGTATAAAGTGGCTCTTCTGGCTAGCCGATTTTGATAAAAAGGTGCTGTAACATCTTTTAATAGTTGTCTTATATATAAAATTTTAATTTTGTAAGACTTTCTAGTTTAGATACCTAGTGGAGTGATGCCAATGGGCATCTTCTCTTCGTATTTTTTTAATCTATTTTATCATTACCAGCATATTTACTTGTTGTATGACAGTTGTAAATTTCAATAAATATATAATAATAGTAATAATAATAGGCTTAGCGAACCCGAAGGTTCGATGCCGATACCACCACATTTCGCCTACACAGACTCGTCCAATGTTCACCGTTCAAGCCCAATCCCCCGCGATCAGCCTTGAGGCAATCCTCCCATCGACGCTTCGGCCTACCTTTCGGACGCCTACCAGTCGGATCAGCGAATACCAACTTTCTCGGAATCTGCTCCTCACCGAGTCCAACAACTTTACTCGCCCATTTGAGTCACCGCGTTGCTATCAACTCAATTATATTCACAGGATACAAGTTCCGCAATTCCGTGTTGTGGAACCTTCTAAACTCTCCAGTGGCCTCATCTCTCTTCGGACCAAATTTTTTAGTCAGTATCTTATTTTCGAAAACCTTAATCCGTTGCTCATCCTTCAAAGTAAGCGGCCACGTTTCACATCCGAAAAGAACCGTCGAAAAATAATAGTATTATAAATTCTAACCTTTAAGTTTTTAGATAGAAGCCGCGAACTAAGTAACTTAACAACTGAATAATAACACGCATTTCCCACCTTTAACCGGGATTTATTTCTTCCTGGATTTCATTTTTTTCTTATTATCATTGAACCTAAATACTTGAATTTCTCTACGTGTTCAAAAGTATGCCCAGATACATCAATTATTTTTTTTAATTTAAATAATTTATAATTTATAAACATATAATAAAATAGTAATAATATTAGTATAGATATAGGTATGTGAAAGTAAAAAAAAAATTAAAAAATGTGGGTTTTACTCAGTAAGTTCATCACTTCACTATTATGAATAAAAAAAAAGACAGTCTAGTGATGGCATAACATATTTTTATAGATGACATTTCATACATCGTAAGTAAAAGTAAAATACACATATTCATTTAAAAAAAGACAGAGCTGATGTACAAGATTCACAGTTTTCCTTCTTGGTGAGCGACATAGGCTTTACATGCCAGCGACTGCCAGCGTCCCTTCGCAGTGTGTTCTGGGCTCTTCTCGGCCTGAGGCGAGGGCCGCGGATGGGGCGCCATGTGTGAGTGCGAGCCTCTGGTCGTACTCCATTCTTCTTCGTCTTCGTCGTTCGTCTTCTTGCGGTCGCAGAGGCAGATGACCAACGCGAGCACGATGAACTGCGCCACGATACCGAGGAACGGCCAGATCGCACGCGACTTGTTTATCCACTTGATCTTTCTCCCATCCTTCAGTTCTGGCGAATCCTTCCGAGGATTTTCCGTAGAACACGTGTAACTGTTCAAATCGTTAGCAGCAGCATGCAGGATAAAAAGCTTATTATCCTGGGTTACGAACTTCTCTGAAGGTCCCAGAAGTTCACCATTTTTGAACCATGTCACTTCTCCCGTCATGTTGGACAATACGCACTCTAAAATGATGAACTTTACACCTCCCATGACGGTCAAGTTGCTTCGAACTTGATTATAAGAGACTTTTCCTTCTGAAAATGATGAACTGACTGTAAAGATCGATAACAAGCACAGTAAAAACATTTTTTATTTCAGACTGAGAACATTGTCATGTGTCTGATTAGAGTTTTATAAAAGCGTTCCTATGGTGACAGTACAATATCGTATGAAAACATTTTTGATCAATAATCACTCAAGTCTTGTGTTAGTATTCTTGTTTTATGAAGATGTTACCTAACACCAATCTCTGACTGATTACGCAGTTGAATTCAAGCGGACCGTATTTAATAAAATGGACTATAAATAAAGAAAGGTCACCTGTGATGCAGTTTGTTTATTGGAACAATCAATATTGGGTTCTCACTCGTCCTGATGATGACCCACAATGGGGGTCGAAACGTTGGCAAACAATAAATAGTTGAAACTACTGGCCGCTACCCGCACTAATTCCTTGCAGTATTTCTCAAACGGTCAACTAATTATATCTTCTCTTTTGTTTATTCATTTAATGTCACTTTATGCTGTTGTGGGAGTCAAAAAGTTTTACTGTCCTGATTTGATTAGGACATCGTACAGACTTGAGACCACATTTTTTACGTCTCCTCCGAAGGACAGCATAACTAAGGCTTTTTTTACTACAAACCATGATTTTAGCTAATGTTCTCTTCTATTACGAGTGTGATTATGCCTCGCGTTGGTATCAGCAAACTCATTTCCTTCAATGCCACAGACATTTAAAAATATATTTAGTTTCTTTTCCTTTTTTTAATTTTTCTGGAAGTTTTTCTTAATATTACACACTTAAATAAGCACGCCTTAACTTCCTTTTGTTAATTATTTATTTTATTTCATAATTGTTCACATCATTTATCAACGATATCAAATTGATGAACTTTTAGATAAGCACATAATATCTTGAGAATGGTTGTTTCCCCATTCTCAAGATATTATGTGCTTATCTAAAAGTTCATCAATTTTCTTTTTTCAAATTTAAGTATGTAATATTATGAAAGTATGTTATTGTAAAATACTTACTTTGGGTGCTTTAACATTAAGTTTGAGCTCGTTTTTTAAACTTGACTTTCCTTGATTCACTTCTCGGTTTTTGTTCTCATCTTATTAACACTTGCAGTCCAGAGATAGTAGCATTCAATATACTCGTTAAACATATATCAACAAGACTATTTACTCAAAAAAAAAACACATTAAACTTACTATATCAATGTAAAATTTAATAGGCTCTAATAAAATATAAATGTCATTATGATTGAAATAGTTTGACAGGGCTTAAATATGTGGTTTTTTTTAAGTACCTTTAATTTTTTGCATCCTAAAAATTTAACATCATCTTATTAGCATTGACAAATAACGACTTAACAAGTTGAATGTATTTGATGACCAACGAAAGGATAAAAGAGCAAAACTGTTTTTTATATAATAATAATAATAATAATAATAATGTGTTTTATTGTTTAATTTACATACATAAATTTACTATACATTTATATATTGCACACTATGCGTAGACTTTAGTCCATCTGCAGAATAGCGCGCCTTAACAAAATATTCTTTACAAATATTATATAAATAATAATTATAATATAAAACTAACTGAACATTTTTTTTCCACATTTTTCCCCCTTTATTTAAATATTAAATTCTGATATAAGTAAATATCTATATTTCCAGGCCCTTAAATGATAGTTATGCAATGCTACCCAATTTTCACCGTTTAGATAATTTATGTATTCCTGTCTGGACAATACTGCCCCACCAAGCTAACGCATCCTTATTTCTGATAACACAGAGCAGACCCCTACATAATGGCACATATCCTCTATGTCTTTACTATTACATAAACTACAATAATGTAGTTCTTCCGCCCTTGTAACATTACAATTAAGGTACAGAAGCTGTCCTCTTATTTTATTTTTTATATAACAAGAACAGTAATATAGGCGTATTATAGACTGTTGAAAAGATAAAGATTTTAGAAAAAATATTATGTGATACACAAAGTTGTAAAAGGTAATATAAAGTGACGAATAGGTTATAAACTTATTTCTGATTAACAATTTAATGTAGTTATATTATTTCTGTGGCGGTCGTGAAAAACTAGATAACTCGAGTTATATCAAAAATAAGTTAGCTCCACGTATCTCTCCCATAGAACGTCTTCCACGTCGTGTTAAATTGGTTAAAGAAAGTTTTTGGTGGAAGAAATTTCAGGTGGAAAGAAAGCTGTATGTTCATATATGTTAATTACTCTATTTTGGGTAGTACGTAAAAGCGACTTTAAGCTACCCTGTAAAATGAAAGATTTTGACTTACCACTTATTCAATTCCTGACAATCTTCCGAGGCGTCTGAAAGGAAGATGGCCTCGAGACCTTCTAGTGTAGAAAAGTTACAGGAGTGCTGCCATTGGGTAGTTCTTCTTCAAGTTTGTTTCACGCCATTTAAATTTTGTCACATTTACTTGTTGTACCTTGAAGTACAGTTGTAAATTTCAACAAATGATGTTAAAAAACCCCCAAAAAAAACACTTATTCACGACGACCACAGATTTAATCTAAACATAGCTGTGGCGGTCGTGAAAAACTGGATAACTCGAGCTTTATCAAAATGAGTTAGCTCCACGTATCGCTCCCTCAGACCGTCTCCCATGTCGTGTCAAATTGGTTAAATAAATTTCTTGGTGGAAGAAATTTCAGGTGGAAAGAAAGCTGTATCTTAATTATCCTATTTTAGGTATTAGTAAAACTTTAAGTCGCCCATCTGTAAAATACAAGATTTTGACTTATTCACGACCGCCACAGCTATGTTTTCAACAAAAATGAGTACACGTTTTAATAAATCAACTTAAACTGTTTTTCAAATTGAAGTAAATGATAGTTTTAAATTATTTAACAGTGCCGGTAGTAAAAGCCGTTGTCACCAGATTTTTATTCAAAATAACTTTCAAAATTGTTTTCCATAAATTTAAGTCTGAAATAGTTTTAAAATTTATTTCAATAATTAGTAAGTGAAAGTCGAGAGTACCGCACATGTACGTGTTTTTCATTACTACTTGTTTTTTAATTAACTTCTAAACTTCTATAAAAGAGGCTACCCTTCAATTTCATAAACGATTTTGATTAACCTACTATATCTATGTCAAATTTCAGGCTTTTAATAGACATATGTGCATCTAATTCATAGTCGAACAGTTCTAATGCGTATTTGGGTATTTTTTCCTCTCAAGTACCTTAATTTTGTACATCCTAAATTTGAACTACATCATCTTACAGCATTGACTATAACGGCTTAAAATAAAAGTTGAACGTAATTTGATGACAACGAAAGGATAAGAGTAAAGTTTTTTATTTTATATATTATAAAAAATTACAACTGTATTAATAAATCACAGTGATGCTATATATATATTATACATCATGTAGTCCTGAGAAAAACTACCCATTGGTAGCACTCAAGTTTCAATGTTAGGAGTCTCATTGCATCTTCTTTAAGACCGTGGTTGTCGGTAAATATGGTAGAGTCACGTAAGGCTTTAGTGGCAGATTTGGAATGAAAAGAGTTACTGAAATGGGCCAAGTCTGTCAACTAATGTATTTAGGTATTTATGGATGATTTAGTAACAACAGTTAAGGACATTGAGGATTTACGAAGGATTTTGGACTGCAAGATGGGAGCGAGAGGAATTCGATGTTAGTAACCCCCAACTCAATGCATGGTCCAAATAGGCCTGAATAAATTGTGATTAAATGAGTTTTTTTGAAGTAAGTAGAAAGTTTTGAAGCGTTTGTAAGTAGTGTTGTAGAAATGTATCAACGAGCATTTCCGCGTTTCAGTCATATAGATTCCATGTTAGCTTTGTCGAGGTGGAGTCTAATACCGAATCCTTCAACGTTAAGTAGGATTTGTTAAAGGTACGTGACAGGAAGCCTAGGTCTAGAGTGAAGGTATTTGTATGATTATATGATTTTTTGATTCTATTGACACCTATTCTTTCAATGTGATAGATGTTCTTAGATTTGAGATGCAGTAACAGGTCATTATTCACAATAACACATGTGTCATCGTAGAAGTAGGATAGTGCTTAGGATTTGGTAATATCACTTTAATACCTTTAAGATTCGACTCCAGTATACACTTGCGGTAACTACCGTCTGATTATGAATACGATGTAACAAAGTATGGTTAACTTTGAAAGGTTCTACAAGGATAGAACGTATTAATAGGAAGTACGCAGGAGAAAATTGAGAGCTGTATAGCAGATGATGCCAAACCTCAAAAACTTTTTTAATGTAATTTTGTTTTTTCTTTATAATACGAAAAGTAATATAAACGTATCATAGGCCGTTAGAAAGAGAAAGATTTTAGAAAAACCAACTGATACAAAAAGTTTAAAAGGTAATATAAAGCGACGAATGGGGATAAACTTATTACTGATTAACATTTAAATATAGTTGTAATTATTTAATCTAAGTCATATGTTTTTAACGAAAATGATTAACGTTTTAATCATACTCAACTTAAAAAATTATTTTTTTCAAATTAAAGTAATGCTATTAGTTTTTTATCATATTGGATGTAATTTGTTGTCCTTTGAGAATTACTAGAAGGAATTAGTCCGGTGGCGGTCGAAGAATGAAACAATTAGGTAGCTTGAACCATTTATTTTCTGCCAACGTTTCGTCCCCAATTGTGGGTGATCATCAGGGCGTATTGTAGGCGAGTGGAAACTCAGTTTCATTACAATACGCCCTCATGATGACCCACAATGAGTGTTGAAACGTTGGCTGAAAATAAATGGTTGAAGCTACCTAATTGTTTCATTCATCGACCGCCACCCGACTGATTCATTTATTAATAGTTTTTAAATTGATTTTAATAGTCGAGGTAAGTGAAAGCGTGTGTTTCTCGCACCAGATTTTTATTTAAATTAATTTAAAACAGATTTTTACTACTGTTTTTTTTTTTAAATTTACTTCTATATAAAGAGGCCTAGACCCTTCATTCATAAACTGTTATTCATGCCATTAAGCCCCTTAGCCTTCAGGTCTAATGTAGCGGACAGGACTGACACTGTTATGCCCTCGCTATTAAGACTGAAGAAAGTCGACGCCCAGCGAGCAAGTAGCCCCCAGAACGACCGGACCACACTAAAAGCTAAGACCCTGGAGTGGAGCCATAGCCTGGGATGGTATTGCTAATGCTACTGCCTGCTCTAGGCATTACTCCTCTCAGCCCCGTCCAACTGTTGAATAAAAGATAACATGCCACGGTTCATTATCCACGAATTTAGAATTATATACAATCACTATGTGATCCTCCACCTGCTTCGCACGTGTGTTATTTGGATGTGGTTTTATTTAATTTAAAAAACGCTGCAAATTATTACACAATGGTTAATTATTTCCAAATAACAATATTAGGGTATAACTGTTTATGTAGGTTTTGTAGGCGATTAAGCATTATAAAATTTCAACAAATCATGCCAAATCTTAGCTTACGCTGATGATCTGGATATTATTGGACGCATTTCTCCAGCATGAAGAGTGCCTTTATGAATCTCCAAAGAGAAGCTGCTAAACTTGACTACTGGTGAATGAGAAGAAAACGAAGTATATGGTCTGCAATCCTAACACAGGAGAGCATGTAATAGGATTTGTAAAAATAGAGGAATTTAGCTTTGACTTTGTAGAGGGATTCATTTATCTCGGAACACAGCTAAACCCAGGAAATAATATGAAACCAGAGATACAGCGTCGGATTTTAGCGGTCAATAGGTGCCACTACGGACTTCTTAGACATCTTAGGAGCAATTCTCTCTCCAGAACAACAAAAATGAGAATATATAAAACATTGATTAGACCGATTCTCACATATTCGTCGGAGTGCTGGACGATGACAAAAGCCCAAGAATCGTCCCTATAAGATTCGAAAGGAAAATCTTAAGAAGGATTTTGAGGCCAGTGTATGAGAACGGTACCTGGAGAATGAGGAAAAATGTAGAGCTCATGAGGCTCTATGACGACCGAGACGTAGTTCATTTTATAAAATCTGGGCACCTGACATGGGCTGGCCATGTTGCTAGGATGAACAGTAATGAAATAACCAAAAAACTCCTCGAAGAAAAGATTTATGGGACCAGAAATGTAGGCAGACGGTGAGAGGATTGTGTGGTGGCAGATCCGCGGAACAAGCTGGGAATCAGACATTGGAGAACAGGAGCTACAAAACAGGAATACTGGCGGCTCAGACTAAGGGAGGCCTTGACTCTTCACGAGTTGTAGCGCCATCGATGTATGTATGTATGATTAAGTAATATAAAATGCAATAATTCAAAGGATAATGGCATAGCACTACTGCTGATTTCAAAATGCTAACACGATTTTTTGGTGGAATTTCATTGGAATTATAACTTGTTACTTGAATATCACGCTTCACTGATTCTAAAGCTCTATACATATTTTTCTACTGTGCTGTCAGTAGATAATGATCCAGTTACTGCCCTCTCCTCCCCAGCATCCAAGGCCTTGAAGTATGGTGCCAGAGGATTAAAATTAATTCAGATAAATTCCACCAAATAATCTTTACTCTTCATCGTAAACCTATGACTTCCTGCCCTACAGTATCCTTTAATGGCACTCCACTAGCCCTTGTTGAAAAGATTCGATACCTAGGACTCCACCTAGACAGACGTCAAACTTGGAATCCCAATACAAGACTGAAACGACAAGAAACTCCCCGATGTTTTCGACTACTTCAACACTTACTAGACAAACGCTCCAACCTTCCACTTAATTACAAAATACCTATGTATATGACCATCATAAGACCAATAAGGACTTCCGGAGTAGAGCTATAGGGCACTACTAAACCATAGAATTATTCTCGAATCCAATCCTTACAATCCAAAATCCTTAGTAAAATACTTAACGTTCCTTACTTCGTCACGAATAAGCTCATCCATAAAGACCTTAATGTCCCATATGTTACTGAATTAGCCCAAACCAGGTATCAATCATTCCATGAAAAACTCAAATTCCACTCTAATCCACTAGTTTATATCCTATTGTCTTCCTTTGATATTCCTCGAGGCGTCTGAAAAGAAGATGGCCCCGAGACCTTCTAGCTTACAATATTTTTGAGTGCTGCTAATTGGTAGCGTCTCTACATATATTTCATGTCAGTTTACTATGTCCATCACATATCAGTATCCCATATATATGTGAGGATCCCATCACCTGAAAACTGTTCCACATATCCCAACCCTGTACCTAAATAGTAATCCTATAAAGTTCCACCCGACTGTTAGGAATCTGAGAGTAACCTTTGACCGAACCCTATATCCTTCAAAAATCATATTTCCGAAATCTCCCGTCGTACTTTTTCAACCTTAAAGAGACTGTACTCCCTCCCTCTGTCATCTATTCCGGCACTGAAACCCCTAAAACTCCTCGTTACCTCTCTAATATTTCCCCACTTCGACTATTGCTGTACGTTATACGACGGAGTTTCTGGGGATCTCGAGGTAAAAATAAAACGCATAATTAATTGCTCTGTTCGATTCATCTTCGGGTCCCAGATACACCTCCGTGCTTCATTCTTATGGCGCGTTGAATTGGCTTTACCATTCTAATATTCGCAAGTTTTTCCTCGCATAATTTCTTTACTAAGTTATCTAATCCCGCCGCACATCATACATTTTCGACCTCCTGCAATTCAAACCCTCTGCCCATTCCAGTTGTACACGCTCCAGGCCTTCAGAATTATACAGTACGGTCCACCGAACTGCACATTTCGACAGATCCTTTCTCATTCAATCCACAATCCTTTGGAATTCCATCCCTACTTCCATTCGTCACTCCAACTCTGTTTCTACCTTCAAATACGCATATTTAATTTAATATCCAGGCTCAATATAATTGTAAATAAGATATTTGTTTATTTGGTTGTGGTTGTTGTTTTCTTCACATTTAAATATCTGTAGTTTATATGAGTAATTCTTAACTTGTTCATATCTATTTATTGGGTTGTGTCACATGAAATGTCCGTTTTCAAGATAAAGGATTTTTATTAAAAATACGTTATGAAAACAAGATAATTTTATTCAAAGTATTTACCTTCTTTTTCTACACATTCTTCCCAACGTGACACCAACTTTTTTATCCCCGAACTGAAAAACTCTGAGCTTTGAAGTGAAACAAAATCTTAAAACGCACTTTTTACTTGATCATCGTTTCAAAAAGTTTTCCTTGGACGAAGTTGACTAAACTCCTGAACAGGTGGCAATCTGTCGGGAAGACATATGTGGTGCGGAAGAACTTCGTAGCCCAGTTCTTTCAATTTTTGCACGGTATGTTTTGAAATATGCCGCTCAGTGAGATCATGAGGTAACCATGTATCGAGTTTTTTACTTTCCCAATGCACTTTAAATATCTGGAAACGGTAGATGCACTTGCATTTAGTTGTGCTGAGAGTCCTTTAACTGTTTGGTACGGGTTTCCTTCTACTGTATGTTTGAGGACATCGTTGTCTATTACGGACGGGGCACGTTTTCCAAGTCGGTATCCCCAGCTGAAAACTTAGCAAACCAACGGCGAATGGTCCGTTCATTAACACTCCCTTCCCCAAACACCTTGCAAATATTTCTAGCGGCCTCAAATGGCCGAGTTTAAACTCGTACAAAAATATTATTCGAAAATCGCGTGTTTTCATGTTCATATTTGGAGGTATACTAAAAAGTGGGTAATTGATAGGGAAGCTAATGCTTATAATACAAAGTTAGAGGATTAGTAACTGTTTAGTTTAAATATGTAAACATTCGGAAGAAAACAACTGAGACCTGCAAAATCCTTTATGTATTCCAGAAACCATAAAAACGGACATTTCATGTGAAACAACCCAATTATATACATTAAGATTACAAAGCACACATTGTATATTCTGTATATTTTATTATAAATGGACATGTCCAGGATAATAATGAATTTATTAAGTTATTATTATTATATAATACAGTTTTACATAGCAATAAATATGTTTTAAAGAAATTATTAAAATAAAACCTGTTCCATATTCATTGTACTTTACATAAATAATAAGTGAAAGATAAACTGAGTGATTGGTAGCGATGATATGTATTATATTTACTCCAAGGTTAAACGTTTATAAATTAACAGGAAATGAAATATTTGCGAGGAAAGCTCCATATAAAATTTTTCTATTTACAGAAGGAATCCTCTTTCATATTAGAAGAGATGGCCTGGAGACGAGAAGCCGGGACAGTAGAATTTCATTAGCCGCTCAGGAATTGAGCTTGCTTTTCATCCACAGCGGATGATCCCTTTCTCAATAGCCGTTGAGGTCCCGAGAGCATATCACAGGAGGTTCAGGCTTTGGGCTCCATAATATTGTATAATATACAATACATCATCAAACATAATACAATATAAAATAGATAATATATGTGGCTTGCAATCAGTCTATTGTGACATGCTATAGTCTATTGTAAGTAACAATTATTTTAAATAATATACCTTTTTTAGGTGAAAATAATCGGGAATCCTCAGGGCAATGTTCCCTGATGATGGCTCACAAGCTTTAGCTGAAACGTCGGCTAAATTAAAATATATATATTTTTTAATTTTGTCGACGTCCGGCTTGTGAGCCATCATCATGGAACATAGCTCTGATGGCTCACAAGCATGAGCTGAAACTTCAGCTAAATTAAAATATAACAAAAAAATAAAAACTTCACTCCCCCTCAAAATGTGAGGTTTTCAGGTGTTTCAAGATGCGTAGAAGCCGAATAACAAAATTTTAAAAATCTCTCTGTTCGCCGTATAACGTCCTCGACTTTTTTCAGAAACACTTGGACGAATTAAGACATTGATTTCCAAAAGGTACTATATCCATTCTGGGGAATTTTACAGGAAGCGCGAAAATCTCTCATTACTATATTATAATACCCGATAATTGGATTCTTTTCGCATTAAAATCTAGAATTGTTTCTTTACTATATTAATAAAACCATATTAAAGTTATGAAATGAAATGTTCTGTTATGATTTGGAATGAAACTAAATGTGTAATAAGTATCTTAAGAAATTAATAACATTTCTAAATCACGTTATTAAAGGACATGAGTGTTCATTAAGTACAATCAAATTTAAGATTCAGATACAACTCAATGAGGAGAATATAAATATGTCAAAAAATCAATTTCGTGAAAAATTTCCTATAGTACCTTTTGGAAATCAACGTCTCAATTAGGCACAAAAATAATAGGGGATTCGGCAAAAATACTGACACCTCGGCGCTGATTAGTTTTAAAATGCGGCCGATTAAAAATGTTATAATTCAATAACTAAGTTATTTGTAAGGGTAGAAAATGATATTTATTAGTTCCTAATCAGGGTGCCGCGATTAATTATTAACAAAAAGAAGAATAAAATTGAAATTTTACCCATCTTCAGGCCATAGCTCAGTTTTTTTAAGACAAAGAAAAAAAATTTGGTAACCGCAACACACGTCTTTCACTTACCACCCACCATATTTATATCAATTCAAGAATTTTAAACAAATTTATAAATGAAAATAAATTCTTAAAGAATCATTTTAATAGGATTTAAATAGAAACATGTGTTATATCAAATAATAGTATGTATAAGATAATATTTTTCTAAAATCTTTAGCATTTCAAGGGTATATTATACATATATATTTCTGTTCTTATGTTCGAAAACCCAAAATTTCATTACAAAAATATTTTTGTAATTATCACGTTTAGTTGGGTATCGAATTCGTTCAACTTAGATATTTACTTGTTTATTAGCAATACTAATCAGACGATATGGTTAATTTTTTCGAATCAACAAAATTAAGGGTACTTTAGAGAACGAAATTTTTAAATATCGGCATTTAAGCCCTTTAAAACTATTTCAATCAGAATGAAACCTACATCGTATTAAAGCCCATTAAATTTTACATCGATATAGGGAGTTTAATCAAAATCGTTATAGCCGTTTTTGAGAAAATCGTAAAAAGGTACAAAATGTATAGTATAAAGTAGATTTTACGATCAGCTGGTTTTGATGAAAAATATTCTGTAACATCTCGGGCGCATAGTGTTCTTAAATATGAAATTTCAGTTTCATAGGACTTTTCGTTTTTGCCCTGGGGTCACTACACGGACACACAGACCTTTTTGCGGGCCTTGGTTATTTGGACTCAGGGGACCCTAAAACGTGTATTTCCGTTGAAAAGTGGAATTCGAAAATTTTCACGATCGGAATACTTTCCCTTACTACATATTTCATATATTTTTTTTTTTTTGAGAAAATCGTAAAAAGGTGAAAAATGCATGGTATAAGCCAGATCTCTAGGTCAGCTGATTTTGACGAAAAATATTCTGTAACATCTCGGGCGCATAGTGTTCTTAAATATGAAATTTCAGTTTCATAGGACTTTTCGTTTTTGCCCTGGGGTCACTACACGGACACACAGACCTTTTTGCGGGCCTTGGTTATTTGGACTCAGGGGACCCTAAAACGTGTATTTCCGTTGAAAAGTGGAATTCGAAAATTTTCACGATCGGAATACTTTCCCTTACTACATATTTCATATATATTTTTTTTTTTTTTTGAGAAAATCGTAAAAAGGTGAAAAATGCATGGTATAAGCCAGATCTCTAGGTCAGCTGATTTTGACGAAAAAGATTCTGTAACATCTCGGGCGCATAGTGTTCTTAAATATGAAATTTCAGTTTCATAGGACTTTTCGTTTTGCCTGGGGTCACTACACGGACACACAGACCTTTTTGCGGGCCTTGGTTATTTGGACTCAGGGGACCCTAAAACGTGTATTTCCGTTGAAAACTGGAATTCGAAAATTTTCACGATCGGAATACTTTCCCTTACTACATATTTCATATATTTTTTTTTTTTTTGAGAAAATCGTAAAAAGGTGAAAAATGCATGGTATAAGCCAGATCTCTAGGTCAGCTGATTTGACGAAAAAGATTCTGTAACATCTCGGGCGTATAGTTGTTTTAAACATGAAATTTTAGTTTCATAGGACTTTTTCATTTTCGCTCGGGAGTTACCACACACAGACCTTTTTGCGGGACTTGTTTATTTGGGCTGAGGGCACTATAAAACGTATTCCATTGAAAATTGGAATTCAAAAAGGTTCACGATTTTTTCACTTACTATATATTTCACATATATTTAAAATATATATAGTTTTAGTATCAAGACAACGAACAAACATTAAATAAATAAAAATTGAAATTATGCCTATATATACGCCCATAACTTAGTTATTTTCGAAGATAGAGACAAAACTATGTATAAAGGTTTAAATCATTAGATTAATTATAAAGCATAAAACAAACTTTTACCAACACATACGCCCATAACTCGGTTTTTATAATGAAGAGAAAACTATATTGGCAATTCAAACTCTTAATTGATTTTTCGTTTATTTTAACAGTGAAAATTTATTTCAGGATGTATTTTAGAAAAATATAGGTATAAATATATAAGTGAGATTTGTTAGAGAATTATTTAGAACATTATGTAAAAAAACAAAACAATTATGTTAATCCAAAATTTTATACACAGCAAAAAAACCAAAAAGAGGACAATACTGGTTCGTGAATACGAAGCTCCATTAGCTACGAGAGTCGATCCGCCGTCAAATTGCGTCAAGCCCTTTCGGTAATTTCATTTCCCGAGCAAGGGAGGATCAGTTGAGTGCTTTACCCGATGGCGATTCGATTAACCCAATGTTTTTACCCAAAACACAACATTTTTAGCATTTTGTGTTATTTTTATTTTCATATAACGATAATTTAAAAAAATCGTGCGTATGAATGTGAAGTAAATGAATTTATTATTATGTATTCATATAAATAATTTCAGTGTTAAACCATTTATTTACATATTTCATACTTGACGATATTTCATATTCGTATGTGAAGTTTCAATAAACTTTATTAGTAGAGAAATGTCATTTGTCCTTGAACTAGACTGTGTCCATGGATTTTGCTAAATGACAACGTGCATTGAAATTTTTCCTTCGATACCCAACTAAACGTGAAAATTGCAAACATATTTTTTTAATGCAATTTTGGGTTTTCGAACATAAGAACAAAAATATATACGTATAATATACCGTTAAAATGCTAAAGATTTTAGGAAAAATGTTATACATACTATTATTTCATATAACACATGTTTCTATTTAAATCCTATTTAAATGATTCCTTAACAATTTATTTTATAAATTTGTTTAAGAATTCTTGAATTGATATTAATAATGGTGGTAAGTGCAAGTCGTGTATGGTTCGCACCAGATTTTTCTTCTTTGTCTTAAAAAAAACTGAGCTATAGGCCTATAGATGGGTCAAATTTTGATTTTTTTTTTCTTCTTTTATAATTAATTGCAACACTCTGATTAGATAACAATGAAAATCTTTCTCTATCCTTAAAAATAACTGAGTTATTGAATTATAACATTTTTAATAAGCCTCATTTTAAAACTGATCGGCTGATATCAGCGTCGAGGTGTCAGGATCTTTGCCAAGTGCCTTGGTATTTTTGTGCCTAATTGGTCCAATTGTTTCTGAGAAAATTCGCGGACGTTATACGGCGAACAGACAGATTTTTTAAAATTTGTTATTCGGCTTCTACGCATCTCGAAACACCTGAAAACCTCACATTTTGAGGGGGAGTGAAGTATTTTTATTTTTTAGTCAATCAAAAAGTATATTGAGGATGTATTGTCGACTGTAGAAACCATTATAGGTGGCAATAATCGGGAGACAGTTTTTTTTATATATTTTAATTTAGCCGACGTTTCGGCTCAAGCTTGTGAGCCATCATCAGGTCAATGCTTGAGCCGAAACGCCGACAAAATTAAAAAAAAAAAAAAAAAAATATATATATATATATATATATATATATATATATATATATATATATATATATATATATATATGTATATATATATGTATGTATAGATATATATTGGGTTGTTTTACATGAAATGTCCGTTTTTATGGTTTCTGAAATACATAAAGGATTTTGCAGGTCTCTGTTGTTTTCTTCCGAATCTTAACATATTTAAAGTTACTATTTAAATTGAAAGACCTAGGCTACGAAGTTCTTCCGCACCCACCATATTCTCCCGACTTGTCTCCAACAGATTATTACCTGTTCAGGAATTTAGACAACTTCATCAAAGGAAAACTTTTTGAAAATGATGATCAAGTGAAAAGTGCGTTTTCAGATTTTGTTTCACTTCAAAGCTCAGTTTTCCACCGATCCCGCAACCTCCTACCACAATCTGCCGTAAACTCCTAGCTTTATCACTCATTTTCCTACACTTTGACTATGGTTGTGTGGCATATAGCGGCCTCTCGAAGGTACTCGAGGGCAGAATGAGAAGGAAGATGAATTGCTCCATGGCGAGTTTAAGTGGTTATCCCCCACCTTTCGAAGACAATATTTCCTTGAATCATTTCTCTATCAAATCATTAACTCCCGCCATCCATTTTATTTCTACAGCCTTCTTATATTTAACACGTTCACTTGTCCGTTCCGTGGGGCAGGGTGACCCACAAGTTTGTCACGCTTAACTACCCCTTGGGTTGTCGTGCATCAAAGGTGGGTCACTTGTTTTTAGAAAATAAGTTTATTTTATTTTTTTCAACATTACATGTTGTAGGAATTGAAAAGCATAAGGTTTTATTTATTAAATATTTTTATTACTTTCAAAATCCCCCTAAAAATACTCTAAACGGTTAATTTCACTTAATTACTCTTATTTAAGAATTTTATTTAGATGTGCGTGATTTCTTTTCATATTTTTATTCCAATAATATAATATAATAATAATAATAGGCTTACCGAATCCGAAGGTTCGATGCCGATACCACCAAACTCTGTCCACACAGACTCGTCCAATGTTCACCGTTCAAGCCCAAGCCTCCGAGATCAGCCTTAACGCAACCCTCCTATCGACGCTTCGGCCGACCTTTCGGACGCCTACCAGTCGGTTCAGCAAATACCAACTTTTTCGGAATCCGTTCCTCATCGAGCCCAACAACTTTACGCGCCAATTTGAGTCTCCGCGATGCTATCAACTCAACAATATTCACAGGATACAAGTTCCGCGTTGTGCAACCTTCTAAACTCCCCAGTGGCCTCATCTCTATTCGGTCCAAATATGTACGCAGTACCTTATTTTCGAAAACCTTAAGCCGTTGTTCATCCTTTAAAGTAAGCGGCCACGTTTCACATCCGTAAAGAACCGTCGGAAGAATAATAGTTTTATAAATTCTAACCTTTAAGTTTTTAGAATATATATAAGGAATATATATAATAATACAAGAATCATTTTTAATAATAAAAAATAATATAAGAATTTTTTTAGTATTTTTATAATTATTCCTTAAAGTTATATGTGTAAGTCAAAACTGCTACAATCTCGTATTTAGCGTGTTGGAAACATGGAACTGTTATGATCTGGCAATGAACACGTTGGAACTTGCAACAGTGTCGCCCCTTCCCACGAAACGTAAGCAGCTAAGACAGTCCCGCCTCACGCGGAAAAACGTAGATTATCGCCAAGGCGTGAACGTGTTGAATCCTCAACCCATCACCAGGAAACAAGATCCCGTCTGTCCGACCTCTACACTCCTTTCCATAAAACCAAAAAATATGACTGCTCCTTTCTAGCCCGTTCCACTGCCTTATGGAATACTCTCCCGTCAAACATACGTTACTCTCCTTTCCTATCGTCGTTTAAATCCCTCCTCTTTCAATACTTTTATTCTCACCAGTCAGATGTTACCTAATTTTTATTATGCCAACATATGTGAAGTGAATTGCGTATTTATTAATAGGCGGCAACGAAATTTCTTACGCCAACTCTGTACGTTTTAGAGTATTTTTGTAGTAGCCACCTATGTCGAAGGCCATAGAAAACTCGCCTACACGTTAAAAGAAATGCATTCATAGTACTGAAGACTATTTTGAATTAATACAACTGCTGTAAATCTTTCTTTTTTCTATTAAAACAATGATTTACCTTTTTTATTTATTTATTAATTCATATTTACAATTGTATAGGAAAAAAGTACAAGTAAATGTGAAAAAAGTAACAATTAGCTTGAAAAACTCTTATTAAGAAGCTACCCAGCTGTAGCACTTTATTTTTTATGTCATTAGCAGGTCTCGAGGCCACCGTCTTTTCAGGCGCCTCCGAGGATTATCAGGAATATATGGTGATGATAGGATACGGACAAGCGGGTTTGAGTGGCTGGTAGTTTGGAATTAAAGGAGGTAAATCTAGTTCTGGCTAAGTCTGCAACTAATATTCAGGTCTTTATGGATAGTTTTATTAGTGACAAAATTTAGGATCTTTCGGAGGATTGGTGGATCCCCATAGCTCAATACCACATGTCCAAATAGGTCTAATAATGGCTATGTAAATTAGTTGTCTGTAGTAGATTGGAAGTTTTGAACGTTTGTCAAGTAAGTGTTGTAAGAATCGTTATCTGCAAGCAGTTTCTTGTCTTTTCAGTCTGGTTGAGGATTCTAAGTTAGACGTTTGTCAAGGATTTACCATTTAAATGGTAAAAATCAGGTTTTAAACCTTCAATATTTTCCGGCAAACTCCCATAGTTCATTGAGTAATCCGTAATTTTAAATCATTTGTCTATTTATTTAACATCACTTTATGCTAATCAAAGGTGCTACAGTGGGGAATCCTTGATTTTAGTAAGTTTGATTAAGATAGGGTTCATTAACTGGTAACATTGATATATCTGACAATAATCCTATTTGCCTATATATCGCTATATAATTTACGTTAAAAAACCCAAATCATAATCAAATCCATCAGTTTTAGTGTTACAGATGATTTGTATGATGTGCCACATTGTTTGCTTCCCAAAACGACCACTTTCAATATGCTTTCTGTCTATATGCGTAGCTCTACAACCCTTGGTGGGTCTTGGCCTCCTCAATGAGCCGCCGCCATTCTGTGCTGACGCTCTCCAGTTCCTGACTCGCAACAGACTCCGTGCGTCCGTCGCCACTCCATCAACCCATCGCAGCCTTGGCCTACCGCTTCGTCAAGTACTGTGAATCGGGGTTTCCAAAGCTCCTCTGGGCAGTTCTTCCCCTTGCATCCTTTTGACACGGCCAGACCAACTGAGCCTTCCCAGCTTTATAAATTTTCGAATATCTAGTTATCCAAAAAGGTCATAAAGTTCCCCGTTCATCCCAATTCTCCATCCATCTCCATCTCTCACTGGGTCAACTATTCTCCTCAATATTCTAAATAAATTAAAAGTTCTAAGAAGACTGTAAATTTTATCAGCAAGGCTATATAGGCCTACCTTTACTCTATATTTAAATTAATTCGACCTATTCATTCATAAATATGGGGAATGCAAGAACTCATTCAACAAGAGTTATTAATTAAGCACCTAAACTTTTCTAAGAGTGTTTATTCTAGAATCATCAGGTAAGAAACTTTGCATAAAATACGACATTTACTTTTTAATGAATATAATTCTGTACATTAATAAAATGATGTAACTTCATTAACTTAAACTTTAGCTATAAAGTTGTTTTGAAATGAAACCATTCATAACATTAATCAATTCAGGAAAAACAAGAAGAATAAAATATTAAGTAATGAATGGGGCTAAGAATACGATCTTTATAATGGCTGGTTTATTCATTAAATCATTACGGTGGCTAATAGCCATTATACGGTGGCCAGAGATAAGGCTGAAGATGGTCCCAGCTCGGTCGGACTTAATACTGACATTATAATTATTCAGGATTCAGCAAAATGTTTTAGTGAATTTTTCAGAGCTTAATAGTGCTCTAAATGAGGTAATTACTTTTGCAATGACTAATACTCTCATTAAGCTCATTCATAAAGTGGATTTAAGGTAGTGGGGGTGAGAACGTCTGAAAGCTTTATTAATTATTCTAAGGGTTAGTATACTAATGTGTGTGTGTATGTGCGCACGCGCGTATGTGTGTATGTATGTATATTAACATAAATATTAAGCGAAGAGCTCTTATTAATTTATTTTAAAATCAATTTATTTGATTCTTTTCGTACGAAAATGTAAAAATCTGGTGCGGGCAATACACGACTTTCACTTACCTCCATTTTTAAAATCAATGAAGGAATTTTCAAATACAGTTATAGATAAAAATACGTGAAACCATTAAAGAATTAATTAAATTGAATTTCCATAGAGACATGTGTTTTATTAAAAAATCTAATATATTATTATCTAAAACAATTAGTTAGTTTTATCTTCTTATCACCACTCTCTATTAACTTTTAAAAGCTTGAGTATAAGATATTTTTTCTAAAATATATAGCTTTCCAACGGCATATCATACATGTATATTACTGATCTTATGTTAAAAAAAAAAAAAAAAATAGCATTAAAAAATATTTTTTCTGTTTTCTCATTTAGTTGGGTAACGAATTCATTCAATTTATATATTTACCTGTTTTTCATCAGTGGTATCAAGATAATATAGTTATTTTTATAGAATCAACAAAATGAAAGGCACTAAAATATCGGCATTTAAGCCCTGTCAGACCATTTTAATCCGAATAAAACCTAAATGAGATTAAAGCCCATTAAATTTTACATCGATACAGCGAGTTTAATCAAAATCGTCAGAACCGTTTTTGAGAAAATCAAAAAAAGGGGCAAAATGCATGTTATAAAGGGGCTCTTCTAGTAAAATCATTTTGATGAAAAACGTTTTGTAACGTCTCGGGCGTATATTTGTCTTAAATATGAAATTTCAGTTTCATAGGACTTACTGTTTCCGCCCGGGAGTTACCACACACACAGACCTTTTGGCGGGATTTGGTTATTTGGACTCAGGGGACCCTAAAATGTGTATTTCCGTTGAAAACTGGAATTTGAAAATTTTCACGATCGCAATACTTTCCCTTACTATTTATAGTAAGTGAAAGTAAAAATTATGGAAATGATCACAAAATGGTTAATATTTTCGAATAATGATATTATGGTATTACAAATTATATATCTGCGTGTCCAATTAACTAATATGCTTAGAATAAATTAATCAGAGATCATAAGAAACTAAAACTCGCGATATTTTTTTTTTTTTTTAACGACTGTTCATTACTCAAGAAATATATATATTATCTTAAAAAATTGAAAATACAATAACCATAAAAAAAAAAAAAAAAAAAAACTTTCATGACAGAAATTATCATCAAACATTTAGTAATCGCAAAAACAATGATTGTCGACCCTACTAGCTAGAAAAAAGCCCACATACAACAGAAATAAAATTAGCTACCACTCGGCATCGTTTTTATCGAATCCTACCTTTTTTCAAGGAAACAATTGAGTCTACTGTTCCGGCAGCCACCTCTATCGACATTCCTCTATTCCCGATTCTGTTTATTTTATGATTGAGGTCGTTTCTATTCATTCCCACCTAAAAATTCCGACGAATAAAATTGTTCCATTGAGGCGGTTCGGTCCACCGTAACACTCAATGAATGCCGCCTGGATAAGTTATTCTTCCAATGTACTAATGGTCATTGTCCATTGTAAATGTTCGCTTGATTTACATGCAATGAATTTAACGGTGAATCAATGTAAATCATTGCAGTAAATCACTCTGCGCGTTTGTTGGTTCTCTTAATGTTAGTTTATTCGTCATATCCAACAGATATTTGTTTAACGATGAGCACAATATTGTTGAGAATTTTCGTAATGTAGGATAAAAACCTCGGGATCACTCTTAATTAAACTCTTTCTTGGAAAAACATGTCTCTAGAAACACCATATCCACCTTAAAACTCCTAAATTAACTTTGTCATCTTCTACCAGTTGAAACCCGTAGGAGTTTGTTCCTTAATGTTCTTCTACTTTTTCTACTGGTATAAGGTTTAGGAAATGTCAATGCGGATCTTGATGCAAAACTAAGACAGTTATTTAACTGTTTAACACGCTTTATTTTCGGGATATTTGGGGACACTTCTGTCACTCGATTCTATGAAGAGTTGAAATGGCTTTACCCCTCCTACCATTGTAAGTACATCCTGGCATTCTTTCTCTTCCAAGTTCTCCAATCCCACTGCCCAACGTACATAAATATAATCTAATAATAGACATATTTTTCATTTAAATCTACTCCCTGAACATTCGTTCGCGGCCTTCAGATCTTTAAATAACGCCTTATCGAATCGCAGCTTTCACCAGTTTCTATCTAATTCACTTATTATGGAATTCTATTCCCTCATATATTCGTCATTCGTATACTCTTTAGACTTTCAAATCCCGTCTATTTAATCAATTCCTTTCTTTCCAATTCCCAAAGAACTCAAACCGATTTTCAAACTACTATAATAAAAAAATATATAGAAACGATAATTTAAATATACTATTTAATTCTGTGTTGTATTTGCACATTTAACTATATTATTTCATCGAAATTCCATCAATATTGGAAATCTCTTTTAAATAAAATTTGTAAGTAAAATTTGTATTTATTCAGATTATTCCCTTTTTGTCTAATTTTGTTATTAACGATTGGAATTTTTTTTTTTTTTTATTTCATTTTTGTATTCTGAGACACTAAATTTATTTTATGTATTTTGTTATATTATTCTATAAGGACTTGTCATAGATTAAATAATTATTATGATTGTAGTAATAATAATAATATTGTATAAATGTTATATTAAAACGACGGTGATACAAAAAAAAGACCGATCTCCAGCCCAAAAACATATTCATGTCAAAGGAAAAAAAAATTATTACATTTTATTTTTACTTTCACTTACTATATATAGTAAGGGGAAGTATTGCGATCGTGAAAATTTTCGAATTCCAGTTTTCAACGGAAGTACACGTTTTAGGGTCCCCTGAGTCCAAATAACCAAGTCCCGCAAAAAGGTCTGTGTGTGTGTGTGTGTGTGTGTGTGTGGTGTGTGTGTGTGCCTGTGTGTGTGTGTGTGTGTGTGTGTGTGTGTGTGTGTGTGTGTGTGTGTGTGTGTGTGTGTTGTGGTAGCTCCCGGGCGGAAACGGTAAGTCCTATGAAACTGAAATTTCATATTTAAGACAACTATACGCCCGAGACGTGAAAAAACTTTTTTCATCAAAATGAGCCTACCAGAAGTAGGCTTTTATGGTATAAAGGCACTTTATACCATGCATTTTGCACCTTTTTTCGATTTTCTCAAAAACGGTTCCGACGATTTTGATTAAACTCGCTATATCGATGTAAAATTTAATGGGATTTAATATCATGTAGGTTTTATTTAGATAAAAATGGTCTGACAGGGCTTAAATGCCGATGTTTTCTTTCCCTAAAGTACCTTTAATTTTGTAGATTCAATAATAATAACTAGATTATCTTGTTAACGCTGATGAAAAACTGGTAAATATATAAATTGAATAAACTCGATACCCAACTAAAGGAGAAAACAGAAAAACTATTTTTTTAATGCATTTTTTTGATTTTGAACATAGCAACAGTAATATACACTTATAATATACCGTTGGAAATCTAATGATTTTAGAAAAAAAATATTATCTAATACACAAGAGCTTGTAAAAGTTAATAAAGAGTGATGAAAAAACAGATAGAACTAATTATTTTAGATAATAATGCAATAGATTTTTTAATAAAACACATGTTTCTATATAAATTCAATTTAATTAATTCTTTAATAGTTTCACGTATTTTTATCTTTAAGTGTATTTGAAAATTCTTTCATTGAGTTTAAAAATGGTGGTAAGTGAAAGTCGTGTGTTGCCCTCACCACATTTTTTATTGTTTAAACAATGAACATGATATTTAAGTTTCTAGTCTGTTGAAAGTTTTTACGAAATTAAATTTAAATCGCTGAGAATTAGTTCGTTTTAGAAATCTAATGTATTACACATTACTGCCATGTATGCCGCTTGTGTTGCACCCATCTTATCAATCTACTTGATGACAAACCGAATTAATAACGATTATACCTGTTGAGTCTCAGCCATTATATTTTATCCTACAGTACTTATTATATAGAGGTATAATTTGTACGAGATACATCCTTTTTTTCTTAGTCCGTTTTGAGATATTTCACTATAAATATTACTAAACTTGGAGATAGTCCTTTGAAAATTTATATTAAAAAAGAAGGTCAATGCTTACACGATCGAATAGTACAAAACAAGTAGAACAACAATAAGATAAGAAGGATAAAAAATTTGGTACCCCTTGTTTTCCGTGCGTGCGCATTGATTAGACGTATTTAATTTCTTCTGATGAGAAACATAGATAACAGCAAAACACTCAAATTTTATTTTGATTTTTCTAATTAAAGTCTAGTAAATGATCTCAAAATAAGACCACCTGTATATAAATTTATAGATAGGGTAATATATATGTCATTGCAAATGTTTTAAGAACTATCAAAATGCAATTTTGATTATAAATCGTACATCAATCAACTGAATGTCTATCGAAGAAAGCTGCTCGTTGTATTTCTAGCCCTATATCATTACTTAAAGTGAAAAATCCACTCAACCAATATGAGGCGTTCTAACCGGTAAATTTAATTTCGTAAAAACGTTCAACAGACTTGAAACTTAAATATCATGTTCATTGTTTAAACAATAAAAAATAAAATGTAACCATTTTTTTTCCTTTGACATAATATGTTTTTGGCTGAAGGTCGGTCTTTTTTTTCAATTTTTTTTTTATCACCGTCATTTTAATATAAAATTTATATTTACCTACCTTTTTGTAGCAATAATAATTATTATATAATCTGGGACACGTCCTTATAGAATAATATAACAAAATACATAAAAGAAATTTAGTGTCTCAGAATACAAAAATGAAACAAAAAATAATAATAATTCTAATCGTTAATAACAAAGATAGACAAAAAGAAAACAATGTGAATAAATACAAATCTTACAAATTTTAACTAAAAGAATTAACAATATTGGTGGAATTTCGATGAAATAATATAGTTAAATGTGCGAATACAACACAGAATAAAATAGTATATTTACATTATCGTTTCTCAATTTTTAAAGTAATTTGCAAATCTAATTCAGTTTTTTTGAAATTGGAAAGAAAGGAATTCATTGAGTAGACGAGATATAAAAATCAAAAGAGTATACGAATGACGAATATATAAGAGAATAGAATTCCCATTATGACGAAGAGCGAACCAGGAAGAAGCTGTCGAAAGTTACGGTTTGATAGGGCGTTATTTAAAGATCTGAAGGCCGCGAACGAGTTTTTCGGGCGTGGACGGATGATTGGAATGAAAAAGATGTATATCTTATATGAACGGTAGGCAGAGGGATTGGAGAACTTGGAAAGAGAAAGAATGCCAGGAAGTACTTACGATGGTAGGAGGGGTAAACTATTCAACTCTTCATAGAATCCTGTCCTCCTGATAGCCCCTGGATATCCCGAAAATAAAGCGTGTTAAACAGTAAAATAACCGTCTTAGTTTTGCATCAAGATCCGCAGAGACACTTCCTACACCGTACACCAGTAGTCAAAGTCGGGGAAAATCAAGGAACAAACTAGGAATCCTTACGGGTTTCAAATGGTAGATGACGAAGGTAATTTAGGAGTTTTAAGGTGGATATAGTGCGTCGAGAGATTTCGAAGGCATGGTTTTCCAAGAAAGAGTTTGATTGAGAGTGATCCAGAGGTTCTTGACGGTTTGGTGGAATTTAATTTAAGAACAGTGTTGGGATTGGAGAAAAGGTTTTAATGAGGGGATTTGAACCTACTACAATCGGTTTTGACTTTGCAGTTAACTTAAGCTTGTTGGCTGCTGCCTAATATTTAATCGGTTCAGATCATCTGAAGCTTCTCAGATGCTAGTAATAGGTCCGATGGAGGGAAGGTTAGTTAAATTTGTAAGTAATCAGTATACATATGGTACTGGGAGTGATAGATCATCTGGAAGGGAAAGATCATTGATGTAAATAGGAAACAGGTTGGGAGATAGTGATGAACCCTGAGGTACACCACAGGATAGGGGCAGAGTCATGGAAGGAGGGTGACCTAGAACTACCACATACTGTAAACGATTGGAGAGGAAGGATTGGAACCAGCAAATAGCACTGTTGATTAATGGAAGATTTTTTAGTTTGTTGAGGATTTTATGGTCAATTATATGGAACGCCTTAGAAAAATCTAGGATTAATATGTTGTTTTTTTCATGTTCAATGGCGGATTGGAGGTTTTGGATTATTTTTAGGAGAGCATGTTGTGTTCCTCCTGATCCAACCTGGTCGGAAGCCACATTGGAATGGGTTGATAAGTGAACTATTATTGGCTCGAATGAAAAAAATCATTAACAAGCTAGTAATTGACCATTTTCCTTTGAGATATTTTTTGCTCCTCATAATAGTTAATTACCTTAAAACAGCTACATAAACAGTAATACCCTAATATAGTTATTTAGAAAAACAAACTGTTGTATAATAATTAGCAGCGTGTTTTTCCTTTCGTTTATTTATGTGTTTATATCATATGTTTATTTTATCATGTAGTTACTTATAAGACTTTGTGGTCTGCTTTTAGTACACAATTATAAATGTTTATTGTATTCTATTGTATACACCAACAAAAATAAAAATAAATTAAAATATTTAAAAAAGAAAGATAAAAAAACATGCAAAGCGATAACAATGTTTTGGATTAAGCATTTCATTAATTGAATACAAAAAAAATAAATCATAAAAGCAGGCCTAATACTAAAATTGACATATTCGTGCATTTGTAATTGAGTAATCTGAGCTAATTTAACTGTTTCGTAGCCATCAATCACCTACAGCTGACATTAATCCCCAGCAAAACATGTTTGCCGGATCTGTTTGCTTCTAAATGTTATGCCACTGAGTTTATGTTTTTCGACCGAACCCCAACTCTTGTGTAATCGCCATTTAAATGTTACAATACCCGAAAAATCATGTTCAAACATTATATAACATTAGAACGCATTGTTTCACTTAGATAAGGAAAATATTACGTATTCACTGTTGGATTTTTTTAGAAAGAAGAATACGTCATTAAGATAGACGATTTTAAGCGCAAATTATCTATTACACCTCTAAATTACGTAATGTGGAGAGTGACCTATAACGTTAGTGTACCATCTCAAAACAATCGGACCAATCGTCCAGTTTATGATGAGTAAAAGTTCATTTTATTATGTAAAGATACAATTTATCTCAATGAGGACACAGGTGTCAGTGCTTTGAGACTATTTATACTATGTTTACAGATGAACATAGGTTAAAATTGAGAATAGAATAGAATAGATAAAAAAAAAAAATTATTCTGGGACTAGGTCCCTTAAGAATAACAGTTATGTACAATTTGAATATATAATATGTCTGGCCAACAGACAATAAAAACATGATTAATTATTATTTACAATGATTATTAAAATTACAATGATTTACAATGAGGAGTTATATACATGAAAAATAACAAAGAAATAAATAAAAATATGTATCTTCTAAATTTTATCTTATGAGAAAAAAATAAAAATTTTATTTAAACAATATCAAATTAAAATTTGAGCGGTAGTCAGTAATCTTCATTCATTCAATGTAGATTTCTAGATAGAATTGACACCACATTTGCTAATCGTCTATTTGGGATGACAGAAGGTATAGGAAAAGTTGGGATTTGAATGAGGATAAAGAGGCAGCATGGCGGATGTGGATAGGTAGAGAATTCCAGAGTGTGGTAGAGTGAACAATAAAGGAACGATCGAAGGGTTTGGTTCTGTGGGTAGGAAGGTAAAAGTCAGAATGTCGCGATCGAGTTTCTAGTGAGTGGATTGAGGATTTAAATTGAAGGAGACTGTAGATGTAGGAAGGATGCTGGGAGTTAATAGTTTGGTAGAGGTATGATTCAAGGAAATATTATCTGCGGGTTGAGGGGAAGAACCACTTTAATTCACCGTATAAGTGGGTAACATGAGACCTCCTTGATGTACCGAAGACAAATCTTAAGAAAATGTTCATAATACGCTTTAGTCTGTCTTCAAGCACAGCCGGGAGGCCGTCATACACCGCACAACAATAGACAAAGGAGGAAGGAGGGGGAAATAAGTAAGGATACGAGGAGCTTACGAGGGGATTGGGGGAGGAGATGACGGGATCGATGGAAAAATTTAAGAGTACTGATTGTTCTTCGGGAGATTTGGGCAATATGAGGTTTCCAGGAGAGTGGTTGGTCTATGGTGATACCTAGGTTTTTGACAGTGGAACTGAACGAAAAAGAATAGGTTAGAATTACATGATAATAATTGTACTTCACATTTGTTTTTTAAATAAAATTAAAAAAATTAATCAATGAACTATATACAACTAGTTTACCCCCCCCCCAAAAAACGCTTTTCTGCCACATAAAATATTTATAGTGAATAGGTTGTTAAATTGTTATGTATTTAGAATTCTGAGGGCTAGAAATTCATTATTGGATAGCTATTATATTAATTAAATAAACATTGATTAGACTAGATAGGAAAAAGTTCAAAAGGCGTTTATCCACCACCTTTAGTTTCCCCATGGATTCCCCCGTGGTACCAGAGATCCCTGGTAGTTTCCCGCAGTGGCAGACGACAAGAATATTACAGATGGTCAAAAGATAAAAATAAGATCACAAAGGCTTTCAACGCCACCTTAATTATATTAAAAATAATATATTTTAAAAGTAGTTTCTACAAAGGTAGGAACGCCAACTTAGGGCACTTCCCATATGAGGTGTCGAGGATGAGAAATAAGATTCGAAGAGTCAGTCGAGTTCATCTGCAAGAAGAGGAGAGTCGTGTAGGAGATTCGAGAGAGGTCCGTCGGAGGGTTTGAGAGCCTGGAAGGGACGCCTGAGACAATTTTTACCTCCGTCAGCCGACTAAGTTTCATAAGGTAGCGTCTTTATAATATTGTTTGGCAAAGTTAGTAGTAACGGTTCCCTTAGTATTCTCATTTATAGATCTAGGCATTGTGTAAATAAATGCATTTTTATAATCTAATTATAAATAATAGATGTGAAACGTGGCCGCTTACTTTAAAGGATGAACAACGGCTTAAGGTTTTCGAAAATAAGGTACTACGTAAAATATATGGTCTGAAGAGAGATGAGGCCAATGGGTAGTTTAGAAGGTTGCACAACGCGGAATTGCGGAGCTTATACCCTGTGAAAATAATCAAGTTGATAGCATTGCGGAGGCTCAAATTGGAGAGTAAAGTTGTTGGGCTCGGTGAGGAACGGATTCCGAGAAAGTTGGTATTCGCTGATCCAACTGGTAAGCGTCGATGGGGGGATTGCGTTAAGGCTGACCTCGGGAGCTTGGGCTTGAACGATGAACATTGGACGAGTCTGTGTAGACAGTATTTGGCAGTGTCAGCATCGAACCTTCGGGTTCGGTAGGCCTGTTATTATTATAATTATAAATAATAATCTCATTTATCGAAACCAGGTTATTTTAAACCTATTTCTGTATGCCGCCTACTGGGATCGGTAAACACGATACCTTTGGAAAAGAACAGTATAGTACATAAATATATTAATTATTATTGTTTTGAAGGCGCCGCTGCTTTACAAAATCAGCCGGTCAAATCATAGCAAAATAAAACGCAGCAAATTATTACAAAATAGTTTATTATTTCCAAATAAGTATATTAGGGCATAACAATTAACATATCTAATCAGGCAATTCAATAGTATTTATTTCGATAAGAAAGAGCTTAAGGAAGACGAACCAGTAACACGGTCAATTTATATTCCAGTAAAATTGCTTATGACCAATACTAAGTTTAAAACACTATTTTTTTAATGCTTAATTATTGTCATCTCAGCTATATCTTTACCGATTTCAATAATGCTTTTTTCATTTTATTTATTTATTATTATTGTTTATATATTTTTTTCCTAACCTTAAAACTCTATAGATATTTTTCACTATCTGGAATTTTCATTTTTTTTTTATATAATTAAAACGCAGTTCTCTGATAAAAAAAATAGGAACATATCTTTACCTACAAAAAGTTTTAAAGAAAATGTTAAGCTTCGTATGTATTTTAAATGTTAGGAGATGAGATCTATACCAGAAAGAGGAATGGAGCACTGTAGACGGTGATACCCAACAAAAACACCAACCATTGATTTACTCAATTCTTTTCACTATTAAAGTAGAGGAAAAATTAATGGTTTGATATTTTATAAGTTTAACATTTTAACTTTATGAATAAAATTGGAGGCTGATGTCTACTTCACCACTCTTTTATTAAAATAATCGCACTACGTTTCGGCTACAATGCCATTTTCAGGTGCAGTGGAACTAATTAGATCTAATGTGAGTAGCTGCTTTCAAGTCAAAGCCTCATGTCTATACCTGCACCTGAAGCTGGCATTGTAGCCGAAACGTAGTGCGAATTTTTTTCAATAACAGAGTGGTGAAGTAGACATCAGCCTCCAATTTTATTCATAGAAATTTGACCTTCACCTAAAAGAATCTACACCTTATATTTTAACTTTATTTTATTTCTATAGGTTTTGAACGCAAAAGGTTTTGAAAATGAAGAAATAATTTATTGGATATTTTTAACTAATAAACCGCTATTATTTGTAAAACAGAAAAAAAATAAATTTTACTTATATATACGCCCTTAATTCAGTTATATTTGAAAATAAATACTAATTATTAAATAAGTATTTATAAATATCAAATAAATTATTTGAATTATTATCTGTTAATTGTTTTTAAACAGATATATAATATATTATATAATATATAATAATTTGCAGTGTTTTTTTTTTTTTTTTTTTTTTTTTTTTTTAACAATCACTGTTTTCGATTAATTGATTACAGGTAGCAAAAAATACATACCCATACTCTATAGCGTTCTAATACTCTTGAAAATGTGATGGTAATTCTGATCAAAATGGATCATTAAGTATTGAATATGCTTGCCTAAAACGATATGTATTCAATAGCCACAGTAGATAAAGGTGATTGTCGGAGAATCGACCCTATCCCTACAATGCCTTAGCTTATCCTGGTCAGTAAAATGTCTGTTCTATATACATCGGGTCTTGGATACAGATAAGGCCAAAGGATTAGATCATCGCTTATCTATCGCTCTGTATCAGCACTTAGTAATGCTTGAAAGAAACCAAGCAGGAATCAAACACATCCACTCAATATACCTACCATTACTAAACTGTTTCATAACTTTTGTTTGAATGATCTTATCATCAGTTAAATATAACATTAAACTCTAACGAACATGGAAGTGTAACCTATCAAAGATATCAAGGATTAAAGAACAATTTAATAATTGTAGTCTACAATAATTTTAGCTAATATATAAAATTTCGTGTCACAATGTTAGTTACCATATCCTCCGAAACGGCTTGACCAATTCATGCAATTTCAGAAGCATATTCAATAGGTCTGAGAATTGGCTACTATATATTTTTCATACATCTAGGTGATAAGGTTTGTCCACCTCTAACATTTTTTAAAACTTTTTAGACAATTTTTTAATATTTATAATGTGGCATTAAAAATACATACAGCCCTAAATTTACACCGTTCTACCACAAACCCCTATTTATTAATAGTCTTTTTTGTAATTTATAATTTTTCATCCCGCTCGATAACTGAACAGTTATCACTTGGAAGTTATCCCCGCCGACAGTAGGCAATATGACCGATCTAGATGGACGAAAATTTGAAACATGTCTATATTTACCTTTGGGGTTTTTATTACGGAAAAAAATATTTTAAAAAATTATTAGAAAAATTATAAAAACTAATTAATTATTTGACACGATCGGCTAGCGCATGTGGTCAAACATCAAATTTATTTGCTAAATCTAAAACATCCCTATATTTTACGTTTGAAGTCTCAGAATAAGGGAAAAATAATACAAAAAATATAATTATGGTTCAGAGTTGCTAAAACCTGCTCATAAATGTATTTTATATTATTTAGGAAATTCTTGAAATTATAGATTTAAAACTTTTGATTCGGAAAGTTGTGTCTGAAAAAAATTATATATCACCAAAAACGCAAAAAAAAAAAAAAAATTCTTTGTAATATATAAATACTAGAAGGATTGGTGAATGAAATCCTACAAATCCTTGGGGTAACTTGGGGGTTATAGAGTTTTTCGTTATTGAATATGGAGCATAAAGTTATAAATTGCTAAATAAACACTACAGGTGAGATTGTAATGTATATTCAATTACGAGTTTGGAAATATAATGTCTTACCGGTTTCAGCAATGTCCACTGTTAAATAAAAGGAAAAATACATTGCTCTAAATACACCTTGAACATAATAAATAACCATCGAATAAAGATAATACTACTGTCAGTATAGACTAGTGCTAACAGGAATGATTCATTCACTTACTATTTATTTGTAAACACGTTATGGCGAAAAATATTAGTATGAAGGGTCTTGCCAACTAATAATAAAAAGGTGAAGCATTGGAAAATTCCAAACTTTTAACTTGACTTTGTCCACCTAAATGGTGATTTTTCCCACTGTGCGCCGATAGACCTACCACTGTCACACCTCAGCCAGCAAACAGCACGAGTAGGGATGGCACCGAAACCGGCCTCCTCTTTCCCTCACAATAATGCTTCTCTCACTCTTCCACAGTTTTGCCATTATTATTGTTCATGCATCAAGTGTAGAAGTAACCTTTACAATTATCATTTTACTATATCAGTGTAACTCTTGTTTTTCACCCGGACAATTATACGTGGCATGCTCTAGAGTGGGTAAACCATCCTGTTTGTTTGTGTTAGCTAAAGATGGGTTAATAAAAAAATATTGTTCACGCTATAACATTGAGAGATTTATATTGTTTGTTAGGGTTAGTGTCGTAATTAATTAATGATATATATAATTTTAAGGAATAAGTTATATAAACTAAAAAAATCTGGTGGGGCAGCACACGACTTTTACTTACCTCCATTTTTAAAATCAATGAAAGAATTTTCAAATACAGTTAGAGATAAAAATACGTGAAACTATTAAAGAATTAATTAAATTGAATTTCTATAGAAACATGTGTTTATTAAAAAATCTATTGTATATTATCTAAAAAATCAGTTAGTTTTATCGGCTTTTCTCACTCTTATTAACTTTTAAAAGCTTGTGTATGAGATAATATATATTTTTTTAAAATTTAGCTTTCTAACGTATATCTATACATGTATATTACTGTTCTTGTGTTCAAAAACGAAAAATTCTATTTAAAAAATATTTTTTCTGTTTTCTCCACGATAGTTGGGTATCGAATTCATTCAATTTATATATTTACCTGTTTTTCACCAGTGGTAACAAGATATATAAAAATATAATAAACTTTATTTATTTGTTTTTTAGGACAAACCCCATACAAATAGAGCTGGCTGGCACAGCACAATTAATAAATTTATCACCAGCAAAAAACATTATTAATTACAATTCGAATAAATATTTAAAACAAAACAACAAACACATATATATCAGCAGTAAGCATAAAGGTGCTTATCTTTATGATTAATTTCCTCCAACATATACAATAACTAATTAAATATAAGAATATCAATAAATAATGTAAAAAAATAAAAAGTACAAAGTAAATACTAAATCCTACAAATTACTAAAAATCCCGAAAATTTAAGAGTGATTAACATTCTGAGAAGAAAGATGTTGAAATCTTATTTAAGATTTTCTGTGACAAAAATAAATAATGATTTCAGGTCGATTACGTGGGGTTTCGCAAGAATTTCATAAAAGCCATCAATACTCACATTATTTAATACGGGCATAAATCGTGTTCTATTGTCATGGTATGCGGGACATCGAGCAAAAAAATGGAAACAATCTTCCAATGCGTCTCCATCACAAACTGGGCACGGCTTCTGTGGGTCCAGACTATACTTCTGCGGGCCGACACTAAGGAGATGGCGTGCTTTCCCGACAGTCTGATCTGGGCTAAAGTTCTAACATACGTCATATTGCATCCTAACATGAGATAACTTTGCGGAAGGATAGTGTCAGCAAAAACCTGTGCTGTGCCACGGGCTATAGGTCGACTCTTGGAGCATGGCTATATCCTTCTTTCCCTCATAAATTTGCAGTAGCCCTCCAAAATATCCCTCTCTCTGGTTCTAACAGTGATCGAGTCGTTAAATAATAACGGGTCAAACATCCCGAAACTCTCGAAGAATTTCCTTAACTGCGTGACCCAGTTATACTGCTTACTCCACCTATCATCTCTATCCAGGAGCATCAACTTTAGGAAACACTGCTTTACATATCGGGTATTATCCATGTTTAATACCTTTCTTAACCATTTAAGCGTCGTTTTCAGTACTTAATACCCCACAGGCACGGATTGCAACCTCCAATCTAAACCCTATAGTGTGATGTATTCCGACTGAGGCACAGCAACAAGATAATATAGTTCAGACCATTTTAATCTAATAAAACCTACATGAATTAAAGCCACATTAAATTTTACATCGATGTAGCGAGTTTAATCAAAATCGTCGGAACCGTTTTCAGAAAAATCGAAAAAAGGTGCAAAATGCATGGTATAAAGTGGCTCTTCTGGCAAGCCATTTTGATGAAAAAAGTTTTTCAACTCCTCCGAAAGGCTTGACCGATTATTATGAAATTCATATCATTGAAGTCTATCAGCAACTATGTATTTTTTATAATCCTAAGTGATTAGGGTTGTCCACCACTAACAATTATATAAAGATAATCCCACTGTGGTTATTAGGCACTTTTGCGAACAGGAAATTTATTCACTCATTTACTATTTATATGTAAACACTTGTGGCGAAAAATATTAGTATTAAGGGTCTTGCCAACTAATAATAAGAAAGTAAAGCTCTGGAAAATTTCAAACTATTGTCCACCTGAATTGGTGATTTTTGCCCGGTGTGCGGCAGAACATGCTCATAAGATTGTTTTTTATTTTGATGAGGATCTGTTAGAACGGAAAAAACGTACTGCGCATGCTCAGCCTTACTCTAGGCCAGGAGGAAACAGGTCTTATTATTTTTTTTTTATTCATTTTTTTTCTTCCTTTTACTTTAAAGGAAAATGGAAAATAAGGATTTCCATTCCACGCCAAGGCAAATATATAAAAAAATAAACTATTTCCTATAGGAAAAAGTCGTTAAATTTAGAAATTAACACGAATAATATTTTCTTGCCGTCTCTAGAAGTCAACTTTGAAAAAAGTTACAGCTAGATCTTTAATAGACTTCGGTAGGAGAGAGGACGGATGACTATTGTGACCTGTAACTAAGTTCTACCTAAGTCCTCTTCAAGTTAAGTCCCCCTCGGCTTAGTTTAATCTCTTTATCACCAGTTTGAGCCAATAGCCTTCGATACTACCTTTTCGAATAGTCCCATTTCAGAGTTACATATTAATGTATATAGGTAAATAATTAGCAAATTCTCTCCCTTATATTACTTTTATTAATTGATCCTCTTTCTTCAATCTATATTTTTCATTTATCGTTGATGTTGATATCAGCTCAAGAATAATAGACTTTTCTACCTCTGCTACACAGTCATGATCCACAAGACTGATATTTCGCATTGTTATTTCCTTTTTCAACAAGATAGATAGAAGAAGAAGAGAATAAACTTTGTTTACATATTTACAAATGTTTTCGGATGATACCTCCTTACAATCAACAAAATGTATTTTTGTTTTAAGGTAATTATAATTGATTACCCTAAATGATTCATATGTAATAAATTGAAACTGAAATTATGTACAGTCGAAGGAATAAAAACTCTAAATTTTCAAATACAGTAAGAGATGAAAATGTGTGAAACCATTAAAAATTAGTTAGATGGAATTTCTATAGAAACATGTGTTTTATTAAAAATGTATTATACTATTATCTAAAATAATTAAGTTTTATCGGCGATTCATCACTATTCTGAACTTTTACAAGCTTGTGTATAAGAAAATATTTTTTTTTTTAATCTTTAGCTTTCCAACGGTATATTATATATGTATATCTCATTGCGACAAAAAATTGCGTTGAAAAAATATTTTTTCTCCTTCAGTTGGGTATCGTATTTGTCCAATTTATATATTTACCTGTTTTTCATCAGTAGTAACAAGATAATATAGTTATTTTTTTAGAATCAACAAAATTAAAGGTACCTTAGAGAAAGAAAATTTAAAATATCGGCATCTAAGCCCTGTCAAACCATTTTAATCCAAATAAAACCTAAATGGTATTAAAGCGCATTAAATTCTATATCGATATAGCGAGTTTAATCAAAATCGTCGGAACCGTTTTCGAGAAAATCGCAAATCGCAAAATGCATGGTATAAAGTGTCTCTTCTGGTTAGCTGATTTTGATGAAAAAGTTTTTTTTAAATCTCGGGCGTATATTTGTCTTAAATATGAAATTTCAGTTTCATAGGACTTTTCGTTTCCGCCCGGAAGTTACCACACGCACACAGGCCTTTTTGCAGGACTTGGTTGTTTGGCTCAGCGGATCCTAAAACGTGTATTTCCTATGAAAACTGGAATTCGAAAATTTTCACGATCGCAATACTTTCCCTTACTATATATAGTAAGTGGCAACACAAGACTTTCACTTACATTAGCTATTAAAATTATTTTAAAAACTATTCAATAACTTTAAATTTAGCAATATCTAATTGTTACGAAGTATTATCAGTAATGATTGAATGTCCTATTTGTCTCTTTATATTAGCTTTTACAACTATGTATATATGGTAATATGTTTTCTTAGATATTGGAAACCATTAGTTCTGAGCGATTTGATTTTTACTTTTTTTACTTTCACTTACTATATATAGTAAGGGGAAGTATTGCGATCGTGAAAATTTTCGAATTCCAGTTTTCATAGGAAATACACGTTTTAGGGTCCCCTGAGTCCAAATAACCAAGTCCCGCAAAAAGGTCTGTGTGTGTGTGTGTGTGTGTGTGGTGTCTGTGTGTGTGTGTGTGTGTGTGTGTGTGGTAGCTCCCGGCCGGAAACGGTAAGTCCTATGAAACTGAAATTTCATATTTAAGACAACTATACGCCCGAGACGTGACAAAACTTTTTTCATCAAAATGAGCCTACCAGAAGAGGCACTTTATACCATGCATTTTGCACCTTTTTTCGATTTTCTCAAAAACGGTTCCGACGATTTTGATTAAACTCGCCATATCGATGTATAATTTAATGGGCTTTAATATCATGTAGGTTTTATTTAGATAAAAATGGTCTGACAGGGCTTAAATGCCGATATTTTAAATTGTCTTCCTCTAAAGTACCTTTAATTTTGTAGATTCAATAATAATAACTAGATTATCTTGTTAACGCTGATGAAAAACTGGTAAATATATAAATTGAATAAACTCGATACCCAACTAAAGGAGAAAACAGAAAAAATATTTTTTTAATGCAATTTTTCGTTTTTGAACATAAGAGCAGTAATATACATGTATGATATACCGTTGGAAAGCTAAAGATTTTAGAAAAATTATCATCTCATACACAAGCTTTTAAAAGTTAATAGAGAGTGATGAAATGAACATAAAACTAACTGATTATTTTAGATAATAATATAATAGATTTTTGAATCAAACACAAGTTTCTATAGAAATTTAATTTAATTAATTCTTTAATAGTTTCACCTATTTTTATCTTTTAGTGTATTTGAAAATTCTTTCATTGAGTTTAAAAATGGTGGTAAGTGAAAGACGTGTGTTGCCCGCACCAGATTTTTTTAATATCAAACTGAAGGATATAAAAGATTAAATGTTTTTTAAATTATAAATTTATGTGAGCAGTAACGTTTTAAAAATACATTATCAAGAGTTGAAGTTTTATAGATGAAGTAATTTCGCTTAAAGTAGAAAGGAGTGATGAGATTTACTTCCTAAGTAGGACGTCACTTTAAATATTGCACTACACTTAATAACTTTTTCTTGTAAGTCTCGTCCGTCCTAGAAAAATTAAATAAGCTGTCGTCAACGATTTGCATACAGAACACCAACATTATTTCCATCTGCTCCGTTCGAAATAAAAGAATAATTTTTCAAAATGGCATATTTTTTATTTTAAAATTTATTATATGAAAACTTTACCTAAACATCTGGTGCGGGCATCACACGACTTTCACTTACTTTGGTTTTTAGAATCGAATAAACAGGTTGTTGTTTTGATTTGTTTCTTGTTGTTTTTTTTTTTTTGTATATATTTGAATTTATTTATTTTCCCATTTTATGTAATTTGACTTTATCATTATTGGCTGTATATATTGTATGAATGTGTACTACATCTCTATTACTACTGTTCATTATGCAACAAATTGTAATATTTCTCAATAAAAAAAAAAAAAAAAAAAAAGAATCGATTAAAGAATTTTCAAGTACAGTAAAAGATAAAAATCTGGTGCGGGCAACACGCGGCTTTCATTTACCTCTATTTTTAGAATCAATTAAAGAATTTTCAAAAACAGTTAGATATAAAAATGAGTGAAATCATTAAAGAATTAATTAAATGAAATTTATTTAGAAACATGTGTTTTATTAAAAAATCTAATATATTATTATCTAAAATAATCAGTTAGTTTTATCTGCTTTTTATCACTCTCTATCAACTTTTGAAAGCTTGTGTATAAGATAATATTTTTTTCTAAAATATTTAGCTTTCCAACGGTATATCATACATGTGTATTACTGCTCTTATGTTAAAAAAAAAAAATGCATTAAAAAAATATTTTTTTCTGTTTTCTCCTTTAGTTGGTTATCGAATTATATATTTACCTGTTATAGTTTATCAGTGGTAACAAGATAATATAGTTATTTTTATAGAATCGACAAAATTAAAGGTACTTTAGAGAAAGAAAATTTAAAATATCGGCATTTAAGCCCTGTCAAACCATTTTAATCCAAATAAAACCTAAATGATATTAAAGCGCATTAAATTTTACATCGATAAAGCGAGTTTAATGAAAATCGTCGGAACCTTTTTCGAGAAAATCGATAAAATGTGCAAAATACATCGTATAAAGTGGCTCTTCTGGTAAGCTCATTTTGATGAAAAAGGTTTTGTAACGTCTCGGGCGTATAGTTGTCTTAAATATGAAATTTCAGTTTCATAGGACTTACCGTTTCCGCCCGGGAGTTACAACACATACACGCACACACACACACACACAGACCTTTTTGCGGAACTTGGTTATTTGGACTCAGGGGACCCTAAAACGTTTATTTTCGTTGAAAACTGGAATTCGAAAATTTTCACGATCGCAATACTTCCCCTTACTATATATAGTAAGTGAAAGTAAAAAGGCGAAAAGTCACATTTGTTTTATTTATTTATTTATAATTCGTAAATTATAAAATCTCCAAAACACATTAATGTAAATATGGTTTTAATTTGCTTTAAAAAAAGTATGATTACTACTGTAATATTTCTGAATACAAATTATTGGTGTATTATTTTTTATTTTAAATTTAATTATACATAGACGGAGTAGCGCTTTGGGGCTCTACCAAACTATCAAACTCTTCCCGTATCCAATCCTTACAATCCAAAATCCTTCGCAAAATCCTTAACGCTCCTTACTTTGTCACGAATAAAATCATCCACAATGATCTTAATGTTCCATATGTTGCTGATTTGGCCCGTACCAGGTTTTACACCTTCCATGAAAACCTCCATTCCCACTCTAATCCATTAGTTTCAATCCTTTCTTCCTCTTCCATTCCTGATAATCCTCCGAGGCGTCTGAAAAGAAGATGGCCTCGAGACCTTCTAGTTTAGAATATTTTTAGAGTTCTTCCATTGGGAAGCTTCTCTACATGTGTTTCATGCCTTTTTTTTATGTTTTTATATTTCATACCCGCCGCAAATTTTTAAAATATTATTTTATCTAAGACATACGAGTATGTTTCCAACGAAATCGAATATAATTCTTTTAATTTTATTGTAATTTTAGGCTGTGTAAATATTGTATTAATGATATCTTTCAGCACTACTATTGATGTCCAAATTGGTGAAGATTGTAATTTTACTCAATAAAAATTGTTGTTGAATTCTTTTAACTTCTTCAATTCTTTTTAATTTAAACTTACTCTATTTAATAGTTCTTTAAATGATTTTAAGATCTATGTAAGAGAAAGTAGTGTGTTGTCCGCATAAGATTTTTTTATCTCAGACTTTAATTTGAATTCTAACAACGGAGGTAAGTGAAAGTCGTGTGTTTTTTTTTTTTTTTTTGTTTTTTTTTTTTTTTTTTTTTATTTTTTTTTTTTTATTTTTTTTTTTTTTTATTCGTATATATTACAATTACAATAGTGGAGTAGCTAAACAGCTTTTAATTTACAATTTAATGCTAACCTTCACCTTAATTTATAACAACACTAGCTGTTGCCAGCGACTTGGTCCGCGAAAATTTCTGTTATTATGATCGGGATTTAACAGTTTTTAAAAGAATATATTTTAAAGAACTTCTTCGTAAATGATATTTTTAGTTTTATTCTCTTGTGGCAGAAGAACATACTGATTTTCTCCGCAACCCGATCTTGACAATGCGACATATACAGTGAGCTTTGAAAGTATTCGGAATTCACTATCATTATGTAATTTACTTGCTTTTGAGTTATTATTTCTGTTTTTAAAGAGTTGTTACTCACTTTATAATGTTAAGATGAAGGTATACATCAGACGAACCCAAAAATCACGACGATAGTCATTTTATGTTTAACGGTTCCAATGTTAATTTATGAAAAATATAAAAATAGGACTGTCAAAAGTATTCGGAATTAAGTGGTTTCCGATTTGGAATTTAGTGAGAATTTGAACATTTGAAACCATTAAACAATAGGATTTCCGATTTGAACAACAAAACGATTTCCGAATACTTTTGACACTGAATTATCTGGTAATTTTACAAAATTGATTATTTAATCTTGAAAAAAATAAAATAAACATTTCGGTTATCAGGTTCGTGATTTTGCTTTATGGAAGTCTCTTTTAAAGATTTATGAATTAAAAAGGATTATATAAATTAATAGTTGTGAAATATAATTATTATAGGAATTATCAACACAAAAAGAATTATCAATTCGAACCAGTAGTTTCTGAGATTAGCGCGTTCAAACAAACAAACTCTTCAGCTTTATAATATTAGTATAGATTACGAAGTTATTTTTTCAAACTTTATATTTGCCGAAAATTTCGTTCTAATTCCTTCTAGGGGTAGATTCCGAAGGCTTTCTCAGAAAGGATCCTTCCCCATTCCGTTTGTACAGCGGTAAAAGTTTTCTTTAGGAGAGAGAGAAGGCGCTGGTAGTGGAGGGCTAAATTACGTCTCCTAAGTTTTCTTCATTAAAACTTAATCAGGAAGAGTCCAAATTTACTTATAAAATAAGGGTTGGGATTTATCAGTGGGCTGGTAATGAACCCAGTTGAGGGCTCACACAGGTGAGATAATTATGGAGCAATCAAAAGGGAACTCCTTCAAGGATGAGGTCCTGGGGTTAATATTCCTCAGGATGTGGGCTCTGAGTCTGACAGCTTTGGGGGATTGAAGGAGGGGTGTCCTCCTGCAGCAGGCGAAATAATACTGCTATTAAATTAGTTGTAACAAAACGACAAGAAACTGCCCGTCGCTTTCGCTTACTTCAACACTTACGCTCTAACCTTCCACTTATCTACAAAAGGCTCATCTATATCACCATCATATGGCCTATCTGGGCTTATGGAGTCGAGCTGTGGGGCTCTACTAAACTATCAAATTCTTCCCGTATTCAATCCTTACAATCCAAAATCCTTACTTGGTCACGATTAAACTCATCCATAAAGACCTTAATATCCCATACGTTGCTGATTTGGCCCGAACCAGGTATCGAGGAATCTTAATCTGAGCACATATTTTAAGAAACCTAATCAAAAGTACTGTTTTGACGAGATTATTTATATTTTTCAGGGTTATAACCAAGCATAAACATTTTAATGGCTTATTTTATTCATTAACCTGCTTTTAAATAGAGAGTCAGAATTGGAGCAATAAAATAAATTCAACAAATCCCACCAAACAACCTTTACCCTTCGTCGTAAACCTACGATTACGCTAGTTTCTGTTAAACAGGTCCGATACCAAGGATTCTATCTTGACAAACGCATTACTTAAAATCCTCATACAAGACTGAAACGACAAGACAAGAGAAATGCTTCATACAAGAAGAAACTGCTCGACGTTAAGAAATATTGGTTGGGTAAAGGATGCCGGCTTCGTGTTTCACTAAGCTCACGGACAACACGTGTAAGCTTGGAAATGTAATATTTTTCCTTATTGCATATTTCTTTATTAAAACAAAGCATAGTTCAACAAATAGCAGAACTTTTTTTTACAGATTACAAAGGATTTCTCAGAGCTAAAAATTAAAATGGAAAACATTTTCTAAAAAATGAAAAAAAGTAGCGGCATCACTTACGATGCTTAAAATAAATAAATAAATTTTTATTAAAGTTCTCTACAAATAAATGTTGATAAGGATGCGCCAGTGTGGCACATTTTAAAATAATTTTACTATTACAATGTAGTAAGAAAATAAATCTTATCATTGGGTGATAAGGTCTGTGGGGAACAGACAATTATTTCGTTATTTCCGAAAATGTGTATCAGTTGGTGGGATATATTTCAAATATCCACATGTAGCTGACTGCCGTCCGGACAGACTGCAATATAATAGAACATTAGTTGAAGATTAATTCAACAAATTAACAATCGCACCTGTTCGCGAGCCCGCCTGTCCATTTCCAGCTAATTACCATAATGCTATATCGTTGCAAGTTTGGAATTTATATTTTCAGCAATAGCTTAATAGTTAAATATAATTCTGAATAGCTAATATTTTTTCTCCTTCTTATTTTGGTCTTAATATTGTATGATGAATTTATATATGGAAAAAAAATATTGGGTTGTGTCACATGAACTGTCCGTTTTTAAGGTAAAGGATTTTTATTAGAAATACGATATGGAAACAAGATAATTTTATTCGAAGTATCTACCTTCTTTTTCTACACATTATTCCCAACGTGACACCAACTTTTTTTTATCCCCGAACTGAAAAACTCTGATCTTTGAAGTGAAACAAAATCTGAAAACGCACTTTTCACTTGATCATCATTTTTAAAAAGTTTTTCTTTGACGAAGTTGTCTAAATTCCTGAACAGGTGGTAATCTGTTGAAGACAAGGTATCATGAGGTACCCATGTATCGAGCTTTTTTACTTTCCCAATATACTTTAAATGTCTAGAAACGGTAGATGCAGTTGCATTTTGCTGTGCTGAGAGTCCTTTAACTGTTTGGTAGGGGTTTCCTTCTACTGTATGTTTGAGGACATCGTTGTCTATTACGGACGGAGGTCTTCCTCGGGGCAAGTTTTCTAAGTCGGTATCCCTAGCTGAAAACTTAGCAAACCAACGGCGAACGGTCCGTTCATTAACACTCCCTTCTACAAACACCTTGCAAATATTTTTAGCGACCTCAGCTGCTGAATGGCCGAGTTTAAACTCGTACAAAAATATTACTCGAAAATCGCGTGTTTCCATGTTCATATTTGAAGGTATACTAAAAAGTGAGTAATTGATTGGGAAGCTAATGTTTATAATACAAAGGTAGAGGATTATTAACTGTTTACTTTAAATATATAAACATTCGGAACAAAACAACAGAGACTTGCAAAATCCATTAAGTATTTTAGAAACTATAATAAGGGACATTTCATGTGAAACAACCCAATAATAATATCTATGTATAAATATAAACCTGTACATTTACAACCCATGAAGGCTCTTGGACACAGTACACGTAGAGATTCGTACCGTTCTTTGGCCAACGGTGATGACATAGGTGATTGGGCCAGTTTTTTTCAAATTTTCGGGTACCCACTTTAGCGACTTTGGGTCTGTCCCAGAGAGGTCTTCATGCCCTAGGGTTTCTTCTCAGTTGAAATAATAGAGTAAATAATATTTTGCCATGGCCGGGATTCGAACACAGGACCCAGAGAACAGAATACTAGTTCTCTATTTTCTGTATATGTGTACTAATTTTTTTTAAATATATACTGTGTTACTATTAGATTACGATTTGTCTTCTAGTGTTATTTTTTAATTCTTCTGCAAAAAAAAAATTAATATTAATTAACTAATGTCACTAGTATATTATGAACAGAATGTTCCACATAGAATTTTTCTAATTAGGGCACCAGGCTCAGGTACTAGTCACTTTATCTGAAAATAGAAATTGATAAAATAATAAAAGTGGACTTACCCTGCTATGCCAATATACAAATGTATACACATATATAACTTATGAGCTGGCTAATATAAAACTTAAATAACTCCCCCCCACCAGTTTACGAACAATCCTCGTAAACTAAAAAAAAAAAAAAAAAATGAATACAAAACGTAAAAGAAAAGAAGTTCATAGAAAACAAGTACAAAAAGGTCACACCGCTGAAAAACAAGAACTTCCTGAAACACCACACAAAAAAAAGGAAAAAACTGTGAACAAAATGAACAGTAACACTATATAAAAAAAACAAAAAAAAAACAGCACCAAAACTTTCAAACTGCCCAAACTGAGGACACTCCAAAGGGTTAGGATGCGTCTGTCGGAGGAAGTTTCAATTGTTCAAGGTGGACCGTGCGCCTCTTTTTGGGGTCGCGTACGCTTGCAATAGTGACCAAATTATGTTCCCTAATCACAACCACGCGAAAGGGACCCTCATAACGCCGAAGCTCCTTCCCCCGATTAGTCCCCACCCGACGGTACACTGTCGTACCGATTTTGAGGAGTCCCATCAGATCCCGGACTCCGAGATTATGGCGCGCGACGCGTCGCCTTTTCTCCCGCTCAATGCGATCGTGAACCGTACGCCAGAGTTTCCGCAGCGCAAGACTGTTGCTTACGATTGCACCCTCGCCCGCCGTTGCACCGCGACAATCCCGCCGACGACCCTGTAGTCCAAAAAGGATCTCGAATGGCGTGAATTCGGTCACTGAGTGAACGGAGTGATTATAAGCGACGACTGCGCGTTCCATCGCCACGTCCGCCTCCAGCCCTTTGTCTAACTGGAATACTCTAAGATGGTCGCTAAGGGTGCTGTGAAGCCTCTCGATACCTCCGCGGCTCTTCGGATGTCCCGGGGTGTTATGATGCCAGACGACCCCCAAGAGCCTCATCTCCTCCCTGATACTAACATTGTCAAATTCCCGCCCACTATCGGAGGAAATACTGTCGGGCACCCCATAAAACTGGAACCAGATCCAGAGGGCTCGCAACACCGCCTCCGCCGTACGTTCCTGGACGGGATACGCCATCGCAACTTTGCTGAAGAGATCTAACACCGTGACCCACTTAAAACCCTTCCAGGTAAAGGTGTCAACCTGGAGATCACCGAGCGGAGCAGCCGCGGTAGGGGTCTCCTCCTGAACCGCACGGGGCGGATGCCTATCATATTTCGCACGCATGCATACGTCGCAAGTTCCGATAAGCTCCTGGATGGTACGCCTCATTCCTCGCCAGTAATACCGCCGGCGCAACGCGTGCAACGTTTCGGTCAGCCCCCTGTAGTTCGTCTTGCCTTGGTGATAAGCGAGTGTCACCTCTCGCTTGCGTTCCTCATCACGTATGGTTTCCACAAGCAATGAACAGCGGATAAACGTCCGGTCAAGCCCGATGCGTTCGGTCCGCCACAACCGGTGAATACGCTCCCAGACCACGGCGTTACCTACGTACAAGTGGTGGGTCTGACCCGGTTTCGACGCATCCGCGAGCGCCCTACAGATCTGGTCCTCCCCGACGGAGGGTTGAGACCAAATAGTCACGACGGAACAACCGTCAACCCGCTGAAAGTCCAACTTCAGCAGCCCTGAAGTCCTCGTCTTCCAGATAATCTGCCTACGCTTATCGTTCACGATCTCGTCCAGCTCTTCCATGGCAACTGGACGCCCCTCATCCGACCCCTCGTCACCCGACGGCGCGTCTGCAGGCGAAGCCTCTTCCCCCCGAGGCGAGTGCTCCTCCCCTGGGGTCCATTCCCTCAAAAACTGACGGACATCCCGCGCCGGCCCGCCCCGATCCTCCTCCACGGCATTCACCATGAGCGCCCGAGAAAGCCAGTCCGCGACCACATTTTCTTTACCCGGCTTGTAGACGACGTCCATGTTGTATTGTCCGAGGATCTCCTTCCACCGCGTAACCCGCGCAGACGACTCCTTGAGCTTCCCGACCCATTGGAGAGGGCGATGATCAGTTTGAACCCGAAATCGCCTCCTGAATACATAAGGCCTGAAGTGCTCGACAGCCCAAACAATCCCGAGAAGTTCCCGCTCTAAGGCACTATAACGGGCCTCCGCCTCCGTGAGGCGCCGACTGGCGTACGCGACGGGCCGCTCCCCCCGTTCACCGTCCTGAGAAAGCACCGCACCCAGAGCGTATTCGCTAGCATCCGTCGTGATCGTGAACATCTGGTTGAAGTCAGGGAACGCGAGTACCGGTTCGCGCTGGAGATGATCGATGCACCGGCGCACCTTGTCCGCGATATCGGGGGTCATAACTAACTTACACCCTTTTCGAAGCAAATTATTAAGGGGCACGAGATATTCAGCCATAGCCGGCACAAAACGGCGGTAGTAATTCAACGCACCCAGCAACCGACGGACACCCTTAACTTCGGTCGGCACGGCGATCCGCTGCAAGGCGGCAACCTTCTGGGCATCCGGCTTCACGCCCTCCGCAGAAATGGTATGGCCCAAAAAATTGATCTCTCGAAGCCCCAGGGTGGACTTCTCCGGAGAAAGGCGTAGACCGAATTCCCGCATGCGACGAAAGACGGCCCTCAGGTGCTCAACGTGATCCCGGTCGGACCTACTGAAGACCAAAAGGTCATCCATGTACACCTGACACACGGACTCGTCCAAACCCCTCAAGAATTCGTCCATAAGCCGCTGAAACGTGATGGGGGCATTCTTAAGGCCGAACGGCATCCGCGTAAATAATGGCCCCGTTCAAAGGTAAACGCGGTCTTATGCTGGTCACGCGGGTGCATTTGTATCTGATGATACCCCGCCTTTAAGTCTAAGGTACTAAAAATGTTCGCACCCCCCAACCGATCCAAAATGTCCTCGAAGCGCGGTATGGGATATTTTTCATCGACCGTGTTCTCGTTAAGCTTCCGGTAGTCTATGACCACGCGATATTTCTCCCTCGTGTCCCCCGGCGCACACTTTTTCTTCACGGCCCACAACGGACTATTATATGGAGAAGTGCTGTCCACTATAATACCCTGCCTACGTAACTCCTCTAGCTCCTCCCGAATATGCCTGCGTAGAGCCTGCGGGTACCTCCGTTCTTTAACGTAAGTGACGCGCTCTTGCTTAAGGGGAATTTCATGCACCGTCCTCCCAGTTGTGCCAAGAACATCTCCCTCCTTAAAAAAGATGTCGTCAAATTCCTCTAGAACCGACGCCCTCCAATCCTCCATCTGATTGACCGCCCCTATGCGCGTTTTACCATCTCCCGCTGTGCGGGTACAGGCGTATTGTTTCCCCCCAATTTTAATGTCCCACTGACCACCCCGATTACGGATCCGCGCACCCACCACGCCTAGCAAGTCGTTCCCTATAATGACTCGATAATCCCGCGGCATCCTAGTGACTACGTGGACTGATAACCCGCCACTTTGTTCCCCCCAGGTATGCAAACCCATCTCGGTTTCTCCCTCTACACTGCAGGGCCCCCCTAGGGTGATTAATTGACATTGGCATACCTGAACCTGGAGTGCCCTCTCTCCGTCGCTCCACTTCTCTAACGCCTCTCTACAGGCGATGGTGCACGAGCTCCCAGTGTCCACCAGGCATGCGACTCCCTCCACGTTGATAATAGGCAGACCGCCGCTCCCGCCTCTCGCATGATAACTCACCAATGTGCGGCTGCCACTCTGCTGGTACGCTCCTCAAAGTTCTTCCCGGGCAGACTGCGCCTACGCTTCCTGTCGCCTCCACGCGCTCTTCCTGCTTCGCTGACCGCCTCCTCGAACAGGGACATCTGTATCCGTCTCTGTGTCTGCCGTCTCGGATCCTCTAGACGATCCACTCGCTGATCCGACTGACCTTCTTATAAACCTTCTTGGACGAACGTCCTGCGCATTGATCTCCATCGGTTCTGGCTGGTGTGTATCCCGACGCCGGTACAAGTGGGGACAGTGTCTCGCCAGGTGTCCCTCCGTTCCGCATTCAAAGCATCGAGTGCGCGGACACTGGGCTACTAGGTGTCCTATCTTGCCACACCCATGGCACTTACGATCCTCCCGCCGTCCATTGTTTCGTGGTCTCGCCTGACCTGACCGGCGCTCTCCTTGCTGGGGACGGTCTCTCCTAGCTTCCCGGTACTCCTTTTCTCTTCTTCTCCATGGCTGAGCGCTCCTTGGTTGGTTGTACGCAACTCTCGTCCATCCTGACTCCTCTATCTCCATTCGGGATTCCTCCTCTCTGGCACTGGCGTCCATCATTTCCTGCGCACAGTCGATGAACGAGCGCTCTCTCGGGAACCCCTCCCGTTTGCCTGTTTCTTTCGCCAGCTGCACCTTCAACATTATCGCCAGGAAATCCATTCTGAAGTGGACCTCCTCGACACTAGCAGTCTCTCTCATTTTTTCGGTTATGCGGTTGAACTTCGTAAGCAGTTCTCCCGCATACTGGCCATTAGACTGACGCGGCTTTTTTGACTCTCTAAGCATGTGGAACGCATCTTCTTCAGGGGCCCATCTTCCCCCTCCATACGCCTTCTTCAATCGTTCCTTGACGATATCCCAGGGTGTCTCTTCATCCCCCTGGATATGATTCAGGATGTTCCTCCTGACCCTGCAGACCACCGCAGCCTTCAATGCTGCAGCATCCTCCCCATCTAACAAGTTCTCAGACATTTTAGAGATGATTCTGGCCATCAGACGATCGCCCCCTTTTAAAAAATGATTCAGCTCACCAATCTCCCCGGTGAATCTGTCGAGGTCGGATATGGCTTTTCTCAGCTCCTGGGCCGTGGCGGTTTGGACTTTTATCCATTCTAATGTAGTTCTGTGCGCCTGCGCCAACGAAACTTCCGGAAGTGGCGGAAGTACATTTGCCGCCGCCGGGGCTGGTTCGGTTGGTGGTACGTTCAGTACTGCCGGTCTTAACACAACATTTTCCGCCATGATCACTATTTATACCAATTTTAACGGAGAGAGAGAATGAGAGAGAAGAGAAAAAAAAAAATAACAATAAAGCTGAAGATTTCCAGACGCGGAAAATAATAATAGAAAGGAAAAAAATATACTGTCTAAAGGTCCCGGGTTTCGGCACCACTTATGAGCTGGCTAATATAAAACTTAAAAAAAAAGAAGAAAAAAGGGCACAATAATAACTCACTTGATGGCTAGTTAAACACTGATTTATTGATACATGTAATCCTCTATATATACATTCAAGGTGTTTACATCCAGTGAGTTGGAATTAAGGCTGATACTCAACCTTATCAGACCTTAACTTATATATATATATATATATGTGTGTGTGTGTGTATTGAAAAAATGAAAGCCAGAAGTCCAAGATCTTAAAATAATCACACTGTTATAAAACACGCACAAAAATTAATAAATAAATACATATGCGCAAAAAGTTCTGTTGTATGAGAGTGTGGTAATAAGTCTAGCACGAAAAGAAAAAGTCCCACAAAGCTGAAATTTCATATTTAAGACAACTATAAGCCCGAGATGTTACAGCAACTTTTTCACTTAAATTGGCTGACCTAATGTGCTATTTTATACAATGCATTTTTCATTTGTTTACGATTTTCTCAAAAACGGCTTTGATCAAGCTATATCGATGAACACTTTAATGGGCTTTAATATCATGTAGGTTTAATTCTGATTGAAATACCATAACAGGATTTAAATGTCGATATTTAAATTTTTCTTACTATGAAGCTTCTTTAATTTTATAGATTCAGAAGAATTGCCCTCATCGTCTTATTAGGGTTGATAAAAACCTGTTAAATACGAAAGTTGATTTGAAAGATTAACTTCAACATTTTTAAATTTCAGTTTATTTAATAGTATTTTAATTTATTTTAACTGCCAAGATAAGTGAAAGTTGTGTGTTACCCGTACTATATTTTTAAAATTCAAAATGAGTGAAAAAAAATTCAAAAAAGTTATTAAATAATTTTGAGTCACCCGATAAGTTTCAATTTGTTATAGTTAAAACAGTAATAATTCTAAGCGCTGTTGAGAACACAACTGTAGCAGGCAGCCTAACTTCCTCAAGCCGTATTGTTGAAGCAGAAACATATGTTAATTAGAAGTTCCAACAAACAGGATACAACTGTATTATGGTACGAGTATATGTATATATATAGTTGATGGAACATTGCTGAACTTCTAAACATCTCAGATGTAGTCATAATATCCTTTAGAACGGTCAAAGTTGCTTATAGTAACATTACAAATATTCAAGGAATGTTTGTTTAGTCTTAAGAAAAACAAAAAGTTATCGTGTCTAAAGTAATTTAAATCTATAACTCTAAAGGAGACTTAAGTTATTTTTTATTCCCAGAACTTTCTTGTATTGAAAACTTTATAAAATTTTAGTAACATTTCAGTGGTGGTTCTGTAAGTTCTGGAAAATTTCGTTCAATATATATCAACATTTTTTTTTTCCTTGAGAATCCAGAATCTTCTTATGTGACTTTATTTCAAACTGAGATTTCGGTTAATTTATAACACGTATTGCACATGATGCCAGCAAGATTGGATAAATATAATAGGACAAGAAACTTTAATCTGGGATGTTGAGGCCGCTAAGAATAAGATACATGAACAAAATAAAAATTATATCTGGCCAAAAACATTAATAATTGTAATAACTATAAACATTTCTAAATAGACAAAAGATAAGAAAAAATCTGGTCCGCGCAGTACACGATTTTCACTTTCTTCGTTTGTTAAAATTAATTAAAGAACTGTTGAATAAAGATAGAATTCAAAAAAGTTTAATTAACTGCATACGGTACTGTATAATTACCTAAAAGAATATAGTTCCTTTTCTTTTTTAATTTTTCTGGAAGTTTTCCTTAATATTAACACTTAAATGAGCACGCCTTAACTTTCTTTTGTGTTTATTTTTTTTATTTCAAAACCATTCACATCTATCAACGTTTCGGGGTTGTTTCCCCATTCTTAAGACACATTTTTTTTAAAACATTTTCTCATATTTAACTCACTACTTCACTCCATAGCTTACTGCTATTCGTCCACATGTATGCCAATGAACATGTGGCCGAATAGCAGTAAGCTATGGAGTGAAGTAGTCAGTTAAATATGAGAAATTTTTTTTTAAAAAATAAGTCTTGAGAATGGGGAAACAACCCCGAAACGTTGATAGATGTGAATGGTTGTGAAATAAAATAAATAAAAACAAAAGGAAGTTAAGGTGTGCTTATTTAAGTGTGGGATAAAATAAAACATTAACACTGGTTCATAATAACATATTCACTAACTGAGTTTAATATAAAATATAAATAATACATTTTCTTTATGAATTGAACTTTGATTTGAAATATCAGGCTTGTATTTCAGCGTCTATTTGGGATGACAGTAGGTACTGGAACAGCTGAGACTTGAATGATGGTAGGGATGAAGCATGGCGGATATGGGCAGGTAAGGAATTCCAGAGAGTAGTAGAGCGTACAAAAAAAGGAATGATCAAAAGGTTTTGTTCTATGGATAGGAATGGCGTGATCTTGTTTCGAGGGAGTGGATTGACGATTTAAATTGCAGAAGACTGTGGATATAGGGAGGTACCTGGGAGTGGATGGTTTGGTAAAGATATGATCCTAGGAAATATTGTCCGCGGATAGAGGAAAGGAGCCACTTTAACTCATTGTATAAATGGATCTCATGAGACCTCTTCGGTGTGCCGAGGACAAATCTTAAAAATATGTTCATAATTCGCTTTAGCCGGTCCTTGAGCGCAATCGAGAATGCACCATATACCCCGCAGCAGTAGTCCAAGTGGGGGAAAATAAGTGAGGAGACAAGGAGCTTACGGGTGGATCGCGGAAGAAGATGGTGGGAGCGATGGAAAAATTTAAGGGTATTTATTGTTCGACGGAATATTTGGGCAATGTGGGGTTTCCAGGAGAGGGTTTGGTCAATGGTAATACCCAGGTTTTTGACAGAGGAAGTGAAGGTAATTGGTTAGAGTTAGAAATGTATTATGGGATCTGAGAAGGGAATTGGAACCTATAACAATAGCTTGAGTTTTCATAGCATTTAGCCTTAATTTATTTAGGGTTGCCCAGGAACAGATTTTATATATATATATATATATATATATATATATATATATATATATATATATATATATATATATATATATAGTGCTACGGTCAAGACAATGACGGGTGGACCACGCCTGGAGGGGCCTAGATGAGGCTAGAGACTTCTGGACCTGGACAGTCCTCGAAGTGCCTGGAAAGGCCCACCACCCTACCTGCGCCCGGGTCTAGAAGATTCGGCGGTGGTACAAATAGCGGTCCCCTGAGCCTAGGTGAGTCAGTCCTAATCCGGCTCAACAAGCATCTGTGATGTACCAGTGACCAGTGACAGTGAACCGTTCGTGACAGTGTGACAGTGTAGTGAAACTGTGTGTCAGTATTGTGATAACCGGTCGGTGGGAAATTAGAAGACTGTAGTTTATATATAACTTATAGTTGTAAGTTTTAGAATAAATCTAGCATATTGTATAAATTTACGTAAGTAGTTTAATTGTTAGGAATACCTGATTTTATATGTATACTGTTTAGTAGTAAGCTGGTAATTCCATTATTATTGTTAATATAGTGGTTAGTAATCCCTTTGTATTTGTGTTTTATGTATTTAATAAACATTTGTAATTTGTAAACTGGAGTAGTTCATTTCTCACACCCCGTAGCCCGTAACAATTTGGTGTCAGAAGTGGGATAATTGTAAATGGTTATAATTTTGGTTTTCTTGTTTTTGTAATTATTGGGCTACTGTGTGGAAAATGACTTCTCAGAGTGTTAGACTGAATGATTTAAAAGTTGCAGACTTAAGACGGGAGTTAGAAGAACGAGATCTGGATACTTCCGGAACGAAATCAGTACTGCAACAACGCTTGCGCCAATTTTTTGTTGATTCAGGGGAAAATCCAGACGAGATTACGTTTGAAAATGATTTCAGTAAGTTGTCTGCAACTTTTAAAACTGAATTAGGTACTGTTAAAAATGAGTTAGGTAATGTAGAAAAGAAGTTAGGTAATGAATTAAGTACTGTTAAAAATGAGTTAGGTAATGTAGAAAAGAAGTTAGGTAATGAATTAAGTACTGTTAAAAATACATTGGAGGCTAAGTTAGGCAATTTAGAAACTAAGTTAATGGAAAGTGTAGATAATAAGTTAGCTGATGTAGAATCTAGATTAGGAGAAAAAGTCGATTCAGTAGAAAATGAACTTAGGGTAAGAATAGAAGCTCTAGAAGAACGTATGAGCAACCCACCGACAATCGACACCGACCAACCCTCTGAGAGAAGCCCTCACAACACCATCCCCTCCGCCAATGCTGGGATGCCACCAACGCACAACACCATCCCATTGTTCGACGGGAAGACGCCGTGGGAGGACTACATGACTCTCTTCGAGACAGCGGCTTCGATCCACGGGTGGTCAAAGGAGACGCAAGCATCAGCGTTGTGCCTAGCCTTGCGTGGAGACGCCTTAGGAGTACTACAGGGGATGCCCATGTCGGAGCGGTGCAACTACGGTGAGCTGATGAGAAGACTGGAGATGCGTTTCGGCCATCGCCACATGGACCAACTATACCGTTCCCAGTTAAAGAACAGGGTCCAGAAGACCAACGAGACGCTGCAGGAATTTGAAGCAGATATCGCCCGGCTAGTGAGGAATGCCTACCCAACAGTCACCGACGACGTCTACGAGAGCTTGGCTATCGACAAATTCCTGGATGGACTTCGAGACCCGGAAACCCAACAGGCAGTGAAACTCGCACGCCCTAAGACTTTGGGCGATGCATTGTCGCAGGCCATGGAATTCGAGGCTGTCAGGCAGTCAGTCCGTGGACATGCACGAGTTCGAGCGGCAGAAGCGGAGCATAACGCGGACTCCACCATCGAGGGCATAGTAACAAAGGTTTTGGAAGCCCTCAGGACACGCAAAAATGAGATACGCTGTTGGAGCTGCGGTCAACTTGGACACCCCAGAAGCAAGTGTCCTACCAGGAAGCCGGAAAAAGCCACAGGAAAACTAAGGAGGGTTGATGGGAAGGGGCAACTGTCAACCCGTAGCATCGAAGGCCCCAGGGTCGCCGTGAGAATCGCGACAATAGGGAGCAAGACAAATAGTTTATATGTGGATGGAATGGTGAACGGGCAGCTGCGGAGTTTTCTGCTGGATACCGGCGCGACCATGACAATACTGAACCCGAAGGCAGTTAACGCTGAGAAGATATCACCTACCACTTGGGCGTTACGGACAGCTACAGGACAGCCAGCCGAGGTCTACGGAGAGACAGTTGCCACTTTCTTCATCGGGGGCCAACGTCTAGAGCACCGCGTTCTCGTGGCGAAAATAGACGAGGAAGTCATCTTCGGCATGGACTTGATGATCAAATACGGGATCAAGCTGGACATGTCGAGAGGTGTGTTGACGCTGGGAGACGAAGAGGTCATCCTTCGGCAGGGAAAAAACCTCTATGCACGAGTACTCCTACTAGAAGACACCACTTTACCTGCACGGAGTCAAATTCTGACGCATGGGACGATCAATGGACGACTACCGGAGGGTCAATGTCTTCTACTTGAACCTGGGAAGCACGAGGAGCAGGAAGTCGGACGCGGTGTTCTGGTTGCAAGGTCTCTCATCAAGGTCGGACATACCACCCCAATCCGACTGATGAATCTGAACAGCTTCCCGGTGACACTAAAGAGAGGAACACCAGTTGGAGAATGTACGGCCGCTACCTCAGTAGTCCGACAGCTACAACGCAACCCCACCGAGCAACGAGGACTACCCGAAGAATTAAAAGGATTCGTGGAGGAATCATGCAGAGAACTTTCGCCTGAACAGAGCGAACTCGTGAAGAGATTGATTACCCGATGGCAGGACATTTTCGAGATCAGCTCAGGACCACGGGGTAGAACGAACATCGTCCAGCACAAAATTGGCACCGGGGATACAAAGCCCATCCGACAGATCCCGAGGAGGCTGCCGCTAGCTAAACGAAAGGATGCCGAGGAGATTATTAAGGATATGGCGAATGATGGTGTCATCGAGCCCTCGAGTAGCCCATGGATGTCTCCTGTCGTACTGGTGAAAAAGAAGGATGGGACGACAAGATTCTGCGTAGATTACCGTCTTTTGAACAACGCCACGAAGAAGGACAGCTACCCACTCCCAAGGATTGACGACACGCTGGACACACTAGAGGGTTGCAAACTATTTTCTACCTTGGATCTCCGCAGTGGATATTGGCAGGTTGGATTGGCACCGGAAGATAAGGAGAAGACGGCATTTTCAATCGGCACTGGCCTCTGGCAATTTACGGTAATGCCATTCGGGCTTTGCAATGCTCCTGCAACGTTCGAGAGGCTGATGGAAAGCGTCTTAAGAGGCCTTTCTTGGGAGATATGCCTGGTTTACTTGGACGACATCATTGTACTGGGAAAATCCTTTACTCACCATCTGGAGAATCTGGAGCGGGTCTTCGAACGGCTGCGTGCAGCCAATCTAAAACTGAACCCGAAGAAGTGCAATCTCTTCCGAAGGCAAGTCAACTACCTGGGGCATGTTGTATCAGACAACGGAGTTGCTGTTGACCCAGAGAAGATTACAGCGATCACCAATTGGCCAGCACCTCGAGATAAGCACCAAGTGAGAAGTTTCCTCGGACTCTGCACCTACTACAGGAGGTACGTGAAAGGATTCGCCAACATCGCAAAACCTCTTACCAGGCTCACTGAGGAAAAACGGACTTTCCTTTGGGATCGCGAGTGTCAGGCTTCATTTGAGGAGTTAAAGAAGAAATTGAGTAGTGCGCCTATTCTAAGCTATCCACGTCCCGAGGGCAAGTTCATTCTTGACACAGATGCCAGCAACACTGCTATTGGAAGCGTCCTTTCCCAACTCCAAGACGGGGAAGAAAAGGTTATTGGGTACTTCAGCAAAGCACTGTCGGCTCCAGAACGCAACTACTGTGTCACAAGGAAAGAGCTTCTGGCAGTGGTTAAGTCCATAGAGCACTTTCATAAATACCTGTATGGAAGAAGATTTCTACTGAGAACGGACCACGCAGCTCTAATGTGGCTGCTGCGATTCAAGTCACCGGAGGGACAAGTTGCACGGTGGATCGAGCGCCTTCAGGAATATGACTTCGAATCTGCTCATCGTTCTGGAACGAGTCACCGGAATGCGGATGCGCTCTCAAGGAGACCCTGTGATGGAGAATGCAAGCATTGTTCTCGACAAGAAGAAAAGCAAGCAACAGTGTTGCGGACTACGGTCGTTACCGACGGTTGGCAGGACACACAACTGGCAAAGGAACAGGACGAGGACCCGGACTTGAAACAAATAAGGGAATGGAAGCTATCAGGCCAAAGGAGACCAAGCTGGCAGGATGTTGCTCCAATGTCGAAAAATATAAAAACCTATTGGGCTCAATGGGACTCCATTCTACTGGACAAAGGTCTGCTGAAACGAGCATTGGAGAACACGGAGGGAGATCAGCGGAGACTACAGCTCATCGTACCAAAGATTAAAGTGCCCGAAGTACTGAGGGAACTACATGATGGAGCATCTGGCGGCCACCTTGGAGTTCACCGGACATTAGAAAAGGTTCGTGAACGCTTTTACTGGGCAAACCTCAAGGACGATGTGTTAGATTGGTGCCGGCGGTGTGCAACTTGTGCCGCCTCTAATGGACCGATAAGGAAAAAGAAGGCACCTATGAAGAAATACAACGTAGGAGCACCATTCGAGAGAATAGCGGTAGACATCGCTGGCCCTTTTCCTGTGACAGATAATGGCAACCGATATATTCTCGTGGCCATGGATTATTTTTCAAAGTGGGTGGAAGCTTATGCCCTTCCGAATCAGGAGGCCGCCACGGTTGCCGATGTTCTCGTGAAGCAGCTCGTCAGTCGGTTTGGGGTGCCCATGGAACTTCATGCTGACCAAGGAAGAAACTTTGAGTCGGCAGTCTTCACCAGGATGTGCGAGGCTCTAGGAATACGGAAGACCAGAACGACGCCTCTTCACCCTCAGTCCGACGGCATGGTAGAGCGCATGAACAGGACGATGGGTCGATATTTGGCCAAGGTAGTTTCTGACCATCAGCGAGACTGGGACCAATATCTTCATCTGTTCCTGCTAGCCTATCGTAGTTCAGTTAATGAAACGACAGGGCAGACCCCCGCCAATGTCGTGTTCGGCAGGGAACTACGCTTGCCTTGCGATCTGAAATTCGGTTTCAAGCCTGATGAGGAGGTCGCCGGAGAAGACTACGTCACGAACCTACGGAAGCGAATGAACACTATTCACGAGAAGGTTCGCACAAACATCCAGGGAGCAAGTGACAGAATGAAGGAGCGTTATGACATCAAGGCAGAGAAAGGTGGCTTCCAACCTGGAGACTTGGTCTGGCTACACGATCCTCGAAGAAGGCAAGGCTACTCACCGAAACTTCAAAACTCCTGGGACGGACCGTATGAGGTCATCAAGAGGATCAATGATGTCATCTATAGGATCAGGAAGCAGCCCAAAGGAAAACCCAAGGTAGTCCATTTCAACCGATTGGCTCCATACAAGGGAAACCATGGCCCTACAGAGGAACAGCAAGTGAGGAACCTCACCGACAAGGACCTAACTCCCCATCCTAAGGCGCCAGACTCCCGTAGGGTAACGCAGACAGTTTACAGAGACATATTCTCGTTACCGGTAGACTATGCTCTAGCACACTGTGTCGCCGAACATCTGAGGAATTCCCGGGGGATTGCGACGGTCTTCAGGGGCTGGAACGCCAGGGACCAAGAGTTGGGAAGACTCTCCATCAAGAGCATGAAGGCCGGCACCTGTTTTACTTGGTTACCAAGAGTTCATCAGAGCAGAAGCCGACATACGACACACTGCGCCGGAGTCTTGACGACCTGCGGAGAAAGCTTCTGGAACTGCGTGTCACCAAGCTCGCCATCCCGAAGTTGGGTTGTGGATACGATGGCCTGGAGTGGAGGATTGTCAGGAACATTGTAGAAGAGACGTTCGCCAACTCTGGAGTCATCATAATGGTATGCACGTTCAACCCCTGGAAAGACAAAACACCTACATCGGAGGAAGATCAGCATCGCTCAGCTTCTGCAATCTGTGCTCTGGGGCAGAGCACGTCTAAGGAGGGGGTAGTGCTACGGTCAAGACAATGACGGGTGGACCACGCCTGGAGGGGCCTAGATGAGGCTAGAGACTTCTGGACCTGGACAGTCCTCGAAGTGCCTGGAAAGGCCCACCACCCTACCTGCGCCCGGGTCTAGAAGATTCGGCGGTGGTACAAATAGCGGTCCCCTGAGCCTAGGTGAGTCAGTCCTAATCCGGCTCAACAAGCATCTGTGATGTACCAGTGACCAGTGACAGTGAACCGTTCGTGACAGTGTGACAGTGTAGTGAAACTGTGTGTCAGTATTGTGATAACCGGTCGGTGGGAAATTAGAAGACTGTAGTTTATATATAACTTATAGTTGTAAGTTTTAGAATAAATCTAGCATATTGTATAAATTTACGTAAGTAGTTTAATTGTTAGGAATACCTGATTTTATATGTATACTGTTTAGTAGTAAGCTGGTAATTCCATTATTATTGTTAATATAGTGGTTAGTAATCCCTTTGTATTTGTGTTTTATGTATTTAATAAACATTTGTAATTTGTAAACTGGAGTAGTTCATTTCTCACACCCCGTAGCCCGTAACAATATATATATATTGGTAATAATTGTGCCAATTAAAAATTCTCTGGTTGTGGACTGTATGATAAAATAATAATAATAAAAACTTTAAATTTAGATTCGTCTAGTCGTTTTACAAGTAAATTTAAGATAGACAGCAGGTTACCTAGTCACCTTCTTGTGTCTTCTCGAACGGGCCCGCTCAGTCTCGGCAGTCTCCTCCAGCTGCTCCTAGATGTTATCTTGTAAAACTTAGGAGAACCTGAATTCTTAAAATTGAGTCCCTCTATCGTGACCGGGAACCGTATATCACCACAAATATCGTCACGGACTACAAAAACATACAATCGGGGCAAAATCTTCAATTACACTGACGCTTTACAAAAAAACAAAAGACTGTGTAATTAAACATCTGTGCCGTATCCACGGCTCAACCTAATTAAATTTTAATTAAAATAAATCCAAAAAAAATATATTATTTGTAATTCGCGTACGCGTACATTATGTATTATACCGTAATATATTTATACGAAACGTTATAACCCTATAAGGGTAGACTTTTGTAAATATTGCTGATCTTATCAAAATTAACATTGTCCCAGATCGGTTACAGAATATAATTTAAGAATAAAATAAAAATTATTTGAATGATCCTAACAAGGCTATTTCGATACAGTTTATTATCGTTTAAACTAGGAAAATTTACGTAGACTCACAAGTATTTAATATTTTATCTAACCTTTCTAAAATTTCCTTAAACACACTTAAAACGTTTTACGTTATTTAAAAGATAACAAAATATTTTCCGTTCAACATAATATTGATTCTTATATATATACTTTCCTATATACTAAAGGAGGAAATCTTATATTTATTTCCTTATTCATTCAGAAAAGAAAAAGAAAACGAAGAAATGTTTTTTGTATACAAGAAGTATTTGTATAAGTAAAGAATACCTTCTGAGTATTTCTGTATAGAAAAACGCCATAACTGCTGGAGCCTGAAATTCTAATTAGGTTCTGGAAAGGTCTTAGGTCGTTTCCACAAAGTTTCTTTAATCAGAATTGATCACGTTCCATAGCAAAATATATGCTAATCAATTTTTGTTTGTTATCCTAATATTATATTCATTCACACCTGTCATGATGACATGCAGAGTATGGTGGATAGAGTAATAGCAACATCTCTTCCTGTTTTGATTCTAATTTTTCTATTGACCCCTCATCCAACTTCCTTTCAGCCTGAACAGGTGTTGTGAAGCACGCTGGTAGTAGCAATGTTTTGTATTCATGTGTTATTATGCCTATCTATTCTTTGACTGTTGGCATTAAGGTCTGTATGTAGAAACATGTTTCTAATGTACGATGGATAATTGTTTCCAGTTCTGAATGTTTTTTATAGAAGAATTGTAATTTTACGTAAGTGACTTTTTTTAGCTGTACTGTAAATCTGTGTTGCGTAATAGAAATAGAAATAGAAATAGAAAATAAACTATATTCTGGGACAATGTCCCTTCAGAATAACATTAATGGTCAAAATAATAATTTATATCTGGCCTAAAACAATATATAACTACATTTAAATAACAAAAAAAAGAAGAAAAAATAAATAAATAAAAGGTCATTGTGACATCTCTATGTACATATTCAAAAATAAATAAATAAGTATCAACCTAAAATATATCTTTTACATCTTATTAAAGTATATAATCAAATCACCTCACATAAATAGGCATAATAAAAATTAAAAATTAGCTTACATCGGACTGGAGAGAAAGTAAATATTGAAAGAGGAGGGATTTGAATGATGGTAGGGAAGGAGCATGTCGGATGTTTGAAGGGAGAGTATTCCATAAGGCAGTGGAACGGGCTAAAAAGGAGCAATCGTATTTTTTGGTTCTGTGGAAAGGAGTTTGGAGGTCAGACAGACGGGATCTTATTTTCTGGTGATGGGTTGAGGATTTAAATACCAGAAGGCTGTAGACGTAAAATGGGTGGTGGGAGTTAATGATTTGATAAAGGAATGATCCAAGGAAATATTGTCTTCGAAGGTTTGGGGTTAACCACTTTAACTCGTCGTAGAGGTGGATACATGAGACCGTCTCGAGGTGCCGAACACAAATCTTAAAAAGCAGTTCATAATTCTTCTCAATCTGTCCTCGAGTACCTTCGAGAGTCCGCCATATGCCACACAACTATAGTCAAAGTGGGGGAAAATGAGTTATGAGACTAGGAGTTTACGGGTAGATAGTGGTAGGAGGTGGCGGGATCGGTGGAATAATTTTATGGTACTAATCGATCGACGGGAAATTTGGGCAATTTGGGGTTTCCAGGACAGGTTTTGGTCGATGATGATGCCAAGATTTTTAACAGAGGAACTAAAAACAATAGGGTGATAATTTAGCAAAAGCGGAGGAAGGGTGGTGATAGATCGGAGGAGGTGTTTGGAACCAACAAGGATGGCCTGAGTTTTTGTAATATGTGTAAATGTTGTCTTAACAGTCGTGAATATAAACGTTTTAGCCTTTTGTTTAGCGTTAGCTGTCCGTTCTTGGTTTGTGTGCCTAATGTTATTCTTCTACCGAATGGCAAGCCGAGATATCTGATTGTGTCTGTCTCTGTAGAATTTGGATGTTGTCAACATGTTTCGGGATCTTGGTCAAGTAGAATTTTCCAAAGTTTGCATAAATATTAGGGTTATGTTAAGTGATGTAATATCTGGATAGCGTGTGTAAGATTGAGATGTTTAATTAAATTTCGTGTGTGTGCGTGTATTATATAAAGTAGTGAAACAAGAACAGACCCTTGAGGTACTAATACTAAGGATGGTCTAATTATAAAGATTTCTGAGCCTTGACAGGTAAAGAAAAATTATTCACAGAAAGAGGATTGAAGTAAATACAATAAGTAGAAAAGAATCTAGGTAGTATTTAATTTGAAGAGAAGCCTTTCAGACTTGATCAAATGCTTGTGAAAAATTCAGAATATGAACTGGTTCTTTTGTTTCGTCAATTTTCTTGAATAAGTTACGGTAACATCTTAGGCAGATATACTTCTATTATTCAAGAAATTTAATTTGTATACACCTTCTGGTTTCCGATCCTGGTTTACGCACTCAAACTTTTTTAAGGGTAATCAGACCTACTTAGACGCTGTACTAAGTTGTTTGGAATCAAGAAACCCTAACAATTTGTATTTCTGGTCGAAATTCGAATTTTCCCTATCCCTAAATATTCCTATACAGACAAGCGAAAGTAAAAACTTTGTCTTATTAGTTTTATTTTATTTATGTTTCCATGTCTGCACCCCCAACCAACTTTTCTATAATATACACTCTACGCTAAACCATTTACACATAAGAATTTGTTCTGTTCCATTAGTGGTCTTAGGATCTTCAAGAGAAAACCCGATAATTTGGGAAAACCAAACGTTCTCAGGACTAGGCGAGGCCTATCATATGCTGTTTAAAAATGTGTCAAAATAGTCCTATTGTCTTTTGCGGAGGTATGTCAATATTTAAGGTGACTGTATCGTATTTTTTTCTTAACTTCTGCTTTTTGTTCATTATATTTTAGGAATTTTTAACATCTTCTACATTGGCTAAGGAATACAACTAATTACATTGTTCATGATGCTATCCAGTCAAGATTATCATCATCAAGAAAATTATTAACTATTGAACGAAATTGTTACTAATTTCTGAATATAGATCGCCTGAACACTGTTTTAATAGGCTGATTTGTCTTGATTCAATGATCCGCTTTCATTGATTCATTGATAAATAGAATTTGGTATCCCAAGCAAAGCTACTAGTCGCACCTTCGGGTTGTACACAGGATTATGTACGCTTGTCTTCGATAGAAATAATAAGACAAAACTATGTCGTATTAGAAAAAAACGATAAATCACACCCTATCACTGGACATTAGCCGTGCTCTGAACTTTAATAGACATCAATACTTAAGACTAATATCAAATTTTAATACTAATACACCAGAAAGCTACTTGTCTTACAGGGTCAGCATCGAAAAATTAAGATAAGAATCAGCAGTGAGGAGAACATAAAACTTTATTTGGAAAATAAAACATTATCACTTACAGCAAATCAACTCTGCAATAACTGTGACCAATTTATATATTACAGTTTGTATCATATACTTCTCCACTGTACGAAATTTAATAAATATAGAGAGAAATATCTGAGACAGTATATAACAAGTGCTTGTGACCAACGAAACATTGAGATCATTCTTAATATTGATAATGTTGACAAATTAAACAAAATATATTATTACATATCTCAATGTATATATAATTCTTTGTAAATAAGAAAAGAAGTAGTTCATTTTTATTTTATTTTTATTTTCATATTATTTTGTTCACTTTTTGTCATTGTCACTATTATTGTTTCTATTAATATAATTTATTATAAATTTATTGATTTGTTATTTCTTTGATTATATAATTATTATTTCAATAGATGTGCCAGAGCCTCAAAGAATTGTATGAAGTTTATTTATTATTGGTTGTATTGTACAATCTATTTGTATAACAATATTTCTTTAACAAATAAATTCATTATCTATATATATTTTAGAAATTTCATTTTAAACTAAAACTATAATACATTAATAAATTATAATTACATACACTTTAGCTTATTATTTCCCTTGAATATCCGTTCCCGGTAATAACAGTAATATATAACAAAGCGGTGAGTGTTGACTGTTAAGTTACCCGATATCTGAGAGTTCTAAAGTTGTGCAGCCAAAGCTTGAGTTTGTTCTGTTTCGGAGAACTAGGAGGGTGGCTGTTAACCTGCACAATCGTTGTTGTTGTTGCCAATTACAAGTTGTAGCTTTGTTGAAAACTGCAAGAACCAACAGCTCCACTCCTCCTGCCTAAGGTTATATATTGTCCTTATCTTTGTATTTCTACCTACGCCATCAGTACACTAACCAAAAAAATTATGGTGCCGGTAACACCCGACTTACACTTACCTTGTTAAAATTTTTTTTCAAATAATGTTGAAAAAAGGTTTAAGAATTAATTAAATTGAGCTTCGGTAGAAACATACCGTATTACGATATACATTTTATATGTATATATTATAAAACAACCACTCAGTTTTATCGGCTTTTTATCACTCCCCATCAGCTTCTACAGTTTTTAGTATAAGATTATATTAATCTACGAGGCATGTTTTTTAAGTAAGAACCGTTTTGGAATTAAAAACAGACGTGCAAAGATATCGCAATAATTTTATTTTTACATGAAAGCCTGTACCTTAATCTACTTTCCTACATTATTTCCAGGAATTTGTAGGCACTTGTCATAACGCGGCACCAGTTTTTGAATACCCTCCTCAAAAAATTCTGCCGCCTGACTTGTCAACCACTGCATCGCAAATGTTTTGACTTCGTTATCGTCTTGAAGACGCCGACCGCCCAGGTGTTTCTTCAAGTGCAGGAAGGAACAAATGGTAGCATTGATTGTCTCATTACGAGGCAAAAACACTACTAGCGATACTCTTTTTTTGTCCCAAACTTCATTCTCTGTTCTGACGTAGGTCACCCATGTTTCGTCAACGTCGTTTAACAAGTCAGGCAGCAGAATTTTTTGAGGAGGGTATTCAAAAACTGGTGCTACGTTATGACAAGTGCCACAAAATTCATGGAAATTATGTAGAAAAGTAGATTAAGGTACATGCTTTTATGTAAAAATAAAATTATTGCGATATCTTTGCACGTCTTTTTTTAATTCCAAAACGGTACATACTTAAAAAACATGCCTCGTATTATATTACTGTCTACGATAATCAGTTTCTCTTATTGCCTTTGCATCACTCTTTATTAACTTTTACAATTTTATGTATAATGTAATATTTTCTTCTAAAATCTATAGCTTTTTAGCGGTATATTAAACATTTATGTTTCTGTTATAATGAAAACACAAAAAGTGCATTAAAACTATTTTTGCTCTTTCCTCCTTTAGTTTGATATCGTATTCGTTCAATTTGTTGATTTACCTATTTTCAGCAATGCCAATCAGATGATGGGGTTATTTTTTATTGAACCTAGAAAATTATAGGTACAAAAGAGGAATACAATTTAAAATGGCGGCATTAAAGCCCTATCTCACTAGTTCAATTAGAATCGAACCTGCATGATATTAAAGCCCATCAAATTTTACATCTGTAAAGCGAGTTTAACACAATCACATCGGGAATATCTACGTTTTTGCTTTGTGGGGCAGGACGACTCTAATGCAAGTTCCAACGTGTTTAACGCGAGATTACAACAGTTCCAGGCTTCCAACGCGCTAAATGCGAGATTGTAATAGTTGATTGATTGACATACACATATGACTTCAAGGAGTAATTACGCAATTACTTTTTTTTTTAATTCTTATTTAATTATTTATTATTAAAAATGATTCTTATAATATAATAATTATTTATTACATTCTCAAATCATATCGTGAGGAACAATATGAAAAGAAATCACGCACAGCTAAATAAAATTCTTAGATAAGAGTAATAATAATAATAACCCGAAGGTTCGATGCCGATACCACCAAATTCCGCCTACACAGGCTCGTTCAATGATCACCGTTCATGCCCAAGCTCCCGAGATCAGCCTTAATGCAATCCTCCCATCGACGCTTCGGCCTACCTTTCGGACGCCTACCAGTCGGATCAGCGAATACCAACTTTCTCGTTATCTGTTCCTTACCAAGCCCGACAACTTTACTCGCCCATTTGAGTGTCCGCGATGCTATCAACTCAATTATATTCACAGGATACCAGTTCTGCTATAACGCATTGGGCAATCTTCTAAACTCCCCAGTGGCCTCATCTCTATTCGGTCCAAATATTTTACGCAGTACCTTATTTTCGAAAACCTTAAGCCGATGTTCATCCTTCAAAGTAAGCGGCCACGTTTCACATCCGTAAAGAACCGTCGGAAGAATAATAGTTTTATAAATTCTAACGTTTAAGTTTTTAGATAGAAGCCCTGAGCCAAGTAATTTAGCAACTGAATAATAACACGCATTTCCCACCTTTAACTGAGACTTTATTTCTTCCTGGATTTCATTTTTCTTGTTATCATTGAACCTAAATACTTGAATTTCTCTACGTGTACAAAAGTATGTCCTGATATATCAATATCACCAAGATCGTCACCGCTTTTACTACTAATAATATACTTCGTCTTATCGGTATTTATTTCGAGTTCTATTTCTTTACTGGTTTTTATTAACGCACTCGTATTTAGTTGTATAGTTTCCATTTTTTCACCTAGCAGAACCAAATCATCGGCGTATCCCAAAACCATTTTATCACCCATATTTAAACCTTTCCCAGTACAAGTTCATCTCTATGACATATTCTAAAGCTATATTAAATAAAACAGGTGAAAGGGAGTCGCCCTGTTTAAGACCTGATTAAAGGGTTACATTGTCTAAACTAAAAAAAAAAAAAATATCTTCGAAACTGGTCTGCCTATTCAAGGGTTCATCTGGATGCAGCTCTTAAAAATATCAATGATCTAAATATAATACTTCTCTTACTTAGAAAATCAAGAAAGTGGAGATCTGACTTTATGAAAGATCAAGCCACACATGAACAAGAAACACTTATTAAGCGAAATTTAAAAATAGATGAGCCATATCGCCCTTAATGATTAACTTATGTAAGTTAGCATGTAAACAACAACAAAGTCATTACATAACTACAATACACTTTTAAAATGTAACGTTGTTACACGGCAATATTTTAAAACAATAAACATTAATTTTATTATTTCAAATTTTATTTTAGGATACAGAAATAAAAACAAAAAATAATATTTAAAAAATCTAGTGCGCGCAACACACGACTGTCACTTACATCCATGTCAACCTCAATTTAAGATTTTTAAATACATTTAGTCATGAAACAAATTGTAAAAGAATTAAGTACTTTTAATTAATTAGTTTGGATAGAAACATGTGTTTTATTAAATAATCTATTATAGTATTATCTAAAACAATCTGTTAGTTTTATCGGCTTTTCATCACTCTCAGTTAACATTTAAAATTTTGTGAATAAGATGGAATTTTTTTTTTTTTTTTTAATTCATTTATTGAAATTTACAAGTGTATATTCATACATCAAGTAAATATGCTACAATGATAATACACATGAAAAAAACTGCCCATTGGCAGCACTCTAGTAGTGAATCGACACAAGAAGGTCTCGAGGCCATCTTCTTTTCAGACGCCTCGGCGGATTGTCAGGAATTGAAGTGGAAGCAAGGATTGAAACTAGTGGATATAGAGTGGGAGTGGAGTTTTTCATGGAAGGAGTGATACCTGGTACAGACCAAATCAGCAACATATGGAACATTAAGGTCTTTGTGGATGATTTTGTTGGTGACAAAGTAAGGATTTTTATTGAGTAAAATTACAATCTGCCCCAATTTGGACATCAATAGTAGTGCTGAAAGATATCATTAATACAATATTTACACAGCATAAAATTACAATAAAATTAAAAGAATTATATTTGATTTCGTTGGAAACATACTCGTATGTCTTAGATAAAATAATATTTTAAAAATTTGCGGCGGGTATGAAATATAAAAACATAAAAAAAAGGCATGAAACACATGTAGAGAAGCTTCCCAATGGAAGAACTCTAAAAATATTCTAAACTAGAAGGTCTCGAGGCCATCTTCTTTTCAGACGCCTCGGCGGATTGTCAGGAATTGAAGTGGAAGCAAGGATTGAAACTAGTGGATTAGAGTGGGAGTGGAGTTTTTCATGGAAGGAGTGATACCTGGTACAGACCAAATCAGCAACATATGGAACATTAAGGTCTTTGTGGATGATTTTGTTGGTGACAAAGTAAGGATTTTTATTGAGTAAAATTACAATCTGCCCCAATTTGGACATCAATAGTAGTGCTGAAAGATATCATTAATACAATATTTACACAGCATAAAATTACAATAAAATTAAAAGAATTATATTTGATTTCGTTGGAAACATACTCGTATGTCTTAGATAAAATAATATTTTAAAAATTTGCGGCGGGTATGAAATATAAAAACATAAAAAAAAGGCATGAAACACATGTAGAGAAGCTTCCCAATGGAAGAACTCTAAAAATATTCTAAACTAGAAGGTCTCGAGGCCATCTTCTTTTCAGACGCCTCGGCGGATTGTCAGGAATTGAAGTGGAAGCAAGGATTGAAACTAGTGGATTAGAGTGGGAGTGGAGTTTTTCATGGAAGGAGTGATACCTGGTACAGACCAAATCAGCAACATATGGAACATTAAGGTCTTTGTGGATGATTTTGTTGGTGACAAAGTAAGGAGCGTTAAGGATTTTGGATTGTTAGGATTGGATACGGGAAGAGTTTGATGGTTTAGTAGAGCCCCAAAGCTCAACTCCGTAAGTCCAGATAGGCCTTATGATTGTCATGTAATATAGTCTTTTGTAGTAAAAAGAAAGGTTAGAGCGTCTGTCAAGTAAATGTTGAAGTGACCGAAATCGGCGAGCAGTTTCTTGTCTTTTCAGTCTTGTATGCGGATTCCATGTAAGACGTTTTTCAAGCAGGAGGCTTAAACAACGGATCTGTTCAACAGGGACAAGCGGAATATCATTAAAGGACACTGTAGGGCAGGATGTCATAGGTTTACTACGAAGGGTAAAGGTAATCTGGTGGGATTTATTGGAGTTGATTTTAATTCTCCAATTCTGACACCATACCTCAAGGTCTCTGATCTGGGATTGGAGGTTTTGAGAGGCAATACTAGGATCGTTATTAACCGATATCACGCAAGTGTCATCGGCATAGGTATAAAGGAAAGATGGAATTTTATAAAACTCTTTAGCTTTCCAACGGTATATTATACATCTACATAGTTCTATCCTATATATACGACTATACATCTAGCTTTTATGTTCAAAAACACAAGAATTGCATGAAAAAATATTTTTCCTCTATTCTCCTTTCTTTGGATATCGACTTCGTTTAACTTATATATGTGTAGCTTTTTTATAAATGCTAAAGATGATATGATTTTTAGAGGATATACAAAATTAAAGGTACTTTAGAGGAAGAAAATTAAAACTATCGGCATTTAGGCTGGGTCAGACTGATATGAGAATAAAACTTAGTAAAAATGAATCAGGTTTTAAAATTAAAATTTTTAATGAAGACTTCTCTCAGTGGCATGATGTGCAATAATTCTGGATTTGGGAAAATTCGTCCTCTACATAGTTGAGAAAAATATATTCCTAAAAAATTTTTTAAATTGATTGTTTTTTTTAATTACTCAAAAAGTATATATCTCCTGAAAAATTAAGATCTAATTTGACCAATTATAAAAATTGTAACCCCATGTTAGCAATATGACCAGTATTGGCAAGGATAATAAATTAAAAAAAATATTGAGGCATAATGGGATTCGCATACATATCTTGTTACTTTCATTTACCTATATATGAAATATATAGTAAGGGAAAGTATTGCGATCGTGAAAATTTTCGAATTCCAGTTTTCAACGGAAATCACGTTTTAGGGTCCCCTGAGTCCAAATAACCAAGTCCCGCAAAATGGTCTGTGTGTGGTAACTCTAGCTTTTAGCACCATTGTTCGATTTTCTCAAAAACAGCTCTAACGATTTTGATTAAACTATATATAGAGGTAAAATTTGATGGGCTTTAATATCATGTAGGTCTCATTCTGATTGAAATATACTGATGGGGCTTAAATGCAGATATTTTAAATTTTCTTCATCTAAAGTACCTTTAATTTTGTAGATTCTCTAAAAATAATTATATTATCTTGTTACCATTGATAATTAATAGCTAAATTTGCAAATTTAGCGAATTTGATAAACAACTAAAGGAGAAAAGTAAACAAATATTTTTGAACACAACAATAGTAATATAGATGAATAATATACCGTTGGATAGCTAAAAAATTTTGAAAAAATATTATCTGATTCACGGAATTCTAAAGGGTATGAATAGCCGATAAAACTAACTGTTTCTTGGGTTCCCGAAAAGGAAAATTCATGTTGACCGTACCGCAACCTGGCGGCTTGTCAATGAAACACAGCGCGCCAATTTTGTTTTTGAATATAAGAAGAGTAATTAATATACCGTTTGAAAGAGAATGACTTTAGAAAATATATTATGTTATACACAAGCTTGTAAAATTGAATAAAGAGTGATAAAAAGCCGATAAAACTAACTTATTATTTTAGATAATAATATATTAGATTTTATAATAAAACACATGTTTCTATATAAATTCAATTTAATTAATTGTTTAATGGTTTCACTCATTTTTATCTCTAACTGTATTTGGAAATTCTTTAATCGATTTTAAAAACGGAGGTAAGTGAAAGTCGTATTATGTATATTCGTTATATCTTATGTGAAGATAAGTATATTCGTATGCACAAAGAAATTTATTTAATTATTATTGTTTTGTTTTTTAAATTATTCGTAACAGCTAAAGGAGGATTTTTTCCTGACAATAATAAGGACAATGACACTTCAAAACCAGCTAGCATGGGACAAGCATCGGCCTTAATATCCTGTAGGTCGAGAGATTGGGCGTTCATTTAGAGCGACGGACGGTAATCGCGCTGAAATGACGTGGTTGACTCGATCTAGATTAGGAGAGGGCTGTTTGGGGGAAATCGTCCCCCACTGAGTGAGCTATTCGCAATTTGGTACCGTCCGCTTCATTAGTCCCCAGAAGTGTTAGCCGTATTTTGGACCTATAACTCAGTTCCGACTTTTAAGCTTACAGTTGAACTTTGAATTCAGTACAGACGTAACATTATTATTTGACTGATGAAAAACTCAGTTGGAAAATGATATAGGTCGAGGTAAAAAAGAAAACAATGGGATGGTCTTTTTGGAAAAGCAATAAATATTTAAAGGCTTTAAAGTAAAAACTTCTTTAGCCGCGTTATGCGATTTTCGGCAGGGGTAAAAGCTTTGATTTTGTAACCATGGAAACGTCAATAACATGCTCTAGACTGGCGCTTGCGCACTGTGTAGACCTTTCTATTAGAGATAGGATAACAATATCAATTTTTGTGAACGTTATCGATACCGGTGTAATATCGGCAGAAAAATATCGATAATTATATTACTTTATTTCAGTATTTAAAGTACTTTACCAAGACATGGTAGATAAAATACTTCTTAGAACTTACCTCTTACTATGTATAAAGTTTTTTTTGTTTTTTTAAAAATTCTTTGATTGATATTTACATAGTACAATAAGTAAATGTGCTAAAAACAGACAATTTGCTTGGAAAAGACATGAGAAGAATCTACCCAGCGGTAGCACTTCAATGATTATTTGTTCAGCAAGTCTCGAGGCCACCGTCTTTTCAGACGCCTCGGAGGATTATCGGGAATATATGTCGATGAGAGTATGCGGACAAGCGGGTTGGTATGGGTGGACATATATAAAACCCTGGGCCACTAGAACCTGTAAATGGTCCAGAGTTTGGTACAAAGTAGGGATCCGTAAGGGCTGTGCAGGAGTTGACCAAATTTATAAAGGCTAGATAAGTCACAGAAGGTATACTCGTCACAAGGGTTGACACAGACTCAAATAACAGAAGAAATGTTTATTATAGGAAGCCAGTACTCCGAGAATAGTATTAACATAAATATAATATCATTGGACCATATTAATGGTTTTTTTTTTATTCTTAAAAAAATGATACCTAGACATTATAAAGAAATCACTAATTTGAGATTTAGTATCGAATTCGTTCAATTTCAACAAAATCCACAATCCGATTTTGTCTAAAGAAAAATAAAACCATTTAAAAACTCATTTCCAAAATACTGTTATGTAAAAAAGTACTAATTAAAGGATAAGTTACGTCAAATATAAGAGGAAAATTTGGAATATAACAGTGTAAACCATTAACTTGATATATTGATTTAAAAAAAAACAATTAATGATTCCATAGACTGTCAGAAGCTATATAACATCATGCTTGAACAGGGAATACCTAGAAAGTTAATAAACCTTGTTCCGGTGATGTGCTTGTCGGAAACATTCAATAAAGTTATAATCGTTCTTAATTATTACGAGAGGTTTGAGGTATTGAGCTTCGAGTTTATTAAGGCCATTATTATTATTACAAATTACACAATTGATTTCGTTTTAAATCATACAAAAAAGTTACTTAAAGAACGAAGTAATAACGTTATCAATATATTCCCCAATTTTGCGCCCAAGGGCAAGTTTACTAGTTTTATTATTAAATATTTTACTTTTTTAATTGGCAATATCACAAGAGCTTTATAACTTTTTTTAATTCAGAGATCCAATAAAAGAATACTTCTCCTCTACCGCTTTTCGATTTAAAAGGAATCATTCCTGAGAAGAGAAAAATTACAATTAAGCGGATGGGGAGTGATAATAATTCTCTTCAATTTCGTTTGGAATCCTTTGTAGCGGCCTCAAACGGCGGAAGGTCCCGAGGATTCAATTTGGCGGGAAAAGAATGGGCATAATAAAGTTATACCTTAAGCAGGAGGAGGAGCCAATATAGAAAGGTGCTTCCAAAGCAAAGGAATCCTCCGAGAGGTCCTTCCAACTTTACCGGCATTCTTCCTTTTCACTCAAAGTCCTTTCCCCACCCCTCTCCCCTTTCCCCACCCCTTTCTCCTCCCCCCACCACTCTTTCCTCACCCCGACTTTCTTTTCATTTTATTTATCCGTTACAGAAACTCCGGATGTGTATTCAATCTTCAAAGTCGATATCAAAAGAAAAAAAAAAAAAAAAAAGGTGGCCTCCATATACAGAATTTTGTAAAGTAAACATATAGCAAAGAGAAAAGATTTCTACTGACAATATTTCTTTTTTAAATAGTATTTAAGTACTAATTACTTTAGTATAAATTATCCAAAATCACTTTTGCTTTTGAAATAAGTATCGTTGAAAAAAATAGTGACAATTGCGTCACTTGTCAATCGACTTGTAATGGAGCTACAAACATAGCCTGCTGCCGAAAAGGCACTTTTAGCTTCTACACTTTTTGGCTTCATTTTCAATAAATAATCAACAAAAGTCGACTATAATAATAGCCTTTAAAATTTTACTAGTTACCTGAACTGCTTAAATTTGTAATTTTTGCTACATGTCTAATCTTAACATAACTTTTACTTTACGAACTACCTATTATGAGTACAATTATATTCGAATAACTCGAGGATCACTTGTAGCTGGGTGGTTAGCGTATCAGCCCCTTATGCCGAAGGTCACGGGTTCAAACCCGGAAGTGGTCCTAGGATTTTTTAATGGGAGTAAAAAATCCTTATTTATGCCTTCCTTAGGAGGGGACGTTAAAAGGTAGTTCCGAGCCTGTACGATGTCAGGTACTCGTTAAAGATCCCTACCCTAATAAAACCTGGATAGGCAAAATTGATGTTTATTTATTTAACGTCACTTTATGCTGCTGTGGCTAATAGGACGATGCTACAGTGGGAGTCCTAAATTTTGCCTATCCAGGCTTAATTTGGAAAGGAATCTTTAACGAATTCCTGACATCACACATGCCCGGAGCCACATTTTTAGGTCCCCTCCGAAGGACGGCATAACTAAGGATTTTTTACTCCCATTAAACAATTCTAGGACTACCTGCGGGTTTGAACCCAGGACCTTGGGCATTAGGCTTATATGCTAACCATCATGCTACAGGTAAATTATTCTTATTGAAAATTATTTTTGGTTTTAGTTTTATTACAGTTATGCTAAACGTTAACTGGTTTACCCAAGTATTTTTCAACCAAATGTAAATATTACATATTTTTTCACAGAACCTTGTGTTTAGTTTGTAAAAATTTACCCATTTATATAATTACACCTGTTGGAGCATGAATATATTTGCAATCATTTGCAATAGAATTTCAAAGCCTACTTTGCATAACTGTGAATCACTGAGTGAGTATTTGTCCTCCTGCGAAATCGTACGATGCATTTTCCCATCCTCAAACTATTTTATTTTCCTGTGTTGCATCCTGTTTTAGTTTTTTCAAGGTTAAATTGAATTCAAGGTGTTGACTCCATCAAGTGCATCATGCAACTGATATTTGATGGAACTAAACTGAAAGTTACTATCCTTGAAATGAAAAAAAAAAAGTTGAAGTGGAAAGTTGATCGAAATTTTCAATGCAGTTTTTGGGAAAATGCTGAAAAACGTTTCAAACTAATGAAATAAATTGAGACGGTAGAGAAGTTGATTGGGGATACGGTCATCAACAAATAACACACTAAACAGAATAAAGTTAATTTATTTGTGTGTCAACGTTTCAGCCTAATTAGTCGCCTAATTGGGACGATCTCACTGTAGTCCCAGACGCATATAAAGCTCATCCACACATCAAAGAACACAATCCTCTCCCATCTACATTTCGGGCTACCTCCCGGACGCCAACTACTCGGTTCAGCGCATACCTACTTTTACAGAATTCCTTCTTCACAGAGTCTTATAATTTTACACACCCCTTTATTTATGTTACAAACTAGTAGTGGCGATATACTACGATTATTTTTACATTAAAAAACAAAACAATTTGAGTAATTATATACGTGCTGTAATTATTCTATAGTTCCCAGCTGTACATAAGAACAAATGAAGGCATACGATTTTGTCTGCCTGTCATACTATATCCTTTAGCAATATTCCGCTTACCTCAGTTGGCCAGATCCGGTACCGAGGACTCCATCTTGATAAACTTCTTATTTGGAACCCTCAGACTAGACTGAAACGAAACAGATACCATTTACTACATTTACTTGAAAAACTTTCACATACCAAAAAAACTATTTATATTACTATCATTAGGCCTATTCTGACAAATAGGATTGAGTTATGGGGATCCACCAAACCATCCAAGTCCTTTCGCAAACAATCTTTGCAATCCAAAATCCTCCGAAAGATCCCAAATGCCCCTTACTTTGTCGCCAAGTTGCAGCTCTAACCCGAACCAGATATACCTCCTTCAATTCCAAATTACCCATTCACTCCAACCCGCGCGTCCCCAACCTCTAATCACTATCTATTCCTGGCCGTGGGAGCCGTTTTTCAGAAAATTGTAAAAAGGTGCAAAATGCAAAGTGCCTCTTCTGGTTAGCTGATTTTGATGAAAATGTTTGAATGAAAAAAAAAAACCCCACAGACAGCTTTTTGCGGGACTTGGTCATTTAGACCCAGGAGACCCTAAAACGTGTATTTCTGTTGAAAACTTCAATTCCAAATTTTTCACAATCGCAATACTTTACCTCACTATATTTCATATATAGGTAAGTGAAAGTAAATATAATAAATGAATAGAAAAATACGATTTATTCAGATATAAATAAGGTTATCAATTAAGGTAATCAGATAATAGATAAGGTTTCGAATGAAGAATATTTCCTGTTCCGGGAGCTAGGTCGATGAATATTCTGTATAATTGAAACTGGGAGTAAGGTGATATAAAGGATCCAAAAAGGAGATTGGAAAAGCGGGAGATTTCTTAAGGATAGCTTCAATTACAAGAAGGAAATAGCGTGGAGAGTTATAGGAGTCAGCATTGGGGAAGGAAATGCTCTCTGAGGAAAATGCGATCGGGAAAGGTGTCTGGGATGGCCTCTTCCATCTAATTTCCATTAATGGTGTAAATTTCAATTCGAATCTCAGCGAGAGAGATTCCTCTTTCCAATGGCAGGGGAGTTCTCTAATTGCTAGTCCATTTATTTCTTCTTCTACCATATTTTTCAAACCTCATTATCCTCTGGTTCGATAATAGATAAACCACAAAGAAAAAATCCCTAAACCACTGCAGTGACTGCAGGGTACTTCGGTTCAATAAATATTATCCTATTTACACAATTATAAACGACGCACAGTGGACAAAATCACCAATTTAGATGGACAAATGAGACATTGATTTCCAAAAGGTACTATATCCATTTTTTTTTTATTTTTTTTTTTATTGAGAAATATTACAGTTTGTTACATAATGAACAGTAGTAATAGAGACGTAGTACACATTCATACAATATATACAGAATAATGATAATAAAGTCAAATTACATAAAATCGGAAATAAATAAATTCGAATATATACAAGAAAATAACAATTAAAACAAACAAAAAAAAAACAACAACAAACAAATCAAAACAACAACCTGTAGTAGAGATAAATACAAGTTGGGAAATAAACAAAAATCATACAAGCATATATCCATTCTAGAAAATTTTACAGGAAGCGCGAAAATCTCTCATTACTATATTATTAAACTAGCTAATTTGGGTCTTTTTGCCTTAAAATTTAGAATTTTTTATTTACTGTAATAATGACATCATATTAAAGTTATGAAATGAATTTTTTTAGAATGATTTGGAACGAAAATAAATGCGTAATTAGTACTTTTAGAAAATGACCGCATTTCTAAATCGCGTTTTTTAAGGACTTGAGAATTCATTAGAAAACATTAAATAGAATATTTAAATAAAACTAAATGATGAGAATACAAATATGTAAAAAAATCGATTTCGTAAAAAATGTCCTTTAGTACCTTTTGGAAATCAACGTCCCAAATGTCAAGTCAAAAGTTAAGAATTTTTCAGGGCTTCACCTTTTTGTTATTAGTTGGCAAGGCCCTTAATACTAAGGGATCACATGTAGCTGGGTGGTTAGCATATCACCCTCTTATGCCGAAGGTCACGGGTTCAAACCCGGAGGTGGTCCTAGGATTTTTTAATGGGAGTAAAATATCCTTATTTATGCTTTCCTTAGGAGGGGACGTTAAAAGGTAGTCCCGAGCCTGTAGGATGTCAGGTACTCGTTAAAGATCCCTATCCTAATAAAGCCTGGATAGGTAAAATTTAGGACTCCCACTGTAGCATCGTCCGATTAGCTTTAGTAGCATAAAATGACGTTAAATAAATGAACAAATAAACAAACAAACCCTTAATATTAATATTTCCCGCCATGCCGTGTTTACAAATAAATAGTGAACGAGTAAATCATTCCTGTTCACACAAGTGCCTAATGATCTTTATTGATTGTCATTTATTATGTTCAAGGTGTATTTAGAGAAAAGTCTTTTTGCTTTTATTTAACAATGGACATCGCTGAGACTAGTAGGAAATTTTATTTCCAAACTCGTCATTGAATATATGTGACGCACATTGCAATCTCACCTGTAGAGTTAATTTAGCAATTTGTAAATGTAAGCCTCTATTAAATACAACCCTCAAGTTACCCCGAGGATTGTTTGTAGGATTTGTTTCATCAATCCTTCTAGCCTTTAAATATTTTACACATTTCATATTTTTTTTGAGACACAACATTCCGAATCAAAAGTTTTACAATCTATAACTTGAAGAGTTTCTTAAATGATATAAAAGCAGGTTTTAGCTGAAGTTTTCCAGTATGTAAGCCATAAGTAGATTTTTCATAATATTTTTTCCGTATTCTGGGAATTCAAACGTAAAATGTAGATAAATTTTAGGTTTTAGCATATAAATTTTGATGTTTCACCACTGTGCCCTATCCAATCGTGTCAAAAAATTAATTAGTTTTACAATTTTTTTTCTACTATTGAGTTGATTGCATTCCGAAGAGGAACGAATCCAGAGAAATTTGGTACTCGCTGAACCGACTGGTAAGCGTCCGAAAGGTAGGCCGAAGCGTCGATGGGAGGATTGCGTTAAGGCTGATCTCAGGGGCTTGAACGGTGATCATTGGACAAGTCTGTGTAGGCAGTATTTGGTTGTATCGGCATCGAACCTTTGGGTTCGGTAGTCCTGTCATTATTACTATAATAATTCTTTTCTGCAATCTGGGACCCCAAATGTTAAATATAGACACATTTCAGAATTTTGTCTACCTTCTTCTTCTTCTTTCACAAGCTCCTTAGTGCCTTTCAGCGTGGAGCACCAGCCTCAGTCCATTCGCTTCCACTCATCCCTTTGAATGGCCATATTTTTCATTTGGGTAACTGATTTGCCTCTCTTTCTTCCGAGTCCCTCCAGGTACTGCATATACGTAGTTCTGGGTCTGCCAACCATTCTCTTTCCTATTGGTTTGGCTTCCATGAACCATTTCACTCTTCTGTCTTCTGGGAGTCTGCACACGTGCCCGAACCAGCGTAGTTGGCGTTCTTCTATTGTCTCCTTCAGTGCCACCACTTTCAATTCTTCCCTGATGACTTCGTTTCTAACGCAGTCCCTTCTTGTTTTTCCAACTATCCTTCGCAGGAATCTCATTTCTGAGGCCGTCATTCTATTTATAACTTGCTTTGGGCCTGTCCAGTGCTCTGCTCCATACAGCAGGATAGGAAGGAAAATTGTTTTATATAGGACTAATTTGGTGGCATTAGTTATTTCTTTTGTTCCTATAATGTGGCTGATTTGGTAGTATGGGAGGTTGGCCTTTCTAATCCGGCTATTTACTTCATGTTCTATCCTTCCATCATTGCTTACGGTTGTGCCCAAATACTCGTATGTGTTTACAGTTTCGAGCAATTCACCATTGCAGGTCACATTCACGTTTGTTTCGTCTCGCCCTACTTTCATGATTTTGCTTTTCTGAGCATTTATAGCCATACCCTTTCTATATAGTTCTTCTCTCCACTCATTAACTGCTTGTCGTAGGTTCTCCTGTGAATTTGCTACTAGAACTATATCATCAGCGAAAATCATGGCTTGGGCTGATACAGGCATCAAGTTTCTATACCCAATCAGGGTTCGTGTAGTCCTTCTCTTACACATTTTTAATATTTCGTCCATGATGGTTATAAATAGCAAAGGACTAAGGCTGTCCCCCTGTTTGACCCCAACATGAAAATAGAAAGGCTGGGATTCTTTTCCATTTAGGCGTATTACTCCTTTTGGACTCTGATAAATGGACTGCATAGCTGCAATAAGGTTTGAGGGAACATTTTTATACTGCAAAGCTGCCCATACTTCATCCCTAGGAACTGAATCGAATGCAGCTTTGAGGTCTATAAAGGCCAAATAAATATCCTTCCCTACTTCCCACGTCTTTTCCATTATCATTTTGAGGGAGAATATATGGTCTTGTGTTTGTCTACCGGGTCTGAACGCTGCCTGTTCCTCTTCCAGATCTTCCTCTATGAGTTTCCTCAACCTTTGTTCTAAAATTCTGGTATATATTTTATACACAACCGGTGAGAGACATATAGGCCGATAGTTTTCACATTGGGTTTGAGATCCTTTTTTATGGATAGGTACAATAATATTGTACTCCCAATCTCGGGGTATCTTCTTCTCATCCCATATCTTTTGAAACAGCACTTGGAGTGTCTTTGTTATTTCTTCGCCTCCATACTTTATAAATTCAGGCACTATGTTGTCTCTTCCTGAGGCTTTACCCAGTTTTAGTCTCTGTATTGCCAGTTCCACCTCCTCTTCACTGATACAGTCATCCATATCCTCCACATCTCTTTGTCTTACTCTTCCTTGGTCACCATTAGGAGCAGATCTTTCTGCAAATTTTTCCTGATCGTGTTTTCTCCATTCCTCCAGTATCTCCTCGTCTCTAGTTACTATCAATCCATCCTTATTTTTAATGCTTCTGACTGGCTTTCCCTTTCTACCCCTCAGCGCTTTAACAGTGTTCCAGAACTTTCTGGTATTGTCCTTGTAGTTGTTTTGCACAGACCTTCCGAACTCTTCCCACGCCTTCTTTTTTGCTTGTTTGATCACCAATTTCACACGGTTTCTTTTTTCAACATATAAATGCCATGCTTGTGTGCATGCATTTTGCCTACCTAAATCAGTCATATTTTCCACTGTGCGACGGATAAAATTTACAACTATATTGAAATTAATTTCTCAAGTAAATGATAAACAATAACAAACATGCTCTTGATAAATATCTTTTTAAGATTCGGTATTACGAATAGGTTTCATGTTAGTTAGCAGATCTTTCTCTCCACCTACAGACAACATTTCAAGGGATCGTATCATATTATAATATTTTTCCAAACCATTACCCAAAGATACCCAGCACACTCCCTACACCCACAAGCTACTAAAATTTATATCCTCCATCCACTCACTTGAAAAAGATCACTCCATTCAGAAAAGATCCTATCCAAAAAAATTATGATGGTTCCTTTCTTGCCCGCTCTACTACCCGATGAAATTCCTTAACAACTTAAATTCACCATACTTCACTATCTTCACTTAAATCCAAACTGTGCTAATAATAATAATAATAGGCTTACCGAACCCGAAGGTTCGATGCCGATACCACCAAATTCTGTCTACACAGACTCGTCCAATGTTCGCCGGTCAAGCCCAAGCTCCCGAGATCAGCCTTAACGCAATCCTCCCATCGACGCCTACCAGTCAGATCAGTGAATACCAACTTTCTCGGAATCCGTTCCGCACCGAGCCCAACAACTTTACTCGCCCATTTGAGTCTCCGCGATGCTATCAACTCAATTATATTCACAAGATACAAGTTCCGCAATTCCGCGTTGTGCAACCTTCTGAACTCCCCAGTGGCCTCATCTCTCTTCGGACCAAATATTTTACGTAGTACCTTATTTTCGAAAACCTTAAGCCGTTGTTCATCCTTCAAAGTAAGCGGCCACGTTTCACATCCGTAAAGAACCGTCGGAAGAATAATAGTTTTATAAATTCTAACCTTTAAGTTTTTAGATAGAAGCCGCGAACTAAGTAACTTAGCAACTGAATAATAACACGCATTTCCCACCTTTATCCGAGACTTTATTTCTTCCTGGATTTCATTTTTAAACTGTGCTAATACATCTTATTATACCAGACGCACGACAGTTCTGATATTTTAAATCACACATTAGAGTTTGAGTAAAATAAAATAATTATTTATTTCCAGAATTAAAAGTTGCCATTTACTTCATTTAATACAACGGAAAGTATTGTCATCATGAATATTGTCCAATTCTGTTCAAGTTTTCACCGGAAACACGCGTTTTAGTATCCCCTGAGTCCAAATGACCATGTCTCACAAAAAGGTCTGGGTGTGTCCGTGTTCAAAAACGTTCAATAAAACTGAAATTTCATATTTGAGGAAACATCAATTTTTTCATCGAAATTAGCGAACCAGAAGAGCCATTTTATACCATGCATTTTGCACTTCTTTAACCATTTTTTTTTCAAAAACAGCTCTAACGGTTTTAATTAAACTCGCTATATATATGAAAAATTTAATAAGCTTTAATATCATGCAGGTTTCATTCTGATTGAACATTCTGACAGGGCTTAAATGACGATATTTAAAATTTGTTTTCTCTTAAGTACCTTTAATTTTATTATTTCGAAAAAATAGCCATATCATTTAGTACATATGTAAGTTGAACAGATTATATATTCACCTTTTAGATGAGGCAATCAATAATATTTTTAATGATGGCGTTTTTGTTGACCGTTGAGAAATTAGATGAGGAGGATGGTTAGGGGTGCGGTCATAAAATAGAAACACACATTTAAAACAAGTGTTATTTTAATTATGTGCCCACGTTTCGGCCTACGATTTGTGTCTTCATCAGGGTTGACTCTGATACGGTGTCTAAAGAAGTTATGAAGCCGAAACGTCGACACATAATTAAAATAGCACTTGTTTTAAAGGTGTGGTTCTATTTTATGATCGCACCCCCAACCATCTTCCTCATCTAAAAATATTTTTAATGTAATTTTTGTGTTTTTCAGCATAAGAAGAGAAATGTAAATGTATAATATGCCGTTGGAAAGCTGAAGATTTTCGAATTTTTTCTTATCTTTTATGAAAAGTTGTAAAAGGTAATATAAAGTGACGGATAGGGCGTGTACTTATAACTGATAATTATACTAATAATTTTGTATCGCTTTATTAATAAGACGATAGAAGTAACTGATTAATGTAAATAATAATAATTTTTTTTTTTTTTTTTTTTAATATTTCTATCAAAACTCAATTTAATCAGTTGTTTAATCTTTTTTTATCTCTGTATCATTTAACTGTATTTAAAAATTCTTAAATTGGTTTTGACAACGAAGGTAAGTGAAAGTCGTGTGTTGCGAGCACTAGATTTTTGGTTTTTGATGTATCCTTTTCCCCCCCTTCCCACACCATTGTAAATAAGAATTGATTATTCGAAAAATATTAGGCCGTTCTACAAAAGAAATCTTGGATATATTTTTTTTAAACAATTTATTTAATTTCCAGTCATCACAAAGTTTGAGAAGAAGCTTGAGAATGGCCCTAGAGGCTGAAACGTTGCGATGACTGGAAATTAAATAAATTGTTTAAAAAAATATATCCAAGATTTCTTTTGTAGAACGGCATAATATTTATCGAACAAATATTCAATTAAAAGAACAATTACGACAATGATGAGAAAATAGAATAATTACGTTTCTATGGCATTTTGTCCAGGCTTGTGTATTTCAATTGTTCATATTTTTTATTCTTAAAGAACATAGTCTAAGAATAAAAGTTGTTTTATATTTCTATTAATACACAATACAAAAAATGTCTATTGTTTTATTATAATTATATGTCAGTAATCTATGATATAATTTATAGAATTATGAATATTTTCCCATCCGTGCAAGAGTACCAAAGCTTTATCTACGTTTTCAAATAACTGCTTAGTAAGTATTCTTAAACGTTAATTCAAATAATTCATATTATGCTACTACTTCAGTAGGTATAATGTAAAAGAGTGATTTAAATTCTAAACGTCATTAAAATAAAAAATACTACATGAGAGCTTCATATTTCAAAGAGTTATATAAACAAGTGCCCCCCTTCAGGGAAAAGCTCAGAAGCCTTTCAAAACACCCTTTAAAATACCAAGGCACTAATTACACGAATTACGTACATCAAAAGAGTGCTTTAAATTTTTAAACATGTCGTGTAAATTCAAAATAAACTGGCTAAATAACTTCAAGCCATAACATATAGGAGTGGGACTTCAAAACATTGTGTCGTTGAAGAGACAGAGATGGTTTACCTTCGCAAATAAGCCACAGCCTTTTGGAATTGATGGAAGTGGAAACAGCGGTGACCATTTCCAGGAGGCAGTGGTGAGCATATCCAGGAGGCAGTGTCACCCTTTCCGGTCAACCGCCATAAATCCGGAGCCACTTCCTGTTAGTGTCAGCTTCCGCTTGGTTGAGTTCTGTTGACTTGGAACCACGCGTTGGCCTCTTGTATACTCGCTACTCGACCCGACACTAATTATATCTCCGATCAACTTATTCAGAATACATAAAGGTAGTTAACAAAATAAACAAAAAAACCTGTACCTTTACAGCACATTAAGGGTCTTGGATTTCGTATAAAATGAAATGAAATTAAAATAGCCTTTATTTATGCAATAATTAAAACAAACAAAAAAAATCTGATGCGGGCAACACACGACTTTCACTTACCTCCATTTTTAAAATCAATGAAAGAATTTCCAAATACAGTTAGAGAGATAAAAATACGTGAAACTATTAAAGAATTAATTAAATTGAATTTATATAGAATCATGTGTTTTATTAAAAAATCTATTATATTATTATCTAAAATAATCAGTTAGTTTTATCGGCTTTTTATCACTCTCCATTAACTTTTAAAAGCTTGTGTATGAGATAATGTGTTTTCTAAAATCGTTAACTTTCCAACGGTATATCATATATCTATATTACTACTCTTATGTTCAAAAACGAAAAATTACATTGAAGAAATATTTTTTGTTTTCTCTTTTAGTTGGGCATCGACCTGAAATATCATCCTTAATCCTGCAAAGACACCTTTGTCTTATCGAGGACTGGTGTAAACGAAAATAACTCAACAGACGATTCGGACAGTTATACAGACTACTAACAGAAAATCTAAGTTTACAGTTGACAACAAATTATTACTTTACAAGACAATACTGAAGCCAATCTGGACCTACGGACTTGAACTGTGGGGGGCAGCTAAACGTACTAACATCAAACGCATTCAATCCTTTCAATCCAAAGTCCTCCGAACAATAGTAAATGCTCCTTATTATGTCTCCAACTATACCTTACACCACGACCTTAATGTTCCATTTATTTCAGACCTGATTCCATCTAAATTTTCCAAATTCCACAAGAACCTCATTCATCATCCTAATTTTCTAGCACAATCCCTATCCAGCTCCACTCATCCATACAACCCTCCTAGAAGGTTGAAACGGCAGTAGCCCCGAGACATATTGTAAACATCTATTCGGGAGTTCTGACACTTAGCTTCCGCTGGCTCTCACCAATGATGCGGCTGAGAGAGAGGCGCTGGGAACCTTTGGACTCTGCTTGTCCTTCCACAAGTGGGGGGACAAGCCCCGTCCGGGGTTCCCGAGCTGATTGTAAATATTGTACATAGGTATGAATGTGACATGTTTTGTTTATTTATTTGTTAACTTCATTTATTTGTATTTATTTTTGTCTACAAATTTTGTTAATGTATACGTTTATTTATTTTGATTTTGTTTTATGTAATTTGACTTTCCTTTTATTTATATTGTAAATATTGTATGAATGAGATCCTGTAGCACTATTATTATTGTCTATTATGACAAATTGTAATATATACGAGTATAAAAAAAAAATAAAAAAGTTGGGCATCTAATTCATTGAATTTATATATTTACCTGTGTTTTCATCAGTGGTAACAAGATAATATAGTTATTTTTATATAATTGACAAAATTAAAGGTACTTTAGAGAACGAAAATTTAAAATATCGGCATTTAAGCCCTGTCAGACCATTTTAATCCAAATAAAACCTAAATGATATTAATCCCATTATTTTTTACATCGATATAGCGAGTTTAATCAAAATCGTCGGAACCGTTTTCAAGAAAATCGAAAAAAGGTACAAAATGCATGGTATAAAGTGGCTCTCCTGGTAAGCTCATTTTGATGAAAAAGGTTCTGTAACGTCTCGGGCGTATATTTGTCTTAAATATGAAATTTCAGTTTCATAGGACTTATCGTTTCCGCCCGGGAGTTACCACACACACAGACCATTTTGCGGGACTTAGTTATTTGGACTCAGGGGAGCCTAAAATATGTATTTTCGTTGAAAACTGGAATTCGAAATTTTTAGGATCGTAATACTTTCCCTTACTATATATATAGTAAGTGAAAGTAACAAAAAAAAAAGAAAGAAATAGGGGAAAATTAAAGTGGTCAAAAGAGCGGCTTTTAAAAGGAGGTGAACTTTCTCAAGTAAATTTACATGACCGATTTACCGATTGTAAATGCAATTTATGAAGCAACATATTTATTATAATAACGTGAAATTCATTATATACAGCAAACACGTAGGGTATAAGTGAACACAACGAAAGACGGAACAAAAATTAAACGTAGTTCCTGTTTCTTGTGCTGCTATTATTTATTATATTAGCTTGAAACGCTCGATGTAGCATCCGGCAATAATACATAAGGTGAATGATACATAAAAAATGCATTGTATGTGCCTAAAAACATTGTATGTGCCTAAAATGCTTTTAGGCACATACAGTGCATTTATTATGTCATTGATTTATCTATTCTTTAAATAATTGATCTTTATAAATTTACTTGATATAATCTAAATAAAAAATTGAAGTATTTTAAATTTATTTCAACAGTCGAGGTAAGCGGAAGTCGTGTGCTGCCAGCACCAGATTTCTTTCATTATAAGTGCGACGATATTTTTTTCTAAATTAATGCACTTAATTTTAATTGTATAAATTGATTGACAATCTTATTTAAATAAATAAGTGAAAAAAATTAATTATTATCGTCATGAATGGATAAACTGTGAGAATTCTTAAAACAGAACGACGGACTAGAAGGATGGGCCTTCAGAGGAGCAAGTATAATTGTAAAACCGTCAGGTTTTTTTCTGTCTCGGCCAGGTCAGCATAACCGTCATTTCAACACGACGGTTTTGGCAATCAGACGTCGTTTTTTTCATCGGTTTTGAACGACGTGTCGAACCGTCCTTCCAAACAGTCCTTTTTGAACGATCGTCTGAAGAGGCCTTAAGCTGCAACTGCCTAAGAATTCAGTCTTTCCTATCCGAAATATCACGAAAAATGGAATGGACCATTCTATACGACAATCGAATTACTCCACAAGGACTTGGACTTACTCTCAGTTTCAGATACAGCTACAGAAAATATAATGAAAATTTCCAGGACTGACTGACATACAACATGAACCTATCAATAAATCTACCCCCTACGACATTTGAGGAGGTGGCCTAGAGATCCCATGAATTAACCATTAATTCGGAAGTTAACATATTTGCTTATTGCTAATAGTTTGCCAATAGCAATCTAGCCAAAACATTATATGGTATATAAAATAAATGAATTTCGGTTTTGGAGTATGCCGATGATTTGGTACTGCTAGGTGAAGACACGGAAACCATAAAACTAAATACAAGTGTGTTAATAAAAACCGGTAAAGAAATAGGACTCGAATTAAATACCGATAAGACGAAATATATTATTAGTAGCAGAAACGGTGGCGAACTTAGTGATATTGATATATCAGGGCATACTTTAGAGAAATTCAAGTATTTAGGTCCAATGATACAAGAAAAAATGAAATCCAGGAAAGAAATAAAGTCCCCGTTAAAGGCGGGAAATACGTGTTATTATTCAGTTGCTAAATTACTTAGCTCGCGGCTTTTGTCTAGTAACTTAAAGGTTAGAATTTATAAAACTATCATTCTTCCGACGATCCTTAACGGATGTGAAACGCGGCCGCTTACTTTGAAAAGGCTTAAGATTTTTGAAAATAAGGTACTGCGTAAAATATTTGGTCCGAAGAGAGATGAGGGCACTGGGGAGTTTAGAAGGTTGCACAACGCGGAATTGCGGAACGTGTATCCTGTGAATATAATTGAGTTGATAGCGTCGCGGAGACACAAATGGGCGAGTAAAATTGTTGGGCTCGGTGAGGAACGGATTCCGAGAAAGTTGGTATTTGCTGATCTGACTAGTAGGCGTCCGAAAGGTAGACCGACGCGTCGATGGGAGGATTGCGTTAAGGCTGATCTTGGGGGCTTGGGCTTGAACGGAGAACATTGGACGAGTCTGTGTAGACAGAATATGGTGGTATCGGCATCGAACCTTCGGGTTCGGTAAGCCTATTATTATTCTTATAATAAAATAAATAAATAGATTTATTATACTCTATAATGGTAGTGCAATGTTGTTTTTTTTTATTTCCATAACTTAATATATATATTATTGGAGAGACGGAGTACTGAGGACAGGGATGTGACATCATTGCAGAACCCCTGAGAAAAAAAAAATTAATATTTGAATATATTTAAAGCCAATATTACACAATATATGCCTGTACACTAGATGGTGTAAATCCTTATAATTTACGAGCGAGCTACCATAGCCCATAATTCTCAAAATATTTGAACCTGTGCCGGGAGGTAGCTAGGAATCTAAATTAAAACTTAACGATGCAGGCATGAGGCTCCCGGGTATGCCAAGTATTTGAAAGTTCTCTAGCTCTGCGGGCAGTCATCCCCACCTACAGCAAGCCTCATAAATTTCTCATAGAGGTTGTCATACAACCCAGGTACAACGCAGGTACTATACAGATACATGTCCTCCTGTATCAACGATGTGAACACGTATTCAGTCGTCAGGGTTTATTTAATTTTTACTTTCACTTACCTATATATGAAATATATAGTAAGGGAAAGTATTGCGATAGTGAAAATTTTCGAATTCCAGTTTTCAACGGAAATACACGTTTTAGGGTCACCTGAGCCCAAATAGTCTGTGTGTGGTAAGTCTAGCGCAAAAACAGTAAGTCGTACGAAACTGAAATTTCATATTTAGAACTACTATACGCCCGAGATGTTACAGCAACATTTTTACTAAAACCGGCTGACCGGAAGTCCTACTTTATCCCATGCATTTAGCACCTTTTCACGATTTTCTCAAAAACAGCTCTAATGATTTTGATTAAACTCGTTATATCGATGTAAAATTCAATGCGCTTTAATATCACGTAGGTTTCATTGTGATTGAAATAGTCTGACAGGACTTAAATGCAGATATTTTAAATTTTCTTCCTCTAAAGTACCTTTAATTTTGTATATTATATAAAAATAACCATATCATCTTATTACTATTGATAAAAAACAGGTAAATATATAAGTTGAACGAATTCGATATCCAAATAAAGGAGAAAAATAATTAAATTTATTTTAAGCTATTGTTTCATCGCTTGGCCATTGGATGACGCTGTCATCGCCGCACGCTACAGTGGGTTAATTCTTATGAAATAGTCTGACAGGGCTTAAGTGTTATTACATAGATATTGAAAAATATATCTTCTTCATTACTGTCTAAGATTACATACCGATAACTATCATAAGGCAAGGATTATAAATACTTTTATTTTTTATAGAATATTGTTTATAATTTGTAATTTTTTTATTGTTTTCTCTTTTTAGATATTATAATATTATATTAATCGTTTAAGAAGTTGTCCTTTTTCAGGATAATAAAGGCGTTTTGGCGACGGAATGTGTATTGATCTAGGACAAAGAGAGGAAAAATTCGAAATGTGAAAAATGAGACTCGGACAGAGGCTATGAAGAGATATATTGGAGAAGAGGTGTGGAGGAATCCTAGTAGTAGCAGAGGACCTGAGGTGTCTCATATTTCAGAATGATTTACCCTCCCGAGGACTTTAAAGGATAGAATGTCCTTTCGGGGGATCTTTTTGTCCCATCCTTCCTCAAAGATTAATTGAGACCTAATAGCCTATATCGTCTTCTCAATAATCCCTTGGTTTAATAGCTTTGTGTTACACATTAATACGATAGTAGCAGTTGGTGGGAACGTCTTGCAGTATCTGGCACGATAAATTATCACGGCTGTTTTATTCAACGTAATATTTTATCTTAGGGTGCCCGCATAGGTTGTTATTTTTGTTTTTTGTTTTCTCTAATAGCCCTGAAGAAGGCCTTTAATTTAGGACGAAACGTCGGAACCAATAAATTGAGTTTATACAAACATCTCCCGTATATACACACAGTCAACCATTGTCACTTCATCACAATTAAATTAATTCTGAAACCTTTTTACTTTCACTTACCTATATATTTCATCTCTAGCTGTATTTGAATTTTTTTTTTTTTTTTTAACATATTTATTGATATTTACAACTGTACTAAATAAAAATACATCTAGTAAATGTGATGATAATATGTAAAACTGTCATGAAATATATGTAGAGACACTACCCAGTGGCAGCACTCTAAAAATATTCTAAACCAGAAGGTCCCGTGGTCATCTTCTTTTCAGACGCCTCGGAGAATTATCAGGGATTGAAGGGGAAGCATGGATTGAAACTAATGCATTGTAGTGGGAATGGAGTTTTTCATGGAAGGAATGGTACCTGGTTCGGGCTAAGTCAGCAACATATGGACTATTAGGGTCTTTATCAATGAGTGTGTTTGTGACAAAATAAGGAGCATTGAGGATTTTCCGAAGGATTTTGGATTGAAAGGATTGGATACGAGAGGAATTCGATGGTTTAGTAGAGCCCCATAGCTCTACTCAGTAAGTCCATATCGGTCTTATGATGGTCATATAAATAAGTCTTTTGTAATTAAGTGGAAGGTTGGAGCGTTTGTCCAGTATGAAAATTCTTAAATTGATTATCTTATTGTTATTATTATTGTTTTCCGAGCACCAGATTTTTCAAAACTATACTTATGGTATTCATATTTCTCAAAGTTTAGAATATCAAAATATTTAAAAGTCACCCAAAGCTAAAAAATACTTCCATTTTTTGTGTTAAAGTTGCTTTTATCCTTTAACACGGCGCTATCTGAACAAGAGCTGATGCGGAGGGGTTGCTGGGATGAAACCTCCATCAGCACTAATTGATGAGGCACACCTCCCGCTTTGATCTGTCCTGCTTCTCTTCAACAGTAATTAAACTTCGTTCAGGAATCCTGCATTCCTTTAAAAGCCATTCATTGAATTGGAGGTTTTTGTGAGTTTTTGCAGAAATATTTACAGTCACTACTTACTATTCGACGAAACAAAATTACTGACTGATAGCGTATCATATTTTTTAATTTTTAACGGAACTTCATGTAAAAAGGCATCTTTCTCTCTCTCTCTCTCTCTCTCTCTCTATATATATATATATATATATATATATATATATATATATATATACATATATATTGTTTGATCAGTTCTCGACTGTTGATAATTTAAGTTTGTGTTGTTCTTAGGTTTCAGTCAATGAATAAACAATTTTATCTATGCGACGTTTCGAGAATTTATTGTTCTCATAATCATGCCTTAACAGTGGAAAAACAAAAAAACAGAACATTAATATTATTATATAATAATTAATATAAGATTTTATTGTTAGAGATATAAAAAAGAGTACATTGAACAATGAATACTCATACAGTAGGTACATAGATATTTTAAATTAGGATTTACATTAAAGATATCATTATAAAATTACTTACAATTTTGTACAAAATAGTGTCTTAATTAGACATGTTTAGCCAGCAAGCTTTGAAAGAACACTGAAAAAATAAAAAAGGAATAGTTCAAGTATGGAAGATTTTTGTAGGAATTTATCATGACGTCAGGAGTCTGGGGTATTCTCCCTCCTATTGTTGAGTTGTTTTCGTTTTATTTCGTATTATTATTAAGACGTTTATTTTATTTCTTTAAATTTTAATATGTGTTTATCAAATTTGAGTATATCAAATATATATCATATATATATATATATATATATATATATATATATATATATATATATATATATATATATATATATATAATGATAACGGGATTTCGATACAGTTTTTACCATCATTAAGAGCATTCTTTCCTAAAAGTTTATAAATAACATACATAGCAATTTAGCTTTTTTTTTAAGGGGATAAATAAGTTTTCTCTATCTTCAAAAATAACTGAATTATGGGCGTATTAATGGGTAATATTTCAATTGTTTACATCAACAAGCTTAAATAAATGCAAGATTTCATTTTTTTTTTTTTTTTTTTTTTTTTTTTGCTTAACGCGCTTCACTGATTCTAAAATTCCCTACACGTTTTTCTTTATCTTCAAAAATAACTGAGTTATGGGCGTATTTATGTATAACATTTCAATTGTTTTCTTTTGTTTTTCCCTATTACTTTCACTTGCCTATATATGAAATATATAGTAAGGGAAAGTACTGCGACCGTGAAAATTTTCGAATTCCAGTTTTCAACGGAAATACACGTTTTAGGGTCCCCAGAGTCCAAATAACCAAGTCCAGCAAAAAGGTCTGTCTGTGGTAACTCCCGGGCGAAAACGATAAGTCCTATGAAACTGAAAATTCATATTTAAGACAAATATAGGCCTGAGATAGTGCAAAACATTTTTCATTAATATGAGCTAACCAGAAGAGGCACTTTATACCATGCATTTTTTATCTTTTTTTCGATTTTCTCAAAAACTGTTCTGACGATTTTGATAAAACTCGCTATATCGATGTGAAATTTGATAGGCTTAAACTTCATGTAGGTTTCATTCTGTTTAAAATGGTATGACAGGGCTTAAATGCCGATATTTTCTTCCCCTAAAGTAGTTTAGTTTAGTTTTTTTTTTTTTTTATTCGTATATATTCCAATTTGTCATAATAGACAATAATAATAGTGCTACAAGATCTCATTCATACAATATTTACAATATAAACAAAAGGAAAGTCAAATTACATAAAATAAAATCAAAATAAATAAACGTATACAATAACAAAATTTATAGAAAAAAAAATGAAGTTAACAAATAAATAAACAAAACATGTCACATTCATACCTATGTACAATATTTACATTCAGCTCGGGAACCCCGGACGGGGCTTGTCCCCCACTTGTGCTTCCCCTAAAGTACCTTTAATTTTTCTAAATTCTTTAAAAAAATAACCAAATTATCCTGTTAGCATTGATAGATAACAGCTAAATATGTAAGTTGTGCGAATTTAAAAAACAACTAAAGGAGAAAACTGAAAAAATATTTTTTTAATGCAATTTTTTTATTTTGAACATAGCAACAGTAATATACTCTTATAATATACCATTGGAAAGCTAAAGATTTTAGAAAAATATTATCTAATACACAAGAGCTTTAAAAGTTAATAAAGAGTGATGAAAAGCAAATAGATCGCCATGGTGACCGTGTAGTTATAAGCATGTGCTCTCATTGTGTCTAGTGGAAATGTGATTTATTCATTTTTATTTTGAAGAGTGATTATTAGCTCAAAAGGACAAGATATTAGTCTAGTTTAGAAGGTATAGTAAGTTAAAGGATTTATATTTCAGTAACAACTAACAAAGTGAAAAAACATGTGAAGTGTGTAAGGTTAGTTTTTTTTTACCATTAGTTTATTTAATTTAATAAGTTTAAAACTATTAAAAGCATTGTGTGTCTCTGTAAATATTGCTCAAAACATTGTGTTTCGTGCGATCCGGTAACTAAATAGACGCAAAGGGAGCAATGGCGTCTGAAAATATAACCAATATGGACCTACAAGAGGCAGGCTCTTCAACTATGTCAGAAGAAAATAACGAGTGGGAGGTGATTACAGGACGAAAAAGACCATCATCGTCAGCGGATCCCAGGCTATACATAAAAAAATCAAATAACATAGAAACCAGGAATAGATTTGACCCTCTTTTAAATATGACTGCAGGAGAATCCGAGAAACAATCAAACCCAATAGAAAATAACAAAGTTAAGCCACCACCCATATTCCTAAAAGGAATACAGAATATCGAGGCATTGATTGCGTTTTTGAAAAAAGAAATAGGTTCTAGTTACTTTAGTATCAAATCAACAGCCAGAAATTTAATAGTATACCCAGCCACCCCAGACTCCTACAGAACAGCTGTTCGCTGCTTAAAAAAAGTAAACGCCGACTATCACACGTATCAACTCTCGGAAGATAAAAACCCAAGAGTAGTTATTAAAGGACTTCACCCATCCACACCAACATCAATAATAAGTGAAGAACTGAAAGCCAAGGGCTATGAAGCTGTGAACGTTACGAATGCTATCTCAGCCAGAACCAAACAACCACTCCAAATGTTCTTTGTCGACATTTCCAAAAATACATTCAATGAGAAAATATTTGAATTGAACTACGTTTATTATACGAGGATAAAAGTAGAAGAAATTCGAAAAAAGAGAGAAATACCTCAGTGCTTCAGATGCCAGGGATTTGCCCACACAAAATCGTACTGTAATCACCAACCACGCTGCGTACGATGCGGAGAGGCCCATGAAAGCGCTGCATGCGTCAAAACTAGGGAGACGCCGGCCAAATGCGCTAACTGCGGAGGGGCACACCCCGCCAATTACAGAGGATGCCAGGCCCTCAAGAACCTGCGAACTCAGAGGACCCAGAGTTACCGCCCTACACCGGTGGCTGTCCAACCTCCTCCGGATCTAGAACATTTTCCAGCCCTGCCGAACGGCCTTCAGCAACATCAGCCCCTGGAACCTGTCGGTGTTAATCCCAGAATGGAGCGCCCAAACTGCCCTCGGCCCAACGTGGAAGCTCAGCCTCAGCCGCATCTAAGACCAGGTATGAGGGAAGACAGTAGTCAGTTGGTACCACCAGCTGGACCTGAACCTTATTTACAATCCAACATACTAAATAATTTAAATGCCCTCATTCAGCCCCTTTACAGCCTAATTAGCCAATTATCGCACTTAACACAAGCATTAGCAGCAAATTATGGACATTAGTACTCTAACTGTTGGCTCCCTGTCAATCCTCCTTTGGAATACTAACGGACTACTTCGACATAAGACTGAATTGGAAATTTATCTTCATAAAAAACGTATCGACATTGTACTTTTGACAGAAACTCATCTCACATCACGCAACAAACTTTCTATACCTAACTATAATTTATACAGAACAGACCATCCCGACAATACTGCTCACGGAGGGACAGCTATATTAATAAAATCGACACTAAAACATTACCATATACACGTAGACTCAACGGCTCAGATACAAATAACAGGAATACAGTTACAGACTAAATACAAAAACATAACACTAGCTTCTATTTACTGTCCCCCCAAATATATCATTACCGATCAAATGTTTATTGATTTATTTAACTCGTTTGGTAGAACATTCCTGGCAGGGGGGGACTTTAACGCAAAACACAAAACTTGGGGTTCTCGTTTGTGCACACCAAGGGGCAGAAAACTCAAATCTGCTATTGACCAATTATCATTGAACGTATTTTCTCCTGACAAACCGACTTACTTACCAAATTCTTGTCACAAAAAACCTGACGTACTTGACATATTTGTAGCCAAAGATTTAACGACTCTACCGATTACAGTTACAACTGAAACAGACCTTGGCTCAGATCATTTACCGGTGAACCTGATGTTGGGGGTGGAGAAATTCTTTGCGGAAAGAAGACCGTCGCTTACCTACGGAATCGTAGATTGGGATCTATTCAACAAGCATATTAATGCCTAGCTCACTGTCCCTAAAGAACTAAAAACTGAAAAAGACCTAGAAGATGCAGTTGAACTCTTCACTTCGACCGTTCAAGAAGCTGCATGGTCCTCACAACAAATAAGGAGAAGACCAGGAATAACTTCGCCATCCTACCCTCAATATATCAGGGACCTAATCCGAGCCAAGAGACGATCACGCAAACAATGGCAAACTAACAGACTTCCTTCAGACAGACGAATCTTCAACAAACTTAACAATGAACTTAAAACTGAAATACGAAAATTTAAACAAACTAACTTTGACAAAAATCTGGAAAACCTGACAATCGACGACAACAGCCTTTGGCGACATACCAAACGAATTCTGAAACAACGTGAAGTTTCTGCCCCATTGAGAAACGATGATGGTTCTTGGGCCGTGTCGGATAAAGACAAATCTGAAATCTTCGTTGACTATCTTTCAAGTGTTTTTCAACCTCACTCAGACTTAACAGACATACAACACGAAAATTATGTACAGAAATTCTTCCCATGTCTCTTCCACCGAAATCCTTTACTCCTTCCGAGGTATCTAGACAGATTATGAAAATGCCGAAAAGAAAGACTCCTGGTTACGACCTTATCACTGCTGAGGTGCTTCAAAAAATCCCAAGAAAAGCTTTAGTATTTCTCACTACATTATACAATGCTATACTCAGGACGACCAAATTCCCAATTCAATGGAAATATTCTACGATTTCAATGATACATAAACCTAACAAAGACAAACACAGACCTGATTCCTACAGACCAATTAGCCTTCTTCCAGTATGCTCAAAAATATTTGAAAAATTATTGTACGGACGCATTATTAACATACTGACTGACCACAACATATTACCAGACCATCAATTCGGATTTCGCTCTTTTCACTCCACAACACAACAGCTACACAGAGTAACGGACTTTATTTCCACTGCACTTGAACTAAAACAATACGCTTCTGGGGCATTTTTGGATGTTACTCAAGCTTTTGATAGGGTGTGGCACCAGGGTATTCTTTTTAAACTAAAACCCATACTTCCAAGCACTTATTATCTAGTTTTACAATCTTTTCTCTATGACCGCTTCTTTTCTGTCCGACAGGGTTCTGAGACCTCATCAGTCAAGCCAGTCTCTGCAGGAGTTCCCCAAGGTTCTATCCTGGCCCCTCTTCTGTACTTAATATACACATATGACTTACCGATAAACGAAAACATCCTAACTGCGACATATGCCGACGACACTGCAATTATTACTAAAAACACAGACCCTACACAGGCCAGTATGACTTTACAACATCACTTGGACAATGTACAAAACTGGTGTAGGAAATGGAAATTAAAGATTAACCACGACAAATCACTACATGTTACATTTACACTTAGACATGGAACCTGCCCTCCAGTTTACGTAGACAATCACCAGATACCACAATCAAACACAGTAACGTACTTAGGACTTATTTTTGACAAAAGGTTGACATGGGACCCACACGTTAAGACTAAACGTAAAACTCTAAATTTTCGACTGAGACTATTGTATTCGATACTTCATAGACATTCTAAATTACCCATCAGACAGAAACTTAACGTATACACTTATTTATTAAAACCAATATGGACTTACGCTTGCCAAATATACGGACCTGCTAAAAAGACACACATACGAAAAATACAAACATTTCAATCGCAATTTTTAAGAATGGCAACGAACTCACCACCATATGTTTCAAACGACACCCTTCATACTGACTTACGTATTCCTACTATAACAAACCACATTCGATCGACTTACAAACGATTTCATGACAAACTAAATGGACACAAACTTGTACAAAACATGGCTACAACTGACTTACCATCCATAACTCGGCGTAGGCTGAAAAGGAGTTGGATGAGGGACCTCCTGACCTGAAAATATAGTTGTGCTTAATGTCAGGAGGATGCACCACTGGGTGCTGTCCCCCTCATGCCTGCCCACGCCATGTTTCCCTAGATTTTATCACATTTGCTTATTGTAATATTTTTTACAGGTGTAAATAAAATGATTAGTGAAAAAAACAAAAAAAAAAAAAAAAAAAAAAAATAATAATAAAAAAGCAAATAGAACTAATTATTTTAGATAATAATACAATCGATTTTTTAATAAAACACATGTTTCTATATAAATTCAATTTAATCAATTCTTTAATAGTTTCACGTATTTTTATGTTTATGTGTATTTAAAAATTCTTTCATTGATTTCATAAATGGAGGTAAGTGAAAGTCGTGTTTTGCCCGCACTTGATTTTTTTTTTTTTTTTTTTAATTTGAGAAGCCACGACGTTTTGAGATGCGTAGAATCCGAATAACGAAAAAAAAACAAAAAAACATTTGTCCTAATTATTAAATAATTGAAAGATAAATTTTTCTTTTAATGATATTCGATAAAGAATTAAATTTTTGACAAAATGAAAAAAGAATCATTGAAATTAGTTAACATCTAGCTGAGATATTGCGTTTTGAAATCAGCGGTAGTGATCTGATTTTATCCTTTGAATTATTGCTTTTCATATTACATAACTGCCCGTCAACAGCTATAGTAACAGTTATGCCCAAATATTGTTATTCGGAAATAAAAACCATTGTTTAATAATTTGCAGAGGTTTTTTTTTTTTTTTTTTAAAGGGCATGTCAGGCATGAGGGAGGTCGATACCCATTGGCATCTACTCCTAACTTGAATTTTAAAAGAGTTTACTTAAGGAGATCTCTTAGCCAGCTTCTTTCCAGCCTTCTTTGAATATTCCCTAGCATGTCTGTCGTGGCTATGTTTTGTATGAGTTTGTAAGTATGTCCGTGAAGTTTGTCAAAAAATTTTATGTAAGAAGTCCGAATGTGATCTTGTACCATTGGTATGTGTAAGTCTGTATTTAAAGTTTGGTTACTGACATACCAGGGTGATCGAGTAATAAGTCTTAAAGTTTTTGATTGAAAAGTCTGGATTTTTTCAATCTGAGTCGGTTTCGCTATTCCATAAATTTGAGAAGCGTATGTCCATATGGGTTTTAGTAAGTAGGTATGAGTATTTAATTTTTGTCGGATTTTCAAAGAAGAGTGTTTGTGCAGTAGAGAATATAGAAGTCTTAGTCGATTGTTTAGAGTCAGCCGCTTCTGCTTAATGTGAGGCCCCCATGTCATCCTTCTGTCGAAAGTGAGTCTTAAGTAATGAACTGTGTTGGTTTGTGTTATCGGTAAGTTGTTTATGTAGACTGTTGGGCAAGCGTGCGTTTTTTAAATATGAAATATTGAATGAAGCTTTCTAAAAATTATTGTAATATTGATTTTTATGTGGGTACATTAAAAGTAACTAATATGTAATATGTAAACTTGAATGTTTGAGCTGTTCTGATTTTACCCCACATATTCACTACTGTTATATTTGTAAAGTAACATAGTAATAGATACAAAAATATGTGTAAAAGATTTAATAAATTGAATATTCTAATACAAATTAAAATGCTTATAATACCTATAGAAAGTTCATAGCTCCAAAAAGGCTCTGACCACAAAGAAATGAGTATTTTAAATTAAACGTCACCAGATTTTGCGAAGTGCCTCTTACTTAAAAGTTTCAAGAGAAACTTTCATAACAACTTCCTCTGTGCAAAATATTTAAGCTCCAAATTACGGTCATCCCCAGGCGTTTCTTATAAATCTCTTTCAGGAACTTGTTTTAAAAGATTCATAATAAGTTTCAAACAAAGGCATTTCAAAATAAGCAGCATTATAGCAATATATCAGATCAAAATGTGCTATTTCATATCATGTTTTCTTTTCACATCCAATGAAAATACTTTATAGATAGAAAAATATTATATTCTAGGAATGAGTACCTTAAAAATAAGAGATGTGTGTATAACACGATCTTTCTTGCTAACAGACAAAACGGAAAAATTAATTATAATGATGGGATTTGGAGATTGGGGGGGATGTGGTCATCAGAAAGAAAACACACATTAACAAGTAGAACTTGTTTTAATTAATTATTAAAAATAATTCTAATATTAAAATAATTTATAGTATTAAAATAAGTACTACTTGTTAATGTGTGTATTTTTTCTGATGACCGCACCCCACCATCTTCTTTGTCTAAAATAAATTATAATTTCCATCGGTGCGACAATATATAACCACAAAAACGAAATTTTTAGGAGTCAAAAGGTAATTGTGTTTAAAAAATAAATAAATTTATAAACAAATTTTAAAGGGTATAGCCGGGATAGGATGGTAAATCTGCCCTCCCTCCCCTCTCCCTCCGGCTTTTTTTGGCTCAAACTTAGGGGATCAATTTGGTGTCGACTAAAAATAATTAACCTAAATTTTTAGCTTTGTAATTTAAACGGTTTTAGAGATGTTTTAAAAAATCTATTTTTTCGATTTTATTAGTTTTTTCTTAGTAAAATTTGAAATTAATTAATGATGAATTTTTCTCTGATTTTTAGGAGTCAAAGGAATGAAAAAATTATATGATCATTATTCTTAAACGAAAAACTAATTTGTAGCGGAAGAAAGAAAACCAAAATATGTATTTTTTTAACCTTTTTAAAAAGTGTCAATTTCCGTTTGTTTGTTTTTTTCAGGAAATGTATTTTAAACTCCTCTATACACATGAATTATTTCGAATTTTTCGAAGTGGTGGAAAAAAAAAACTTTTTTTTTTTTCATTTTAAACTTATTTATTGATATTTACAGCTGTATACAAAATACATCAAGTAAATGTGATGGACATATGATAAATTGAGATGAAATACATGTAGAGACACCACCCATTGGCAGCACTCTAAATATATCCTAAAGTAGAAGGTCTCGGGGCCATCATCTTTTCAGACGCCTCGGAGGGTTATCAGGGATCGAGGAGGAAGACAGAATGGAAACCAGTGGATTAGGGTGGGAATGGAGTTTTTCATGGAATGAATGACACCTGGTTCGGGCTAAATCATTAACATGTGAAACTTTAAGGTCTTTATGGATAAGTTTATTCGTGACAAAATATGGAGCATTGAGGATTTTACGAAGGATTTTGGATTGAAAGGATTGGATACGAGAGGAATTCGATGGTTTAGTAGACCCCCATAGCTCTACTCCGTAAGTCCAGATTGGTCTTATGATGGTCATGTAGATGAGTCTTTTGTAGTTAAGAGGAAGCTTTCACCGTTTGTCTAGTAAGTGTTGAAGTAACCGAAAGCGGCGAGCAGTTTCTTGTTGTTTCAGTCTAGTGTGGGGATTCCATGTTAGACGTTTGTCAAGTAGAAAAGTAGAAGTCCTAGGTAGCGGATCTGTTTAACCGGAACAAGTGGAATATTATTAAAGGATACTGTAGGGCAGGATGTCATAGGTTCACGACGAAGGGTAAAGGTTATTTTTGGTGGGATTTGTTGGAATTTATTTTAATTCGCCAATTCTGACACCATACCGCAAGATCTCTGATTTGGGATTGGAGAGTTTGAGAAGCAGCAGTTGGGTCGTTATTAACTAATAACACACAAGTGTCATCCGCATAGGTAGAAAGGAAAGTGTCAGGATGGGTTGGGATATCAGCTGTATAGAGTGTTCAAAGAATGGGCCCCAGAATGCTGCCTTGAGGAACACCAGCAGACTGAGAAAAGGAGGAGTAGGAACCATTGTGATTTATTATAAAGGATCTATTAATGAGGTATGACTGGATAATAAGAAAATATGTAGGAGGGAGGAATGTTCGGAGTTTTTTTTTTTTTTTTTTTTTTTTTTTTTTTTTTTTTTAATCTTGCATTTAACTCATATTTCTTATTGTTATTGAAAAATATATAAACAATTATTTCTCACTAAAAATTCAGAATTAATTTACTTATAAAACATTTTCAATCAATTGACTACTAAATGATTATATAAAATTTTACAAAGCGCGCGCAAGGTTAGAAGTCCATAACGCCGCCTACTTAGCCACAATAATTTCTTCTAAGGTGTCGCTTGTTCAGGTATTTTCTATGGCCATCTCTAGGGAGGATGCAATTTTGGTTAAAAAACTTATTTTCTACAAATTTTTTGATCATGTAAAAACTAAAAGTTTCTTAAAACACAAGATTTAAGGGATAAAATCAGTTTTTAATTGTTTTCATTTTTTTCCACCACTTCCAAAAAATTCTTTACTTAATTGAAACATCCAATCGAGACCTTCATTTCCAAAATGACTATATCCATTCAAGGAAATTTTTTTTTTTAACCTAGAAATGCTTTTTTTCACTATATTAATAACACTATTTTAAATTTTAAATAAAAAATTTTAGTGCAATTAGGAACGAAACTAAATGGTGTAATTCGTACCTTTAGAAAATTGCATTTCTAAATCGCGTTATTAAAGGACTTTTAAAAAGTGAGAAACAATTACGTAAAAATGTCAACCTTTATTTATTTATTTACTCGTATTTATTACAGTTTGTCGCAATGAACAATAATAATATTGCTAAAGGATCCCACTCATACAATATTTACAATATAAACAAAAGAAATGTCAAATTACATAAAATGAAACAAAACTAAATAAACGTATACAATAACAAAATTTGTAGATAAATAAATACAAATAAATGAAGTTAACAAATAAATAAATTTAAAAAAAATGTCACATTCATACGTATGTACAATAAAAATATCTATTTCATAAAAAATGTCCTTTAGTGCCGTTTAGAATTTAACGACTCAATTAATTAGCTCTTGATTTGGATGATAGGAGGTATTAGAAAAGTTGGGATTTCAATAAGAATAGAGATGCAGCATGAGGAGATATGGTTCGGTGGAGAATTCAAGGTTTTTTTTGTTTGTTTTTTTAACCCCGCATTTTCACTTCTAAAAGTTACAGCAATGCCTTTTTCTGCAATAACGTATTTTAAGGAGTTACATTACTTCAACGTAACTTTTTTTTTTAATTAATGAATTAAGTGATGGGGCTCACCTCTTAGTTTGTTTTTTCCTTACAACTAAAACTTTGTAAATAACATTAATTTTTCGAATAGTTCCTGCCATCGCTGGAGTATTCCAGAGGGATCCACTTGATTAAATGAGGAGTTGGGAGTTACGAGCCTAGGTGATTCAAAATACTTTAGGTTTTCTCACTTTTTTGTCTTTAAATTGTTGGCATTTCAACTCTTTTGCGACAATTCTTAGAATGCCGTTTTCTAATGACTAGACACGCTTTTCTGTTGTTTTTAATTCCTTGAAGTTTTGAAAACGTTGTGATCCATATAACAGCGACGGACGAATAACGGTTCTTCATCTGATCGGTTCAAATCGAAGAGATAAACTTGAGGATGATATTAAATGGTATAATTTGTAAATTTGTTGCCTTACAGATTTAATTTTTGAAAATGAAATCAAATGAAATGAAAAAAATCTGGTGCGGGCAACACACGACTTTCACATACCTCCATTTTTAAAATCAATAAAAGAATTTTCAAATACAGTTAGATAAAAATATACGTGAAACTATTAAGAATTAATTAATTGAATTATATAGAAACATGTGTTTATTAAAAATCTATATATATATCTAAAATTATCAGTTAGTTTTATCTTCTTTTATCACTTTCTATTAACTTTAAAAGCTTGAGTATAAGATAATATTCTTTCTAAAATTTAGCTTTCCACGGTAATTCATACATAATAAATACTGTTCCTATGTTCAAAACAAAAAAATCTGGTGCGGGCAACACACGACTTTCACTTACCTCGATTTTTAAAATCAATGAAAGAATTTTCATATACAGTTAGAGATAAAAAATACGTGAAATTATTAAGGAATTAATCAAATTGAATTTATATAGAAACATGTGTTTTATTAAAAAATCTATTATATTATTATCTAAAATTATCAGTTAGTTTTATCTTCTTTTTATCACTTTCTATTAACTTTTAAAAGCTTGAGTATAAGATAATATTCTTTCTAAAATCTTTAGCTTTCCAACGGTATATCATACATAAATATTACTGTTCCTATGTTCAAAAACAAAAAAATCTGGTCGGGCAACACACGACTTTCACTTACCTCGATTTTTAAAATCAATGAAAGAATTTTCATATACAGTTAGAGATAAAAATACGTGAAATTATTAAGGAATTAATCAAATTGAATTTATATAGAAACATGTGTTTTATTAAAAAATCTATTATATTATTATCTAAAATAATCTGTTAGTTTTATCTTCTTCTCATCACTCTCTATTAACTTATAAAAGCTTGTGTATGAGATAATATTTTTTCTAAAATCTTTAGCTTTCCAACGGTATATCATACATGTATATTACTGCTCTTATGTTCAAAAACGAAAAATTGCATTAAAAAAATATTTTTTCTGTTTTCTCCTTTAGTTGGGTATCAAATTTATTCAATTTATATATTTACGTGTTTTTTATCAGCGTTAACAAGATAATCTAGTTATTATTATTGAATCTACAAAATGAAAGGTACTTTAGGGAAAGAAAATTTAAAATATCGGCATTTAAGCCCTGCCAGACCATTTTTATCCAAATAAAAACTACATGATATTAAAGTCCAATAAATTTTACATCGATATAGCGAGTTTAATCAAAATCGTCGGAACCGTTTTTGAGAAAATCGAAAAAAGGTGCAAAATGCATGGTATAAAGTGCCTCTTCTGGTAAGCTCATTTGATGAAAAAAGTTTTGTCACGTCTCAGGCGTATATTTTTCTTAAATATGAAATTTCAGTTTCATAGGACTTACCGTTTCCGCCAGGACTTACCACACACACACCCCACCACACACACACACAGACCTTTTTGCGGGACTTGGTTATTTGGACTCAGGCTACCCTAAAACGTGTATTTCCGTTGAAAACTGGAATTCGAACATTTTCACGATCGCAATACTTCCCCTTACTATATATAGTAAGTGAAAGTAAAAATTGACAATATGATAATAATAAAAATAATCTTCGGTGCTACTGGCCTAGAAGGGGCACACAGGTTGCTGGTCAGCCCTAAGCAGCAACCTAAAAACCTAGAAGTTAAGACCATTAATATTAAGTAAATTTATTTGAATTTGTGGTGTTTCTGGGTTCTCTTTGAGTATTCCGTCTTCTTCTCGTTGATCTTGAGACCTCTTTTATTTGCCCCTCGTTTTTAGACAATAAAAGGTATCCAGAAAAGGATTTGATCAATGGTGATACCTAGGTTTATGGCTGAGGGTGATTGGGTTATCATTTAGGATAAACTTGGGAATGATGATACTATAAATACCTAGTGTGATTTCACCTGTTCTTAATTAACTAAATAAGACGTTTAATGTTTATTCGCTTGTTAAGAGGCTGTAAATTGAGTTGAGAAAGTTGTAACGCAACACGGATTGCAAGATACGACTTGGAAAACTTAACGACTTCCCGGCAGCGTTAACTAATGAGTAAGCAGTCGTTAAAGTAGTTTTTATCAGGAAGAGCTGAAAGTTCACTTGAAGATCTCAAAATAACACAAATACGCTCTTCTGGTGCGGGCGACACACGACTTCTACTTACCTCCATTTTTAAAATCAATGAAAGAATTTTCAAATACGGTTAGAGATAAAAATAAGTGAAATTATCAAGGAATTAATCAAATTGAATTTATGTAGAAACATGGGTTTTATTAAAAAATCTATTATATTATTATCTTAAATACTCAGTTAGTTTTATCTTCTTTTCATCACTCTCTATTAACATTTAAAAGCTTGTGTATGAGATGATATTTTTTCTAAAATCTTTAGCTTTCCAACGGTATATCATACATGTATATTACTGCTCTTATGTTCAAAAACGAAAAATTGCATTAAAAAAATATTTTTTCTGTTTTCTCCTTTGATTGGGTATCGAATTTATTCAATTTATATATTTACCTGATTTTCATTAGCGTTAATAAGATAATCTAGTCATTATTATTGAATCTAAAAAATTAAAGGTACTTTAGGGGAAGAAAATTTAAAATATCGGCATTTAAGCCCTGTCAGACCATTTTTATCCAAATAAAACCTACATTATATTAAAGCCCATTAAATTTTACATCGATATAGCGAGTTTAATCAAAATCGTTGGAAGCGTTTTTCGAGAAAATCGAAAAAAGGTGCAAAATGCATGGTATAAAGTGACTCTTCTGGGAAGCTCATTTTGATGAAAAAAGTTTTGTCACGTCTCGGGCGTATAGATGTCTTAAATATGAAATTTCAGTTTCATAGGACTTACCGTTTCCGCCCGGGAGTTACCACACACACACACACACACACACACAGACCTTTTAGCGGGACTTGGTTATTTGGACTCAGGGGACCCTAAAACGTGTATTTCCGTTGAAAACTGGAATTCGAAAATTTTCACGATCGCAATACTTCCCCTTACTATATATAGTAAGTGAAAGTAAAAAGGGTTAGTCAAGATGCTTTTATACATCAGTTCAACCGAGATTCCTCACCTTTAAATGGTATTTTATGGAAAAGAAAAAATTCATTTTCGGCATTTTTTATTTCGCTTTTTTTACCGCTGCACAGACGGTTAAAAAAATTTGCAGTGTGAATGATGATGATGCCTTAGAAGAAAGCACCGTGCGTAAGAGGTTTCTCGGTTCAGAACCGAAAATTTTCACGTAAATAGGCAAAGCGCTTGCGTCAACCCTCATTATATTAGTATTCTTACTTGCGAGATAAACTTTTGACCCTGAAATTTCTGAAGTGTTCTTATAATTGGTTATTAATTTTATATTTACTAATATTTTTTATTATCAATAATAAAAACTGAAATAATTAATAATATCTAATCTGCAAAGTATATTGAAAAACATGTTTTGAAAATATCTATGTGGACAAAACCTACATAAAATTACATCTATTTAATTATACTTATCTACTAATATAGCGAGTTCCATCAAAGTCGTAAAAGTCTTTTTTAGAAATTCGTGAAAATGAAGTGGATCTTCTGGTGTTTAGTCGCTAATAAGATACACAAACATGATGCTGTACCAAAGTAGTTCTATACTTGTTTTAAATATGAAATAAAGGTTTATCAGGACATTTCATTTCTGTGTGTATGTAGTAAGTATTACATACAAACAAACCCAGACCTATTTGCGAAACTTTTGAAAGACTTTAAAGTGTTTTTTCTGTTATTTTACTCTCAAGTTTCCTAGAAGAAAACTCCCTTCTTAGTCCTCTCCAGTCCGGTTTTCGATCTGGTTATTCTACCCAATCCGCTCTCCTTAAAATAACACAAGACCTCCAAACTGCCATTGATCACCAACAAATAACAATTCTTATCCTTCTCGATTTCTCGAAGGCGTTTGACACCGTTGACCATAGCATCCTTCTTACCAAACTCCAAAATCTTCCAGTATCCAACAGTGCTTCGCGCTGGTTTCAATCCTTTCTCTCCGATCGTCTCAGTACGTATTAATGCCAGACCAGCCCCCATCCTCAACCTTGCCCCTTTCCTGCGGTGTCCCACAGGGGTCGTCTCTATCTTCTACCCTATTTGCTATTTATATTAATGACCTGCCTCTCCATATTAATCACTCTAAATACCACCTCTCTGCAGACGATTTTCAAATTTACCTTTCCTTTCCACCTCCCGACCTATTACCAGCAACAAAAAGACTACCAGAGGACTTAGATCGAATAAGTCACTGGTTGTAGTCAACAAACTAAAACTAAATATCACTTCTTGAAAACTGTTCCACATATCCCAACCTTCTTCCTAAATGTAACCCTATAAAGTTTCATCCATCGGCCAGGAATCTGGGAGTAACCTTTGATCAAACCCTCTCTTTCAAGAACCATATTTCCGAAATTTCCCGCCGCACCTTTTACACCTTAAAGCGACTGAATTCCCTTCGTCACCTATTCCCGTATGAAACCCGGAAGCTCCTCGTTACCTCTATAATATTCCCCCACTTCGACTACTGCTGTACCGTATACGGTTGTGTTTCTGGGGATCTCGAAGTAAAAATAAAACGCCTAATTAATTGCTTCGTTCGATTTATCTTCGGGGTCCCGAGGTACACCTCCGTCTCAGAATTTTATAGCGAGTTGAAGTGGCTTTATCCTTCCAATCGTCGGAAGTATTTCCTTGCATCATTCCTTTGCCAAGTTATCCAATCCCGCCGTCCATCATACATTTTCAACCTTTTACAATTCAAATCTTCTGTCCATTCCCGCTGTACACGCTCTAGGCCTTCAGATTTATACACAACGGCCCACCAATCTGCACATTTTGACAGATCGTTCCTTATCCGATCCTCAATTCTATGGAATTCTATTCCTCTTTCTATCTCACTCCAACTCTCTTCCTGCATTCAAATCCCGCTTATTCATTCATCTCATGACCATCCAGTCAGAACAAAATTGTAATTGACTCTATTTTATTTTATTTTCAACATATTTGCGTATGTCTGTTTTCAGTTAGTTTTAGTCAAATTGTTTATAAATAATTAATTTCTCTAAGACTCTAAAGTCCAATTTACATGTTATGTAGATGTTATTACAAAGGGACTTGTCCCAGAATAATAAAGAATTTATTTATTTATTTAAAAAATATGGATTAGAAGGCTCGCGATAGCAAAACGTTTTATTATTTCATACATAAGGTTTTTTTTTTATCCTCATATTATTTATTTTGAATCTATCAGAAGTTATCTGACAATAAACAAATGAGCTATAGATAATGTAATATATATAACTTTAGCATCAGACATGATAGGCATAGAGAAGCAAAGTTCACAGCAACACCCTTTCCTAGGCTTTATTAATTTAACAGTAGAGGTCTCTCATCCTGGTTCTTTTCAGCCATCTTCTAACAGGCATTTCAGCAATTGACTTGTCGCTTAGTATTCTATTGTCGCGTCCGTGCAGTTTGATATGAAAATACGAAAAAAGAGTTCTTATGCGTTAGTCAACTGTTTTCTGTTGTAACGTAACTCCGTACGTAGGGTTTCGTTGGTTGCGTATCAAGGAAGTGTCATTATGAGTCTTAAAATTTTGTGTTTTTTTTATATGAGCCTTTTGCTTGAAGAAATTGAGAAAAAACACTGATATTTGTTCTCCGAGGTAAAAAAATAACTTGTTTGAGAAAGGATTATAAGTGTCAATATTTGTGAAATAGATAAGGCACACATTACCCGAGCGATCAGGTAACTGTTTGATCTCGTTATGATGCAAGTATTGAGGTAACCCTATTCCCTGTAACTCTGCAAATAATTGTATAACTGCTCGGTTACGGTCAGAAAGTTTACCATAAACAATCCCCCCATTCTCATCATAACTATTATTTGATTTATTAATCCCTTTCCAACATTCATAAATCATATTAAAACGGACAAATGTAGATTTAAAAAACAACGCTTTAACATCCAACTAAAAGAAACACACTTGTGTATTGACGTGTTTTTTTTTGTTTAATTGTTTGCTGATCGCATCGCGCGTTGATGGCTTTACCGATTTTGCTATTTTTTTGTTGGAGGAGGATCTTATGAAAGAAAAAAGTTCCTTTCGTAGGCTGTTTTTTTTTTTTTTTTTTTTTTTTAGGGAAAAGCCCAGTCTCGGTCCCTATAGCAGTTGAATATATTGTATTTGTATAGTTATGTTTGTTTGTATGATGTTTATTTATTTGCCAACTTTTTATTTATCTCAATTATAGGTTGATGTTTTGATTTGTTTTGTTTTTATTATATTTATATATATATATTTATATATATATATATATATATATATATATATATATATATATATCATTTATTTTTATTTATTATTTCATTTATTTGTATTTATCTCTATTATAGGTTGTTGTTTGTTTTTTATTTTGTAAATATATTATATTTTATTTAATTTGACTTTATCATTGTATACTGTATATATTGTGTGAATGGGATCTTATATCACTATTACTAATGTTCATATAGAAACAAATTGTAATATATCTTAATAAATAAAAAAAAAATTTTTTTTCCAAATCTAAAAAAAAAATCTCTCCACCTACCCTTATATGTAAATTAATCCTATTTGCCTTTGGTCATCCCATCACGCGTGAAATGCTTGACAGATTTTGGTAAGACATAGTTAAGACGAGATGAGATTATATATATATATGATAATTCTTTAGTAAATTGAATGTCGTTATAGTGAAACATTAACGTAAAATAAACTATGTTTCAAGTCAGTTCAGTGTATTATTTTTAAAAAATAATTTATTTGTATATATTACAATTCGCACAATGGACATTAATAATAATACTACAGTATCACATTCATACAATATTTACAACATAAACAAAAGGTTTTTTTTTTTTTTTTTTAATTTGTTTTATTAAGAGATAATTCAATCTGCCACCTTCTGGGGCAATGAGTATTAGAGATAAAATAAATCATTCATACCATATGTACATTGTAAATAAAATTAAAGAAAAAAAAAAAAATTAATAAAGACTAAGCAAATAAAAGAAAAAAATATACACAAAATTAAATAAGTACTATAAAGAAAATAATAATAACAATCTTGTTCACATTCATACCTATTTACAATATTTACAAGCTGCCCCTGGGATCACTGAATCAAACCTCGAGATCCACTAGTGGATGTCGAGGCACAATGCCAGAAGATCCCAGCGCCTCTCATTCAGCTGCGTCACTGGTCTTGAGAGCCAGTGGAGGCTGAGCGAGGGCGCTAGAGCCACATACACTCAGGGCATGAGTAGAGAAGCTGGCCATTGCCAGCACTCCAATAACATAATTACAAAAGATCTCTGGGCCACTGCCGCTTCAACCTACGAGGAGGGTTATAGGGATGTTTGGTACTGGATAGGGAGTGTGCCAAGGGATTAGGAAGGTGAGTAAGCTTCTGGTGGAAGATTATGAATTTGGAGGGGATTAGATCAAAGACAAATGGGATATTCAGGTCATGGTGTAAGGTTTTGTTGGTGACATAATATGGGGCATCTACTATTGTTCTAAGGACTTTAGACTGAAAGGATTGGATACGTTTGATATTCGAAACTTTTGCTGTTCCCCACAGTTCAAGTCCGTAGGTCCAAATTGGTTTAAGAATAGTCTTGTAAATTAAGAGTTTGTTGTCCGTTGAGAGATGAGATTTTCTGTTTAGTAGTCTATATAGCTGGCCATATCGTCGATTGAGTTCTTGTCGTTTGAGTCTAGTATGGGGTTCCATGTCAGTCTTTTGTCTAAGAGGAAACCAAGGTATTTGACTGTGTCAGAAAAGGTGAGAGGAATAGAGTTAAAATGGACAAAAGGGCAGGATCTGCGTCGAAGGGTAAAGGTGACTTGCTTGCTTTTTGATTCATTGACTTTGATGCGCCAATGATTGCACCACTTTTCAATCAGATCGAGATGTGATTGGAGGTTTGAGGATGCCGTAACAGGATCTGGATGGGATGAGAGGATAGCTGTATCATCGGCAAATGTTGCCAGGAAGTTTTCGGGTAAGGTGGGAATGTCTGAGGTGAATAAGATGTAGAGTATAGGACCGAGGACACTACCTTGTGGAACACCGGCTTCTATCGGATAACAACTTGAGAATTCAGAACCACAACGGACTCGGAACGAGCGGTTAGAGAGGTAGGATCGAAGGATTAGATATAGGACTTGGGGTAATAGGGTTTTTAGTTTGAAAAGCAAGCCATCGTGCCACACCCGGTCGAATGCTTGTGCTATGTCCAGAAAGGCACCTGTGCAATATTGCTTGCTTTCAAGGGCATAGGATATGTGGTCAACAACTCGAAGACCTTGGTGAACAGTGGAGTGGCCTGCCCTGGAAACCAAACTGGTGAGATGGGATTTTGTCGAGTTGGATTAACGGAAGGATGCGTTTCAGAAGGATTTTCTCAAATAATTTGGAAAGTATAGGGAGCAAGCTGATTGGTCTATAGGATGAGGTATGATTAACAGGTTTGCCCGGTTTAAGGAAAAGTATAATGGTTGAGTGTTTCCACATCAGAGGAAAATGGGTTGTTCGGAGGATGCAGTTATATATGTAGGTCAGGAATACTATAGCCTTTTTTGGAAGTTGTTTAATGATTTGGGAAGTGAGGAGATCAAATCCCGGAGATTTTCGAGGTTTAAGTTTATCGATTAGGAATTTGACCTCAGAGGGATTGACAGCTTTAGGAGGTAAAGAGAGAGGAATCGGCGAGGAGAGGGAGTCTTCAACTGCAGCTGTGTGGGTAGGATTAAGTTCAGGATGAGGAGTGAATGTGTTTGCAAGATGTTTAGCAAATTCCTCTGCTCTAGTCTCATCTGACGAGGCCCAGGAACGATCATGACGTTTGAGAGGATGAGAGATATGATGGTATTTAAGGATTTTTTTAGTTGCTTTCCAGAGGGAATGGTCACAAGTGGATAATGAGGAAATATAGGAATTATAGGATTGGGATCTGTAGGTTGTCAATCTATTTTTAACTAATTTACAATAATAATTGTATGATTTCCTGTCATCAGGATGCCTGGTCCTCTGCCAGATAGTCCTAGAACGGCGCTTGAATTGGATAAGGTCCAGGAGTTCTTGAGGTAAAGGATTTTTACATCGGGATTTTGTGGAAGAGAGAGGGGAAGATGAAGTCCAAGCTGCTTGTTGGATTAGGGTAGTAAAGGTATTAACAGCTTCATCCAGTTCTTCAGGGGATTTGAGGGATACTCTGAGATCAATATTGTCTGTTAAGATTTGACGGAATAGGTCCCAATGAACTGGCCCTCTGATGAATGAGGGTGGAGACGGTTTAGGAATGGGCGATAATGAAAGGGCTCCTTATTGGACTGTGATCTGAAGATAGGTCATCGAGGCGAGATATGGAATAATTTAGTGGGCCTAGACCTTTATGAATGAAAAAGTCTTGGAGGTCAGGATTGCGGTTGGGATCTGTTGGCCAGTAGGTAGGAGAATCCGGAGGAAGGATATTGCTGCGAGTAGAATTAAGTGCAGACAACAGGATTCGTCCGCGAGAGTTTGTGGTTCTGGCTCCCCATTGTTGGTGTTTTGCATTAAAATCTGCTCCTACAAGAAAGTGGTGTCCCAAGGAATTTAGGAATGAATTGAATTGGGATTCAGAAAATGGAAATTTTGGAGGGGAATATGCTGCAACAATTGTTAAGTTAAAGAGCTTGGTTCGGACTGTTACAGCTGTAGGTTGTAGGTAATTATGGACCGGTAAGGGGTGTGAATGATGGGAGAGGGAGTGATGGATGATGACAGCAGTGCCAGCATGTGCGGTTCCGTCCGGGTGGTCGGTTCGATAAATGTTGTAATTGGGGATGTTAAACAGTCGTGAGTTGGTAAGTCGGGTTTCTGTTACTAAGGCTATGTCTATATGTTTTTCTTGTAAAAAGACTGTTAGTTCGTTAGTGTGATTTCGAATACCGTTCGCATTCCAAAGGAGTAGGGATATAGGTTCGGAAGAGGTCATTTAAGGATTTCTTGCAGAAGTTATGAGGTGGGATACGAGGTTAGTTAGAAGAGATAGTAGGGGAGTCACGACTGATTTCAGTTCAGTGATAAAGGATGTTAAGAGACTGGTGATATCTGTTGCGTTAGATGGAGGAGGAATAAGTGGAATTTGATGTTGATGGGATTTTTGGGGCTCGGGTTGGGTTAGAGGAAGAGAATATTGAGGTTGGGGCTGGGGGTGTTGAGGTTTTGGATTACAACATAAACAAAAGGAGAGCCAAATTACATAAAATGAAACCAAAATAAATAAACGTATACAATAACAAAATAAATAATAATTTTTAGCTTCTTATTGGGTTGTGTCACGTGAAATGCCCGTTTTCAAGGTAAAGGATTTTTATTAAAAATAGGATATGAAGATCAGATAATTTTATTTACCTAATAATAATGATAAGTATTTATCTTCTTTTTCTACACATTTTTCCCAACGTGACACCAACTTTTTTTTGTCCCCGAACTGAAAAACTCTGAGCTTTGAAGTGAAACGAAATCTGAAAACGCACTTTTTACTTAATCATTATTTTCAAAAAGTTTTCCTTTGACGAAATTGTCTAAATTCCTGAACATGTAGTAATCTGTTGGAGACAAGTCGGGAGAATATGGTGGCTGCGGAAGAACTTCGTAGCCCAGTTCTTTCAATTTTTGCACGGTATGTTTTGAAACATGGGGTCTTGCTGCCGCTCAGTGAGATCATGAGGTACCCATGTTTCGAGCTTTTTTACTTTCCCAATACACTTTAATTGTCTGGAGACGGTAGATGCACTTGCATTTAGTTGTGCTGAGAGTCCTTTAACTGTTTGGTAGGGGCTTCCTTCTACTGTATGTTTGAGGACATCGTTGTCTATTACGGACGGAGGTCTTCCTCCGGGCAAGTTTTCCAAGTCGGTACTCCCAGCTAAAAACAGCAAACCAACGGCGAATGGTCCGTTCATTAATACTCCAATGTGAAACAACCGAATAATTTTCACTTTTTCAAGGAAGATCCTTGAACACCAAGTTTCCTGTTTTCTTGTAAATATCGGATTTTTTTAATAAGTTATAAAAGTAAATTGGATGATATAAAAAACAATCGATTCTGTCCATAACTTAAAATACCTCACCAAAGGAAACTGGATATTGAAAAGGATAATGCGATCCGAAATAAAATATTTGATTACACTCCAATAATCCGGACCGACAATCCTTTGTGGATGGGATAGCCCCTGGTCAATAGCGAGGAGGAGGAGGCCAAGTCAGGATCCTTCGGGAGTCCTTCCAATGGCAAAGGATAAATGTAAATAAGGAACCTCATCCTCGGATCCTTTGCCACGTCCTATTGTAAATAGCTAATCCTTCTCCTCACAAACGGCTCCTTTCACCGCCTCTCTATTCACCCTCAAAGCTTTATCTGTTCAGTATGAAGGGAAGGAAACTGGAAGAGAAACAAAAATATTTGTTAATACCTAAAATGAAATTACCAAGAAGAAAATCTAGTATAAAGAATATACTTATATGTATCACGCCTTTATTAAAATTTATTGCAACTCCAAGTGCGATTATTATATTATTTACTTTATATAAATTATACATAATTAAAGCTTTGAAAAACAGATAAAGCAAAAATATTGAGAATAAGAAAGTCGATATTAGGACCTGTTAGTTCGCTAGTACTTCTACGACAGTACTTCAGAGTTTCTACGATGAAAGTAACAATGATATTGGGTTGTTTCACATGCAATGTCCGTTTTTATAGCTTCTGAAATACATAAAGGATTTTGCTGGTCTCTGTTGTCTTCTTCCGAATGTTTACATATTTAAAGTAAACAGTTACTAATCCTCTACCTTTGTATTATAAACATTAGCTTCCGAATCAATTACCCACTTTTTAGTATACCTCCAAATATAAACATGGAAACACGCGATTTTCGAGTAATATTTTTGTACGAGTTTTAACTCGGCCATTCAGCAGCTGAGGCCGCTAGAAATATTTTCAAGGCCTTTGGGAAAGGGAGGGTTAATGAACGGACCATTCGCCGTTCGTTTGCTAAGTTTTCAGCTGGGGATACCGACTTGGAAAACTTGCCCCGAGGAAGACTTCCGTCCGTAATAGACAACGAGGTCCTCAAACATACAGTAGAAGGAAACCCTTACTAAACAGTTAAAGACTCTCAGCACAACTAACTGCAAGTGCATCTACTGTTTCCAGACATTTAAAGTGTATTGGGAAAGTAAAAAAGCTCGATACATGGGTACTTCATGATCTCACCGAGCGGCAACAATACCCCATGTTTCAAAACATACCGTGCCAAAATTGAAAGAACTAGGCTACGAAGTTCTTCCGCACCCACCATATTCTCCCGACTTGTCTCCAACAGATTACCACCTGTTCAGGAATTCAGACAACTTCGTCAAAGGAAAACTTTTTAAAAATGATGATCAAGTAAAATGTGCGTTTTCAGATTTGGTTTCACTTCAAAGCTCAGAGTTTTTCAGTTCGGGAATAAAAAAGTTGGTGTCACTTTAGAAAAAATGTGTAGAAAAAGTTGGTAAATACTTCGAATAAAATTATCTTGTTTTCATATCGTATTTTTAATAAAAATCCTTTACCTTGAAGACGGACATTTCATGTGACACAACCCAATATTTTTTCTAATATGATGGAGAAGTTGGGTGGGGATGCGGACACCAGTTTTGACAAACAAATAAAATAAGTCTGTCTTATCGGGTTGTTTTTTTCAACAACTACTTAATTATTAATTTTCTCGTTAATTGTGTTTTCTCTCTAATCAAGTCAATATATATCATATTAATATGTATAATATATATGTATGTATAAATATATGTATAATATCAATACATATATACATATACTTGATATTATAAAAATATGTATAATATCAAGTCAATTTTTCTTACTTTCAATTTACTATTTGTTTACTTTACTTTTTTTACGCTTTTTCTTATCTTTGGTACATAGAGGTGTGTATGTACATACATTTATATAAATTTCTTTTTCTACCTCTTTTACTTATGTACATAATTATGTCTATTTAATGTTATCTGGCCAGATGTGCTACCTTTACTTGTAAATTTCATGTTATTCTTAAGGGACAAAGTCCCAGAATAAATTTGTTTTCTATTCTATTCTATGTAACGCAAACCTTTTTGTTTACGAAAAAAATAAAAAAACATGAAGGGTCTTGGTTCAGTACTTAAAGAGATTCGTATAATTTACAGCCTTACGGAGAGTTGTTTAGGCCTATATCACGCTTAGCTACCAGGTTTTCCTCCCAATTTTTGGTACCCACTTTATAAAGGCTGTACGTGCCGCAGAAGGGTCTCCAGACCCCAGAGGTCGTTCCTCAGCTGAAATAACAGAATACATAATTCGGCCACAGCCGGGGTTCAATCTCGCGACTCGGAGAACAGTAGACTCTTTTTTTTTTTTTTTTTTTTTTTTTTTAGAAACAATGCTTTATTGAACAATATTACAATCTGTCCAATTTAGGACATTTTTAATAGGGATAAAGTACAACATTCATACTGCATTCACACGATATATACAAAACAATAAATTTATATAATAATAATACAATATAAATAAATACAAAACAAAATCAATAAAAATATATACAAAAGTCACTCATACCTATATACAATTTACAATCATACAGCACGTGAGTGGAGAATCTAGCCAATGCTAGAACTCCAATATACATTTTACAAGAGGTCTCGAGGCCACTGCCGTTTCAACCTTCTAAGAGGATGGTAAGGATGTGTGGAGCTGGATAAGGATTGAGCTAGGGGATTAGGGTGATGGATAAGGTTCTGATGGAATTTAGAGAATTTTAATGGTATAAGGTCTAAAATAAATGGAATATTTAGGTCGCGGTGTAAGGTATGGTTGGATACATAATAAGGAGCATTAACTATTGTTCGGAGGACTTTTGATTGGAAGGATTGAATGCGTTTGATGTTAGAAAATTTAGCTGTCCCCCACAGTTCAAGTCCGTAGGTCCAGATAGGTTTCAGTACTGTCTTGTATATTAGCAGTTTGTTCTCGATAGATAATTTAGAATTTCTGTTCAGTAGTCTGTATAATTGTCCAAATCGTCGATTAAGTTCTTGTCGTTTAAGTCTAGTATGCGGGTTCAAAGTTAGTCTTTTGTCCAGAAGGAAGCCAAGATACCGGACTGTGTCGGAGAAAGGAAGCGGAACGGAGTTAAAGAGAACTGGAGGGCAGGATTGTCTTCGAAGGGTAAAGGTGACATGTCTGCATTTGGATTGATTTACTTTGATTCTCCAGTTGTTACACCAGTCTTCAATTTGAGAAAGGTGTGTTTGGAGGCCTGTAGATGCAATTTCGGGATCTAAGTGAGAGGATAGGATAGCTGTGTCATCAGCGTACGTTGCTAGGAAGGTATTAGGGCAAAGAGGAATATCAGCCGTGTATATATTGTAGAGGATAGGACCAAGGACACTACCCTGAGGAACACCGGATTCGACTGGATAATAATTGGAATATTCTGCCCCACAACGAACTCGGAAGGAGCGGTTTGATAGATAGGATCGGAGGACTAGGTATAAGGATAGGGGTAAATGGTTTTTGAGCTTAAAGAGCAATCCCGGGTGCCACACCCGGTCAAATGCTTGCGTTATGTCCAGAAATGCACCCGAGCAGTACTCCTTGTTCTCAAGGGCAGAGGAAATATGGTCAACGACACGGGGCCCTTGCTGAACGGTTGAATGTTGGGAACGGAATCCAAACTGATGGGAAGGAATAGTGTGGGATTCTAATAACGGTAATATTCGTTTGAGGAGGATTTTTTCAAAGATTTTTGAAAGGATTGGGAGTATGCTGATAGGTCTATATGATGTCGTAGTGTTAGGAGGTTTACCTGGTTTTAGGAAGAGAATTATTGTGGAATGTTTCCATAAGAGAGGAAAATGAGTAGTGCGTAGAATGGAGTTGTAAATATATGTAAGAAATATAACGGCTTTAGATGGAAGCTGTCTGAGAATCTGAGGAGTGAGGAGATCGTATCCAGGAGATTTACGGAGTGCAAGTTTTCGGAGAAGATATTTGACCTCAGAGGGATTAACTGCTTTAGGAGGTAATGAAAGCGGGATTGGAGACTGAAGGAACTGTTCCACTACTGAAGTGTGGTTTGGATTGGATTCTGGATGAGGGGTGAAGACTTGGGAAACGTATTTGGCAAGTTCCTCGGCTTTGTCTTCATCAGACGCAGCCCAGGAACCATTACTACGACGGAGGGGATGGGAAATATGGTGGGATTTTAGAATTTTTTTGGTGACATTCCACAGGGAATTGTCACAAGCCGAAAGAGAAGAAAGGAAGGAACTAAAGGATTGGGAACGGAAGGTCGCCAACTCCATCTTTAATTGTCTACAATAAAAGTTATAGGAGCGGCGATCTGTGGGGTAACGGGTGCGTTGCCATAAGGATCTGGATCGGCGTTTGGTGCGGATGAGGTCTATGAGGTGTTGTGGTAAATGATTTTGGTTATGAGTTATCTGGGAGTGCTTGGGAGAGGAGGCAGTCCAAACAGCTTGTTGAATGGCGATGGTGAAGGAGTTTAAGGCATCGTCAAGGTCATCTGGAGTTTTGAGTTTCACTCTGAGGTCAATATCACTGGTCAGGATTTGGCGAAAAAGGTCCCAGTTTACTGGTCCTCTGATAAATGACGGTGGGGTGGGTTTAGGAATAGGAATTAGGGATACTTTAAGGAGCAATGGACTATGGTCAGAGGACAGTTCATCAAGGCGAGTCACCGACATGTTTAGGGAGCCTAATCCGCTGTGAATGAAGAAGTCAAGGATGTCAGGATTACGGTTAGGATCAGTTGGCCAGTAGGTAGGGGAGTCAGGAGGCAGGAGGTTGAAACGTCTAGAGCTGAGTGCAGACTGTAAATTCCGCCCACGACAATTCGTGGATCTGCAACCCCATTGTTGGTTCTTAGCATTCATGTCTGCACCCAGAATGAAGTGGTTTCCTAAGGCATTGAGGAAGGATTCGAATAGAATGTTGGAGATGGAATGTTTAGGAGGGCAGTACGCTGATGCGAGGGTGATCGGAAAAGAAAAAGTCTTGATTACTATGGCGGTGCATTGTAGGAAATCATAGGAGGGAACTGGGAGTATATGGTGGGAGAGGGACTGGTGCACAATGACAGCAGTACCGGCATGGGCTTTTCCGTCTGGGTGTTCTGTACGGTATGTTACGTATTGCGGTATTTTAAAGAACTGTTTAGTGGTTAGTCTAGTTTCAGTAATAAGTGCTACATCAACGTTTTTGTCTTGCAATAAAGCTGTAAGTTCGTCAGTGTGATTTCTAACACCATTCGCATTCCCACGCGGAGAATGGACAAGGAGTTAGGTGTAGTCATTTAAGGATTTTTTAAGGAAGGGATTAAATTTGATACGAGATTAGTAAGTAGTGATATTAGCGGCATAACAAGAGATTTGATTTCAGTGATGAAGGATGTCATCAAACTTGTAAGGTCTGTGACATTTGATAGAGGAGGAATATGAGAAATTTGATGCGGATGAGGTTTTTGAGGGTTGGGTAAATTTTGAGGAATAGGTGGTTGTGGAAGGGATTCAGGATTTTGAGGTATGCGTTGTTCCGGCAGGGCCTCTTTGTTCTGGTTTCCACCTCCAAGTAGATGGGCAAATGTTACATTGGAATCAATTGTTTTTGAAGGTTGTCTTCTGCTTCTGATCGGTTCAGCTGTTTCATCCAGATTCTGAGGTTTTTGGTATCTGCTTTTGAGGTTCTTGTAGATTTGACATCCCTTGTAGTTAGCCGGGTGGTCCTCTAGGCACAGAGCACATACAGCGGGTGTTGATCTTAATCGTGTACATTCTTCTGATTTATGTTGCTCACCGCATTTCACACAGCGTGGTGACAGTAAGTTCTCGTATGACCATATGCCTGACAATTATGGCACTGAACTATTTCTTTCTTAGTGTAAGGTTTCTCAACTCTTACACTAGTATAGTACAACCTATTGAGGTCGTAAATTTTTTCAACTCCTGCTGATGGTTCCAAGTCCACGAAGAATAGAGGCAGTGGAATTTTATCTTTTAGGACATTGGTCACTTGCCGCACTTTATAGCCTATCTCCGTCAGTTCTTCTTTGATAGCTGTAACTGGTGTCGAAGGGTGTAAGTTTCTAATTACAACCCTTAAAGCTCTCTCCTGGCGCAACTGATAGGTATGAAAATCAGCTTTGGTCTCAGTCAGATATTTCACTATTTTTCTGTAGCTTTCGGCGGTAGTCGGGGATATTTTAGTATCACTGGTTCTACTTATACAAGAATAACTATTAGGATCAGTTACTTTGTTTAACTGCGCACACATCAGTTGAAAATTTTTAATATTTTTAACAAATATTGGTGGAGGTAGTGGTTCCCTGGGTATAGGAGAAGATTCCATGGTTTCTTTTTCATTTTGGAGGATCTGAAATGGATTCGGTGTAAAAAACGGCGATTCATCAGTTAATCCTTGTGATGATGTGCTAGGCTGTGGTTCAGATCCTAAAGAGGTAGCTGAAGCGGTCGCTGGTGGAATCATTTTTTTATTATTTTCACGGCGAGGTCTCTGTTTTGTAGGAGACGAGTTTGAACCTGCAGATCTAGATCTTTTACTTGTAGCTTTTGAGGACATAACTTCATGGAAATATACTCATTGATTAAAAAAAAAAAAAAAAAAAAAAAAAAAAAAGGGAAAAATAAAAAGGAAAAAAAAAATAATAAAATAAATAATGAGATGAGAATGAGAAGGAAAGATAATAAAAGAACGATAAGCTAAAGAAAAGCAAGCCCGAGCTTGCCGAGCTAGCGGCAATCAGCTGATCAGTGACCCTCCTTTCACTTTTCACGATTCTACAAAGTAAATTATAACTTTGCTTACCGATATTTCTCCAATATTCACTGCTGTGGTTTTCTTGAAGTCTAGTGATGTTTTCCAGACTGAACTCAAGCGAATTCCTACTGAAAAGAGCAAAAATCTGAGAGACGAAGTAACGTATGACTGTTATCATCGAGCGCATCAGCTGTTATAATACAGTAGACTCTATCAACTAGACCTCGCCGATCCATAACATTCTTCAGTAGTGAGTTGTGAAAGCTGTGTTCATATCTTAAATGACTGTCCACAGCTTCCTATTACAGATATATCTGATTTCATTCTATACAAATAATTCAAATTACCATAAACATGAGTATATTATAGTTTAATTTAATATTAAAATTTAATTCACTAGTAAATAAGCCGCAATTTAATATAATTAAGTAAATAAGCTACTAAGAAATTCTCGTTATATTGGGCATTATCGTAAGTGCCTGGAGATGAAACTTGCTGTCGCCGCACCAGCGACATCTAGTGACATTTAGGCTAACTACAAGCACCGGCTTTAGCATTTCTTCTTAACCAGATCATATATCTTGTCCTAGCTTTATAACCTAATTGCAACAGAGGTTTAAAATTAATTTTCTTTTTTTTTCCCACAATTATTTTAATTTCAAATACTAATGATAATAAAATGAATATAAATAAAGTAAATAAATCAAGTAAATATAAATACTATATAAATAAAGTGAATATGAGTTATAATAATATTTATAATAACTAAATGAAATTATGTTAAGACAAAGAACTCGACTGAAAAAGATCATGAAAGAGTTTATTATTCGAATGAGAATAGCGATCAAAATCGGTCGCTGACTAAATAATGAAATAAAATGAAAAGAAAAATAATTTTTATACTGGGGCAGCTTGTCCTCTAAGAATAATATAAACCTGCATTAAATATTCTGATTTGATCCAGGTATCAATCCTTCCATGAAAAACTCCACTCCCACTCTAACCCACTAGTTTCAATCCTAGCTTCCTCTTCCATTCCTGACAATCCTCCGAGGCGTCTGAAAAGAAGATGGCCTCGAGACCTTCTAGTTTAGATTACCTATTGGAGTGCTGCCAATAGGCAGTTTCTCTTCATGTCTTTTTCATATGTTTTATATGAAGATGTAAATATCAATAAATAATTTTTTTTTTTTTTAATTATAATATTTCTCTTCTAGCTGTTACGTCTTATAAATAACAAATTATTCTACATATTATGAATACAAAAATACTTACATACACATAAACACAATAATATATATGTACAAAGTAATATTGCTACCTTATAATTAATAAAAGAAATAAAATGAAAAAAAAAATTAATAATTAAAATAAATAGTGGAAATAGTTAAAACTTATAAAGGCGCGGTGGACAGATGTTCAATGAGATGGATAAATAGTTTATGTTTGAAGGAAGTTAAGGATTGGGATGTACGAATGGACATGGGTAAGGAATTCCAAAATGAAGTAGCTCGAATGACAAAAGATCTCTTAAAAGAAGCAGTTCTGTAGGAGGGGATGAACAGGTTCAGGGACTGGGATCTTGTGTTGATAGAGTGGACAGAGGAGAGTGGAGTGAACATGTTATAGATATAGAGTGGTTTTATTTGTTCACAAGGATTAGTAAAGATGGGTTGCTAGGAAGAATTGCCGTCGGAATTTTGGATAAAGCCACTTCAACTCGGCGCACAGTGGGCAAAATCACCAATTCAGATGGACAAAAGTCAAGTCAAAAGGTTGAAATTTTCCATTATTAGTTGGCAACACCCTTAATACTAATATTTCCCGCCATACAAATACATAATAAACGAGTGAATCATTCCTCTTTACACAAATGCCCAATAACCGGCAGAGGGATTATCTTTATTGGATGGTCATTTATTGAGTTCAAGGTGTATTAAGAGCAAAATCTTTTGCTTTTATTTAACAATGGACATTTTTGAGACATGTAAGACATTATATTAACAAACTCGTTATTGAATATACATTGCAATCTCACCTGTAGAGTTAATTTAGCAATTTGTAAATGAATGCCCCTATTCCATAACGAAAAACTTTATAATCCCCATTTGGTCACATCAATCCTTCTAATCTTTAAATATTACAGAGAATTTTTGTGATTTTTTGCGTTTTGGGTGACACATCATTAATTTTTTTTAGACACAACACTCCGAATCAAAAGTTTTACAATCTATAATTTTAAGAGTTTCCTAAATGATATAAAATACATCTATTAGCAGGTTTTAGCAACTCCGAGCCATAATTAGATTTAATAGGGGTACTCACTACGTTTGCTATAGCATGCTATTTGTGATATTGCGCTAAACCCATCAATTTTATACAGGAAATAACTGTAGAAACTCGACGGGTTTAGCAAAATAACACAAATAGCAAGCTATAGCAAACGTAGTGAGTACCCCTTATATATTACATTTTCCGTATTCTGGGACTTCAAACGTAAAATGTAGGGAAGTTTTAGATTTTAGCAAATAAATTTGATGTTTGACCACTGTGCGCTCGCAAATCGTGTCAAAAAATTAATTTAGTTTTTATAATTTTTTCTTATATTTTTTTTTCATTTTTTCTGTAATCTTGTACCTCAAAAGTTAAATATAGACAAGTTTCAGAATTTTGTCCACCTAAATCGGTCGTATTTTCCACTGTGCGGCGTACCAGGTGGAGACCAGAGAGCGCCTGGGACATTCGAAGATGAATCCAATGAAGTAGATATAATGCAGTATACAATAAATATCGATTTTGGCCATTAATAGATATCAGTCAAATGAAGGATCAGTGTAATTTTAAAACAAAAATGAAAGCTTATTATGGTGAAACAAATGACGAAGACCAACCTTTTCTATGCCTACTTTGCGAATCGTCAGCAGTCTTCTGAACACTCTGAAGTATCTTTTTTCTTTGCTTCATTATTAAAAAAAAAACATACCGAAAACTGAAATTCCTAGTTTTGCTTGGAGGCATTTTAAAGTCCTCTTCCAAGCACGCTGTATGTTGTTACACAGTAGTTAGCATTGTTTATACAAACAACAACACGATTTCTTAAATCAGTCTCGTTAGCGAGGATGGCACTAGGGAACGTTGGGGTGGCAAGAGCAGGATTAATTTTCAGACATAATAGATATTGATCGATTCAAGAGCTTTTAATGCATCGATTTATTTGTAAACGTCGGTTTAATGATTGTAAGCATTAGTCTAAACCTAAAATATATGTTTTAAGCCCAAATTATCACCCTCTTAAAATAAATTAATCGTTGTCTGTAATTATTTTATAATTAATATATATATCTTGTTATTGGTTTAGAAACAAAGTAAAAAATGCATAGTATAATTCGATCATCGATTTCGGAGAAAATAAGAAATTTCAAATTTGTGCGATAGTTTGTTTTCGATATAGACTAAAAACACAAATACAAATTCATTTGATACGTTTAATTTTAATTAATTTGGCACTCCACATTTTTCATTTTTATGGGGCTGTGTGAAAAATAACAAAACAATCCATTTTGAGATACTTTTCTTAAATTATCGCTTAAACCAAATGCTTGATAATAAAAAAAAGCTAAGTATTAAGATTGTTATGACTAAGCAATATAAAAAAACAAAAACAAAGGTGATTACCTTATCATTCGTTATTACCTTATCATCATTCATCATTTATCATCGTCATCCGTTATTACTTAAAATCTTTTAATCTTTACCTCGTCACTATTTCTTACAATTTTATCAAATACTCATAAGTAATAACTCAAGTACTCTCAAGTAATAACTGTTGGCTATTTTTTAACAATCGAATCAGTAAACATAACTTAGCTTCTTGGAATTTTCCTAACGGACATTCTAGTTCTCATATTTTCCGTTCCACGCAATGAGCGTTTTTTAAACTGGGAAATATCACTCCTGTAGGCAACGCCTTCACGTAGTCACGTATGTATTTTTTTCTTATTGATAAGGGTCTTTTTTCATCGCCCATCTCTTTCTCCCCCTTTCCATACTCATATCTTTCTCCGTTACATATCCTGACATATAATTTTAATATTACATTATTTTAAAATTTAAATTATTTTTTATTCATACTGTTTCTCTTTTGTAATGACTATATTTCTTTATATATTACCTATACTCTTAACTATGTTTTTAATATATTACCGTCATATATCAACTCAAAATTGTTAATATTTAAAATTTTAATTGTTCACATATTTTTCCTTTATCATTTTTTTCATTTACTTAGTCTCTCTTTATATATTCTCATTACAATATTATCATCTCAATTATGTTTACTTCCATACTTTATAACTATCATCTTAAATTTGTTTATTTCCATACTTTATAACTGTCACCTTATTTCCATACTTTATAATTGTCATCTTATTATCATTTTACATTTAATATTATTTATGTTCCCATAATTTATTACTGTCATATTATTATCATATACCTAACGCATTATTAAGTCTATAATTACATTGGTTGTTATCTTGTTTCTTTTAGCCCTGATGAAGGCCCACATTGTAGGCCGAAACGTCGGCACATAATTAAAATAACACTTGTTTTAAATGTGTGTTTTTAATTTATGACCGCACCCCCAACAACCATCTTCCTCATCTAATTTCTCAACGGTCAACAAAACTCCATCATTAAAAAACAAAGGTGAGTTTCTTTTCGATTATTAATTAACCTTTGACCCTATCCGTTTTTTTTTTGTTTTTTTTAAATAGCAAGTGAGATGGTCTGGACGGTTCGAAAATTGTTTGATCCTCACATAATTAATTTTTTATTTGAAATCTTGAAGTTTATTTAGTTTATTTGAACATTTTCCAAAGCAAGGTATTCCTTTTTGTTAAAATATGCGAAGCATTCCACCTCCATTCTTCGAACATATGCATTGTTGTCAAGATTTCCCAACAATGCTGACATTCCTCTACAATGATGGAAATTTCCCTCTACAACACCATAGGTGTTAATAATAGGCGAAGGTATGGGGCGCCTCACACCTTTGAGATTTTAAATAAAAATACTAAATAATAAAGATATAAACAATGAAATAAGGTATTCGAATAAAAGATCTTGTTATAGACAGTTATTTTCAATATATAAAAAATATAGTAAGGGAAAATATTGCGATCGTAAAATATTTCCAGTTTTCAATGGGAATACATGTTTTAGGGTTCACTGAATCCAAATGAGGAAGTCCCGCAAAAAGGTGTGTGTGTAGTAAGTCTAGCGGGAAAACGAAAAGTCGTATGAACCTGAAATTTAAAATAACCACACGCCTGAGATAATACAGTAACTTTTTACGATTTAATAAAAACCGGATCAACAATTTGGCTTAAACTCACAATATGGATGTAAAATTTAATGTAAGTTTCATCCTGGTTGAAATAGTCTGACACGACTTAAATGCCGCTATTATTCTTTTTTTTACCTTTAATTTTGTAGATTCTATAAAAATAATCATATTATCTTTTTAGCATTGATGAAAAACGGATACATATAAGAGCAAAAATATATTTTCATGTAATGTTTGTATTTTTTGAACATTAGAGCATTAATATAGATTTATAATATACCCGTTGGAAAGCTAACTATTTTAGAAAAAATCTGGTGCGGGCAACACACGACTTTCACTTACCTCCATTTTTAAAATCAATGAAAGAATTTTCAAATACAGTTAGAGATAAAAATACGTGAAATTATTAAGGAATTAATCAAATTAAATTTCTATAAAAACATGTGTTTGATTCAAAAATCTATTATATTATTATCTAAAATAATCAGTTAATTTTATGTTCATTTCATCACTCTCTATTAACTTTTAAAAGCTTCTGTATGAGATGATAATTTTTCTAAAATCTTTAGCTTTCCAACGGTATATCATACATGTATATTACTGCTCTTACGTTCAAAAACGAAAAATTGCATTAAAAAAATATGTTTTCTGTTTTCTCCTTTAGTTTGGTATCGAATTTATTCAATTTATATATTTACCAGTTTTTCATCAGCGTTAACAAGATAATCTAGTTATTATAATTGAATCTACAAAATTAAAGGTACTTTAGGGGAAGAAAATTTAAAATATCGGCATTTAAGCCCTGTCAGAGCATTTTTATCTAAATAAAACCTACATGATATTAAAGCCCATTAAATTTTACATCGATATAGCGAGTTTAATCAAAATCGTCGGAACCGTTTTTGAGAAAATCGAAAAAAGGTGCAAAATGCATGGTATAAAGTGCCTCTTCTGGTAGGGTCATTTTGATGAAAAAAGTTTTGTCACGTCTCGAGCGTATAGATGACTTAAATATGAAATTTCAGTTTCATAGGACTTACCGTTTCCGCCCGGGAGTTACCACACACACACACACACACACAGACCTTTTTTCGGGACTTGGTTATTTGGACTCAGGGGACCATAAAACGTGTATTTTCGTTGAAAACTGGAATTCGAAAATTTTCACGATCGCGACACTTCCCCTTACTATATATAGTAAGTGAAAGTAAAAATGTTATAAAATAAATTCTAAAAGTTAACGAAGAATGATGAAAAGCTGATAAAACTGTCTGCCAAAGATAATGATATAATTGATTATATTATTATTGTATTATAAGAATTAATTATTTTACAATTTCTTTTTACCTCTAAATGTATTTAAAAAATCTTAAACCGACTTTAACAACGCAATTAAGTGAGTTATATGTTAAACGCACCGGGTTTTACTCCTTAGCACATACCTAAGTTTCAAACTTATATATTTTTTATTTATTTAACATCCCTTTATGCTGTTGTAGATAATCGGACGATGCTACAGTGATAGTCCTGAATTTTGCCTATCCTGGTTTAATTAGGATAGGGATCTTTAACGAGTATCTGACATCGCACAGGCTCGGGACCTCCTTTTAACGTCCCCTCCGAAGGACGGCATAACTAAGGATCTTTTACTCCCGTTAAAAAAAAACTAGGGCTACCTGCGGGTTTGAAACCGGGACCTTTGGTATAGGAGGCTATTATCCTAACCCCCTTTTGGAGATGTTCAACTTCAAAAACCCAGCTACAGGTTAACCCTCATACAGACTTAACCTAACTTACTCATATAGACTTAACTAAAACTTATATAGACAGTGTTTGAAAAACAAAACAAAAAAAAAACTTACATTTTCAACCTACTTCCTTCCCTAATGATTTTACCCCTCTTTGGGCCCCTAACAATCGTTCGTTCACGCGTGGTATTAATATTAATTAAATATTAGAGACAAACTCGGTTAATTATTCGTTGGAATAATAAGTGTGACAATAGGAGGGATTGAATTAAAGAATTCCTAATTACACGAGAGCCTCTTCTAATAAGAGTTAATTATTTAATTACATTAGTGAAATTATTCCTAAGAATTACTTGTGTATTCTAATAACTTAATTACAAAGTACCTTCTAGTGAAAATAAATGAACCTCATTGTACTCAAGCTTTATTTCAAGCAGCCTACAAGAAAACTTTTAGAAAGTTAAGGAGAATTCCAAACTCAAATGCTATTTAATAATGGAATTCAAACCAATAAATCGATGTCGACACAGTACTTAAGTATTTGCATATTTATCTATAAGTGTTTCTATTACACTTGTAACGCATACTAAGTGGAGCTAAAGTTGTTAGCTGAGAAATAAAGGTGCGGTAAGTATCTTGAAAAGATTTATCCTAAACCCAAGAACTTAAAAAATGTACGGTAGTATCTCATGCTACAGGTTGTGAGTTCGAATCCCAGTCCTAGCGGGGCTTTTTATAAGGATTTAATTAAATGGGGATTCACTTACAACCTCTCCCTCGGGTATGTGAGACCCGTCAGCCAAATGGTGACCACTCAAAATTAGGCGAAGGGAGTGATGACCCTACGCTACAAAATGTATAGAGAAACGTGAGTGTAATCTCCCAGGAGGTTACGCCGCGAGTCCAGGGCCTACACATCCTGTTGCGCCACTCGTAGAAGAAGACAGTTGTATCTCTCTACCTCAAACTCTCAAAATTCCAATAAAACAGCATATTGCTCAATTCTTCTTGATTAATCATTAACTGCAAGGAAATCCAAGAGGAAAATAGTCCGAGTGGCGGTCAAACAAAAAACTAAATTCTTTGAGTTTCAAACGGTACTATATTCACTTTAGACAATTTTACAAGAAGCGCAAAATCTGTCATTTATTTATTACTGGAACATTTGTTGGTTATTTGTTAGTAAGGTCTAAAGTTGATTTTTTCTTTCACTTACTGTATATAGTAAGGGAAAGTATTGCGATCGTGAAAATTTTCGAATTCCAGTTCTTAACGGAAATACACATTTTAGGGTGCCCTGAGTCCAAATAACCAAGTCCGGCAAAAAGGTCTATGTGTGTGTGTGTGTGTAGTAACTCCCGGGCGGAAACGGTAATTCCTATGAAACAGAAATTTCATATTTAAGACAAATATACGCCCGAGACATTACAAAACCTTTTTCATCAAAATGAGCATACCAGAAGAGCCACTTTATACAATGCATTTTGCACCTTTTTAAGATTTTCTTGAAAACGGTTCCGACGATTTTAATTAAACTCGTTATATCGATGTAAAATTTAATAGGCTTTAATATCATTTAGGTTTCATTCGGATTAAAATGGACTGACAGGGCTTAAATACCGATATTTTAAATTTTCTTTCTCCAAAGTACCTTTAATTTTGTTGGTTCTATAAAAATAACTATATTATCTTGTTATCACTGATAAAAAAACAGGTAAATATATAAATTTAATGAATTCGATACCCAACTAAAGGAGAAAATAGAAAAAATATTTTTTTAATTCAATTTTTTGTTTTTGAACATAAGAGCAGTAATATACATGTATGAATTACCGTTTGAAAGCTAATGATTTTAGGAAAAATATTATCTTATACACAAGCTTTTAAAAGTAACTAGAGAGTGATAAAAAGCCGATAAAACATACTGATTATTTTAGATAATGATATCATAGATTTTTAAATAAAACACATGTTTTTATAGAAATTTCATTTAATTAATTCTTTAATGGTTTCAATCATTTTTATCTCTTACTGTATTTGAAAATTCTTTAATTGGTTTTAAAAACGAAGGAAAGTGAATGTCGTGTGTTGCCCGCACCAGATTTTTACTGCAATAATAAGTTTTTTCCGGGGAGCCCGTGGCTGAGTGGTTAGCGCGCTAGCCTGCCACGCTGAAGTTGTGAGTTCGAATCCCAGTCTCAGGAGGACTTTTTTCAAGCATACAAATAAATGGGGATTCACTCACAATCTCCCCTGGGTATGTGGGACCCGTCAGCTAATTGATAGCCACCCACAAAAATTGGCGTAGGGAGTGATGACTCTACCCTATAAAATATCATCGAGTATCGCGGTGTGGACTATAAACCATACCGCGCGGCCAAGGGCCACCAAGGCCTGTCGCGCCAACTGTAGAAGAAGAATAATTTTTTTCTAAATTATTGCACTTTTCCTGTGATCTTTTAACAATATAATACGGATACAGTACTTGTTGGAATGAAACGTGGATTTAGTACTTTTTGGAAAGAATTAACAGGGATATAATATTTTTTGGAAGAATATAACGCGAGATAACAGTAATCATTACTAATGCCATTATTATGTTAATTACTTAGTTATGTATATTTCCCTATTCTCACTTATTTTTCCTTGTTGGCTAACTAGATTTTACTGTTTATTTTTCATAAAGAAAGCGAATATTCAAAGGACCTTTTATTTATTTTCGGCACTATAATAAGAAAGAATGTATTTTTTTTTTTTTTTTTTTTTTTTTACAACATAAATAACAAACTGTTTACCTATGTTTAACCATACTTTTTGCACTTTGCCAATATATGACTAACCGTTCCTGGGACCACCATATTTTGAGCAGGTAGGGTCTTTTAAGCTACTTAGGAGATAGCCAGGTGAGAACTCGCAATGCCCAATACTTGCACCACATGATATTATTTCCTCTCTTTTATATTTCCTGCTGTTCGCTACCCAGCTCCCAACAAAAATTTTACCTGTACTTTTGAGCGGCTACTTGTTCAGGGTTCATCTCATTGCATCATTAAAAAGGACTAAGGCTTAATCATACGAAAACTCATGCTATCCTTATTGATTCCAACTTCCTCTTCCGTTCTATCATCAGCCTTCTTTTGTTTTGTTTGATGATCACTCTATTTTTTTAGTTCTTAAATAGACATCTCGGTATAATCACTAACGAAACTTCGGAACCCGAATTTCCTTGAAATTATTCCACGGATAATTCGCTACCTACTTACACTATAGGCCCGTTAACTCTTAGTTAACTCAATCATTTTCGTCCACTTTGACTATGGTTGTGTGGTATATGTGATATATGACTATCGAAGGTGCTCTAGGACTGATTGAAAAAAATATTATGAATTGCTTTTTAAGATTCGTGTTTGGTACCTCGAGACGGTCGCATGGCGAGTTAAAGTGGTTATAATATTTGCTTGGATCATTTTTCTATCAAATCATTAACTCACACAACTCCTTACCTTATACGTCTACAGCGTCCTGGTATTCAACTCCTTTAACTATTTCCAGTAAACAAGATTCATGGCCGATCTCTATGGCCTTTTCCACAGAACCTAAAAATATTTGCTTCTTTTTAGCCCGGTCTCATGCCTTTTTGAACAATTTCCCGTCAAACATCCGCCATGCTCCATCCACATCCTTATTTAAATCTCTCCTCTTTAAATACTTTCTTTCCAATCAGATGTAAGCTAATTTTATTATGCCAACTAATGTGAGGTGAATAGTGAATTCATTTCAATTGAGGTGTAAAAGTTAAATTTTATTATTTTCGTAACAGACTCTGTATGAATCACGGAAGCCTCTATGGTTCTTTCTGCGGTTTGTTGAAGGGATTTTCAGCCTTTCACTCATGTCTTTTTTTCATCTGACCACTTTGTATTATTTCATTTATTCATTGTCTCTGGCTGAACTACCGTGTTGTCTACTTTGTGTCTGTATAAGTTTCAATTTGTGATATTTTGTAAATTTATTTTAGCACATGTAAGATCTTTCTGACATTGATCACCCCATTTCATGCCTTTGAGGTTTTCTGTAGCTGAGCCGAAGGGAGCCGAATGCTATGAAATTTTAAACGTCGTTTTCTCATGTCAACAGAAATGTTTGAGAATTCTTTTGTGGTTTTATTGGTTTGAAGTCTGTATCTACCATCTGTTTTTTGAGGTACTAGAATTCGACTTTGGATGTTTTATCTGTAAAAATCTGCTCAATAAGTCGTCTTGTTTTATTATCCGGGCTTAATTCTATTAGTGTGTTGAAAAGTGATTTGCGGTCAATTGAGTCGGATGTCTTCCAGAAACCTACAAATGTACAGATAGTGTGTATATCAGTGTTGTTTATAAGTTGAAGATTTGTCCTGGACTTAGATTTTATGTTTATTCTTATATTTTATTTTTTCTGGATTATGTACATATAGATGTCACTATGACATTTTTTATTCTTTTCACAGGTCTGTTTGTTCCGGGTGCACTAACGCGGGAAATAATTACCCTCATGAAAGAAAAGACTGCAGAACATCGGAAAAAGTATGTTTTTTATGAGGGAGAATAAAGGTAGAATAGTAGAGCCTTCCGTGGAGCACAACCGAGCAGACCTACGGCTGTGCAGGAAGGAGGAAGTGGTACTGGCTCAACTGAGGATTAGCCACACAAGACTGACCCACGGCTACCTGATAACGAGGGGGTCTAGTGCCTGTTATACCCCAGACTGTTGGATTGCTTTTCGTTCGAGGCGGAGCGAAGAAGTATTGGTAAGGACATGACACTGGTAAAATGTTACAAAATACCCATGAGTCGGCCACAAAACTGATGAGTTATCTAAAAGATACATCAATTTTTTACAAAATTAGAAAAAAAAATTATGTTCATGTTTTTGATTTTTAGTATTTTTATTTTATTATTGGTAATTATCTAGACTTTGTATAGTACTTAAATTAGTGTATTTGCATTATTAATTCAGGGCTAAAATAATCCTTGTGGTTAAAAAGCCTTTGTGCTACAAAATAAATAAATAAATATTTTTTTCTTATTTTTTTCTGTTGTTATTTGTACGTAATTGTATATACCTACTGCTTAGTTGTTTATTTATTTAACGTCACTTCATGCTACTATGGCTAATCAGACGATGCTACAATGGTAGTCCTAAATTTTGCCTATCCAAGTTTTATTAGGATAGGGATCTTTAACGAGTACCTAACACCGCACAGGCTTGGGACCACCTTATAACGTCCCCTCCGAAGGACGGCATAACTAAGGATTTTTTACTCCCAATAAAAAATCCTAGGACCACCTGCGGGTTTGAACCCGTGACCTTTGGCATAGGAGGCTGTTATGCTAACCACCCAGCTACAAGTGATCCCTATTCCTACTACTTCATAATTGCTTATGACCAGTTATTGTTTTTATTTTGTTCATTAATGTTATTCCTAAGCTACATTGTCCAAAAATTAAGTTTCTTGTTCTGTTCTATTTTATTAAATTGGCTAAAAGTTTCAAAATCAAAATGATTTTATATTCAGAGCGAATAAAATATTATATGCATGTCATAACACCCTTAGGGTACCAAATTCATTATGTAAATTCCTTCACACTAGAAACATACATTATAGCCCGGAGCGTAGGTCTTTTAAGGACGGCAATTATCACAGCTTGTTTTTATTTTATTTTTTATACATCACTAAAAAAACCTGTACCGCTAGTACCGGTTGAGGATGCATAGTTAAGGACATAGTTCTGTTTCTAGGCCAAGAGCTCAGCGAGAGGTGATTCAATCAACCGACAAGTTTTTCTTCTTGCTAGAGTAATCTCTAGTTATAATAATAATAATAAAGCGCTAAACGAACCCGAAGGTTTAATGCCGATACTAATAAGCTTACATTAGTCAGAAAAATGACCACCGTCCATGCCCAATTCTCTAACACCAGGCTTAACACAATTGAGGAGAAGGGATCACTTGTGAGAAGGGATCAGCTAGCTGGGTGGTTAGCATAACACCCTCCTATGCCAAAGGTCACGGGTTCAAATCCGCAGGTGGTCCTAGGATTTTTTAATGGAAGTAAAAAATCCTTAGTTATGCCGCCATCCTTCGGAGGGGACGTTGAAAGGTGGTCCCGAGCCTGATATCCCTATCCTAATAAAACCTGGATAGAGAAAATTTAGGACTCCCACTGTAGCATCGTCCGATTAGCCATAGTAGCAAAAAGTGATGTTAAATAAATAAACAAACAATTGAGGCGTTGATTTCCAATAGGTACTGAATGACAGTTTTTCGAAGATGATATTTTTACATATTTGTATACTAATGGTTTAGTTTTATCTAAATCCGTCATCAGAGTTTACCTAGAAATCATAGAAATCCTTTAAAAACGTATTTGAAAATTGCATTTCATTTCAAAAGTTAGTAAATCCACATTTCACTTTATTCTAAAAGGTATTAAAAAAATTTCCATCCAAAACGTTCAATATGCTCTGTAAATAGATAACCTTTCCTTTTGTTTTTTGTTATACAGCAGAAGCAACGAACCCCATAATATGTTACCATTAATTTATTGTTTTCGTTATTTTATGCATTTTTATTGGGTCACATAGCACGTCTTAATTCACTGCTATGGTGTTGATTAATGGTTTTAACCTAATAATTTTTTTTTATGTTGTTCTAAACACTTAATTGTGTCGCTTCGGTTTTCGTAGGTTCTCAATTCAACTACGTTTTATCATAGTATTTATTTTTGCAGCCACATAAATTTGATATACAAAATTTCAGAAACTCACATTTTAATAGATTAATGGTATTTTATCCAGTAAATGGTTGGAAAAAGGATTCCCTGACCTTGCTAAACATGAGAAGAAAAACCGTGCCTGATCTAACCTAATAGATGCTTTGTTTTGTTTTACATAGAAATGTACATAACAGATGACTATTATCCCGCATTATACTCTTCCAAAAAGTACTATATCCCTTTTAATCCTTTCCCAAAAGTATTATATCCATATTATATTGTTAAAAAGTCTTGGAAAAAATGCCATAATTTGGAAAAATAAGTTGTTACAACAGTGAAAAATCAACTTAAGATTTCTACCGAAACATAATCATGCAATATGGTCACTAGACCATATTTATTTATTACTAAATAAATAAATGACCGATTTTTGCGTTTCTTGTAAAAGTGTCTAAAGTGTTAGTACCTTATAGTATCTTTTAGAACCCGACGTGTCCCAATTCTCCTACCGACCCCATAGTCCACCGTAAGCTCCTCGTTTCCTCACTGATTTTCCTCCACTTTGACTATGGATGTGTGGAGAATGAGCGAAGTATATCATGAACTGTTTTTTTAAGATTTGCCTTTGGTACCTCGAGACGGTATAACGGGTCACTTCTTTACAGCGAGTCAACGTGGCTTCAATAAATAGTCAAAGTCCCGCAGACACTATATCCTCGGAACATTCCTATACCAAACCATCAACATCCAGCACCCTCCCTATATATACGATCTCCTAGATACCGACATCTATCTATCCCTTCTCACAGAATTAAAACATATGTACGTTCCTTTCAAGCCCGTTCCACCCGTTTTTCTAATTATCTCCCTTCAAACATCCGTCGAGCAACCTCTCTTACCACTTTCAAACACCTTCTGTTTAAGCTATCTGACTATAACAATTGTACTGTTAGATGGTAGTAAATATATATTATTTTTATGGTAGTAAATAATATATATATATATATATATATATATATATATATATATATATATATATATATATATATATATATATATTATTTTTTTTGTGAATTTTCTTTTAGTTTAACCAATGGCGTTAAATTTTATTTAACTATATCGTCATCAAATGTACTTTTTTCTTATCATTGTTCTTTTTTTATTTACGTTAAATCTTATTTCTTTAATTTTTCCTCACTAATTATGTTTCTTGAACAGATGTAGATGGTATATTATTTCAAATTGTATGTTATTCTCAGGGGATTTAGTCCCAGAATAAAGTTTTCTTCTTCTTGTTCTTCTTCTTCCTAAGTTTTTTGAAAGATTCATCTTTGGGGTCCCTAGGTACCTTTCCGTCTCCCAATTTCATGTCGAGTTGAGATGGCAGGATCCTCATCCAATCCTCAATCCGTTGGATTTCTATTCCTCTTTCTATCCGTCACTCCAACTTTCTTTCTACCTTCAATATTCCACTTCTTTAATCATTTAAAGACCATCCAGCCACAATATAACTGCAAAAAGGATCTATTTTATTTTTTTTTTCATCTCTTTCACATATGTCTTCTTTTTTATTAGTAATTTTTAATTTGTTTATATGTATTTAATTTACTCTAAGATTAATTTTGTACATTCTGTACATGTTATTCTAGTGGGAATCGTCCCAGGATAATGAAGAATCTATTTATTTACATTTTGGCCTAACTCTTGGACGCCTACAAGTAAGTACAGCGCAAATTGACTTATTAAGAACTCGTCCTTCACTCAACCTAACAACTTTGCATATCCACTTGCGCCACCGCGATACTTCTTCATTTATTAATAGATGAGTTCAAGAACACTGATTCCTTCTGCATTATTTAATGGCATTATCCCCCTTCAGACCAAACATTTACCGTTGAACCTTATTCTCGAAAACCTTAAGGCGTTGTTCCTCACAAATTAAGCGTCCATGTTTCACACGCACATTGAACCGTCGCACAAATGGCAAAATCATCAATTTAGGTGGACAAAAGTTTGGAATTTTCCAGTGCTTCACCTTTTTATTATTAGTTGGCAAGACCCTTAATACAAATATTTCCCGCATACTGTGTTTACAAATAAATAGTAAATGAGAGAATCATTCCTCTTTACACAAGTGCTTAATAACCGACTGTGGGATTACCTTTATTCAATGACCATTTATTGTGTTCAAGGTGTGATTAGCACAAAGTCTTTTTGTTTTTATTTAACAATGGACATTGCAGAGACAGGTAAGACATTATATTTCCAAGCAGGTTAATCAATATACATTGCAATCTCACCTGTAGAGTTAATTTCGCGATTTGTACATGTATGCCCCTATTCAATAGCGAAAAACTATATAACCCCCAAGTTACCCCAAGGATTTCTTTGTAGGATTTGTTTCATCAATCCTTGTAGTCTTTAAATATTACAAAAAAGTATTGCGATTTTTAGCGTTTTGCGTGATACATAATGTTTTTCAGACACAACACTCCGAATCAAAAGTTTTCGTTCATATTTTCCACTGTGCGACGCACGAATAATAATTTTGTAAATTCTAACCTTTAATTTTCTTTGCAGAAGCCGCTAAATATGTAGTTTCGCTCCTGGATAATAACACACATTCTCTGCTATTAACCATGCTCTTGCTATTATCCTCATTTCTCAAACTAGTCATAAACAATTGTCAATATGAATAATCAATTCAGTACAGTTTCTTAGAACCAAAGGTTTAGCAGCCAAGAATTAAAAGAAGAAACTTCCGAGTCAATCTGCGTTATAGCTATTATGAAAGGGTCACATAGGTAAAAGTTTATAAATTTGCATGTATTCCCTACATTTTCTATTGACATCTTTTTTTTTTAAGAATCTTTAAATCTTTGTAATCATATTTCAAATCATAAATAGAACCCGTTATAGAGCGTTTGTATACATTTTATTGTTTTTTTATTTATTTATTCGGATTTATTACAATTTATCACAATGGACAATAAGAATATTGCTACAGGATTACGTTCATACAATAATTTGTATAAATTAAATTTTGAAGACGGTCTAAACTAGAAAAATATATCCAGGACATAGCATTGATATAGCATGAATTCTCAAATCGTCACCAGAATATAATAGTAAATTTTTTAGTGAATCTTAGAACCCAAAAACAAACTTATTAACATATATTATTAACAATCGATAAGATATATCAATATATGTTTACTTTTGAAGTCTTAAAATTTTCTGTTATTCTTTTTAAAGAAAAGATATTTTAGGGCAATAAAAGCAAGGGAAATTGTTTTTCCTTGGCCCTTGGCTCCTCCTTTGATCTCGCTATGGTAGATAGCGTGCTTTGCCACTTTCTCGAGAAATACTGATAATAACAAACTTCATAGGAATGAAAGATGAAAAACAAGCAAAAACAGAATTACAAAAGCATGAAATCAATTATAATAAACATCATTATTAAGTAAATGACAATGACGGCTTCAAAGAAATATCATACCCTCAAACTGGTTTTACACTGAAAGAATTTTTTTTAATTTTATTTACCTTTATATGAAATAAGTGGTAGGGGAAACCATCGTGAAAATTTTCGAATTTTAAACGGAAACACACATAAAATATTAAGATGTCCCGCAAAAAGGACAGTGTGTGTGTGTGTGTGTGTGGTTTTGTGTGTGTGTGTGTGTGTGCGTGCGTCGTGCGTGCGTGCGCGTGCGTGCGTGCGTGCGTGCGTGCGTGCGTGCGTGGTGCGTGGTGCGTGGGTGCGTGGGTGCGTGGGTGCGTGGTGCGTGGTGCGTGTGTGCGTGTGTGCGTGTGTGCGTGTGTGCGTGTGTGCGTGTGTGCGTGTGTGCGTGTGTGCGTGTGTGCGTGTGTGCGTGTGTGCGTGTGTGCGTGTGTGCGTGTGTGCGTGTGTGGTGTGCGTGTGTGCGTGTGGCGTTGTGCGTGTGTGCGTGTGTGCGTGTGTGCGTGTGTGTGTGTGTGTGTGTGTGTTTGTGTGTGTGTGTGTGTGTGTGTGTGGTAAGCCTAGCTTGAAAACAAAAGTCGTACGAAACTAAAATTTCATATTCAAGACACCCGATATAAGATAGCAATTAAATGAAAGACTCATGTGAAACAACTATTTCACTACGGAGGTTCATTAAAGAACGTCATCTACTCCAGAAACTATAAGGAAAAAAATAATTATAAAATAAATAAATGAAAAAAAAAGTATTAACAAAAAAAGGGAAAGAAACAAAAAATATATACATAAAAAAATTAAAATTGGAATAAATTAATTTTTAAACAATAGATAAATAAAAAATTGTGTGTTTTATCATTCTAAACTTGTTACAAAAAATCAGTTACTATAAATATATTTGTTGCTAATAACCCAGAGGTTGAGGCACGTATTCCAATTCCCTAACCCTGAAATAGCAACTTATTCACAAAAATCGACCAAGCAATAGCGTCACTTAATTCTCTGCTCTCGCACTATTTTTTAAATTTTATTTTCTTTCTCTTTAATTTAAAGTCGTTTATTTTTTTTTTTTTTTTTATAGTTTTTTTTTCGACAAAAAAAAATTACCTCCTCCCCTAAAAATTTGAGGTCTTACGTTTCAAGATAGAAATGAATTTATCTACAAAACATTATAATCGGTTAAAAAATATCAGAGATATAGCGTTCTTAAATTAGCAGTGGTGATCGACCATTTCCCTTTTGTTGATTTATCTCTTTTCGTATTAGTTTATTTCCTGTTATAACTGTTATACCCTAATGTAATTATTAGAAAATGATAAACTATTGTGTGATTAAAATTCAAAGCCTTTTTTTAATTATTGATTGTAATTTACAACTGCATTAAACAAATACAAGAATATGTATAATAAGAATACATGTCATAAAAAAGGCCTACAAAAGAAGTACCCATTGACATCGCTTTAATGACTATTTTAAGTGAAGAGTTCCCAAGGCCACCTTCTTTTCAATCTCCCCAAAGGGTTGACAAGAATTATAAGGAAAATAGTTACGGATAGATAGGTCTGTGTGGGCAGGGAGTTCAAAATGAAAAGAGGTATAACTATTTCAGGCTAAGTCAGCGACAAATGGGATATAAAGATCATAATAGATGACTTGGATTGTGACAAAATAAAGGATATGCAAGATTTCGCGAATGATATTATAAGGAGATGAAAAACTTCAAACCTTAAAATTTGATTATAATTACGTTAATATAAAATTAAATTTCATTCATGAAGGTTTTATTATGATTGAAATATAGTGGCAGGATCCCAAATTATCAAAGTTGAGTGTTGGGTGCACTACATTTTTAGTAACCATCAGCCATCTTGTTTCGAAGTTGAGAGAGATTTAACAGGCCTAGAAGGAAGTGTCGAAGCTTATTGTCAGGTTTTGTGTGCATGTCTAGCGCACTACTGAGGACTTCGGTTGCTGTTGAATGAAGCGCTGTCATCTGCAGAAGTTAACGTACATCAACCGCTCCAAATATTGAGATATTGACGTATTTGAAGATGTCTCTCAATTTACCCGTTTTAGAGATCTCAAAAAATATAAAGGGTAGATGTCTAAGGGAAAGGGTGAAGCGCAGAAGAATGGTCTAAGTCCCGAAAACTGGACTGTGGTCAATGGATAAAAGTGTGGAGGCAGATATTGGTGTGATCGGTATTGAACATTTAGGTAAGCTAACGCTTTCATGTATTCCTCATGACAATATTACTTTTGATTTGCTAAACTTTAAAGTTTAAGCAGAGAGGTCATACTCTCCCCTCTATGGACAAGATAACCCAAAGGAGGATGACAGGACTACACACAGGACACTGTGAGCTTAACAAGCACCTCCACAGTAGTTAGTTAATAATAGATCCGCAAATTCTGTAAGAGGAAATGAAACTGCATATTATGCGATGTCCATTAAAATTAAGTAGCTGGAAAGGATGATGTTTTTCACTTCGCTACCACTGTATTTAGGATCTTAAGCTCTGCGAACTGATAAACCCTTAAACATCAGATTAGCAAAGATAATTGGTTTTAATAAGATATTATACAGCACAAATCAGATCTACTTAAGGTATTATACGTCGGTAAGATAAAAATAAAAAATCTGCCGCGGGCAACACACGACTTTCACTTAATTCGGCTCCTGAAATCCATTTAAAAACTATTTAATAAACATATATTTAATAATTTTGAAGTTAATTTAAATAAAAAGATTAGGGTTTTGTTGGTAAAATATTATTTAGATTGAACAATATAGCATTTTTAAATTGTTACGTATAGTTGTTGTTTATTCGTTTAACGTAACTTTAAATTTAATCGGCTAATCGGACGATGCTACAGTGGGAGTCATAAATTTTGCCTATCCAGGTTTTATTAGGATAGGGATCTTTAACGAGTACCTGACATCGCACAGGCTCGGGACCACCTTTTAACGTCCCCTCCGAAGGACGGCATAACTAAGGATTTTTTACACCCATTAAAAAATCCTAGGGCCACCCGCAGGTTTGAACACGTGACCTTTGGCATAGAAAGCTGTTATGCTAGCAACTACGCTATGGGTTACGTATAGTTATCAGTAATAATTGTAAGAATATATTGGAGTTCTAGCACTGGCTGGATTCTCCACTCAATGTGATGTGTATATATATATATATATATATATATATATATATATATATATATATATATATATATATATATATATATATATATATATACACGTGTATATAGGTATGAGCGATTTCTAGACTTTGTAAACATTTTATAGATTCATTATTGTATATCTATTGTATTTTATTGTAATTTTATTGCTGTGTAAATATTGTATGAATGTAGTATGTATGTTATCTTTCACCACTACTGTTGATGTCCAAATTGCAATTCTAATCAATAAAAAATTGTTGTTGAAAAAATTAAAAAGTAATAATTGTATGCCTCACATGTCACTTTACATACGGTACGCTAAATTTTACCAATCCCTACTGTAACGAGGACACTCTTCAAAAATATGACTCACTGTGAGAATCACATTACACAGCTGACATCGAGGTGGATCCCTTCGTGCCATGAAGTGAGACGGCAGTGTCCTATCCTCAGGCGGGCGATAACTACCTCCTCACGCCTGCACTTTCTTGATGATGAGACCCAGCAGCTGATGGTCGGTTTGACATTTTTCAATTTATTCTTTCTCAGTGCATTCCATCCTTCAGTGCTGTTCATCTCTTTATTAAGTATTTTGACGTTTTCTTCAAACAAGTAAACGTTTTAAATTTTACGTTACTCATCCATAGAGACCTGAATACCCCACTAGTTGCAGAAATTGCCCTAAAAAGATACACCTCCTTTCATTACAAATTACCCGCCCATTCAAACCCGCTTGTCCATATCTTCTCATCGACATCTATTCCCGATAATCCTCCGAGGCGTCTGAAAAGTCTGTGGCCTCGAGATCTGCTGAACAAATAAACAGTACTACCGCTGGGTAGATTCTTCACATGACTTTTCAAGCCAATTGTCTGTAAATAGCACATTTACTTATTGTACTATGTAAATTTTACAGTTATAAATTTAAATAAAATATTTTTTTTTAAATATTCTACGTTGAAAAATGAAGATTGACAAATTCCCAATTTGGTACGTCTATTATTATTCTAGATTTAACAAGTTATGTTGAATACTAGTTACATTCTCATAATGCGCTGAAAATACTTTACACTCGGGCAAGACAAAACATTGCAGAAACTGTTCGTTGAATGTGTCAGCTATTTAGCATCTATGTATTTACATCTTAAGAAATCTGGTGCAGGCAACACACGTCTTTCACTTACCTCCATTTTTAAAATCTATGAAAGAATTGTCAAATACAGTTAGAGATAAAAATAAACTATTAAAGAATTAATTAAATTGAATTTCTATAGAAACATGTGTTTTATTAAAAAATCTATTATATTATTATCTAAAACAATCACTTAGTTTTATCGGCTTTTTATAACTCTCTATTACCTTTTAAAAGCTTGTGTATGAGATAATATTTTTTCTAAAATCTTTAGCTTACCAACGGTATATTATACATGTATATTACTGTTCTTATGTTCGAATACGAAACATTGCATTAAAAAATATTTTTTCTGTTTTCTCCTTTAGTTGGGTATCGAATTCATTCAATTTATATATTTACCTGTTTTTTATCAGTGGTAACAAGATAATATAGGTATTTTTATAGAATCAACAAAATTAAAGGTACTTTAGAAGAAGAAAAGAAGATCGCAATACTTTCCCTTACTATATATAGTAAGTGAAAGTAAAAACGATCCTTCATTGCCTTCAACCATTGAACACATCTATACAGTCTACTTTGTTAAGTTTTTAATCTCAGAATCCATAAATATTATTGAAATATCAACCATTCTACGATGACATTGTTTATTTATATTTTCTGATAAAACCTTCCCTCCAATACAACCTCAAATCATTGTCTCATTATTCGAAAATAAAAATTAAGTTTAAGTGCTTTCCAAGTAGGTCCCTGGCATTTAAAAAGTGATTTCCTGTACTGCTTTGGCTCAGCGCCAGCAGAGAACTCTAGGTTATGTTCCCCAAACCAAAACATGCCGCTGGAAGTTAAATCTGCCATAATTCTATTAAATTCACTAAATTATTTTTCAATACACTTCATTTACCGTGATATAGTCTAGGTATTAGACTAAGGCCCAGCCATTAAGTTAGAATTTACATTACTTAGAGAGGGAGAGAGTAATCAATAAAAATAAAAAAAACAGATAAAAAACTAGTTTTCCTCCGTCTTGAAATTTAGATTTATATAAACCTGGAGAGTATCAAACGATTATATTGTTTGGTTGGAATATAAATATATTTTCTGTTTCCTCCTTTAGTTAGGTATCAAATTTATTCAGTTTATATATTTACCTGCTTTTCATCAGCGTTACAATTAAAGGTACTTTAGGTACTTTAGGGGAAGAAAATTTAAAATATCGGCATTTAAGCCCTGTCAGACAATTTTAATCTTTCACTTACCTCCGTTATTTATATTAATTTGAGAATTTTGAAACAAATTTAGAAACGAAATAAATTGTTAAAGAATTATTTCCATTGGATTTTAACAGTGTTTTATTAAATAATCTATTATACTATTATCTACGACAATCAGTTTGTTTTATCAGCTTTTCATCAGTCTCTATTAACTTTTAAAATTTCGTGAATTGCATAGTATTTTTTTCTAAAACCTTTAGCTATCCAACGGTATACTATAATATAGATTACTATTCTTGTGCTCAAAAAAACAAATATTGCATACAAAAATATATTTGCACTTACTTTTCTTCTTAAGTTGTTTATCAAATTCGCACAACATGCATATTTACCTGTTATTTATCAATGATAATAAGATAATGTACAAACTTTTCTGAAATATACAAAATTAAAGGTACTTTAGGGGAAGAAAATTTAAAATATCGGCATTTAATTAAGCCTTGTCAGACTATTTCAATCAGACTACAAACTACATGATATTGAAGCCCATTCAATTTTACATCAATACAGCGAATTTAATCAAAATAGTTTTGAGAAAATCTTAAAAAGGTGCAAAATGCATGGTATAAAGTGGCTCTTGCGGTTAGCTGATTTTGACGAAAAAGTTGCTCTAACATCACAGGCGTATAGTAGTCTTAAATATTAAATTTCAGTTTCGTACGACTTATCGTTTTTGCGCTAGACTTACACATACGCACACACACACACACACACACCTTTTTGTAGGACTTGGTTATTTGGACTCAGGGGACCCTAAAACGTGTATTTCCATCAAAAACTGGACTTCGAAAATTTTCACGATCGCAATACTTTCCCTTACTACTTTCATATAAAGGTGAGTGAAAGTAATAAATGATGATGATGATGAATATAGAGAAAAAAGCAAAACAACGGTAAATGAATATTTATTATAATACTTTGAAAGTATGTGAGAGTGTATGATAATTCACTATCGCCAAATCTCCCGATATTCTACCTACCTATTTTCTTATCGCGTAGCTCGGCTTTAAGAGACTACACAAACCCTGGGCCGCCCTAAAAGTAATCATCTGTTTTTCCCCCTCAGGTATAGATTTTTTCTTATCTTCCTTATTGCTAGCCAAGGTCGCTGCATCCTAAGTAAACACTGCTGGAGGTTCAGCATCAGTCACTGTAACACATTCATAAGTTCTAAACTGTTTTTATTAATCTGCACCATTCATTCGAGTTAAACAAAAAAAAAAAATCTGGTGTGGGCAACGTGGAATTATTAAGGAATTAATCAAATTGAATTTATGTAGAAACATGGGTTTTATTAAAAAATCTATTATATTATTATCTTAAATAATCAGTTAGTTTTATCTTCTTTTCATCACTCTCTATTAACTTTTAAAAGCTTGTGTATGAGATGATATTTTTTCTAAAATCTTTAGCTTTCCAACGGTATATCATACATGTATATTACTGATCTTATGTTCAAAAACGAAAAATTGCATTAAAAAAATATTTCTTCTGTTTTCTCCTTTAGTTGGGTATTGAATTTATTCAATTTATATATTTACCTGTTTTTCATCAGCGTTAGCAACATAATCTAGTTATTATTATTGAATCTACAAAATTAAAGGTATTGGGTTGATGCAAAATTAATGCAGGTTTCCTCTATTGCAATATCTTAATTCCAATTGTGTAAACAAAGCTAATCCTAACATTGATCATTATTATACCAAAACAAACCTTATCTAATACCCTCTCTTTCACCATGAATTTGTTTAGTAAAATCGTTTTGTTCAGTGTGTTCAAAGGTCTTGAATCGAAAATGTCAAAGTGCGATTTTCGTCAAATTTATTTTTACGAATTTAAATTAGAGCGCAGCGCTGCGCAAACGGCTCGTAATATTAATGAAGTGTGGGGTCAGGGGGCTATTAATGAGTGCACGGTGCAGCGTTGGTTCCAGAAGTTTCGCAGAGGAGATTTCGACCTCGAATACAAGGAAGGTCGGGGCCGTCATCTTGCTCTGGACAACGACCAGCTGAGGTCAAAAGTGGAAGAAGACCCAACCAAAACCACACGAGAAATGGCGGCGGAACTCGGAACTCAAAAATTGCAACGTCTTTGCCCAGCATTGATGAATCGGAAGGGGCCGATCCTGCTCCACGATAACGCCAGACCACACGTTGCACAACCAACGCTTCGACGACTGCACGAGTTGGGCTACGAAGTTCTCCAACATCCGCCTTATTCACCTGACCTCTCTCCTACAGACTTCCACTTTTTAAGGCATCTGGACAACTTTTTGAGGGAGAAAAATTTTCAAAACCAGGACGACATTGAAAATTCTTTTCGTGATTTCATTGAGTCCAGGGATTCGGATTTTTTTTCTGGTGGAATAAGAAAGCTTGTTGAACATTGGCAAAAGTGCATTGATTCAGATGGAAATTATTTTGATTAAATATATATGGTTAAAGTAAAGACATGGCGTATTTACAATACCTACTAAAAACCTGCATTAATTTTGCATCAAGATCTGCGCATGCGCGTGAGTATAGCAGTCATATTTCAAGTCGGCTCTCGGATTTCTTGCTTTTACAGTTGGATTTCACTTCAGCACAGTCTTGAAAACATCATCAGACTTCAGGATAACAACAACAGTTATTATTGGAGCAAACAGCGGTAAGTTGTGATATAATTTACAGTGTAAAGTGAATGCTGAGTCACCTCTTCATATCAGCTGATTGCCAATAGCCCGGCAAGGCTGGTCTTGCTTAACTTTTTTTAAGTTATTGTTTTTTTCCCACATCTGGTTATTATTTAATTACTTTCTATACATGAAATGCGATATTATCATCAAGTAATGTCCTCCAAAGCTTCAACTAAAAGATCTAGATCTAGTGGTTCAATCCCGTCACCTACAAAACAAAGACCCCGCCGTGATACTAATAAAAGATTAAATCTACAAGCAACCCCTTCCGGTACTAATTCAGAATCTGAACCACAACCTGGCACATCGTCACAAGGGATGACTGACGAATCGCCGTTTTTCACCCCAAATCCTTTTCAGATTTTACATAATGAAAAAGAAAACATGGAATCTACTCCTATACCTAGTGAACCACGGCCTCCTCCAATATTTGTCAAAAATATTAGAAATTTCCAGTTGTTGTGTGCGCAATTGAACAAAATTACCGAATCTACCAGCTACTACTGTATGAGTAGAATCAATGATACCAAAATATCTCCTACTACTGCCGAGACATATAGAAAAATAGTGAAATACCTAACTGAAACCAAAGCAGATTTCCATACCTATCAGCTACGCCAAGAGAGAGCTTTAAGGGTTGTAATCAGAAACTTACACCCCTCGACACCAGTTGAAGCTATTAAAGAAGAACTAACGGAGATGGGCTATAAAGTGCGGCAAGTCACTAACGTCCTAAAGGATAAAATTCCTCTACCTCTCTTTTTTGTGGATTTGGAACCAGCTGAAGGAGTTGAAAAAATCTATGACCTCAATAGATTGTACTATTCCAGTGTAAGAGTTGAAAAACCTTACACAAAGAGAGAGATAATTCAGTGCCATAATTGTCAAGCATATGGTCATACTAAAAGCTATTGTCATCACATACCTCGATGCGTGAAATGCGGTGAACAGCACAAGTCTGTGGAGTGTTCAAAACCAAAATCAACACCAGCTGTATGTGCTCATTGCCTGAAGGACCACCCGGCCAACTATAAAGGATGCCAAATCTATAAGGAGCTGAGGACCAGGTTTCAAAAACCTCAAGTACTGGATGAAACAGCAAGACAAGTAAGAAACAGAAGAGAACCCTCAAAACTTATTGATGCCAATTTATCATTTGCCCACTTACTTGGAGGTGGGAATCAAAGTACTGAAGCCGTGGCCCTGCCGGAACTACAAAATGTACCTCAATCCATTCCACATATACCTCTTTCTCAAAATGTAACCAATCCTAAGCATCCTAATCCACCACAAATCTCTCATATTCCTCCTCCTTCAAACGCCACAGACCTTACCAGTTTGATGACATCCTTTATTTCCGAAATTAAATCCCTTGTTATGCCCCTAATATCACTCCTTACGAATCTCGTAACAAATCTCATTCCTGCCTTAAAAAAACCATAAATGACCTCACCTAATTCCTTATCCATTCTCCTTTGGAATGCGAATGGTGTTAGAACTCACACTGACGAACTTACAGCCGTACTGCAGGACAAAAACATTGATGTTGCACTCATTACTGAAACTAGACTAACCACTAAACAGTACTTTAAAATACCAGGATACACGACATACCGGACAGACCATCCAGACGGCAAAGCCCATGCCGGTACTGCTGTCATAGTCCGCCGATCCCTCACCCATCACTTACACCCAATTTCCGCCCACGATTACCTACAAGCAACTTCCATCGTTATCAAAACCTTTTCCTTTCCGCTTATCATCGCATCAGCATACTGCCCTCCTAAACATCCCATTTCCTCTGCTCAATTTGAATCCTTCCTCAACTCCTTGGGTAATCACTTTATTTTGGGTGCAGACTTAAACGCTAAGAACCAACAGTGGGGTTCTAGAACCACCAATTCTCGTGGACGGACATTGCAGTCTGCACTCAACTCCCGACGCTTTCATCTCCTACCTCCCGATTCTCCTACCTACTGGCCAACAGATCCTAACCGTAATCCTGACATCCTCAACTTCTTCATCCACAGCGGATTAGGCTCTCTGAATTTTTCCATAGCTCGCCTTGATGAACTATCCTCTGATCATAGTCCATTGATTCTAAATGTATCCATAACACCTATTCCTAAACCTATCCCACCGTCATTCATTAGGGGCCCTGTCAACTGGAACCTCTTCCGCGAAATTCTCACTAATGATATTGACCTCAGAGTGATTCTCAAAACCCCAAATGACCTTGACGACGCCGTATATTCATTTACAACCGCTATTCAACAAGCCGCCTGGACTGCCTCCTCTCCCAAACAATCCCAAATAATTCCTTACAAAAGCCATTTACCACAACACCTGACAGACCTCATCAACAGCAAACGTCGAGCTAGAACATTATGGCAACGCACCCGGCACCCAGAAGATCGCCGCTCCTATAATTTTTTTTGTAGAAAATTAAAGCGGGAGTTGGCGATCTTCCGTTCCCAATCCTACAATACCTACCTCTCCTCTCTCTCGACTCGTGATAATTCCCTGTGGAATGTCACGAAGAGAATCCTAAAATCCCACACCATTTCCCATCCTCTCCGGCGCTGTGATGGTTCCTGGGCTGCTTCTGACAAGCATAAGGCCGAGGAATTCGCACAGCACCTTTCCAAAGTTTTTACTCCTCATCCAGAGCTTAATCCAACCCATACTGCAGCAGTTGAAGAGTTCCTCACGTCACCAATACCACTATCCTTACCACCTAAAGCAGTTAATCCCTCTGAGGTCAGATATCTTCTTAAAAAGCTTCCTCTCCGCAAATCTCCTGGATACGATCTCCTTACTCCCCAAATCTTAAGACAACTTCCACCTAAAGCCATTACATTCCTTACATATCTCTATAACTGTATCCTACGCACTACCTATTTTCCTCTCTTATGGAAACATTCAACTATGATCCTTTTCCTAAAACCAGGCAAACCTTCTAACAACACGTCATCTTACAGACCTATCAGCCTACTTCCGATCCTCTCAAAAATTTTCGAAAAGCTCCTACTAAAACGAATCCTAGCCAAATTTCAAAATTTTCCTTCACATCAGTTCGGATTTCGTCCTCAACATTCCACGGTTCAGCAAGGACTCCGAGTTGTAGACCACATTTCCTCCGCCCTTGAGTGCAAGGAGTATTGTTCGGGTGCCTTTCTGGACATAGCTCAAGCTTTTGACCGGGTGTGGCACCCGGGACTGCTCTTTAAGCTCAAAACCCATTTACCTCAATCCTTATACCTAATCCTCCGATCCTATTTATCCAACCGCTCCTTCCGAGTTCGCTGTGGTTCCGAATTTTCCGAACAATATACTGTTGAGGCCGGTGTTCCTCAAGGCAGCGTCTTAGGACCCGTCCTCTACATCCTCTTCACCGCCGATATCCCTACCGACCCCAATACCTTTCTGGCAACATTTGCTGATGACACAGCCATTTTATCATCCAATTCCGATCCTGAAGCAGCATCGCTAAATCTCCAAAAGCACCTTTCCCTTGTCGAAGACTGGTGCAATGCTTGGCGCATTAAGGTAAACGAAAGCAAATGCACTCACGTCACATTCACCCTTCGACGCAAATCCTGTCCAACGGTTAATTTCAATTCCATACCGCTTCCTTCCTCAGACACAGTCCGGTATCTCGGCTTTTTACTAGACAAAAGACTGACGTGGAACCCACATACAAGACTAAAAAGAAAAGAACTCAACCGCAGATTCGGCCAGTTATACAGACTACTAAACAGAAAATCTCATCTTACAGTTGACAACAAATTACTAATATACAAGACATTACTGAAACCTATATGGACCTACGGACTTGAACTGTGGGGGACAGCTAAACATTCTAACATTAAACGCATCCAATCCTTCCAATCCAAAGTCCTCCGAACAATAGTTAATGCTCCTTATTACGTTACCAATTGTACCCTACACCATGACCTTAATATTCCGTTTGTTTTAGACCTGGTACCATCCAAATTTTCCAAATTTCATCAGAACCTTAGTCATCATCCTAACCCTCTAGCACAATCCCTATCCAGCACCACCCATCCCTACAATCCTCCTCGAAGATTGAAACGGCAGTGGCCACGAGACCTATTGTAAACATTTAAACTGGAGTTCTGACAATGGTCAGATCCTCCACTCATGTACGGTATGTTTGTGGCTACAGCGCCCTAACTCAGCCTCCACTGGCTCAGACCAGTGATGCGGCTGAGATAGAGGTGCTGGGATCTCTTGGATTCCGCTTTTTCCTCCACAAGTGGAGGCAAAAGCGCTTGCTGGGGTCCCTTTAGCAATTGTATATATTGTATATAGTTATGATTGTGTGTAAGATGTTTATTTATTTGCCAACTTTTTATTTATCTCAATAATAGGTTTATGTTTCGATTTGTTTTGTTTTTTATTTATTATTATTATTTTATTGTATATATTTGAATTTATGTTATATTTTATGAAATTTGACCATTATTATTATTTTCTGTATATATAGTATGAATGTGGTCTCTTATCAATATTATTATTGTTCATTTTGTAACAAATTGTAATATATCTCAATAAAAAAAAAAAAAAAAAAAAAAAAAAAAAAATTTTGCATCAACCCAATACTTTAGGACAAGAAAATTTAAAATATCGGCATTAAAGCCCTGTCAGACCATTTTTATCCAAATAAAACCTACATGATATTAGAGCCCCTTAAATTTTACATCGATATAGCGAGTTTAATCAAAATCGTCGGAACCGTTTTTGAGAAAATCAAAAAAAGGTGCAAAATGCATGGTATAAAGTGCCTCTTCTGGTAAACTCATTTTGATGAAAAAAGTTTTGTCACGTCTCGGGCGTATAGTTGTCTTAAATATGAAATTTCAGTTTCATAGGACTTACCGTTTCCGCCCGGGAGTTACCACACACACACACACACACACACACACACACACACACACACACACACAGACCTTTTTGCGGGACTTGGTTATTTGGACTCAGGGGACCCTAAAACGTGTATTTCCGTTGAAAACTGGAATTCGAAAATTTTCACGATCGCAATACTTCTCCTTACTATATATAGTAAGTGAAAGTAAAAATTGTTCTGACGTCGCACAGTGGGCAAAATCACCAATTTAGGTGGACAGAAGTCAAGTCAAAGGTTTGGAATTATCTAGTGCTTGACCTTTTTATTATTAGTTGGCAAGACCCTTAATACTAATCTCCATGCCATACTGTGTTTACGAATAAACAGTAAATGAGTGAATCATTCCTCTTTATACTAGTGCCTAATAACCGGCAGTGGGATTATCTTTATCCGATGGTCATTTATTGTGTTTTAGGTGTGTTTAGCTCAAAGTCTTTTTGCTTTCATTTAACAATGGACATAGCTGAGACTGGTAAGGCATTATAGTTCCAAACTTGGTATTGAATATACATTGCAATCTCACCTGTAGAGTTTATTTAGCAATTAGTAAATGTATGCCCTTATTCAATAACGAAAAACTATATAACCCCCAAGTTACCCCAAGGATTTGTTTGTAGGATTTGTGACATCAAGTCTTTAAATATTACAAACAAGTTTTGCGATTTTTTGCGTTCTGCGTGATACGTATTGTTTTTCAGACACAACACTCCAAATTAAAAGTTTTCGGTCATATTTTCCACTGAGTGTCGCATGAATAATAGTTTTAAAAATTCTAACATTTAATTTTCCTTACAGAAGCCACCAATTATGTAATTTAGCTGCTGGATAATAACACACATTCCCTGCTATTAACCATAATCTAGCCATTATCCTTCTTTTTTTTTTAAACTAGTCACGAACAATTGTCAATGTGAATAATCAAATCAGTACAGATTCTTTGTACACAAGCTTGTAGAAATTAATAATGAGTGATGAAAAGCCAATAAAACTAAATTATTATTATTTCAGACAATAATATAAAAGATTTTTGAATAAAACGCATGTTTCTATAGAAATTCTTTATTATTTGCACTCATTTTTATCTTTAAATGCATTTGAAAATTCTTTAATCGATTTTAACAACGGCGGTAAGTGAGGGTCGTGTGTTGCCCGCACCCGATTTTAAATTTTGGAGGTCGGAGAAGTGAAGTTAAAGAAAAAAACAAAAAAAAACAACCTAAAATAACGTAAACAGTGTGAAAAAATTGGTAGTTGAAATAAAGTTCTCCGTATTTTGTTTAAGCTGGTATCCTTCAGGAATTCGAATCCTACTTTCAATGTAGATAAACTAGTCACGTGGACAAGGTACAAGGTTATATCTCGGAAGGGTTAGTGAACTTCGAAATCTCTACTGATAGTTCATTATTTAAACTAGAATTCAATCAATTATATAATAAAATCACAAATATTTTTAATGTTTGTTTTTTCTCGGTGCAGGGAGATTTTATCTCAGCATTAATACCCCGCCCTAACCCTCCAGGCCCGGAAAACCCCGGTATGGACTACAAAGGCGAGGTAGGGGTAAACAAAAAAATAACATAAATTTAATACTGATTATTTTTTATTAACAATTTAATATTGTCATATTATTTAATCTAAATCATATGTTTCCAACGGAACTAAACTAAAATTAACTTAAAACTTTTTTCAACTTTAAGCCGAAGTAAGTGAAAGTCGTGTAGTAAGCACCAATTTTTTTTTTATTTTAACAAATAAAATATAATATAAAGCGACTGTATGGTGTCTGCCAATGCCGCACATTCCAAAAAAAAAAAAAAAAAATCCAGTGCGGGCAACACACGACTTTCACTTACCACCGTTTTAAAAATCAATAAAAGTATTTTCAAATACACTTAAAGATAAAAATACGTGAAACCATTAATGAATAAATTAAAGTGAATTTCAATAGAAACATGTGTTTTATTAAAAAATCTATTATATTATTATCTAAATTTTTCAATTAGTTTTATCTGCTTTTCATCACTCTCTATTAACTTTTAAAACCTTGTGTATAAGATAATATTTTTTCTAAAATCTTCGGCTTTCCAACGGTATATCATATATTACTGTTCTTATGTTCAAAAACAAAAAAATGCATTGAACAAATTTTTTTTTTCTTTTTTCTCCTTTAGTTGTTTTTTAAATTCGCACAACTTAAATATTTAGTTGTTATTTATCAATGCTAACAAGATACTATGATTATTTTTATAGAATCTACAAAATTAAAGGTACTTGAGGGGAAGAAAATATCGACATTTAAGCCCTGTGAGACTATTTTTATCATAACGTTTAAGCCTATTAAATTTTTCATCGATATAGCGAGTTTAATAAAAATCGTCGGAACCGTTTTTCAGAAAATCGAAGAAAGGTGCAAAATGCATAGTATAAAGTGGCCCTTCTGGTAAGCTCATTTTTATGAAAAAGATTTTGTAACGTCACGGGCGTATATTTGTCCTAAATATAAAACTTAAGTTTCATAGTACTTACCGTTACACACACCTTTTTGCGGGACTTGGTTATTTGGACTCAGGGGAGCCTAACATGTGCATTTCCGTTGAAAACTGGAATTCGAAAATTTTCACGATCGCAATACTTTCTCTTACTACATATAGGAATTGGAAGTTAATAAAAAAGAGTAATTTAGAATATGATATTTAGAAGGGTAGGAATTAAGAAAGTTTTTGGGCTCAGGACACAAAGAAGTTCGATATTCCTCTTTCCCAACGGCCGTGATAGGAGGTGATAAGAACGAGATCTGCTCAGCCACCAGTTTTTTTTTTTTCCAATGACAATACAGTGTTAGGTAAGCCCCAATAGGATTAACAGTAAGCAAAAGTAAAATATATTTTCTTTACTTATTATTTCTTTAACTCCTGACTTAACTTGGCTTTCATCTAGACAAAAGAAAACTTGGAAAACTCATAATAGACTTAAACGACAAGAACTTGACCGACGCTTTGGCCAATTATACTGACTATTAAACAGAAAACATAAACTTTCTATTATATAAAAATTGCTAATTTACAAGACTCATTCAATCAAACGCATTCCATCCTCCGAACAATAGGTAATGCTCCTTATTATCTCACGCACGACAGCTTACACCAAGACTTAACAATTCCATTTATTTCTTAGATTCTATCCCTTCTTAATTCCATCACAGCTTCATTCATCACCCTAATCCCCTAGCTCAATCCCTATCCAACTCCACACATCCTAACTATCCGATAAAAGGTTGAAACGGCAGTTGCCCCGAGAACTATCGTAAACATGTATATTGGATTTCTAGCACTGGCTAGATTCTCCACACAAGTTCTGTATGTTTGAGGTATTGTATATAGGTATGGGTGACTTCTAGGTTTTGTACATATTTTATTGATTCTTTGTTTATTGTTTATATATTTAACGTCCGGACGTAATCGGACGATGCTACAGTGGGAGTCCTAAATTTTTCCTATCCAGTTTTTATTAGGATAGGGATCTTTAACGAGTACCTAACATCGCACAGGCTCGGGACCACCTTTTAACGTCCCCTCCGAAGGACGGCATAACTAAGGATTTTTTACTCCCATTAAAAGACCTTAGAGCCACCTATGGTTTGAACCCGGGACCTTGGGCATAGGAAGCTGTTATGACTACGATTCTTAATTGTATATATACTGTACTATTATTTTATAATTGTATTGCTTAGTAAATATTATATGAATGTGATAATAGATCCCTATTATAAATATCCTAATAAGGAGAGATTGTAATATCTTCTTCCAGTGGCGCGACAGGTCGTGTAGGCCCTGGGCCTCGCGGTGTAAACTCCTGCGAGTTTAACACTCACGTTTCACGATGCATTCAGGGTCATCACTCCCTACGACTAATTTTGCGAGTGCCCACCCTTTGGCTGACGGGACAGGGATTCGAACTCAGAACCTTTAGCATGAGAGACTAGCGCGCTAGCCACTCAGCCACAGGCTCCCCAATTGTAATATCACTCAATAAAAAAAATTGTTGTAAAACTCATATTTCATAATAATAATAAAATGTATAGCTTAAATGAATTATAAAAGATAAAGTTGGCAATAAAAAAAGCCTATTTACAATTGTTTCCTTCTTACGCATACTTTTAGGCCTAAAGGGCGGTATTCAAATGTATTCAAATTATGCCGTTACTTAAACGAGCGCATAATTTTTTTCGCAGGTTTTTTACAATGGTAATTTCAATGTCAAACTGCAGGCTGTTAAAAGTGCGAATTTTACGACACCATTGCTGACGATCATAAAAAAACATTCTTGCGGCATCCAAATTTGGATGTCAAACATTTTCATAATGTCATCAACTTTTCAAATTCGAACATGAAAAAAAAAATATTGTAGGCTGTTTTTCGGCCTTGATTTCGCGAAATTAGATTTAGAAAGGGGCCGAGGGAATGATTTATGTAAGAGGACGAAATGTTTTATCTTGGCATGGAACAACTTTTTTATGTTCCATTACAAAGCAATCTGTGCGTCTATAATACGTATTGTTCTTAGGCTTACGGCCATGCATGGGAGTGATTAGGTAGAGCTCAGTTTTCATGTTTTTTCCCTAACTTTCGGGTACCCACTTTATACAGGTGGGATGTGGCTCAGAAGATTGTTTGGTTGGTTTTTTAAAATTTTAATGGCACAAAACATCGTGGTCATCAGTGCCAGATATATTCATTTTTTAGAAGATAAATGGTATTAGTTGACACATTAAAAGATATTATATTTATTTATTTATATTACAAATGACCCTCAAGACTTGATAACGAATCCTATTTGGTAAAAGATATTGTAATATATGTAAAAAAAGAATAATAAAACATAAGTATATAAAAAAAAACAAAAAAAACTGTAAATAAAATAAACAATAATAAAAAATATTAATACATTAATAAATAAAGTAATACATATAATATTTAAACAAGTAATTAAAAATTAAGTAAAAAAAAAAGTAAATATAATAAATAAATATATTAAGATTAATTTTAAATTTTAGTTATTTTTTAAATTAATTTTAAGTTTAAATTCATTATTAAAATCAATTAAGTCAAGATGGAAACAATAGTAGTTCATATCTGCTTGTAAAAATCCATTCGAGAGAGGAGACACATTAATTCATCTTTTCTCATTGTTTCCCAAAGCATCTGCGACGTTGCTTGGTATTCTATTTTTGTTCAGCTGCCTGGTGTAGAAGGAGAAGGAACATTCTTCAAAGATATGAGCTATGGTCAAGGTCCCCCTACAATGCTTGCATCTTGGGGGCAATTCTTTTAATATTATGTGTCCATGCGTTAGCCGTGTGTGTCCGATTCTTAGGCGGGCCAGGACCACCTCCTCTCTACGGTCGGTGCCACTTGAGGTTTTCCAAGGTTTTACCTCTTTCTTAATCGCTTTGAGCTTACTTGGATAGCTGTTTTTCCAAGTTTCTATCCATTTCTTCAATACATTTTCCATTAGTGGACGTGCTAGCTCTGATGGTGTCAGTAGTGCCCTACCACGACCTGGGAGTGTAAGGGCTTCTTTGGCAGCCTTATCTGCCAATCTCAGAAGAGAGTCCCTATCCTAGATTTGTACCGCGGTTGATTAACAATAGCCTGACATAAAAACTTTTATATCAAGATTTTAATAAATTTGGTGAGAGTTCAAGAATAATGCATTTTAGATTTTTCCCCATTATTTGATTCCTCAACATAATATGTCGGCAGAAAGTGAAAAACTAACATGACTGAATATTTTCACTCGAGTTCCATGTTTTAGCCATCACTCAACGATGCTAGGTATCGTAGTCAAATTCAACTTTAAATTGAACAAAAAATTTATTTATTTAGATCTATTTCAAAAAAAGTTTTAAGGTTTGTATAAGTTGTTTTTTATGAGAAGCAGACTGCCCATTTAAATTTAATCAAGATGCATCTCAGCCCGATTGGATCCAAACTGTAGAAACGTTTAGAACTAGAAATGAGAGAACTTACAAATGATCTAGAAATGGAAAATCCATATCTCTTTTATAAAGAACTATTATATAAGCTATCATTACCTATTAGACTGACTTTTTCTTTTTTTTTGTATCCACAAGTTAATATATTTAAAAGCGACGGTATAGGTAAAAATTATACATGTAGAAAAATAAAAACAATCTCACCTCCTAAAGGAAAATTTCCAGGCAAGTTTTAAACATTCTAAGTTTATACTGTCCGTATGTATTCCGCAAATCAATGTGAAAGATACATGAAACCTGCTAATCAGATTAATTTTTTAATTTTCTTTCACTTACGGATACACAAAAGTATTTTCCTTGACACACCAGTGTTTCGAAAACGACTGATTGGAATCGGCCCATATTTAGAACATTGAAAAATATGGCCCAGAGCAATTATATGCAATTCCGTTCACTTCTATCGCCCACTCTTAAGCAAAAGTATGTATTTGGAGTTCTTTATATTTATATGTAGGTCGTTGTTTTTTTGTTTTTTTTTCACCCTGGGGTAAACTTGCGATGAAATTGACAAAAAATATATATTATAGAGGACCTACTAAAGTAGCAATGAAATAAAGTAGCAAGAAATTGGAGGTATACCAATCCAATATAACCAAACATTTTCATGAATTTTATTTTTAAATATATTTTGAAACCCTTGTGTGAAATCCCTAACATATCCTTTTTTCATGAAAATCGATTGTGCTGTTTAGGAGATAATAATTTTTTTGTTTTATCTTTTCCTTTCAATAACTTCCCTCCCAAAAGGATTATGGGGCTAAAAAATTAGCAAAAGGTGGTTTCTCATAGATGTGAATCAATGGTCTCGATACTTTCTAGTTTAGAATATTTTGAGTGTTAGGGATGGGTATTTTCTCTACAATTCTGTCATTACTATTAAAGTTAGACTCAAAATTTATATTTATAATTATTATTTATATTTAAAAATAAAATGAAAAACATAAAAAATTAGGCATCGGTTAGCATAGTAACAGGTCATAGATGAGCTAAGAACACATATCAGTTACGTTATTTAAGGATTTTAATTAGCTAACTAAACCATATTTTCCCTCATTTAGTTTGTTTACTTTTAGATTCGGTGACAAAACACTGAGGCCAAACAGTAAAATAGGGTCCTGATTAAAACCAATTACATAATTTTCTACGACATTTTTAAAACATCATGCCTTTATTACGTAAAAAATATGATATTTTGAACTTGAATGCAACGTATTTTTATATTAATTTTCTCTATTTAAGGCCAGTTACAAAATTTACACTCACGTTTCATGATGCAATTTTTTAGTGTAGGGTCATCACTCCCTACGACTAATTTTGTGAGTGGCCACCTTTTGGCTGACGGGTCTCACATACCCGGGGGAGAGGTTGTGAGTGAATCCCCATTTTTTTTACATCCTTATAAAAGCCCCGCCAGGTCTAAGATTCGAAATCAGAACCTTTAGCATGAGAGACTAGCGCGCTAGCCACTCAGCCACGGGCTCTACGACATTTTTAAAACATCATGCCTTTATTACGTAAAAAATATGATATTTTGAACTTGAATGCAACGTATTTTTATATTAATTTTCTCTATTTAAGGCCAGTTACAAAAGAGATTTTTTAGGTTAATTTAAATTTTTTTAAACATAATTTATCTAAACGTCAATCTAATAAATTAAATGTCTACTTCATGTTTACCATAACAAGAATTTCATTCTTCATTGTCTTTCTTCTTCCAGTAGCGCGACAGGCCGTGTAGGCCCTGGGCCACGCGGTGTAAACTCCTGCGAATTTACACTCACGTTTCATGATGCAATTTTTTAGTGTAGGGTCATCACTCCCTACGACTAATTTTGTGAGTGGCCACCTTTTGGCTGACGGGTCTCACATACCCGGGGGAGAGGTTGTGAGTGAATCCCCATTTTTTTTACATCCTTATAAAAGCCCCGCCAGGTCTAAGATTCGAACTCAGAACCTTTAGCAAGAGAGACTAGCGCGCTAGCCACTCAGCCACGGGCTCCCCTTCTTCATTGACTAGATTAAATTATAAAATATAATCAAAACTTTGCTCTGATATTTTTTCCAATTATAACTGACAAATATTCGAATACTGAAAGACGAATATTTGTATTTGTAAGATAATTATTTAGGCGTGATGAGAGGTTAGTGTCAGAGCCTTATAAGCCCCTGGTCACGGTCTAATACCCGGCAGACAAGACTCTTAAAGGTAATAAAAAATCCTTGGTTGTGCCATCCTTTGGAGGGGACGTAAAACGTTGGTCCTGAGGTTTTTCTATGTCTGGCACTCGTTAAATATTCTTATTCTAATTAAACCTTGATACAAAAAATTTACGACCCCCACTTTAGTATCGTCCGATTAGCCACAGCAGCATAAAGTAAAGTTAAATGAATCAACGAGTAGATTCCCATACTTAAAACCACAAAAATATTGAAAAAAATATCTATTCAGTGAAGTAATGTGTAGACATGAATTATAGGAATGAATGTCATCTTCGGTAGAACAAATAAAACTGGATTTAGCAAGTACTTCTGTGCAGGTAGAAGACAAGATTGCTTGCAATGCCATAACTTAAATTTTCAATAATTAATCTTTGTATCGACCAAAAAAAAAATAATTTGAGAGCTTACGTTTCAAGATGCGTAGAATCCTGAATAACAAATTTTAAAAAATCCGTTTGTCCGCCGTCCGCGGTATTTCTTCGAAACTACTGGACCAATTTTTTTGAAATTCACTTCAAAATACTAGTTCATATAACGAAGATTTTAACGCCTAGGCGTTAATATCAGCTGGTTATTATTAAAATGGCGGCCGATTAGAAAGTGTTTTAATTCAATAACTCAGTTATTTTTGAAGATACAGAAAAAAATTATTAATGTTTTGTAATAAAAAAACCGCGAATATAAGAGAGAAAAAGAAAAGAAAAAAATTGAAATTTTACACATAAAAAGCCCATAACTCAGTTATTTTAGGAGATATATATTTTAGAAAAGCAGCAGGTCAAAAACATAGCAATATATATAAATATATATATATATATATATATATATATATATATATATATATATAAAAGAAAAAAAAAAATTGCTATTCTGACATACTGTTATAAAGATCTGTCATCTGATTTCACCTATCACACAAGTAGACATTCAACATTGTACTAAAACATTTATCATTATAAAGAAAAAAAATGTTTATGGCTCATAAGGCAAAACAAATCAAATTAATTAGTTAAATCACAAATAAATGCTCCCTTTTTACGCTTCAAGTGAAATTATCTAAAGGAAGAAGGATATAATACCTTTCAGAGATAATAGTTAAATTTTTTCATACCAGCTCCATTAATTAAATTTTTTATAAAATCGACCTTTGATAAAACGCTAGATATCGCAATGAAAAACATAATTGCTTGTTTTGAAAACTTTCAAACCCGTTTTCCTACAGAGTTGACTGATACAAGTTTCTATTTGGTTTGTGCACTTGATAAATGTTTGTAGACACAGTATTAAAACAAATCTAGTCGGGTGTTCTCATACACGAGCAAACTGGTTGTTTAATTAGGAAATCAAGCTGCATTGATTATGTTTCATTTTCATCGTTCGATTCAGTGAATAATGCTCTCCAGATCGTAGATTGTTTTCTTTTTTAAGTTTTTTTCTTTTTACAGTTTTTTATATGTTGAGGCCGTGGTGAGATATTAACTAGTGAACATTCAAAACTTTAATGTCACAAAGCGTCGGTTTAAATCCAGGCTGGCTAAATGTTTTTTTTTTTGTATGGTTTTTTCCATGCTTCAGTATGGTTTTTTATGAGGGAGAATAAACTTAGAGTAGTAGAGCCATCAGTGAAACCCAACCGAGCAGACCTACGGCTGTGCAGGAAGGAGGAAGTGGTACTGGCTCCACTGAGGAATTGGTCACACAACCACACAAGACCCACGGCTACCTCATGACGAGGGGATCACCGCCTCAATGTGCCTCCTGTGGGGTTATCCTCACAGTACCACATATACTGTTGGATTGCTTTTCCTTCGAAGCCGAGCGAAGAGGGATTGGTATGAAGAACGATATTGGGACAATATTACAAAATACCCAGGAGTCAGCCACCAAACTGATGAATTATCTAAAAGGCACATCAATATTTTCCAAAATTTAAAAAAAAAATAAAAAAAGTTCCTGTTTTTGGTTTTTAATATTATATATATATATATATATATATATATATATATATATATATATATATATATATATATTTTTTTTAATTTTATTCTTTTCTTATATGTAGTTATCTTATATAATTGTTTGTATTTAACTTAAAATATTGTATCTGTATTATTAGTATTATGTATGTTTTAGTGTATTATGTATTTTATTTTATTATGAATTATGTATTTTGTGATTAGTATATTTGTATGTATTATTTTCGTATTGTATGTATTATTTCGTATATTATGTATAATGTTTGTATTGTATTTTATTATTTATCATGTATGTATTATTATTAGTATATATGTATGTATTATTACTTTTTTTATTGTATCTGTATTATTAGTTTGGGGCTAAAATAACCTTTATAGTTGAAAAGCCTTTATGTTACAAAATAAATAAATAAATCCAGGCAGAGCGATTCGAAATTTCACGGAAGGAATCTCGACCATTCTAATCTAGTAAAAATAAGTTGATTTATATAGTACTTGTTGTAACCCGTGGCATCATTCGATAATATTAAATTTAAAAAAAAAGCATTTTAGAGCTTCTAAGCCAATGGCCGCGCAATAAGATAACCAAGCTGAGATCAAACTCAGCCGTCAGGTTTTTACCTCATTTTCGGGTACCCACTTTATGGAATCTAGGTGTGCCCAAGCACGGTCTCCATGCCCCAAGATCGCCCTACGACTGAAATAAGAGAATAACTAATATTGGCCACACACAGGAATCGAACGAATGCCCGGAGAACAGTAGACTAGTGCTCTATCCAGTATACCACCCTCCCTTTTAATTTTGTAATCATATTAAAAAATATGTAATTCTCTAATCAGTCTTGGTCAACCAGATACCGTTCTTTAGACCTTTAACCTCACCCTCACAGTACTACTGCGTTTGTGTCGTTTCCAGTAAAAGCCGCCTCTTTGGAATTATTTTCCTCCTGATATCCGTCGTGTTCGAACTTTTCCCAAATAGCTCTTTTTCAATAAATGTTTTCTTCCCTAATGAAATAGGCATTAACCTCTTAGTGCAGATGCAGTATAACTATTTTTCTATGTTTACGATATTTTTTTTTTAATCATACTTATTTAGATTTAAAACGGTATTATTGAATTTATAAAGGAAATTTAAGGAAATCATAAATAATTACATGCTAAACTTGCATAAAAACTAACTATCGGCAACACTGAGGCTATATTATTTCAATTTCATATAATCATTTATCTATTTTTGTTTGTTTTTTTCCAATAATTCATACCATATTTGTTTATAATTATATATAAATATTAAATATATCTTACCTTATAAACAGTTAAAATTCAGGACCATACTGTTCTATATTTTTATAGTCATTAAACCTGTATTTTATTTTATTTTTAATAGGCTTTGTTCCGGGATAATAAAAACATTTTTTATTTCATAGCTACTGACCGAGATGGGAGGAAAAAGGCAGTTTACTGGGACAAGGACAACTTCATGAATATATATGACTAAATGAATATAATATATATATATATTATGACTAGCTGTGACCCGCGGCGTTGCTCGCGAATATTTTATTTTGTCTTTATTTTAATTTGCTTAAATGCGTTTATGAGTCGTAACTATAAATTTATGTTGCAAACGTGACTAACGCCACATCCAAATCATTCAATAACATCGCTCTATCTTTTAATGTTTGTTTGTTGTTGTTTTTTTTAACGAAAGATTAACACTTTGAATTATTTTTAAAAATAATAATAATTGAATATGTGTCTACGGGGAACCTACACACAAAACATGGATACGATGCTCAATATGCTAAAATATATTTCTTGTAAATTGGAATAGTATCTTTGCTAATTAATTTAATTAAGATGATTTTGCTTCCAGATGGTTAGAAATTGGATTGTCATTCAAATTAGTACTTATAATTTTTCTGGAAAGGTATAGATATATGTATTTTATAATAACTGGAAACTATGGAGTGAATGTATTTTACAAATAACAACGCATAGTAACTATCAACACACACTTATGTTTGAATTAATAATTACATATTTAAATATATATAGGAAGGTTACTGGGAACCAGTGTTGTCACAGCTAAAAAAAATTTTTTTTACGTTTTAGAAAAATATAACAGATACTTACGAAGTTTGATCAAAATCGGTTTAATAATTTCAGAGTTTGTCGCGAACATACATCGTGACACGAGATTTTTATATATATAGATATAAAAATCATGAGAAACTTAACCCTGGACAACATAACAATTTTTTAAATATGGGCCAATCCATTTTAAATCGTCCAGTTATTATTAATGTTGCTGCTCAACATTTTTGATTTTCAACCAGTTGTTATCTGTCCTTTCATGAATAAAAAGCCGAAAATGAAATTTTTTCTGGCAAAAATGTTTAGTGTTGACGTTATTTTCGCGACTGAAAACATGTGTTGGGATAATCTCTCTAATTCTAGCAATTTTACAAATATCGAGTCAAAACATAAACTAACAATAAATAAAAATATGCTTAATATCTTCTGTCCTTAAAACTCATTATCTTAAAAGTGAAGAAAGTGATTAAAAAATAATCGAAAATTAATAAAAATTGGGAATTTTAGGGAGTTAAAAGTCTACATGAAAAAGAGGCTCACCTTTGACTAATTTTTCATACATAGCTTAGTCATAGCCCTACTTACTGTAATAATTTCGATCTTGAGAACATTGTCCTTTTTTTGTATACGAATTTTCAAAAATGGCTATAACTCGTTTTTTGCGAAGTTGAATACACCGGAATATCTCAAAAGGGACTGAGTGAAAAATACTAAAACTAACACAGGTTTTACATATATACAATGTATTATATTATAAGTGACATATATTTAGTGACTGTGACTGAACTGGTTTCCGAGTTATAAAATAGTCTTAGCTGTTAATATAAAGTTTTCTTTAAAATGTATTAACTCCTGTAATTTTGCATATTTCCGAAATAAATAAAAACTAGTATGATGATGAGAGTACACTATACAGTTTTGGTCCTATTAACATATTACATAAGAAACCATGAAAATTGTTTAAAAAAGTAACGAAAATTTAAATCAACTGAAACTTATAGGGGGCTACAACGAGGAAGGTTAGAAAGGAGCAAGACTCTTAATTTTTTTTTTGTATAGCCTCATCGTTGAACTACTTGTAGAATTTTTCATCGTGTAAGCACTGTCCTTTTTAACAAAAAATTTTAAAAAGGGCTATCTCCACGTTCAGTAATATTTATAATAAAATATCTTAAAAAGGACTGGTACTCTCTGGCAAGATCGCGAGTACCTGTGGAGAGATTTGCAACAGCTTCTTGCAAAGCCTTTTAAAAGTCGGTTAAAGCACACCCGAAATCCTTCTTCGTTACTAAAGATGTACCTCCACTGCTAAATTTTTCTGGCCAACGCCATTCCGTGCATTATTCAAGTTCACTTTCCTCATCATATTTAAGAATTTCACGACTTGCTTCAACGGCGGTGGCATTTTTTTCTTGTTATGCCTTGAAATTACTAGAAGTTCGAAGGAAATAGTCACGTTTCTACTTTGAAACCAATAAAGCAACTGTTTGAAGGAGTCGCATGGGATTTATCGGGAAAGCATTGGTAAGTATTAAATACGATTAAAATATTTAGCCATACAGAATTTCATAAGATGAACATATATATATATATATATATATATTTTTTTTTTTTTTTTTTTGCTCGAATTGGCCATCAAGGACGACGTGAATATCATTCTGTCTTCTTCACATCTTTTATCTTCTTTTTTCTCCAATATTCCTTCATCTTCCTGGACTGTTCCTCCCGCTCTTCCTTTGTCCATTTTCTCCTCTGTTTCTTTGTTTTTCCTGTAAGAACCCTAACTTCTTTTATTTTCTTCCCGAAAAGCTCTCTATCTATGCAGTCTATTTTCTTGATTTTTAACCTATCGAGCTCCTCTTTTATTTGCTTTGCATAACCACCCATATTCTTATAGCCTAGAACTTTGTCAAAAATCTGTTTGTTCAGCCTCTGATTGTACATTCTTACCATCTGACTATAAAACCTCTCCTAGTTCTGATGACTACTTCAAGTTTTTCCAAATTTCTTCATTGGATTTTAGCCTGTAGCCCTCTTGAGTTATTTTGGGTCCGAGAAGCCTCCTAAGAATTTTTCTCTCAAGACTCGGAAGGCAAACTGTTTCCATACATACAATATTGTTGGTCTTACTACTGTACAGCAGTGCCTTATTTTTGCATTGGAGGATAAACTTGTCTTACTGCACATGCTTTTAGTTGCAAAGTACAGTCTTTCTAGTTTGGCTAATCTTTCATCTAGGCCTGCTTTATCTATCCCGTTGTTGCATATTATATCTCATAGGTATTTGAACTTTTTGGTCATTTTTATTTGTCCATATTTTGTGGCTAAATTTTCTTGTCATAACTGTTGTCATCATCTCCGTCTTTTCGTGGGAAATTTGGAGACCTGTTCTCTCAGCTATTTCTTTTAGTGAGTTTATCTGTTTTTAGCTTCCTCCTCTGTTGCCGCTAGCAAGGATAGATTTTTTTTTTTTAATGTATTATAAAATGATGATTTGGTATTGGCCGATGATTTGGTACTACTAGGTGAAGACACGGAAACTATACAACTAAATACAAGTGTGTTAATAAAAACCGGTAAACAAATAGGTCTTGAATTAAATACCGATAAGACGAAATATATGATTAGTTGCAGAAATGGTGGCGATCTTGATATTTCAGGTCATACTTTTGAACACGTAGAGAAATTCAAGTATTTAGGTTCTATGATAACAAGACAAAATGAAATCCAGGAAGAAATCAAGTCCCGGTTAAAGGTGGGAAATGCGTGTTATTATTCAGTTGATAAATTACTTAGCTCGCGGCTTCTGTCTAAAAACTTAAAGATTAGAATTTATAAAACTATTATTCTTCCAACGGTTCTTTACTGATGCGAAACGTGGCCACTTACTTTGAGGGATGAACAACGGCTTAAGGTTTTCGAGAATAAGGTACTGCGTAAAATATTTGGTCCGAAGAGAGATGAGGACACTGGGGAGTTTAGAAGGTTGCACAACGCGGAATTGCGGAGTTTGTACTCTGTGAATATAATTGAGTTGATAGCATCGCGGAGACTCAAATGGGCGCGTAAAGTTGTTGGGCTTAGTGAGGAACGGATTCCGAGAAAGTTGATATTCGCTGAACTGACTGGTAGGCGTCCGAAAGGTAGGCCGAAGCGTCGATGGGAGGATTGCATTAAGGCTGAACTCGGGGTCTTGGGCTTGACCGGTGAACACTGGACGAGTCTGTGCAGGCGAAGTTTGGTGGTATCGGCATCGAACCTTCGGGTTCGGTAAGCCTATTATTATTATTATTATTATAAAATAAAATAAAAAAATTGTTAATCTATTTGCCTAGGCATAAATAGTCAGTCATTATTTTTCGGGAAACAATATACTTCATGTTAGTACAGGATGTCAGGTATAATGAATGACAATGCTATCTAATTTTGAATTAAGATTGTGGGGACCGATTCTTTTTCCTCCCTGATCTGAATTGTGGTCACAGATTCTTCCTCAGTATTTGTGATTAAATCGGTTCCAATAAGAAATTATGTGTTTGCTATTTGTTGATGTCTGGACTGTTGATCACTTAGCTTAATACAAAAACATAGGTGCGGTTTCCGCTTCTAGCAATATTACGACATAGTGCACCAACCCGCGCGATTTACATTTGTTCAACGCTAAAACTACACGGTGTTCTCTGCATCCTAGGTTTAAACTCGGCTGTGGCAGGATTATTTTTTACTATTTCATTTAAGTTGAAGAACGATCCTGGGGAGGGTAACCTTCCTGAAGCTCACTCAATTTGTGCAATGTGGGTACCTAAAATTCGGAGAAAAAAACCCTGTCGACTGAGCGTGATCACGACCTAATCATCTTTTAAAAGATAATTATCCTGCAAAAATGGCTCACACCAGTGATGCGGCTGAGATAGAAGCGCTGGGATCTCTTGGATTCCGCTTTTTCCTCCACAAGTGGAGGAAAAAGCGCAGTTTAGGGTCCCTTTAGCAGTTGTATATATTGTATATAGTTATGATTGTTTTTATGATTGTTGGGCTCGATGACGAGCGGATTCCGAGAAAGTTGGTATTTGCTGATCCGACTGGTAGGCGTCCGAAAGGTAGGCCGAAGCGGAGATGGGAGGATTGCGTTAAGGCTGATTTCGGGAGCTTGGGCTTGAATGGTAAACATTGGACGAGTCTGTGTAGGCGGGATTTGGTGGTATCGGCATCGAACCTTCGTGTTCGCTAAGCCTATTATTATTATTAATATGAATTTATTTATTTTCTATTTTATGTAATTTGACTATTATTATAATTTTCTGTATATATTGTATGAATGTGGTCTCATATCACTATTTCTATTGTTCATTTTGTAACAAACTGTAATACATCGCAATAAATAAATTTAAAAAAATGTTCTAACCCCTTAATGGGTAGTGAAGATACAGGGGAAAAAACAATTCCGCTATGAAGAAATCAGTTATCATTAGCAAACAGTTTTAGTTTATTATTTTCAATAATGGACCTCTGTAATCGAACAAAAAAATAAAAGATATTACCTCCTTTCAAAATTTGAGGTCTTACGTCATTAGTAGTTTTTTAGTAGTAGTTTTTAGTAGTAGTTTCTTAGTAGTTTAGTTAGTTTAGTTAGTTTAGTTTAGTTTAGTTTAGTTAGTTAGTTTAGTTTAGTTTAGTTAGGTTTAGTTTAGTTTAATTTAGTTTAGTTAGTTTCTTAGTAGTAGTTTTTAGTAGGTTTTACGTCCTCATTAGTCTTACGTCATTAGGTCATAACACCTAAACGTTTATATCAGCTGGTTATTTTTGAAATGGCGACCGATTAAAAGTGATTTAATCTAATAACTCAGTTATTTTTGAAGATAGAGAAAAAATTATTAGAGTGTATTTATTACATTATTAAAAATTTATTACATGTCTTGTTCATGTCTATTTTCTTTTAGCTTATTTTCTAGACGTGTTTTACAATACAGTTGTAAATATCAATATATATATATATATATATATATATATATATATATATATATATATATATATTTTTAAAAAAGTGTTTTTAAACAAAAAGCCGCGAATAAATATAAAAAAATGTGGTGCGGGCAACACATGACTTTCACTTACCGTAGTTAAAATCAATTAAAGAATTTTTCAATACAGTTAGAGATAAAAATTAGTGAAACTAATAAATTGAATTTCTATAGAAACATGTGTTTTATTAAATAATCTATTATATTTTTATCTAAAATAATCAGTTTATATAAAAACTATTATATAAAACTACTGAGTTTATATATACCATATACTGAGTTTATGCTTGGACATTAAAAATTCAAAAAAATGACTGATTCCTGATTATTCCACCTATAATGAAATATAAAATAATAATTATACCACCCTGGTGTGGGAAGAACGAAGATGAAAAAAACATGAGGATTGGGCATTCTATTCTGGAACAACTGCTGCAGCTTTTGAGGAAAAGGGATGTAATTTCCTTTGCAAAGATTTTAATTTTATTTTCTGCCGACCTAAAATTTTACATAATAAGCTTATAAGGTATTAATTAAATTACACTGACAGACACTTGATTCTACCCTCTCAGCATTAATCAGTCAGATTTCTATATAATTTTATAACGCGTTGCGAATTAATTCCACACCTCTCCGTAATTAAACTTGGCTGCTCTCGTTCCCTTCTCTTGATTAAAATCTAAAATTAAGTGACATTCGACGCCTCGTTTAATATCTTGAATCAGTCGTTGTTTTTTAACACAAGTTACATTTTTCGGTTATGTTATAATTTTTCACACTAAAAAACTCTCAGCCATTGAAGAATAGTGTCAATATTGGGGAATTAAAATAAATCCCATCAAATTAAATTCACCCTACATCCTTAAGCCCCACTGTATTCTATCTTACTCCTGTTGAACTGGTCCGGTACTTGGGACTCCACCTCAAAAAACACCTAACATGGAATTCACACTCTAGACTGTAACGACAGGAAACTGCCCATAGGTACAGACTACTACACTTACTCGTTAGTCCGCCGCCCGCCGTCCGCGGCATATCTCGGAAATTACTGGACCATTTTGTTTTAAATTCGCCACAAAAATACTAGTCCATTCAACGATGATCCTAACATCTAGACGTTGATATCAGCTCGTTAGTTTTAAAATGGCGGCCGATTAAAAGGATTTTATTCAATAACTCAGGTATTTTTTAAGATAGAAAACTAATTTATTAGACTTTTTTAACCAACAAAACGAGAATAATTATAGAAAAGAGAAAAAAGAAAAGAAAAAAAAATGATAATTTTTTTACATAAACACGCTCATAACTCAGTTATTTTTTACGATAAAGAAAAGTATGTATAGTTTTAGAATCAGTAAAGCGCAATAAAAAAACAAAAACAAAACAACGGAAAAATGGAAAAAAAAATAAATCTCACTTATATATACGCTTGTAACTACGTTATTTTCGAAGATTTACGCGCCCATTTCAAATAATTACATAACAGAGAAAAAAGAAAAGAAAAACATTGAAAAATTGAAATCTCACTTATAAATACGCTTGTGACTACGTTATTTTCAAAGATAGAAAAAAATTCATTATTGTTTTTAATAATATATAAAAGATAAAAAAGAAAAGAAAAATAACTTGGTTATTATTGAAGATAGAGAAAAGTGTGTACAGACTTTTAGAACCAGTAAAGCGCTATAAACAAAAAAATAAAAAAAAGTATTAGATGTCAATAATACAATGAAAATGAATAGAAACTTTATTAGCATCAAATCAATTATCTTTAACTAATGATTGACGTTATACACTCGGTAACGCCAAACTAAACTTTGCCATTCACAAGTAGATAGCAAATCAGGGTTCCAGGAGATCCCAGTGCTATTCTCCAAAAAAATTTTGGACCAAATGAAAAAATAATCCTTGAATTTGGTTTACAACTAGCTTAGATATTGCGTTTTGAAATCAATGGTAGTGTTATGATATGATGCTCTGGATTAGTGGTTTTCATATTACTTAATTCCATATCAACAGTCTTATAAAAAGTTATATCCCAATATTGTTATTTGGAAATAATAAACCATTGTGTAATAATTTCTAGCGTTTTTAAGATTTGTTTTCAGTACCTCGAGGTAATCACCTGTGACTCGCCTCTACGATGAGTTGAAGTGGCTCCTCCCTTCTACACTAGGACAACAAAATCCAAACAATAAAATCCCAGCATCTTTTCTACATCCACAGTCAATTTAAATCCTCAACTTCACATTCTATTGTATTTATTTGTGAATAAAATTGGAGGCTGATTTACAAATTCACCACCCTTTTCTTAAAAATTAATGTACATCGTTTCGGCTAAAATGCTATTTTACAACCAGAAGCCTCATGACTAAAAAGCTTACGAAATGGTTGTAAGCATCCACTCACACTAGATAAATTTGTTTCTTTGCACGTGAAGATGGCATTTTAGCGAAACGTTGTGCATTAATTTTTATTATAAGAGTGGTGAAATTGTAAATTAGCCTACAATTTTATTCACAGAATTAAGCCTTCTACACCTTATTTTTTTTGTTAATAATTTTTTTTTTCCCTCCGGGGTTCTGCAATGATGTCACATCCCGGTCCTCAGTACTCCGCCTCTCCAACAATCTCGACCATTCCAGTCGTCCTCAATCAGACCTCTGGCTGCCATATCCTCCATTACCTTTTCCGAGGTCTTCCCCGTTTTCTCCTCTTGGGTGGGCAGGCAGTATTCAATCAATCGAAGAGGTCAACGTGCTTCATCCATTCTCATAACGTGCCTATACCACATCAGCCTTCTTCTACTAATTTCTTCGAGAATGGTGAGCTCGGCCTCCACTCTTTCCCTTATTTGATTATTGGGGATTTTTTTCTAACCGAGACACAACTTCTTCTTTAAAAATCCATCTCCAATCATAATAATTTTTTTGCTGGGGTTTCTTCACCGTCAAAGATTCACATCCATACAGCGTAGTGCCAACCAGAAAGAAATTGAATATCTTCTTTTTCGTTTGGAGTGATACCTTCTTATTTCATAACACTCCATTTAGTATCCCGATAATCCTTTTTCCGTTAACAATCTTATTAGATATTTCCCTATCTATTGATGCGTTCTTATCTATAGTAACGCCTAGATATTTGAAGACATTGCTTTGTGGAATCGTCCAGCCTTCCAGGCAGAGAGCAAGCACAGATGAGAGAATAGGCATATATTCGGTTTTTTCCTTATTTATTTCCAGACCCCATTGTGCATATACTTCTACAAGCGTCCTCATCATATATTCCATGTCCAATTCATCCGATGATATGACAACCTGTTCGTCCGTGAATTGTAAGGTGAATAGAACGTCTTCACCGACCTCTACTCCCATACCCCGGAAACTTTTTTTCCATGATTTTAAGACCTGTTCTATATAGATGTTAAAAAGTGTTGGCGATAGGCAACATCCTTGTTTCAAGCCCTTTGAGATTGGAAAAGGCTCTGGGAATTCCGTTCCAATCTTCATTCTCGATTTGGCTCCCATATACAAACTTTTTTTTTACCAGGCATTTACTTATCTTTACCAAATCTAACGACTCCCAAAGTTTCCTTAGATGAACACTGTCATATGCATTTTTTTCTTTACCTCCTATAAATATGTAAATAATTAAGTTTGTATATAATTCAATCTAATTAATGTATTCTGGCCAGATATGCTATCTTTGTAACATTCGTGTTATTCTTAAGGAACTAAGTACCATTAAAAATAGTCCCAGAATCTTTTTTTATTCTATTCTAAATAGATTTCACTAACTTATTATAAAATAGATAATAAATTTATTAATATGCCATGTATTTTGAGCTAAACGGAATCTAATTAATTATAACTCAGTTCCAGCTCTTCTTAAATTAATTGCGGCCTTTTTTTTACGTAATAAAAAACTATTCCACTTAATAGGAGAGAGAATGTTTATTTCTAAGTGCCTCTAGTTAGCTTATCCGAGCCTTGTGAATGTAAATGAGGTCAATCCCATTAAAAACCTAGTTTAATTTGACCCTGCGTCTGTAACTCGAGCGCCCTTACTTAATCTCTACTGAATTTCAATACTGCTGACGGGGTGGCTGAAAGTGGAGCATTGGGATCTCCTGGTGCCCTGCCTTATCATCCAGATGTAGTTCGGCTTGGCTCGTTAAATATGAGCACCCATATATCTTGTAATGGGTGACTTTATTTATACACGTGCCATCTTGCGATACACGGCGTATTGTTATCACATAAAATAAAAAGACATATTTCCATTTACAAATTTTAAACAGTAATTATATAAAAATAATACAATATTAACTTTTTAAAAAACTGATGCACCCAACACACGACTTTGATTAATATCGGTTGTTAAAATTAATTTTAACTTATAAATCGGGAGCCTTTCTCGACGTAGAGCAAGCATTTGACAGAGTCCGGCATCCAGGAATACTTTACAAATTCTGAAAATTCCTCCCTCAAACATACTTCCTTATCATCCAGTCTTTCCTCACTGACAGATCCTTCAAAATAAATCGCAATAGATCCTATTCATCTATTTTTACTCAGTCCGCTGGTGTCCCCCAAGGCAGTATCCTAGGACCCATTCTCTACACAGTATATACAGCTGATATCCCAACCAATCTTAACACTTTCCTTTCCACTTATGCTGATGACACGAGTGTTATCAGTCAATAACGATCCAACTGTTGCCTCTCAAACCCTCCAATCCCACATCAGAGACCTTGAGATATGGTGTCAGAATTGGAGAATTAAAATAAATTCCAACAAATCTCACCTAATAACATTTACTCTTCATCGCAAGCCAATGACATCTTCTCCACCAGTATCCTTTCATAATATTCCACTTGTCCCTGTTGAACAGATCCACTACCGAGGACTCCTCCTTGACAAACGTCTCAGATGGAATCCGCACACAACACTGATACGACAAGTAACTGCTCACCGCTTTCGATTACTTCAACACTTACTAGACAGATGCTCAAGCCTTCTATTTAACTACAAAAGGCTCATCTACATAACCATCATAAGGCCTATATGGACTTACGAAGTTAAGCTTTGGGGCTCTACTAAACCATCGAATTCTTCCCGTATCCAATCCTTACGATCCAAAATCCTTCATAAAATGCTCAACGCTCCTTACTTTGTCACAAATAAAATCATCCATAAAGACCTAAATGTTCCATATGTTGCTGACTTGGCCCGATCTAGATACCATTCCTTTCATGACAAACTCCATTCCCACTCTAACCCACTAGTTTCAACCCTTGCTTCCTCTTCGATTCCTGATAATCCTCCGAGGCGTCTGAAAAGAGGCCATCTTGTTTAAAATAGTTACTGGAGTGCTTCCATTGGGTTGCTCCTCTAAAGGTCTGTCTTATGTGATTTTTCTTTTAGCATATTTACTTGTAATGTAAATTTCAATAGATAAATATTAAAAAATAACAAAAAACTTTTAAATAAAGTTAGAGTTGAAAAAAAAATCCAAATAATTACATTAAGTTTGGATGGAAACAACTATTTTAGATTAAATAATCTAAGAATATATGAAATATCTTTTACAAACATCTCTAATTTTTATCTGTTTTCATCTTTCATTACCAAACATCAGTTTAATTTAAGAGTACATTTTTTCTAGAATTATATAGTTTCGTTGTATTATTTATATACTTTTGATTATATATATATATATATATATATATATATATATATATATATATATATATATATATATATATATATTTAACTGCCTTGCCATAGCCTTCACAATTGCCCTTGAGTGAGGCAGATTGTATTATCTATGAAAGAATAAAAAATAAACCTATTCTGTTGTCCGGAATATAACATAGTATTTTGGTTTTAAAAGAAAATAAATTGTATATTTTTTACTACTACTGTATATTGTACTGTTTTTATTACTAGCCTCTATTACTTGGATGTATATCCATAACTTTCTAATCACTTTGAAATGATTATCGACTGTCGATTTGCTTACTTGCATTTCTCTGCAAGGCCTTCAACAATGGTTTTCTTCTACTAAATCTTTAATCGTCATCTACCTTATTTTTTCTAGGGTGAAATCAACTTCCTGAAATTTCTAAAACCATCGTTGAAAAATGCACTCACTTCATGTTACTGGTCATTTGGACCCCTTTATGACCGCGTTCAAAATCGTAAAATAAAATTATACGAAAATCACGTATTTTACATTTTAACAAAGACTTCAAAGACATTGAAGTATGGTGCCAGAACTGGAGAATAAAAATACATTCCAATAAATCCCACCAAATCACCTTTACCCTTCGTCGTAAACCTGTGACATCCTGCCTTCAATAACACTCCACTTGTCCCGGTTAAACAGACCCGATATCTAGAACTGCACCTGGACAAACGTCTTACTTGGAACCCTCATACAAGACTGAAAAGACAAGAAACTGCACGACGTTATCGACTACTTCAACACTTACTGGACAAACGCTCAATCCTTCCACTTAATTACAAAAGGCTCATCTACATGACTATCATTTTTTAAAATGTCATTTTTCAAAAAAACTTAACAGTTTTCGGCCGCCTTTTAGGTGTTCTCGTGCGCGACTTAACTTACAATCTGAATGTACCGAACCGAAGACTCTTCATGATTTCAATAATACACCTTTGTATTTTAGCTAACAAAATAGATAATGATGTGTGTATTTCTGTTACGGGTCTTTTAATAAATAAAGGGTCCAGCCAATAAATAAACAATTGTGTTTTTACTGAGTTATAAGGCTAAGTTTCGATAATTTATTGTTCTTGTATTTTAACAGAGCAAAAAAATAGAATTTTAAAATTTGCATGGACAAAGGCTCAAACCTTCCACTTAAGTACAAAAGACTTATCTAGATGACTATCATAAGACCAATATGGACTTACGGAGTAGAGCTTTGGGGCTCTACTAAACCATCAAATTCTTCCCGTCTCTAATCCTTGCAATCAAAAATCCTTCGAAAAATCCTCAATGCTCCTTATTTTGTCACAAATAAACTCATCCATAAAGACCTTAACGTTCCCTATGTTGCTGACTTGGCCCGAACCAGGTAGCACTTTTTCCATGACAAACTCCATTCCCACTCTAATCCACTTGTTTCAATCCTTGCTTCCTCTTCGATTCCTGATAATCCTCCGAGGCGTCTGAATCGAACGGGTTATGCAATAAATTTTCACAAATTGCCAACCTCTTAACTGATTGCTGAGGGGTAAATTGGCGTCTAACTGTATCTTTCGTTCTCGGTTATTTGTGGATAGCTTCCTGCAGAACTTCATCAATATCTATTAATGGTCGTCCGAAGACCTTCTTTCTTTCCACTGATGTATCTCCACTGCTAAGTTTTTCAAACCAATACCGCGCAGTGCGTTGGTCACAGGTTTCTCTTCATATTTAATAATTTAAAAAGTTGCTTCAGAGCCTGTGAATTTCGTTTCTAGCAATGCATTAAAATTAGTAGAATATCGTAGGACATTGTCATGTTTCTTCTTTTAAACAAATAACTAAACTGAAGCTTATTTAAAGATGTTAAATGTAGTTAAACAACCTTGGAGAATACTCTAAGCGAATTAATAAGTATTAGTAAGAATTAAATAGGATTAACATATTTACAATTCATAGTAATCATGAATTTGATAAAACGGTCAATTTTTCAATTTAAACCTACCCAAAGTATGACTGCCTGTCCTACCGTATCCTTTAGAATTACCCTACTTGAATAGATCTGGAATCTAGGAATCCATCTTGACCAATGTCTTGCTTGGAATCCTTACACTAGAATGGAAAAAAAATATATATTACCATCATAAGGCTTTTCTGGGAGAGGCTATAAAGGATTCACTAATCCATTCAATACCACCCACATTCAATCCTTACAATCCAAAATCCTACGAAAAATCCTTGATGCGTCTTACTTTTTCACCAATTAAAACATATATAAATATCCCATTAATTGCAGACAGCCTGTAATAAATAGACCACCTGTGATTCCAAACTACTAGCCCAAGTCCGTTTTTCCATAACCTCTCATCTCCATCCATTCCTCACAATCCTCTGATGACGCTGAAAAGACGATGGCCTCGGAACTATCTTTTCACTATTCTCATGTTCGGGAAAAAAATAATTACATAAAAAATATCATGGCTTTTTTCTCCTTTAGTTGGTAATCAAAGTCAATCTACTTGTATATTTATCCTATTTTTATCAATGCAAAAAGGATATTCAGCTTAATTTTTTTCGAATCTGCAAATAACAGGAAATTTAGAGGAAGAAAAAATTCGGCATTGAAGCCCTTTCAGACTATTTCAATCAGAAAGAAATCTACATGAAATGAATGCATTTAGGGAGTTTAAGAAAAATCGATTAGATCCGTTATTGAGAAAATCTTGAAAATGTGCAAAAAGGTATTATGTTATGGACGTTCACCAATTTGGATGAAAAAGTTGCTGTTCCATCTCAAGTTTATAGTTGTCTTAAAAATGAATATTCCAATTATTATCCAGTCGAATCGGGTGTTTCTCAAGATATCCTCTACAATATATACACGGCTGATATTCCTGTTTGCCCTAATACCTTCCTAGCAACGTACGCTGATGACACAGCTATCCTATCCTCTCACATAGATCCCGAAATTGCATCCATAGGCCTCCAAACGCACCTTTCTCAAATTGAAGATTAGTGTAACAACTGGTGAATCAAAATCAATCAATCCAAACGCAAACATGTCACCTTTACCCTTCGAAGACAATCCTGCCTTCCAGTTCTCTTTAACTCCATTCCGCTCCCTTTCTCTGACACAGTCCGGTATCTTGGCTTCCTTCTGGACAAAAGACTAACTTGGAACCCGCATACTAGACTTAAACGACAAGAACTTAATCGGCGATTTGGCCAATTATACAGAATACTCAACAGAAATTCTAAACTATCCATAGAAAACAAACTGCTAATATACAAGACAGTACTGAAACCTATCTGGACCTACGGACTTGAACTATGGGGGACCGCCAAATTTTCCAACATCAAACGCATTCAATCCTTCCAATCCAAAGTCCTCAGAACCATAGTTAATGCTCCTTATTATGTCACCAACCTTACCTTACATCGCGACCTAAATATTCTATTTATTTTAGACCTAAATTCCATCAGAACCTTATCCATCACCCTAATCCCCTAGCTCAATCCTTATCCAGCTCCACACATCCTTACCATCCCCCTAGAAGGTTGAAACGGCAGTGGCCTCGAGATCTCTTCTAACATGTATATTGGAGTTCTAGCATTGGCTAGATTCTCCACTCACGTGCTGTATTCTTGAGGATTGTATATAGGTGTGAGTGACTTTTGTACATATTCTTATTGAACTTTAATTGTATATATGTACATTGTATTATTATTATATAAATTTATCGTTTTGTATATATCGTGTGAATGTACTTATGAATGTTGTACTTTATCACTATTAAAAATGTCCTAAATTGGACTGATTGTAATATTACTTAATAAAGAACTGTTTGTGAGATTCGAAAAAATGAAATTTCAGTTTTATACGACTTTTTGTTTTCGCGCTAGACTTACCACACACACACACACACACACACACACACACACACACACACACACACACACACACACACACACACACACACACACAAACACACACACACACACACACACACACACACAGACCTTTTTGAGGGACTTGGACATTTGAGCTCAGGGGACCCTAATATTTGTATTTCCGTTGAAAACTGGAATTCGAAAATTACCACGATCACAATACTTTCCCCTACTATATTTTTTATATATATGTAAGTGAAAGTAAAAATAGGGCATTAACCTAGGAGATTGTAAAACATGAATTGTATACAGTTACACTGTTTACTTTAAAACATAGGTTTCTCACGAAAGCTAATGTAAATATTTACAAAAATTTATAACTAATTAAACGAGAAAGCATTTCTTTTTTTTTAAATTAAAGATTTTAGAAAATAAGTCACCATATATACAAAAAACTTGTGTAAGGTAATAGAGAAAGATAAAAAAAAGATAAAAATAAGAAGTTTTTGGGAACAATAATATCTATTCTTAGATTATTTTATCTAAAATAAATGTTACCATCTAAACTCAATGTAGTTATTTGATATTTTTTCAACTATAACTTTATTTAAAAAAAATTAAATTGATTTTAACAACCGATGTAAGCCAAAGTCGTGTGTTGAGTGCACCATATTTTTTTTTTTTTTAATATAATATTGTCCAGTAGAAGAAAATAAACTTTATTAACATGTTTACAGATTAACAAAATATTTACATCCTTACAATCAGTATAATGGTTTGTTCGTTTGGTAATTATAATCTATTAGGCTAAAGACTAAATATGTGGTGAAATTAAATTGATATTAACTAAGTTAGTAGCAAAAATTATACAATTGTACAATTTTTTATACACTTACTGTTCAAAAGACACGTATATAAATTGAAATATGTCAATTCATGTTATGTAATAATAATTTTGATGAAAAAGTTGCTGTTCCATCTCGGTCTTATAGTTTTATTAAACAAGAAATTTCATTTCTGAACGACTTTTCATTTCGTTTCTGTGCTAAACTTGCCCACAACAACACTAACCTTCAAGAGCGACTTGGTCATTTAGAATCAGGGGACCCTAAAAGTATCGTCGAAAACTTGAATACAAAAATTTTTACAATCGCAATACTTTCTCTTACTAAATATTTTACATATAAGTAAGTTAAAATAAAACAAATATATTTCCCTTATAAGTATGATGTCAAGAGGAAAACTACACGCAAACTGGACACGGAGGAATTTGCAAAGCGGTAATTCGAGATAAATTCGTCCAATCTTATCAACATTATGCAAGGAATTAATTCCTGTTTGTTCTCGAAACTTGTAGATAAGATTTTTACCCCTATGCGAGGGGATGAATTGACGTTACATAACCGACATAGGCTGAGTTATATAAGCCCGCAGTGGCTCGTAGAGGAACAGTCTCAAGCAAGCATGCCACCCAACTCCATCGACAAGTTAGTATCATCTGATAATAGGCAATTAACAATCTTAATGTTTTCTTCAACAGCTCTAATATGGATTACATGTTGTTTATGTAGAGTCAGTGACAGTGTATGTGCATGTGTATGTGTATGTTGTATATACGGTTTAGCATCCTAGAGAAAAATTAAACCGACAGGATTTATAAATAAAAAACTTTATATATACACATATATATATGTATACAATTTAGGTAAATTTATTCGTGAAATTAATTAGGAAACCGTATCTTTATCTTTTAAATTTTTTTAGGGTTAATATATAACTAATTTCTAAAAAAAAAAAATTAAAAATGTTGGAAAAATATTTTACTTATAAGAAGATTGTTTGCTTCTTTTTCTTTTTTTTTTTTTTTTTTTTTTTTCTCATTTTCAAATAGATAAGATTTTAAAGCATTAAATTTATAGCATATTAAAAATTACTCTCTGCAATCACGCCCTTGAACGAAATCTTATTTTAATTACTTCAGAGGTAAAATATTATAAATTAAAAAAAAAAATTGTTGACTAATTAGAAATAAATATAAAAAATTAATTAATTAAAGTCTTAAATATATAGCATACTTAAAAATACTCTCTGCATTCACATCCTTAAACAGAATATGACAGAATTGGGTTAGCCGTAAATAAATTATAATTTATTTATTAAAACGTTAAAAATATTTCTTAAATCTGGCTCTTTCCTCTTTTTAAATTCGACAGAATATCTTTCCCATGGCCTATCTATTTTTTAAATTATTTTAGGGTTAAAATATAACGAATCTCGGGAAAATAAAAAACTAGTTAAAATGTAGGAAAAATATTTTACTTATAAGAAAATTGTTTGCATTTTTTTTTTTTTTTTTTTTTTTTTTACATTTTCAAATACATAAGATTTTAAAGCATTAAATATATAGCATATTAGAAACAACTCTCTGCAATCACGCCCTTGAACGAAATTTTATTTTAATTACTTCAGAGTTAAAATAGTATGAATAAAAAAAATTAAAAAAATATTCAACTAATACGAAATTATAGAAAACTATTTTAGATATAAAACAATTGTTACATTTTGGTTTATAAATTTGAATAATCAACCTTTGTAATCGACTAAAAAATTACCCCTCTTCAAAATTTGAGGACTTACGTTTCAAGATGCCTAGAACTCGAATAACGAATAAAATTAGTTATTTCATAGGGAATGAAATCTCATACAAAATGAAATTGGTTAAGAACCAGCAGAATATATAACGTTTTGAAATTAGCAGTGGTGATATGATATTTTCCTCTGAATTATTTATTGCTTTTCATATTAGTTAATTTTCTGTCTACAGCTTTAGAATTAGTTATACCTTAATATTGTTATTTGGAAATAATAAACCATTGCGTGATAAGTTGCAGCGTTTTTTAAAGACATTTTAAAAGATCTAATTAATATTAAAGTCTTAAATATATGGCATATTTAAAAATACTCTCTCCATTTATACCCTTGAACGAAATATGAATACATTGAGTTATTCGTATATAAACCTTCTTAAATCTGGTTCTTTTCTCTTTTAAATTCGACAAAATAATTTTTCCCCTAGCCTGTGCGATGTCAGGTACTCGTTAAAGATCCCTATCCTAACATAACCTGGATAGGCAAAATTTAGGACTCCCACTGTAGCATGGTCCGATTAGCTGTAGTAGCATAAAAAATCTGGAGCGGGCAACACACGACTTTAAATTACCTCAGTTTTTAAAATCGATTAAAGAATTTTCAAGTACAGTGAGAGATAAAAATGAGTGAAACCATTAAATAATTAATAAAATTGAATTTCTATAGAAACGTGTTTTATTAACAATCTATCATATTATTATCTGAAATAATCAGTTAGTTTTATCGTCTTTTCATCACTCTCTATTAACTTTTGCAAGCTTATGTATAAGATAATATTTTTTCTAAAATCTTTTCCTTTCCAACGGCATATTATACGTCTATATTACTGTTCTTATGTTCAAAAACAAAAAAATTCATTAAAAAAATATGTTTTCAGTTTTCTCCTTTAGTTGTTTATCAAATTCACTCAACATGCATATTTAGCTGTTAATTATCAATCGTAACAAGATAATATAGTTATTTTTATAGAATCAACAAAATTAAAGGTACTTTAGAGAAAGAAAATTTAAAATATCGGAATTTAAGCCCTGTCATACCATTTTAATCCTAATGAAATCTAAACCATATTAAATCACATTATATTTTACATTGATATAGGGAGTTTAATCAAAATCGTCTAAACTGTTTTCGAGAAAATCGAAAAAAGGTGCAAAACCCATGGTATAAAGTGACTCTTCTGGTAAGCTCATTTTGATAAAAAAGGTTTTGTAATGTCTCGGGTGTATATTTGTCTTAAATATGAAATTTCAGTTTCATAGGACTTACCGTTTAAGCCCGGGAGTTAACGAATAAACAAACAAATATATATATATTTTTTTAAGATTATAAAATAAAAAAATACTTATGCGATATTAAAATAATTAACGTAAAAAAAAAATTCATTTACCACAATCATTTATTTTTTAAAAATAAATCTATCATTGGATTTTTTCTTTAATTAATGTGACACAGCCGCCATTAAACTTGTTTTCAATTAATTTAATGATTTTTTTTTTTGAACTGAAGAAATCTAAATTAACACTGAAGGCGATTAAATACTATTTAGTGCCTATTTAGAGCGACACGACATTCAGAATAATTTAAAAGGAATACATGTTCTATTTATACATTTTCTTTATTTTTGGATTTATTGTTTCTACGAGAAAATTTTAAAATTATGTTTTCTTCAAACCATCAAATGCATCTGTTGAATCTTTTTAGCATCAATTTAAATACTTTTTAAACTAAAATAATTGAGCAACATAATCATGCAAAATGATTTAGTACCTATCTTATGAGACGACAGATATGAAAAAACTAAAAAAAAAATGTTATCTTCATATATATAATTTTTTTTTTTCTAGTTATTTCAACCGAATTTTTTTTTCTTAACCTATAACTTTTTTTGTTGCATGGAAATAGTATCTTAATTATTATTAAACGTTCAGTGACTATTTCAAGAGTTAGTTTTACACATAAATAAATGTCCCCTTCGATTAGGTGGGCGAAAAGGATCTGGTATAACATGTCATCAAAGCCTATTTAAATATCACTATAAAGTTTTTTTTTTAATTTATTTCCAAACTTTTCGATTCTTAGTCTTATAAAATCAAGCTTCTATAAACACCAAATAAAAAAAAATTAAACAATTTCTAAGTACGTATATTATTTCATAAATAGGTAAGTGAAAGTATAAAAATTGTAAACTCCTAAAAATAACAAAGCCAGATTAATGTAAAGTTCATTTCATTAAATTTATACAACAAAATGCCTCATATTTAGCAATAGAAAAACTGAGTTTATTTCAGTTAATTTATTAATTTAATTAATAGTAATCAGATAATTTGCCGTTTCACTTAAGAAGAAGTCATCAAAATTATAATAAACAGAAAAAATATTTTCTTGTTTTATTTTTTTCTGACCAAATAAGAAACTTATTTTTTTTGACATATATTGCTTATTTAAATTATATACAATCTATTTTTCATTAAATTAAAACACCAATAAAAAAATTAAACAATTTTTAAGTACGTATATTATGTCATAAATAGGTAAGTAAAAATAAAAACATATATAAGACATTTTAAACTCCTAAACATAACAAAGCCAGACTTAATCGAGAAATTTATTTCATTAAACTTTTTACAACGGAATTTCTCATATTTCTTATATAAGAAAAACTGAGTTTATTTCAGTTAATTTATAAATTTAATTATCAGTAACTAGATAATTTGGCATTTTACACTTAAAAAGAAATAATTCCTCATATTTACCAAAAGAAAAACTGAGTTTATTTCAGTTAACTTATAAATTTAATTATCAGTAACTAGATAATTTGGCATTTTACACTTAAAAAGAAATAATTCCTCATATTTAGAAATCATCAAAATTATAATAACCAGAAAAACTATTTTCTTGTTTTATTTTTTTCTGACCAAATAAGAAACTTATTTTTTTTACATATTCATGTATATATTACTTATTTAAATTATATATAATCTATTTTTCATTAAATTAAAACAATTAGTCCATGCCGTCAGAGAAAACGACGTATTAGCCTTGACTATTTTCTTTTTGCACTCTTTTTTGGTAAAATTACTTAACGATGGACTCGTGTAAAACCGACGCTTTTTCCTTGTAAATCATAGGAATTATTATTTCGAAATATGCAAATGTGCATAAGTATACGAAAACAATAATTATGGTATAAATGGAGCTACAATTTCTTCAGTCCAATGACCTTGCAAAGCGTTCCTTTGAGTTTTTTCACGAACACACACGCACGTACGTACGTATATATATATATATATATATATATATATATATATATATATATATATATATATATATATATATATATATATATATGCACTCCTTTAACCCTCCTTAAAAATATGAGACATCTGGGACTCGAAATTTAGAAATATACGAGACTGAAAGGACAAGAAAGTTCTCGCCGTTCTCTGCTACTTCAACACTTACTAGACGAATGCTTAAAAAATTTCATTTACAAGACCACCATAGTCTGTTCTGGACATATAGAATTGGACATTAGTGCTATAATAAACCATCGAATTCTTCTCGTAAGCAATTCTCCATGTTCCTTAGGTTGTAAAGAATAAACTAATCCATAAAACCCTTGTATATATTGAGTTGTGTCACATGAAATGTCCGTTTTCAAGATAAAGGATTTTTATTAAAAGTACGATATGAAAACAAGATAATTTTATTCGAAGTATTTACCTTCTTTTTCTACACATTTTTCCCAACGTGACACCAACTTTTTTATCCCCGAACTGAAAAACTCTGAGCTTTGAAGTGAAACAAAATCTGAAAACGCACTTTGGTGGTAATCTGTTGGAGACAAGTCGGGAGAATATGGCGGGTGCGGAAGAACTTCGTAGCCCAGTTCTTTCAATTTTTGCACGGTATGTTTTGAAACATGGGGTCTTGCTGCCGCTCACTGAGATCATGAGGTACCGATGTATCGAGCTTTTTAACTTTCCCAATAAACTTTAAATGTCTGGAAACGGTAGATGCACTTGCATTTAGTTGTGCTGAGAGTCCTTTAACTGTTTGGTAGGGGTTTCCTTCTACTGTATGTTTGAGGACATCGTTGTCTATTACGGACGGAGGTCTTCCTCGGGGCAAGATTTCCAAGTCTGTATCCCCAGTTGAAAACTTAGCAAACTTAGGTCCGTTTATTAACACTCCCTTCCTCGAACGCCTTGCAAATATTTCTAGCGGCCTCAGCTGCTGAATAGCCGAGTTTAAACTCGAACAAAAATATTGCTCGAAAATCGCGTGTTTCCATGTTCATATTTGGAGCTACACTAAAATGTGGATAATTGATTGGGAAGCTAATATTTATAATACAAAGGTTGAGGATTAGTAACTGTTTACTTTAAATATGTAAACATTCGGAAGAAAACAACAGAGACCTGCAAAATCCTTTATGTATTTCAGAAACTATAAAAACGGACATTTCAAGTGAAACAATCCAATACTTTGGCCCATGCCAGATACTATTATTTCAATGTCGAATTCTGTTTTTATCTATGCTAACAAGACGATATGGTTAATTTTTTCATATCTACAACATTTAAGGTACTTCAGAGGAAGAAAATCTATCGGCATTTAAGCCATGTCAAAATTTTTCAATCAGAATGAAACTTTCATAGTATTAATCGTATTCGCTAAACTTTAGATAATTTTATGATTATATTGAATTGTTTCACATGAAATATCCGTTTTTATAGTTTCTAAAATACATAAAGGATTTTGCAGGTCTCTGTTGTTTTCTTCCAAATGTTTACATATTTAAAGTAAACAGTTACTAATCCGCTACCTTTGTATTATAAACATTAGCTTCCCAATCAATTACCCACTTTTTAGTATACCTCCAAATAAGAACATGGAAACACGCGATTTTCGAGTAATATTTTTGTACGAGTTTAAACTCGGCCATTCAGCAGCTGAGGCCGCTAGAAATATTTGCAAGGCGATTGGGGAAGGGAGTGTTAATGAACGGACCAGGAAGACCTCCGTCTGTAATAGACAACGATGTCCTCAAACATACAGTAGAAGGAAACCCATACCAAACAGTTAAAGGACCCTCAGCACAACTAAATGCAAGTGCATCTAACGTTTCCAGACATTTAAAGTGTATTTGGAAAGTAAAAAAGGTCGATACATGGGTATCTCATGATCTCACTGAGCGGCAGCAAGACCCCAAGTTTTAAAACATACCGTGCGAAAATTGAAAGAACTGGGCTACGAAGTTCTTCCACACCTACCATGTTCTCCCGTCTTGTCTCCAACAGATTACCACCTGTTCAGGAATTTAGACAACTTCGTCAAAGGAAAACTTTTTGAAAATGATGATCAAGTGAAAAGTGCGTTTTCAGATTTTGTTTCACTTCAAAGCTCAGAGTTTTTCAGTTCGGGGATAAAAAAGTTGGGGCCACGTTGGGAAAAATGTGTAGAAAAAGAAGGTAAGTACTTCGAATAAAATTATCTTGTTTTCATATCGTATTTTTAATAAAAATCCTTTACCTTGAAAACGGACATTTCATGTAACACAAACGAATACTAGCTGACCTGACTCCTAAAAAATAACGAATGTATTGTAAGTTTGTGTGGTTGGGACCTATATAAGTTAAACGAATCAGATAACCAACTATAGAGGAAAAGAGCAAAATATTTTTTTTAAATATGTGATTTTTGTTTCTTTATAACATAAGTAACTTTTATAAACATATAATATAACGTTGGGAAGCTAAAGATTTTAGCAAAAAAATCATGTTATATATATAAATTTCTAAAAGATTGTTTAAAGTGAGGAATAGGGGAATGTTATAACTGATTATTATACATTTTCTCAACTTTAAGTTTTTTAAATAGTTGATTTAAGTAAGAGCAAGTCGTGTGTTGCCCGCACCAGATTTTTGTAATACGGACAAAAGTTAAATTATTTGGATATTATTAATGCAAAAATACTAAAATCGCGATTATAAAATGCGAGATTTTGGTAAGCAGGGTGTAATTTTGGGGCTATATGTATTTTTCTATGGCAAATAAAAAAAAAAACATTTTCCCGAAAAAAACTATTTTCTATATATCACCTACCGCTATGAAATACACTTTAGAACCAACATATACATAACAAATTTCACGTAAAAAAAATGCGAGACCTTTCGGAGGAGTACAACTACAAAAACCGTAATCAAGATTTTTATTTATAAAATTTACATATTTTTTGTTCAAAATCGGTTCTGTTTTAGATAAATTAGGTATGTGATTGAGGCAGTGTTTGAGCCGAAATGTATTATTACCTATCTATCAAAAGGTTTATAAATAGAGAATAGCATGAACTATCTGAACCGAAAAAGATGCTCCGACTGGTGGAGAGAGATAAGACGCCGGAACTGTGGCTTCTATACTCAACTCAATGAGCTGTGTTGCTAAAGCGGTTAGCAGACATCGACTGTAGAACTGGGGAAGACCTAAGTGGGAGGATAACGTCTATGAATAATCTTTACCAATAGTTTTTAAATAAACAAAAAGTATTATATCCATTTTAGGATTTTTTTAAAGGAAACAAATTTTTTTTTTAGCAGTTTATTTTATTCTCTCTGCATTAAAATGTAGGATTGATTTTAACTATAAAAATGAATTTATTTTTACAGTATGGAAGAAAACATTTTCCAATGAAAGGAAATTTAAATAGCTTGTGTTTGTGTTTGTATGAAATGTAAATGGATGCTAGTTTTCCATAAAGCTAAACGTTTATAACACGAAAATGCCAATCTCGATCAAAACATCAACAATGACGAATTAAGTAAACATGTTCTTAAGATCATCCTGGAAACCAGCAACTCGATGCTGGTAGTTTATCGAATACCGTGGTCCAACTTGGGGGTTCTAAGAACTCTCTAAACAAGCGTTTGCAAATTCATGGCATAAAATGGCACTTTGGCCTGACAATTTTGATTAAAACGTTGATTCAATTTACCCGTATTTAATACAGATTTTGAGTTCTGTACGACTTTTTAGTTTCAGCAAAACTTCCATCCCCACCCCCCACACACACACCTTTTAGCGGAACTCATCTTTAATCAGGGGTCCCTAAAAAGAGAATTTTCGTTGAAAATTCGAATTCGAAACCTGATCGCAATACTTTACCTTACTATTTATTCCTTATAGGTCTGAAAGTAAAAACAGAATTATATACATGTATGTATATACATATAATTGTATATAGATATTGCTTAGCGTTCAAACAGTATTACTCATTGTAAGACACCGCATTGTAACCAGCGACGAAGAACACAGCTTCTGATCTTAGTTTGCCGATTTTGAACCAATTATTTATTATAGTTTCTTAAGTAAAAATTGAAACCGATCCAAGAAAAGCTGGAAGAGTACGTGAGCGATTTGGCAGTGAGATTTTAAAACTGTAATTACTAATATATTACGCAAACCAATATATTTCTAACTTCCTAAGATACCGAAATTTTCTGCTTTTGACAGCCAATTTTCATAAATTATCGGATATTAATGCAATAAGCTTTAAGAATTTTTACTTCGAAAATCTAAAAAAAAAAAATAGAGAGAGTGTCGAGTGAACCATTTAGAATCCTTTCATTATATTGAAAGAAATCAACATATTGAGATTAAGGCAGAATGGGTGAGAATGATAAGATACAATATGGGCAATCGCAGCGGATAAAATTGGACTGCGGTCACCTAGGCTTTTTAGCTGGTCAGACCCGACATATAGCCCTTCAATATGTCGTCCTTTGTATGGTACGTAAATGGTGGTGCAGTGCCTAAGCGATGTCAAGTGAAAGTTCCTTATTCTAATTAATCTTGGATAGGCAAAATCAAGGACTCGCATTGTAGCATCAACCAATTATCTACAGTAGGATAATTTGACGTTAAATTAATAACCAAAAAAATATTCCACTACAAATAGTAATAACATAATTTATTTTACCAAAAGCTTTTTTCAACAAATTGTGTATAATTCATAGTGTAATGTGACACTTCCGGTTAGTCTAGTTTGGTATGAAAGTATATATTTATTTTAAACTAGCTGATCCGACAGACGATGTCTTAACTATGTCTTAGCGAAATAGGTCAAGCCGTTCACGCGTGATGCGAGAGCCAAAGGAAAAGGGGATTTATTTATATATATATATATATATATATATATATATATATATATATATATATATATATATATATATATATATATATATAGAGAGAGAGAGAGAGAGAGAGATTATTATTACCTTAGAAAAATCAAAAAGAACAAAAAAAAAAACATAAGTACGAAAGTTAGGTTAGAATTTACTTTCAGAAGATTCTTCTGCTGTTAACACAACAAAAAAAGAATTAGCGTAATCAGTTAAACTGTATATATATATATATATATATATATATATATATATATATATATATATATATATATGTATATATATGTATATATATATATATATATATATATATATATATATATATATATATATATATAAATATATAAATTTTTTGTGGCTTCAAACTAGGTTATTTGGCCTCAGAGGATGTTTATAGATTTTTACTTTCACTTACTATTTATAGTAAGGGAAAGTATTGCGATTGTGAAAATTTTTGAATTCCAGTTTTCAACGGAAATACGCATTTTAGGATCCTCTAAGTCCAAATAACCAAGCCCCGCAAAAAGGTCTGTGTGTGTGTTACAAAATCTTTTTCATCAAAATCAGCTTACCAGAAGAGGCACTTTATACCATGCATTTTGTACCTTTTTCGATTTTCTCGAAAACGATTCCGACGATTTTGTTTAATCTAGCTATATCGATGTAAAATATAATGGGCTTTAATTTCATTTAGGTTTAATTTGGATATAAATGGTCTGACAGGGCTTAAATGCCGATATTAAACTATATTATCTTGTTACCACTGATAAAAAACAGGTAAATATATAAATTGAATGAATTCGATACCCAACTAAAGGAGAAAAATTAACAAATATATTTTGTACGCAATTTTTTGTTTTTGAACATAAGAACAGAAATATACATGTATGATATACCGTTGGAAAGCTTGAGATTTTAGAAAAAAATATTATCTCATACACAAGCTTTTAAAAGTTAGTAGAGAGTGATGAAAAGCGGATAAAATTAACTGATTGTTTTAGATAATAACATAATAGATTATTTAATAAAACACATGTTTCTATCGAAAAACAATTTAATTAATTCTTTAAACTATTTTCATCTCTAACGGTATTTAAAAATTTTTAAATTGATTTTAACAAGGGTGGTAAGTGAAAGTCGTGTGTTGCGCCCACCAGATTTTTTTTCACGTAATGAATGACCTTAGAGACCAAGGGAATATCACTTCCCTTCATACTCCTTCACTCTTTCTCTCTTTCCTCCTATCGTTTCCTCATTCTCTCCGTGTTCTCCTTCCTTCTTTCTTCAGTTCACGTCACTCCTTATTTATTACATCTTAAATTTATTTCAACAGCCGAGGTAGGTGAAAGCCGTGTGATGCCCGCACCAGATTTTTTTTTTTTATCAATTCAGTCATTGGGCTACCCTGAGATGAGAGATCTTCCTTTGACACACACAGTTCCTATGAAATCACCTCCTTTTAAAAGTATTTGCCTGAAAACATTACGAATCTGAATGTACCGAACCGAAGATTCTTCAAGATTTCAATAATACACCTTTGTATTTTAGCTAACAAAATAGATAATGATGTGTGTATTTTTGTTACGGGTCTTTCAATAAATAGAAGGTCCAATCAATAAATAAAAAATTGTGTTTTTATTGAGTTATAAGGCTAAGTTTCGATAATTTATTGTTCTCGTATTTTAACAGAGCAAAAAAATAGAATATTAAAATTTGTATGGACAAACGCTCAAACCTTCCACTTAAGTACAAAAGACTCATCTACATGACTATCATAAGACCAATATGGACTTACGGAGTAGAGATTTGGGGCTCTACTAAACCATCAAATTCATCTCGTCTCCAATCCTTACAATCCCAAATCCTTCGAAAAATCCTCAATGCTCCTTATTTTGTCGCAAATAAACTCATCCATAAAGACCTTAATATTCCCTTTGTTGCTGACTTGGCCCGAACCAGGTACCACTCCTTTCATGACAAACTCCATTCCCACTCTAACCCACTAGTTTCAATCCTTGCTTCCTCTACAATCCCTGATAATCCTCCGAGACGTCTGAAAAGAAGATGGCCCTTAGACCTACTTGTTTAACATAGTCTTTGGGGAGCTTCCAATGGGTAGTATCCCTACATATGAATCATGTCAACTTATCTTGTATCACATTTACTAAATGTATTTTATTATACAGTTGTAAATACCAATAAATGTATTAAAAAAAAAAAAAAAAATTGCATACAATAATTAGACGATTGCATTATTGTTACAGAGAAAGAAACAATTTTTGAATAAATTTAAGAATGCAGAGAATTCGCAATGAATATATAGTATATCGAGAATCTCAGATCACAGTGATGTTTAAAATACCTATCTCTGTCTGAACTAGATATACCAAGCATCATTGTTCAGTGTTCTTTCAAAGATTGTAATATCGACAGGGTTCAATGTAAGACACTATGTTGTTTCAAATTGTAATTCTAGTTTGATTTTTCACTGTTAGGAAATAAATATGAGAACAATAAATTCTCGAAACGTAGCCTAAAAACATTTGTTTCTTATTTAATGAACCTCGAGAAAAGTAAAAAACTATATATATATCGAGAGAGAGAGAGAGATGACCAATTAAATTAATGACGACTTTAGCAGGTTTCGTTGTTTGTGTCTGAAATAATTATATAAAATTTTTAATGATGGAGTTTTGTTGACCGTTGAGAAATTTCTCGCTCTTTCCATACTCACATCTTTCTCCGTTACATATCCTGACATATAATTATTAGTTTAATATTACATTATTTTAAAATTTAAATTATTTTTTATTCATACTGTTTCTCTTTTGTAATGACTATGTTCTTTTATATATATATATATATATATATATATATATATATATATATATATATATATATATATATATATATATATTACCTATACTCATAACTATGTTTTTAATATATTACCGTCATATATCAACTCAAAATTGTTAATATTTAAAATTTTAATTGTTCACATATTTTTCTTTTGTCATTTTTTTCATTTGCTTAGTCTCTCTTTATATATTCTCATTACAATATTATCATCTCAATTCTGTTTACTTCCATACTTTATAACTATCATCTTGATTTTGTTTATTTCCATACTTTATAACTGTCACCTTATTTCCATACTTTATAATTGTTATCTTATTATCATTTTACATTTAATTTTATTTATGTTCCCATAATTTATTACTGTCATATTATTATTATATACCTAACGCATTATTAAGTCTATAATTACATTGGTTGTTATCTTGTTTCTTTTAGCCCTGATGAAGGCCCACATTGTAGGCCGAAACGTCGGCACATAATTAAAATAACACTTATTTTAAATGTGTGTTTTTAATTTATGACCGCACCCCTAACCATCTTCCTCATCTATATAAAATTTTATTCGATCTACATTGCTAGGACATTTTTTTCTGTTATTAGGAGTGTCGCTCAGTAAGCCAATGATACGATACCGTATTAGGAAATATTTTTTACAGAAAGGAAAAATTTCGAAATAGTTAAAAATTCATCTAGTTTTAGTCACTATTAATAGTCCATTAAAGTAAAGGTTATACAAATCAATAGTTACAATATGAAATATCAACTTATTACCATACGGTATGTTTGATCGTATTTACTACTGTTATAATTTCAATTGTTCTATTTTTCACCATTATCTTTAAAGCATGTATATTCCTTGTTTCCGTAAGTAATTAATTATATAATAATTATGGCAGGTATGTAATCGGTCATAAAGTGATATAATTTATTTCCCGTGTTATGCATGTTATTGTAAAAGATGTTGACACTTTTTTTTTTTTTTTTTTTACTCAAAATGTTTGAACATGATTAAAATTTACATAATCGGTAAATTTAAGATTTTTTACTCGGTATTGTAATTTAATAAAATCAATAGGAGATACAGGTTTTACTTTTGCTTACCTATAATATATATATATATATATATAAAAGGACAGTATCGCGATTATATATATATATATATATATAATATATATATAAGGACAGTATCGCGATCCTGATTTTTTTCTAATCCGAGTGTTCAACTAAAATACACGTTGTAGTGTCCCATTAGTCTCACAAAAAGGTCTTTGTGTGAGTGTGTATGTGGCCAGTGCAGCTCAAAAACGACACTTGGTCTAAAACAGAATTTTCATATTTTTGGAACGAATATGCCTGCGATAAATAAAATTGGCCAACAAGAAGAGCCACTTTATACCTTGCATTTTGCACCTTTTTACGATTTTCTCAAAAACGGCTCAAATGTTTTTAATTAAACTTGCTATATCGTTGTAAAATTAAATGGGCTTTAATATCATGCAAGTTTAATTCTGATTGAAATAGTCTGACAGGGCTTAAATGCCGAATATTTTAAATTTTCTTCTCATAAACTAGCTTTAATTTTAAAAGATTAACCATATCATCTTGATGAAACTGATATAGGATGGCTAAATATCAAAGTTGAGCGAATTTAATAAACAAATAAAGGAGAAAAGTGCAAACATATTTTTTAACGCAATTATTGTGTTTCTGAACACAAGAATAGTAATATAGATGGATAGCTAAAGATTTTAGAAAAAATATCATCTGATACACGGAATTGTAAAGGTTAATGGATACTGATGATACGCCGATAAAACTAACTGTTTCTGGCTTCTGAAAAGGGAAATTCATGTTGACCGTGCTGCGCCTCCTCCCCTCATTGTGATCATCTTGACACTGAGTCGGAGGTGATTACCCCAAACACTAACTTATTTTTGTAGATAAAAATATAATAGATTATTTAATAAAACACACGTTTCTATTGAAATTCAATTTAATTAATTCTTTAATAATTATTTTTATCTCTACATGTATTTAAAAATTCCTAAATTGATTTTAACAACGGAGTTAAGTGAAAGTTGTGTATTGCGCGCACCAGATTTTTAATCTTGACAATAGTGATAAAGATGTATAATATACCGTTAGAATACTTAATATTTTACCGAAAATATCTTATGCAAAGTTGTATAAGCTAATACAGAGTGACGAAAATTAGATGAAACTAAGAAATTGTAGATCATTATAAATATAAATCTGAAACATTTAAACCTTTATGTACAAATAACTTTTTTTTTTAATTACTTAAATTGATCTGAAAAACAGACACAGAGGAAAGTCGTTTGTGTTGTGTGCACCGGATTATTTTTATTCGTTTCAAAGACAAAAAACAATGAATAATAAAATGTTAGCAAAATAATAAGTGAGACTACATGGCCCGCATTACAACGCGTCAATGCGTGCCTATATTGTAATAAATATAAACCAGTCGGACGAAATTGCGTGTAAAAAAAAAATAAGGAGATCGGATTCAGGATAAAATATAATCGCGAATTTAAATAATGACCTACGCAAGATAGGCCTCTTAATGAGGTTGAGGTAGAGGAACCAGACCTGTTAGCCTTCACACGCATCATATCCCTTACACGCATAATTCGCTTGCCAAATAGGGCCAGTTCCAGAAGTTCGACCTTTTTGAAAAATTTCAAAGAAAGGAACCTGTATTTCCATTTTGGTTAAAATTGGGTGTGTGTAAATGTTACATTTTAACATAAGCTTAAGAAAAAAAAAATACAAATGCATTCGGAATCAAAAAAGATTTTATAATAATATATTTCTTTAATTCAAATTTATTAAGAAACCTGGCAAGTAGAATTGATTAGTATTCCTTTATTACGTAGCATAATTATTTTATATAAATAAAAATCTGGTGGTCACAAAAACGACTTTTACCTCGATCCATTGTTGAAAGAATTTAAAAAGGTCAAATAATTACATCGAATATCGATGGAGTCATGTGAATCAGAGTAAATATTTTAACAACAATAATAGGCTTACCGAGCCCGAAGGCTCTGTGCTAAATTCACTAAATACTGCTTACATACACAGACTCGGGATCACTTGTAGCTGGCTGGTTAGCATAACAGTCTCCTATACCAAGGGCCATGGGTTCAAACCCGCAGGTGGTCCTAGGATCTTTTAATGGGAGTAAAAAATCCTTAGTTATGCCGTCCTTCGGATGGGACGTTAAAAGGTGGTCCCGAGCTAGTGCGATGTCAGGTACTCGTTTAAGATCCCTATCCTAATAAAACCTGGATAGGCAATATTTAGGACTCCCACTGTAGCATCTTCCGATTAGCCATAGTAGCATAAAGTGACGTTAAAAAAATAAACAAACATACACAGACTCGACCTATGACCACCATATAGCCTTAACACAATCCTCCCATCAACGCTTCGGCCTACCAGTCGGTTCAGCGCATACCAACTTTTCCGGAATTCGTCCTTCACGGAGCCCAACAACTTTACACGCACATTTGATTTTCCGCGGTGCTATCAACTCAATTATACTCACTGAGTACAAGCTCCGCGATTCCGCGTTGGGCTACCATCTGAATTTCCCCGTGTTCTCATCTCTTTCAAAACCAAATATTTTACTCATTACCTTATTCTCGTAAACCTTAAGGGTGCTCATCTTTCAAAATAAGCGACCACGTTTCACATCGGTATAGAACCGTCGAGAGAATAATATATTTATAAATTCTAATCTTTAAGCTTCTTGACAGAAGCCGCGAGCTAAGTAATTTCGCAATTAAATAATATCAGGAATTTCCGTCCTTTAAGCGCGACTTTATTTCCTGCTGGATTTCGGTTTTCCTTGTTACCATTGAACCTAAATACTTGAAATTCTCGACATGTTCAAGACTTATGTCCTGATATATGGATATCACCAAGATCGTCACCGTATCTAACACTAATATTTTCTTATATCTTAAAACAATATCATATATATATATATATGTTTGTTGTGTGTTGTGTGTTGTGTGTGTGTGTGTGTTTATCCGTATTTGTTTATTTATGAAGCTGGTTTTTAAGTACTTGTATTAAGTTGTACAGTTTCCGCGTCTTCGCCCAGCAGTACCAAATCATCAGCGTACCCTCGAACTGGAATATTGCCACTCAAATTAAAACGTTTCTCGGTACAAGCGACATGTTCTAATGCTAAATTAAATAAAATAGATGAAATAGAGTCACCTTGTTTGAAACCCAATGGTACCTCACACCTCTCGGAGTAATCATTCTTGATTCTAACTTTAGTGGATGTTTGGAACATGCACATCGTCACATGATTAATTAACATTCTAGGGATTCCCTGTTCAATCATGATTTTATACAGCTTCTGAGGGTCTGTGGAATCATAATTTATGATATTTTTTTTTAAAAATCAATATAGAGAAGATTAAAATAGAGGGCTATTGTATTACAACTTTTTCTCTATTTTCCGTAACGAAAATATTTGATTAATAGTCGAACGATTGCGCCTGAAACGACATTGGCAGCCTGCGATAATTTCCTCAGCGTATTCTGTTATTCGGCTAGTAAGTATTGACGAGAATATTTTATAACAAACTGCCCTCGGTTGTTTTTGTGAATTAGAATTATTGATAATTAATATAAATATTAATTTATTGAGAAATATTACAATCTGTTTCAGAATGAACAATAGTAATAGTGATATGAGACCACATTCATACAATATATAAAGAAAATAATGATTAAGTCAAATTACATAAAATGGAAAAAAAAAATTCATACATATATATTGGGTTGTGTCACATGAAATGTCCGTTTTCAAGGTAAAGGACTTTTATTAAAAATACGATATAAAAACCAAGATAATTTTATTCGAAGTATTTACCTTCTTTTTCTACACATTTTTTCGAACGTGACACCAACTTTTTATCCCCGAACTGAAAAACTCTGAGCTTTGAAGTGAAACAAAATCTGAAAACGCACTTTTCACTTGATCATCATTTTCAAAAAGTTTTACTTTGACGAAGTAATCTGGTAATCTGTTGGAGACAAGACTGGATAATATGGTGGGTGCGAAAGAACTTCGTAGCCCAGTTCTTTCAATTTTTGCACGGTATGTTTTAAAACATGGGGTCTTGCTGCCGCTCAGTGAGATCATGAGGTACCCATGTATCGAGCTTTTTCACTTTCCCAATACACTTTAAATCTCTGAGAAAGGTAGATGCATTTGCCAAATCGGTATCCCCAGCTTAGCAAATCAACGGCGAATGGTCCGTTCATTAACACTCCCTTCCCCAAACGCCTTGCAAATATTTCTAGCGGCCTCAGCTTCTGAATGGCCGAGTTTAAACTCGTACAAAAATATTACGCGAAAACTGCGTGTTTCCATGTTCATATTTGAAGGTATACTAAAAAGTGGGTAATTGATTGGGAAGGTAATGTTTATAGGACAATGGTAGAGGATTAGTAACTGTTTACTTCAAATATGTAAAAATTCGGAAGAAAACAACAGAGACCTGCAAAATCCTTTATGTGTTTCAGAAACTATAAAAACGGACATTTCATATGAAACAACCCAATACAATGAAATAATAATAAAAAAAAACAAAACAACAACCTATAATTGAGATAAATACAAAGATTGATAATTAATAATTGATTCTTTTCATTCTTCGGCCATTTTTTCTTTTTCCAAGATTCTCGATATCATTTTATATGTAAAGAGAAGAGATATGTCATGTCAGGAAAAGCAGGTGCTTTAATGAAATAACTGAACTTGCAGCAATCAAGTTTTAGATATTTCAAATAATGAAATAACGAAACTTGAATGTTGCACACAAGTGATTTTCATAAATAGGAATGGTCATTTACTTGAAGAATGCAATACCTTATTCGGATTTAAATATTTAAATGACGTATATCTAAAATACCAAATCGGATCCTCTTAAGACGTCAGGAGAAATTACGACCCAACTTATCTCAAAGGAGAGATATGTCCTAAAACAGAAGGCGTTGTATTTTCCTCAAACCGCAAGGTCCTTTTCAAGCGATTATTTCGGCTCCTTTTTGTATAGAATGCTTAAAAGAGGAAGTTTGTCTCCTACGCGGAATACCTGACTTAAGAATCTCCAGGAAAAAAACAACAAAGAAAACCAATTACTTAGGATGAAAATTAAATTGTATTTGTTCTGTTATGTTGAATTAAATTTTTTCTTTTTTGTTTGTTGGACTCTCTTTAATGAAATTACTTCAAGCACTCTAATTAACTCTAATTGGCTTCTTATTATCCACAACAATTAATTATTTCTTTAATCATTTTTATTTAAAATATTTTTTTAGAATATAAATTCAAAGTTCCGAAGTAAACCATAGTTCCAGTAAAATATAGTTTAACAACGTAATAGAAATCAGGGCAGAATAAAAAATCTGGAGCGGGCAACACACGACTTTCACTTACCTCCATTTTTAAAATCAATGAAAAAAATTTCAAATACAGTTAGAGATAAAAATACGTGAAACTATTAAAGAATTAATTAGATTGAATTTATATAGAATCATGTGTTTTATTAAAAAAAATCTATTATATTATTATCTAAAATAATCAGTTAGTTTTATCGGCTTTTCATCATTCTCTATTAACTTTTAAAAGCTTGAGTATGAGATAATATTTTTTCTAAAATCTTTAGCTTTCCAACGATATATAATACATGAATATTACAGTTCTTATGTTCAAAAACAAAAAATTGCATTAAAAAATATTGTTTCTGTTTTCTCCTTTAGTTTGGTATCGTATTTATTCAATTCATATATTTACCTGTTTTTCATCAGTTGTAACAAGAAAATATAGTTATTTGTATAGAATCAACAAAATTAAAGGTACTTTAGAGAAAGAAAATTTAAAATATCGGCATTTAAGGCCTGTCAGACCATTTTTATCCTTACTTAACTTACATGATATTAAAGCCCATTAAATTTTACATCGATATAGCGAGTTTAATCAAAATCGTCGGAACCGTTTTAAAGAAAATTGAAAAAAGGTGCAAAATGCATGGTATAAAGTGGCTCTTTTGGTAAGCTCATTTTGATGAAAAAGGTATTGTAACGTCTCAGGCGTATATTTGTCTTAAATGTAAAATTTCAGTTTTATAGGACTTAACGTTTCCGCCTGGGATTTACCACACACACACGCACACACAGACCTTTTTGCGGGACTTGGTTATTTGGACTCAGGGGATCCTAAAACGTGTATTTCCGTTGAAAACTGGAATTCGAAAATTTTCACGATCGCAATACTTTCCCTTACTATATATAGTAAGTGAAAGTAAAAGTGATGAAAGCGGGATAAAACTATGTGGTTTTCTATATAATAATATCTATTGTAAGATTATCAAATCTAAAATAAATGGTGAAAGTTCTTAAATTGATTTTAACAACAGAGATGCAAGAAAGCTGTGTTTTGCCCGCACCAGATTTTTTGTATTTAAAGTAATTTAATCCTATATTAACAATACCATTAAACTTTAAATAGTTTATTAGTGGCGCTACATGACAAGCGAAGGACATATAGATTAATTATAGTCAGTCACTGTGGTCCATTCTCAGTCAGTTAAGATCATCTCGTTTGGCGATCCCGACCACTTTGAGGTCAATTAAATGATTGCACAAAATCATTTTTATGACGTTTCAGGATCTATGACCTATATATAGTTCTTATTAAATATTAATGCTATTTTATTCTCAATGCAAGAAGATGTGATAGTGTAAGGTCCGAACTTGAAACGATCTGCATCGAGCTGATAATAGAATGAAACATATTTTATAACAAATTTGGTATATTCGAAAATATGTTAAGAATGGGTTGCCTAAAAAAATCCTGGACAGACTATGTTTAATAAAATGTTACATCATGATAATAAGAAAACTTTTACCCTGACTTAAAATATCAAAGGTATAGAATGTGCAGCCTTTCGGTTGCCTAAACTTTTCCTGGACAAACTATCTGTTGTCAGTTAAAAGTGGGTATGTCGATATCAGTTATCTGCAGTGGCTTGATAATAGAAAAAAAATTATATCAATATAAGCGTTGTTTTATTGCAAACACATTGATATAGGGTTGCCTGCAAAAAACTTGGTCCTAATCTGGGTTACCGAATTTTAAAGATTAAATTTTAACGCGAGTAGAAATGCGTGACAGAGAGATCCGAGTTGAGTATAGCGTGTAATAATAAAGGACCCAACATTGCAGCCGCACGTAATCGGACATTGAATATAAGAAAGTTTGATATCCCATATAAAATTACAGGACCATTTTTTACGCAAACACCAAATACCAAATTGCAGAGTAAAAGTTTTCTTATTATGTTGCAACATTTAATTAAAAATAATTTTTTTTTAAATAATTAAAAATAGTCTGTCCAGGATTTTTTTAGGCAACCCATTCTTAATATATTTTCTAATATACAATACTAAATTTGTTATAAAATATGTTTTATTCTATTATCAGCTCGGTGCAGATCGTTTCAAGTTCGAATCTTCTACTATGAAGTGTAATTGGTGTTCATCTGATGGAGTATACATACATATATATATATATATATATATATATATATATATAATTTCTATTTTTTGGGTGGGAGGGACGTGGTCTAGTGGATAAATACTAGTCTACTGATTAGTCGGATCTGTTTAACAGGAACTAGCGAGATGTTATTGAAGGACACTGTAGGGCAGGATGGCAAAGGTTATTTGGTAAGATTTCTCTGTTGAAGATCACTTACTTTTATGATGATAGTATAAACCTGGGTAGGCAAAATTTAGACACCCACTGTAGCATCGTCAAATTAACCATAAAATGACGTTAAATAATTAAAATAAACACAAGATAAAGTTTATAATAAGAATAGTTAATAAGGTTTTGTTTTCTCAAAATGTGTCTTATTTAAATAAGCAATTCGTAGAATGGAAGGCTGGAAAAAAAAATGTAATTTCTTCAAAAATGTTGAATACTGTAACCTTCTAGCACAAAAAAATATTCCAGATAACAATTTAATTATCTTGATTTTATTATTTCGTGAATTCAAATAAGTATCAAGTACCCTTTCTTACCTTTTACAGAGGCAGTCAGGTTTTTTTTTTTTTTTTAGGCCGTTTCTAAAATATACTTTTCAAATTGACCTTGTATTATGTGTTATAAGTAATTGTATTCAGCGCGGATGTGTTAATTTGAATCGAGCAAAGAACAAGTCAGTACCTTATGATTCACCATAAGGTTCTAAATCCGTTATTTATATAGAATAGTGAGGCGATGGTTATCATTAAGTAAGTCGATTTTTTTTTCCTGTTCTAATATAAGTCCTTAACATTAGAACTTCAGTCATCATTCTTTCAGGACGCGTAGGATTTTTTTAGCACAAAGTTATAGAAGTTTTATAAGGTTTTTTTTTTATATATATAGTTTTTTATTTTTTAATATTTTACAAATGGGCACATGCCTCAAACTTTATACATGCTGTGCTAATTGCTCCAATTACATGTTACTTTTACGTGATATTTACACTAGGGGTTAGTGGTAATTGTAGTCTATGTTACATTTATAAAAAAATGATTAAGTAAAAACAAAATAATTACAATTTAAAAAATCTAGTGCGGGCAACACACGACTTTCACTTACCTCCGTTTTTAGAATCAATTAAAGAATTTTCAAATACAGTTAGAGATAAAAATGAGTGAAACCATTAAAGAACTAATTAAATGGAATTTTTATAGAAACATGTGTATTATTATCTAAAATAATCACTTAGTTTTATCGGCTTTTCATCACTCTCTACTAACTTTTAAAAGCTTGTGTATGTGATAATATTTTTTCTAAAATCTTTATCTTTCCAACGGTATATCATACATCTATATTACTGTTCTTACGTTCTGAAACAAAAAATTGCAGAAAAAAATATATTTTTTCTGTTTTCTCCTTTAGTTGGGTATCGAATTTATTCAATTTATATATTTACCTCAGAGTTTTTCAGTTCGGGGATAAAAAAGTTGGTGTTGCGTACCAGAAAACATGTGATGCAGGATCCTGTTTCCTTTATGCCTATCACGTCACAACATCAACTTTATTGTCATTCACTGGTTGTTATAACCGCAATAGAAAAGTGAATAGAAATATATAAAGACAAAAAAAATATATATTATCTATTTCAACAGCATTATTTATATAATTTTCGAATATAAAAAAGGAAAAATGTACAATATGCAAAAATAATAAAATTGCTTAGTATTGCTGGAAATACTAATATCGGTAAAACACCGCAACAGTCGTTTTCCCTATAGTGATGAAATATCGGACACAAACCGCGAACAGCCATGGAATGCTCCGGCAGCATTATACTCGTGGTATATAGCCTCTTGGAGTATAAATATTTAAATATAGAAATTTTGGTTGAAGCATAAAATAAGTTTATTTGAAACGTAAAACGGAGTTATTATTAATCCCAGATGCTATTGAGTGCTGTTACTGGAGTGGAGTACAAAAGTTTATAATTTTAATAATAATGGCTTGCTTAAAATAACATTTCACCTGAATCTTACCAATGAATTATTTAAAACTTTTAAATGAAAAAGTATTCAGTATAAATTCAATAAGTATGTTGTAAAAATACTTATTTTCTAAATTTATTATATGTTTTCGAACTATTATTAATAGTAAATCGTAAAGAGATTCAGAAGAGAAATAGTCTAAGTAGCGGTCATAGAAGGAAAACGATCTGGTTGAAACCTCGACAAAACAATACTTAGTTTAAGATGATTTCATTAAAGATTTTTTTTTTTTTATTGTTTTCTGATTTTGAAAGCCACATGATTTTCGTATCATTTACATAAGTATTTTATTTTATTTTATTTTTTTTTTTATATTATCCTGATATTTCCTTAGGTGATTCGGAAAAAGTTTCGGCAAGAAAGTTTCCAAAAATGGCAAGATTTCCAACCTAATTTTATAGTTTTATATAATTAACTTCAAAACTAAGTGAATTATAACAAATTGATAAATTTCCCAGTTTATTGAAATGAACCCTAATTTTTTTTTTTTTTTTAATAAAGTAATAAAAAAATTAATCGCAGAGATCAACAGAGGAGGACGGACGGATGTGTTATTGGGTTAGGTTGGGGGTCACATGGAATGTCCGTATTCAAAGTAAAGGATTTTTATTTTTGGATTTTTTAGGATGCACATGCATTTAGTTGTGCTGAGAATACTTTAACTGTTTGGTAGGGGTTTCCTTCTACTGTATGTTTGAGAACATCGTTGTCTATTACGGACGGAGGGCTTCCTCGGGGCAAGTTTTCCAAGTCTGTATCCCCAGCTGAAAACTTAGCAAACCAACGACAAATGGTCTGTTCATTAACACTCCCTTCCTTAAACGCCTTGCAAATATTTCTAGCGGCCTCAGTTGCTGAATGGCCGAGTTTAAACTCGTAAAAAAATATTACTCGAAAATCGCGTGTTTCCATGTTCATATCTGGGGGTATACTAAAAAGTGGGTAATTGATTAGGAAGCTAATGTTTATAATAGAGGTAGAGGATTAGTAACTGTTTACTTTGAATTTGTAAACATTCGGAAGAAAACAACAGAGACCTGCCAAATCCTTTATGTATTTCAGAAACTATAAAAACGGACATTTTATGTGAAACAATTCAATATTATCCAATAATTAGATGCAAAGCATCTTCAAACGTGTTTGTTACCTTACATTTTGAGGGTTATTAAAATATATTTTTTCAGAGTCATTCACAACGATTCATTAAACATGATTAACAATCCTTTAAAATGCTTTTCAAATGACAGTATAAAAAAAAAAATCTGCCATTTAGGCATCATAAAGAAAAATACATCCAGACAAAGCACACCTTCTATGTTAAACTGTTCTTTGTTTTAAAAAAATCTCAGATCGGGGTAACCTATGGTGTAGTGGCTAGCATTATAGCCTTCTATACAAAAGGTTGAGGGTTCAAACCCGGCAGAATTTTTAAGGGGAGTAAAAATCTTTGCTAATCTTTCGGAGGGGAGGTAAAATGGTGGTCCCTAATCAGTACATTATCATCATCAGTACATTCCTTAAAGATCCTTATCGTAATTGAACCTGGAGAGGAAAAATTTAGGATTCCCATTGTAGCATTATATGACTAGCTACAGTAGCAAGAAGTGGTGTTAATTGAATAAACGAATAAGTACAGCGAATTAAAGGTTATTAAAACCTCTTCAGTAGGAGGGCCACCTGTGGAATAGTGGCTCGCATAACAGCCTTCTATACCCAAGGTTACGTGTTTAAACTCCCAGGTGGCCCTAGGAATTTTTAATAGGAGTATAAATCCTTGGTTATGTCTTCCTTCGCAGAGAACGTAAAAAGGTGGTCCCGAGCCTGTGCGATGTCAGGACTCGTCAAAGATCCTTATTTTAATTAAACCTGTAAAGGAAAAAGTTAGGACTTCCACTACATCGTCGCCAAATTAGCTACGGTTGTTTTAAATGACATTAAATTAATAAAAAACAAAAACAAAGGAACTACCTCTGATTTAGATGTTCATCTGAAATTTTTTAATTTTAAATCACTAATATTAAAAGTTTATTTTAAATTTTATACGTGAGCTGATTATCAGTTATCTATAGAGTATTCATTATAAAAATATTCTAAGCAAAAAAAAAACTTTCCTCAACTCAGAGAAATGTTAAATTAATTTCGAGAAGGCGTTATCACGTATAAGATTGCGAACTGAATCACGTTCAGGAGCTTTCAATATAGCGAGCCCTAGGGGGAGGAGGGAACATTCGCGCCTGAGTCAACACCGCATTTCATCTCTACATTCGATGAATTTTATTTATTATTCTGTATTGCGAAATACTAAATCCTTCTCAAATGTTCTTTATAAATCCGAAATTCATAACTCTTATTATTTATTGTAATTAACAACTGTATTACAGAAATACAACAAATAAATTCTTCTGAAAAAATATCCATTAACTAGAACTCCAATAACTATTTCTTTCGCCATGGTTTGTCAAGGATTGTCAGCAATATGTGAGGAAGATAAGGCACGGACAAAGCCATGTTTGTGTGAGTAGGAAGATGGGAATAAGAAAATGAGTATTTAATTTCGAGCTTCATCTGCGACAAATGGGACATTAAGATCATTATGATAGGTAGAAATAATCGGAAGTCAATCGTGTAAAAAATATTTTAATTCTGCCGAATCCAGGACTGCTTTACAAACTCCGTCAATACCTCTTCCCGACATATTTTCTAATAATCCGTTCTTACCTTACAGATAGAATCATTAATGTTAGTAATAATCTATCCTCCTCCTCAGTATTCACTCAGTCAGCCGGTGTACCTCAAGGTAGTATCCAAGGTCCAACCCTCTACACGATGTATACAGCTGATATTCCTACCCATCCCAGCACTATCCTAACTACTTACGCAGATGACACATGTGTGTTACCGTAAATAACGATCCTGTTGCTGCATCTTAAGTCCTACTTCTGTATTACATCTGTATACATCTGTCATTGAAGGATGATGTCAAAACTATAGAATAAAAATAAATCCCATCAAATCACCTTTATTCTACGCCGTAAACCTATGACTTCCTGCCCTGCTGTTTCCTTTAATAATACCCCACCCATCCCAATAGAAAAAATACGACATCTAGGACTTCATCTTGACAAACGCCTTACAAGACTTAAACGACAAGAAACTGCTCGAAGATACCGTTTAATACACCACTTACTTGAAAAAAGATCAAAACTCCCTATTTACTACAAAAAACTGATTTATAATACTATTCTCAGACCAATTTGGACATATGGCATTGAGCCATGGAGCTCTATTAAACCATCACATTCCTCCCGCATCCAATCCTTGCAGTCCAAAATCCTACGAAAAATCCTCAATGCTCCTTATTTCGTTACTTATAAAATCATCCATAGAGACCTCAATATCCCACTGGTTGCAGACTTAGCCCGAATTCAAAACACAAACTCCATTCACAAATTCCAAACTTCCAGCCCCGACAAACCCGCTTGTAAGTAAACTCTCATCTTCACTCTATTCCTGATAATCCTCCGAGCCGCCTGAAAAGACGGCGGCCTCGAGATATGTTAAGAAAGTAATCATTATAGTGGTACCTAAAAGAATGATTGAAGTTTTACCACGGGATAGTCACTTCAAAAGACTATTTCAAGTCATATTGGTAATTTCAGCCCTTTTACTTCTTGTATATATTGTATATACAGTTGTGAAAATCAATAAAAATATTTTTTAAAAAAACAAATCTTTCCGACGTTTCGGCTAAAGCAGCATATGAGCCATGTCGAGCATAAGTCCACATAACTGACTCCCGATTATTTTTACGTATCATAATTTCAGTAGACCATAAATCCTCTATATCAGATCATTATTGATGATATTGTTTGTAAAAAAAATTAAGGACATTCGGGTTTGCAAAGGATTTTAGATGGTTTAGCAAAGCCCTAAATCTTGATTTCATCTGTCTATATATGTCTGATAATAAATAGTAAATGTGCTTCTGTAATAGATTGGGAGATTACAACGTTAGTTTAGAAAGTTTTTGTATTAATCGGTGTATAGGTGCTGGTTTTTGTCGTTTCAGTCTTGTGCGAGAATTGCACGTTGTCAAGGGGAATGTTACTAACGTATACTGCGGGGCAGAAAGTCATAGGTTGTCGACGAAGGATTAAGATAAACCGGTGGAATTTGTTAGGATCTATTTTAATCCTTCAATTTTAACACCGCGTGTTTAATGGCTGTGATACGGGATTAAAGGGTTTGTGATGCAGCAGTTGGATCATTATAAAACTTGTAACACGCAAGCGTCATCAGCGTAAGTAGTGAGGATAGTTGGATTGGACTAAGATCGATTGGAATTATTGTATATTACTAAATCGTTTAAACGAAAAACTATAGTATTTTCATAGTGAATTCAAGAATTAGTTCAACCTCAAGGGTAGTATTCAATCAGTTGAGCAACATAATCTCAAACTAATTGATTCCCTTATCCAAGCAAGCGTTACAGTAGCGAAACGAAATATATAACACGAAACGTGAAATATACATAAAAGAATCATTAGAATATGGTACCAGGGTAGGGTGGGGCTAGTTGAATATTGAGGCAAGTTGGGCAATTGAAATATCTTAATAACTATTACTATGCAGGGATCACTTGTAGCTCGGTGGCTTGCGTAACAGCCTCCCATGCCAAAGGTCACGGGTTCAAACCCGCAGGTGGTCCTAGAATTTTTTAATGGGAGTAAAAAATCCTTAGTTACGCCGTCCTTCGGAGGGGACGTTAAAAGGTGGTCCCGAGCCTGTGCGATGTCAGGTACTCGTTAAAGATCCCTATCCTGATAAAACCTGGATAGGCAAAATTTAGGACTCCCACTGTAGCATCGTCCGATTAGACATAGTTGCATAAAAGTGACGTTAAACGAATAAACAACGACTATTACTATGTTACGGTGGCTACTTTAACTGTATTAATAAATTGTAAATTTTCGATTATTATTATGTAAAACTATTTGATTTCTTTTCCAAAAGTATCATGTTTATCAATTCATTATCGGGATCAGGTGGCATAAAGGGGAAATAGAGTAATTAACTTATAATACACATTTATTTATAGAATAACAATATTATGATACAAAAAACTTGGTACATGAGGCATTGTTCATTGTCGAGAATACTGAGGTTCTGATTTACCACATTATATAACATAAAGATACTTTTGACAGATCTGTATAATTGTTCCCTGGCTTGACCCCCGACATGGCTGGCTTCCTCTTCCTCTCTCTGAGCTCAGACTCCTCCCAGGTAAACGGCTATCTCTCCCAAGCAGTGGAGGGTGCAGTTTTTTGCATAGGTCTTCTAGATCCCCTGCTTGACGCCCGGAAACTGTTCTATTTAAAACGATTCTAATTATTTCTATTCCTCCCAGTATTCTCGATACATAGCAGTATTTAACGCACGGCAAGGAATCAAATAGCGGAAAGAAGAAGTCGTGAGGAGGGGCCTTATCGCGAAAATCCCCAAGGCGACTCGTCCTTAAGTGAAGTACAGACGCGTATTGTTTATTTTGTGACGAAAAATTAAAATTTTAGTATATGTACCGCCGAAGGCCTCCAAACGCACCTTTCTCAAATTGAAGACTGGTGTAACAACTGGAGAATCAAAGTCAATCAATCCAAATGCAAACATGTCACCTTTACCCTTCGAAGACAATCCTGCCCTCCAGTTCTCTTTAACTCCGTTCCGCTTCCTTTCTCCGACACAGTCCGGCATCTTGGCTTCCTTCTGGACAAAAGACTAACTTGGAACCCGCATACTAGACTTAAACGACAAGAACTTAATCGACGATTTGGACAATTATACAGACTACTGAACAGAAATTCTAAATTACCTATCGAGAACAAACTGCTAATATACAAGACAGTACTGAAACCTATCTGGACCTACGGACTTGAACTGTGGGGTACAGCCAAATTTTCTAACATCAAACGCGTTCAATCCTTCCAATCAAAAGTCCTCCGAACAATAGTTAATGCTCCTTATTATGTATCCAACCATACCTTACACCGCGACCTAAATATTCCATTTATCTTAGACCTTATACCATTAAAATTCTCTAAATTCCATCAGAATCTTATCCATCACCCTAATCCCCTTGCTCAATCCTCATCCAGCTCTACACATCCTTACCATCCTCCTAGAAGGTTGAAACGGCAGTGGCCTCGAGACCTCTTGTAACATGTATATTGAAGTTCTAGCATTGGCTAGATTCTACACTCACGTGCTGTATGCTTGTGAATTGTATATAGGTATGAGTGACTTTTGTATATATTTTATTGATTTTGTTTTGTATATATGTATATTGTATTATTATTATATAAATTTATTGTTTTGTATATATCGTGTGAATGTTGTACTTCATGACTATTAAAAATGTCCTAAATTGGACAGATTGTAATATTGCTCAATAAAGAATCGTTTCTAAAAAAAAAAAAAAAATTAAAATAACAATAAACTGGAATATTTCGTGTGTAATAATCAAAATGGGAGTGGCGTGGTGAAGTTTATAGAACTTTAGGCAAGTGTTCTCCGGGTCCCGGGTTCGCATTAGGGCTGAGGCAGAATTATTTATTCTGCTGATTCAGCCAAGGGTAAATAGACCCTCTTGGGGCATACCTAGCGTAGGTGAGGGCGTAGAGAGGGTACCCAAAATTGGAGTAAAAAACTAGCAGCAGAGCGAGATTTAAGCCTTATCACCTCTTTGCACTGTAGGAATCTCTCTAAGTACTAAACTCTAAACCAGGGGTTGTAGAGGTAGAGGTTTTCATTCCATTTTTAGTTTTTTGAATTATAGCTGGTAAATTTCTAATTAACATTTTCTTTTATAATATAAGCTATAATAATAATAGTTTCATACGGAAGCCCTTGGCTGAGTGGCTGGCGCGCTAGTATCCCACGCCAAAGGCAGTGAGTTCGAATCCCGGTCCCGTAGAGACTTTTTCGAGCATTTAATTAATAGGGATTCACACACATCCGATCCCCCGGGTATGTAAGACCCGTTAGCCAACTGGTAGTACTTACAAAAATAGGCGTAGGGTGTGATGATCCTGCTCTATAAAATATCGAGGAACACGTGTGTATTATTCCAGCAGAATACACTGCGCGGCTATGGGCTTACACGGTCTGTTGCGCAACCGAAAAATATTGAATTTCATAAATATTCAGTTCTGATTTTGAACAGAAAGACTCAATCTAATCCTAAAGTTAAGCTTATGATCCGTTAATGTTTTGTTGATTATATTTTCAGTTTAATATTATTCAATTTTGTCACTAAAAGACTATAAATAACAATTTGTTTGTCAAACAGAATTTTCATTTTTATTTTTAACATATTTAGCATTTAATACTGATTAACTATCCTAACAATATCAGCACAAAATACTGATACTAGCCACAACACTAAGGACAAGGCTATCTCTGATACCCTAGACTGGTTATCTAGATGCTTGAGCACAGTACAGCAGAATCCTTATCAGAACTTAGGTAGCAATAACCATATTCAGACAAAAGACCCAATTCCACAGAAATCGTATTACTATTATAAATATTTACAATACTGAAAGGGATGCTATATCTACAATAATATCTCAACTATACTGCAGCTTTCCTCGATATGTAGTTCCTCATACGCTCTACTCCTAGTATTATATGTGCATGAGAGCAATTAATTCGTCAAGGAAAACCTCAAACAACTATACGTTAATTAAATTTAATTAAACTAAAAAAACTATTGAATGTTAGTTAACTAAGGAAGAAAAAACGTAAGCTATCATTATTCGCGATAGCTGAATTATACGTCCACGAAGCACGAAGCTATATAATTACAATTGACTACCGAATTTCCAATATTAAATGAATGAAGACGTTGATTTCCAAATGGCACTTTATCTATTCTAGAAAATATTACAGGAAGCTCAAAAATCTTTCATTAACTTATTATTTAACCCATGTTTTGAATATTTTAATATTAAGGATGTGAGAAGGCAAGAATTAAAAAAAAAAATTAGACAAAACAGAAAATTTGTTCTTCATTTGCATCCCATAACGTGTAGTCATATTGTTGGAGTCGATACTAGGCAATAAAATAGTCGGACAGTGCTTTAATGTCGATATTTAAATTTATACTATTGTATAAATTTGGGCAGCATCACTTATTCTAAAATGTTTATTCCTCTCTTATCTATAATGTTAATCCTCCGACTTATTATTTAATATTACTCTCTTACTTGACAGACCGACACTTTACTATAAAAGAAGGAGACGCATTTTCTGTAATAAAACGTGTTCTAGCAGGAGTCCCACAAGGCAGTGTACTGGGACCGTTACTATTCAATATCTACACGGCAGACTTACCAGAAAATGACCTTACTAGCCACTTTTGCAGACGATACAGCTCTTTTGACATCCCATCAAAACCAAATTCTGGCATCCTTCATGTTGCAAAACCACATTGATGATTTATCCAGTTTCGTGTAGGATTTAAGTGTTTAGACCGATGGGTTCATGTTGTAAGTCAGTCTGTCATGAAATATTTTATAATATTCTGTGGCTGTGTCTGAAACTGTGTGTATGTCCAAGTTCTTGTGAAGTAGTTCGTTGGTTACATAAAACGGTACATCCACTATTTTTCGCAATATTTCCGATTGAAGGGTCTGAATAGTAGTCCAAATAGTCTGTTCAGTTGTTGTCTTTTAAGTCTAATGTGGGTCCTCCATGTCATTCTTTTGTCTAAGTACAGTCCCAAACATCGTACTTCCTCTGATGTCGGAATGGATTTATCCAGTTGGGCTAATAGATGGAAACTGAAAATGAATCAATCAAAAAGTCTATTTATCGTTTTCACGCTCAATCATGGGGATTGTCCAGCAGTCTATTTTCAGGATAAACCCATTCCGACATCAGAGGAAGTACGATATTTGGGATTGTACTTAGACAAAAGACTGACATGAAGGACCCACATTAGACTTAAAAGACAACAACTGAACAGACGATTTGGACTACTATCCCGTCTGCTTGACAAACAATCCAAATTATCCGTGAAAACCAAAATTACTATTTACAAAGTACTGATCAAACCCTTATGGACATACTCAATCGGAAATATTGCGAAAAATAGTGGATGCACCGTTTTATGTAACCAACGAACTACTTCACAAGGACTTGGACATACACACAGTTTCAGACACAGCCACAGAATATTATAAAAGATTTCATGACAGACTGACTTACAACATGAACCCATCGGCCCAAGCACTTAAATCGTACACGAGTCCATACAACCGACCCCAACGACTTTTGAGGCGGTGGCTTTGAGATGCCTTGATTTAACCGACTTTCGGAAATCATCATATTTGCTTATTTTTTTATTATTATTTTTTTTTTTTTGCATATAGCAAATAAAATTAAAGCAGAAACAAAAACAATTTTTACATTACAGTATCATTCATTTCTTTATTTTTCCGCTTCACATAATTCTACCTACTAATAAATAATTCAAAAATGATAAAAACTACAAAGTTGTACTACAGTTAATACTATTTACTTTCACTAGACCTATATATGAAGTGAACAATAACCGAAAGTA